>BCIA01000004.1:3540081-4118435 GCA_001599815.1 Furcasterigmium furcatum
TATTGCCCAGCGCGAGCAGTATCACGCCAAGGTGATGGGCGATCTCGCCATGAAGCATTACGACGCCACGGCAACCCTTGAGGAGCAGGGCAGACAGCTCACCGCTCAGTACGAGGCTGGCAGGAAACGTCTTCAGGATGAAAAGCAGTCCTGCATCGACCGCAAGGACGAGGCCGTCGGCAAGATCCAGGTTGAACTGGAGGAAGCCACCATGGGGCGCGACATTGCCCATCAGGAGCGCCATGTGGCTCTCAATGCCCGCGATGCTGCCAACAGGGAGCGGGATCTCGTTGTCGCTCAATGCCAGGCCCTCTCCGATGAGCGAGACGAGGCCATCAAGAAGCGGGACGAAGCCGCCGCTCAAACCGACACCGCCTTGCAGGAGATCAATCGCTACAAGGAGACCGTCTTGAAGATGCAGCTGGTGAAGAACGCGCAGAACAACTCGCCTGTTCACGGCGTTTCCATGCCTGGCGCCCGCTTCGCGACCGCTCCCGAGGTTGAGGACACCGTTGTTCTCGCCAAGTGGAAGGATCTCTACGCCGAGATCACGTTCCTCGCCGCAGAGCTCAATCGCTGCCCCGAACCCAACGAGCTTGACCCCAAGGTTGTGCAGCTTTTCTGCGCCATTCTGCCTGCTGACTCGGATTTCTCCTGGGAGGAGTACATGGCCAGCAACTGCCATCGCAAGTGGCTCATCGAGGCTCTCCTCTGGGAGATGGTCACCAGGTACCTCGACAACAACCATGTCTGGTACGGCCAGATTGGCGCGCAGCTCAAGACCCTGCTTGAGAGCATGCGCAATGGTAAGAATCACAGAAGCCGTCCTCAAGTCCCCGACAGCTCGAACGCTGACACGTCCCCTTTACCAGGTCTCATGCCCACCACCGACATCAATGTGCTCATGCAGTACAGCATCACCAGGGCGGAGCAGGTTCGCGTCATCCAGCAGCTCCCCAGTGCCGGCCACGACCTCGCGTCCCGGGACATCACCGTCACCCTGATCAAGCAGCAGCTTCACCCCTTCTTCCCTCTGGCGGCCACCAGGATCCGGGACCAGCAGCTGGCGTCCGCCATCCACGACAAGATCAACACTCTCTTTTGGATCGCCCACGAGCTGGACTGCATCTTCATGCAGTCCCTGGCCCACTGGAAGCCCATCATGAGGCGCCAGCACAACCACTGGAACCCCAACTTCCACGAGGCCCCCTCCTGGACTGGCGACGTGGACGTGAAGAAGCTCAAGAAGGACGACGACTTCCCCATCTGCTTCCAGGTCGCCCCCTGCCTGCGCAAGAGCGGCACCTCCGAGGGAAAGAGCTACGACAAGACCGTGGCTGTCATGAAGGGCACCGTGATGCCTTACACGAAGGTGGTTTGGGGCACGGGAAGATAATTTGGCGCATCGGGATCGAATGGAGACGCCGAGTCGGCGCGGAGAAGGGTAACATCCTGGGAATCTGACGAATCTGGATCGGCCAGCACGCGGGAACTCAGCGATTTTGGGCCGGAACATCAAGGGTCTTGGAATGGAATCTTCTGGGAAGTGGGATTCTTCTGGGAAACGGACTTCTGGGAAATGGGAATCTTTGGCACGGGCGTTTGGGAAGCGGATTTGGCCTTTCGGGTTGAGGATTTTCTTCACAGAATGCCGGGCATGGGAACATGGCATTTCTCGTTCCCCATACAGCGTAGCACTTCATACTTGGACTGAGATGTAAAAGACAGCTTCGTCCCATTCCCGAGATCCAGTGACATTGTCCAGCACATGCACCAAAGACACGAAGAAGCTTTCAGAGCCGTCATCAATAATAGCACCTCTCTCAGGGGTCCGACGCCTGTACGACGAGTCTGTTAGGCAGATGCTCGTTACAAGTCCTCGGGCGGGAATGATCGGGCGGCCGCGTTGAGCTTGGTGCTACTGCTGTGGCCAATTCGAAGAAAGGATGGGACGAATTGAGGCATTGCCTTGTAGGGTCGAGGCACTGCAGCAGCGGATGCGCTTCAGATGTTAGGCTTTGGCTAGGGGAAGGTTGTGAGATGGTGTGGCCGGGGGCTCCCAGCTGCTCGCGCCGGCACAACAGTAACATGACTCGCCGGATGCATCCATCCGTTGGATCTTTAAGTTGACGCTTCGCCACTTGTTGGAACCACGAGAGACTGGTTGAGATCACGACAACCCCATGTTTTGGAATGCCCGCTCCGTGTCCTGGGTGACATGAGCCTCTGGACAGCCCTCGAGAAGATGGAGACGGGGGCCTACTCGCCGGAACCGACTGTCCGTATACGATGAGGGGTTGCTTTGCTTCTACGGCTGCACTGCTTCTGCTCTGGCGTGTTGCAGCTGCGGCTGGAGGAGCCCAGCACGTTGACAGCACCATTGAAGCTGTCACCGGGTTGCCTGATTGTGCGGTAAGCCCTCCACGGTGTGGCATTTCTTGAGACACTGAGTTGGTAATCAACTGCAAGACAGACTTCCTGTGCTGTATCGGCACTTCAAGACTCCGCGTGCGAGTCCATGAACACGACATGCCTTTGCCAGGACGCCGCGTTCGAGGCCACGGCAGAGCGCTGCATCATGTTGTCCTGCTCCGTCAAAGATGCTTTTCGTCAGTATATGGAATCATCAAGATGGCCTAACATTGAAACGCTGACGGGAGAAACACAAACAGGTGCGAAAAACATTTCCGAGACGACCTGCGATCGACCGGTCAGGAATTCCGTCCCGAGGATCGCCAACTTGACGTGGGCGATGATCGCCCTTTGCACTCTCGCCGTCGGAACCCGCCTCGTCTCCAAATACGTTGCTCGAGCACATCTCGACGTCGATGATCTCTTCGCGCTCATCGCCTACCTTGCCAACCTCACGGCCCTCATCATCACCTTCGTCGGTCTGATCCCCTCGGGGATCGGCAGGGACATCTGGACTCTCACACCGCATCAGATCGACATGTTCGGGCACTGGTTCTACGGCTTAGAGCCGCTCTACTTTCTGCAGGTGGGCTTGATAAAGATGGCCATTCTGTTCTTCTACCTACGAATTTTCGGGCCGATCGGGCTTGAGCGCATCCTCTGGGCGACCATCGCGTTCAACGCCGTCAACACAGTTGCGTTTATGCTTGCCTCCATCTTGCAATGCAACCCCATCAGCACATCTTGGACGAAATGGGACGGTATTCGCGTGGGAAGATGCATCAATGTCAGCGCCCTACTATGGGCCAACGCAGGTGTGAGTATCGTCCTGGACTTATGGATGCTTGGTCTTCCTCTGTCCAAGATCCGCAAGCTCAACCTCCCGTGGCGGAAAAAGATAGCTGCAGCGTTCATGATATGCGTGGGCACCTTGTAAGTATCATCCGATCCCCTTACAGCCCGGGCTTAGCTGACGGCATCTTCATCGCATAGCATCACCTTCATCAGCATCATACGACTTCACTCCCTCGTCTCCTTTGCCAACACCGCCAACCCGACCTGGGATCAATATGACGTTGCCCTATGGACTACGCTAGAGATTTCCATAGGTCTCACCTGCAGCTGCCTCCCAGCCATCCGCCAGTTCCTATTCAAAGCCATTCCGGGTTGGTGTGGCCGGGGCGCGAAGCACGCGGCGCAAGGTCGGGCTTCCGCCGGTCAACATGCAACATATCGGAATCCGCCCCATGACCAGATGGAAGAAGCATTCAGGGCCACATTTGGAGCACCGGAGTGGCGCCCTGCGCCTGAGACATGGAAACGGGACGCCGGTAGACGGGCGTTGGCTATGGAGATTTGCGACGCTTCGGACTCACACCGTGACGACGGGCGGGAACTGGCCATCGCTGGCTGCGACATGGACACTTCAATTCCGAGTACCCCAAATTCCAGCAACATGAACGGCTGCAGCGGTACTCGGGAAGCATAGAGCATGCGGGTTATGAAATGAACTTTTGGTAGAATTGATAGACCAGGCAGGAAGCTGATCAATGTCGACAAGATACTTGAAAGCAGGCCAATGATTCGCTCTATCCACGGCAAAGTCTAGCTCTATGAGAAACAAGGAAATCCAAAACTCTCTCTCGAGTCTATTACAAATGAGATGGAAAGCAGGATGCAAAAGACAAAGAAATCTACTCCGCCTTCTTGGAAGCCTTGGTCCGAAGCTTCATCAATCCGTACACCAAAGCATAAGAGCTGAAGACAAAGATGACGACGATGGCGGCATCCCTCCATCCGTACATGTACTCGTTCAGGTTCAGCGTGCGCAGGTAGTCCTCGCCCTTGGAGAAGGCGCAGACCTTGCACTCTACCGTCGCGTCAGGGTTGACCAGGTTTCCAGTGGCGCCCATGCCGCTGGTGAGGTAGTCGGCGAGGTACTCGCCGCAGGTGGTACCATTCGGAGGGTCGAAGCGGGCAAACTCCCTCTCCGAACAGCGGATGTCGGTGTCCCAGATGCCGAACACCAGCATACTTCCCATAAGGTAGTTGAAGGGGTTGAGGTAGTACATCCAGTAGCGCCAGAACTCCTGGATCTGGTGGTAGGGCACGAGCACGCCGCAGAATGACACCAGGGTACCGATCAGCAGGGGGTTGACGAGGGAGGCGAAGACCTCGTTGGGGGCGTAGGCGGCGACGAACTGGCCGATTCCGGTGTAGAGGAACTCGTACATGAGCATGACGAAGAAGGTTGCTCCGGAACGGGCCGAGTCGGTGGGAAACCCGACCGTGTAGTACCAGCAGGCGAAGTACAGGACGGCGCAGATTATGAGATATGGGACCTCCGAGACGATAAGAGCAGTGACGAAGGCGACCCATGAGTACATCTTGGACTTCTTCTCGCGCGTCTCGAAGATGTCGCGCCTGTGGATGAACAGCGGCTGAAGCTGGGCCAGGACGCCGGGGGCGACGAAAATGAAGTTGAAGATGGTGAAAAGCTTTAGCTGCAGCTCGCCGACGGAGCCGCCGACCTGCCAGAACGTGAAACCATTGAAGAGGGCTGAGGAGATGTGTAGGGCGATCTTGTTGTTGATGTAGTCGGTGTTGCGGAACATGGACTTGTTCATGCGGTGGGTGACGAGTTTGATCTGCTCCCACATGCTAGTCGCGAACTCGTGGCCGTCGTCGAGAGTTGCCGGAGGCTTTGCAGCAGCGGTGGTGTTGATGCGATCAAGCTCCTTCGTGACAGATTCGCACTCTGGGGACTGGAGCCACACGTCGCTCCAGGACTTGCCCTGAGACAAGTTGCCAGACACGACGTCGATCATGTGCTCTGCCACGTTGACGCCTTCGGGACAGGGCGCGCCATTCCGGCCAAAGTACTCCTTGACGGTCCGCGCTTGATGACCAATGTCACCAAAGTAGACAGTCTTGCCGCCCTTAGCCAGCAGGAGCAGAGAGTCAAACTGGGAGAAGAGCTGGGCCGATGGCTGATGGATCGTGACCAGAACCGCCTGACCAACCGCAGCCAGCTTCCGGAGGAATCGAACGGTGTTGTAGGCGGACTGGCCATCCAAGCCCGACGTGGGCTCGTCGAGGAAGATGAGAATGCTGGGCTTTGAGACCAATTCCACACCAATCGTGACGCGCTTGCGTTGTTCAACGCTCAAACCGGCGCCGACCTGGCCGATGAGGGTGTCCGCCAGATCGTGGAGCTCAAGGAGGTCAATAATCGTGTCGACATACTTGAGCTTCGCTTCACGGGGAGTGTCGCGGCTTTGACGCAGAAGCGCGCTGAACTCGAGAGCCTCTCTGACGGTGGCGTAGGGCTCATGGACGTCCAGCTGCTCACAGTAGCCGGCAGATCTCTGGAAGGAAACCGGTAACGGGCGGCCATCGACGAGAATTGAGCCATTGATCGTCCCCTCGGTCTTGCGCTGAGCGAGCACGTCAAGAAGAGTCGTTTTGCCTGCGCCGGACGAGCCCATCAGCGCTGCCAGCATGCCTGGCTTGACCCAACCTTGGACGTTGTCGAGAAGTACACGATCACCAGAAGGCGTCTTGACAGTGTAAGTGAGGTTCTTCCAAGTGAAGACGGAGGAGTTGCGAGCAAGATCGAGTTCTGTCGCGTCGGTGTCGGAGTCTGTCGATCCAGCCAAGACACCGTCGTCCCGTCGGCTGATAGCCTTCTCCTTCTCAGCATCGCCGTGTTGCCCCTCCGCGTCGGCCTGGCGGAGTGCCTTCGAGACAAGAGCATTTTCGCGGGGGATGAGCAGCGAAGGACCGTCCTCGGAAGGATTCTTCCATCTGGACGTGCAGATGATGGTGATCGCAACGAAAAGAACCCACCACGCCCAGATGATGCCGAAGTTGCGCCAGACATGAGAGTGCCCGTAGGACAAAGACGCCAGATAGTCGTCGCCGTTCAGGAAAGCGATGCCGGGACGAGCGCCACCCACGCCAGCGCAGGCTTGGTGGTCAGGGTCGTCGAAGCCGGGTCCACTGGGCACCAGGTTTGGCCCGACGCAAGGGATGATCTTGCCATGGAACTCATTAGACAGGAGAGCGTCAAATCCATACGCCATGGGGTTGAGCCAGAACAACCAAACGAACCACGGGTGCATCTGAGGCTTCGGGATCAGGTACCCGGAGTAGATGATGGTGGCCCCGATGAGAAAGCCAGACACCTTGGAGGCTCCGTCAAAAGTACTGAAGGCAGCGCCGACAGCTCTGAACATGGCGGTCATGCAGAATGTGATGGCGACGATGAGAACCCAGAAGGTGAAGAACGCTCCAGCAGATTGGGTCAAACCGGCCATGAAGTAGAGAATTAATGAGAAAGTTGAGACCTGGAACAGGATGACCGGGATATCGGCGGTGATTTGGGCGATGCAGAAGGCTGCAGGGTGGTAGAAGGCGAAGTTCTTGTGCTTCACAAGCACGGGACGGCCGGTGAAGGAGTCGGTGACCTCGGACATGGAGAGGAGCGAGTTGAACAGGATGGCGAAGAAGCATGCTCCAGATTTGATGAACAGGCCGCTGGAGTCTCCAGAGGCTGCGTAGAAAAGCGAACCAGCGATCAAGGCTTGCGCGATGGTTGAAATTTGCTTGATCATGAAGGTCGCCTTGTCGCCGAGGAGGATTTGGTATTGACGCTTCACGCAAGCCTGGACTTGCTCCAAGAAACCGACCGTGAGAGGGCTGTTGGCGGCAAGCTTCTTGTCCCTCTCATAATGCACACTCTCCTGGAACAATTTCGTTCGATTCTTGGCGATGTCTGAGGCCGGATAGTCATACTCCATGGTCATGTTTTTGTAGATGGGTGACTTCTCATACTCGGCGCGAAGAGTCGCCGCGGTCCGTGGAAACTGGTGCTCCATCTCAGGGCGAACATCTCGCTCGGTAGGGACGGTGACACCAGTGAGGTAGTCGGCTACGTTGGCGCCTTCTTGGCAGATGAACCCCATGCTCTCCATGAACGGCCTGGCCTCCTTCATGGAGCCATAGTAGACCTCTTTGCCCTCGTCCAGCACCAGGACCTTGTCGAAGAGGTCGTAGATGCCGTTGCCTGCTTGGTACAGAGAGACGATGGAAGCAAGACCACAGACGTCTGTGAGGGCCCGAACGGCTTTGGCCCATTCCAAGGCACTATCTGAGAGATTAGCAGTGAAGGTGGCTGTGTACTACGATAGGAGTGGGATACTCACGTGCTGGCGTCAAGCCCACGGGTTGAGTTGTCCCAGCAATAGACGGAACCCCGCGTCGCCAGGCATTCGATGATGGAAACGCGCTTTCGTTCTCCTCCAGAGACTCCACGCACAAAGGCGTCGCCAACTTTGGTATCATAGGTGTGTTCGATGCCCATGGATTGCAGGAGGAAGTCCCGACTCTCGCGCTGGAGCTCATCTTTCGAGGTCACCCCGTTGGGGAGGTGGAAGGGAATCTTGAGGCGCGTGGCAAAGTCCATCGTTTGTCCCACTGTCAGAGAGGGGAAGAAGAGCTCCTCCTCGGTGTTGATGACGATCTGACCTCGGTACTGCTGTGCCTCATCGGCAGTCATCGATCCGTAGTGGACGTCGCCTGAGATCTCCCGGTACCCGGCTCGCTTGTTGGCAAGAATATTGAGCAGTGTGGTGCACCCCGAGCCAGGCCGCCCCAGCACCAGCAACATCTCCCCCGGCTTCACGCATCCGTGGGCGTTGTCGACGATGGTCTTGAGCGGCGGCTTGCGTCGAGATTCTTTCACCAGCTGGGGAATGTTGTACTGCGAGAAGAAATTCTCGTGGATTGCTGCCTCGGAGCTGATGACCTGGACATTGAGGTCTCTCCAAGTGACGCCAAGCTCGCGATCAGGTGTACCCGAGGCTTGGTCCCTCTCGTGAAAAGCGACCACTTTGGACTTCAGGGCCCATTCCGAGTCGTCCGCCGTGGGCATGTTGATCGCAGACTGGCTGTAGACAGTCTGAGATCTGCCGTCCGAACCCATGGCGGGCGGGTGATCACCTACCAGGTGTCTTTGCCAACCTCTCGCGGTGAGAGAAGTGAGGGTGTTTCGGATGTGAGGGTTGGCTGACAGCACTGGGCATGGATACGGCGAAGGTGAAGATGGTCACTGATGATCGATTCATGGCGGCGGGTCCATCTCTTAAATACACCAGGCTATTATTCGAATGGGTCTTCAGATATTTCAGGCCACGACTGGGGAAAATGTCATCGGAACCTCAGAGTCCAGTGTTTGCTCCGGTGTCAGCCGGAGATTGCTTTTGGCCGGCGGGAGGGAGGTGAAGTAGGCGCCGTGTCCGCGATTTGCCCGTTGTTTTCTTGTCGAAACTCCGGCTGAACGCCCGCTTAGTCAAAGGTTCGGGGCGAGCAAGTCCATCATCCCTCACATGAGTCAAAACGCTGTGAAAAGATACCGAGCGCCTGGTCGTATCTTAGATCCGGGCGATCCGTGACCAGGCAGCCAGGCTCGTGTGGGCGGTCGGGACAATTCATGATACGGGCCGACCGCATGGTAGTGGACTGCCCCTGCCTAGAAGAGCCGCAAGTGCCGGGATCATGACCCAGATTACGCATTAGGGCGGTGCTTGGTCGGCGCGAAGTGGGTGATGAAGCAGTGAGAAGTCCAATACAGATCCGTTTCAAGGGGTCCTGGAGATCTAGAAGAGCTGACTAATCGGCGTTTGGGATGCAGTGACCGAGGGACTGGGGTGGGGTCTCGGCATGATCCGCGGCATACCAAGCATTGGATTGGCCAGCGACCTCCGTTAAGCCTTTAGCCGCAGCTTTTAGCGTCCTCTGTCCCATTTTTCAAGGCCATTTCTTCCGCTTATGTCATCGGAACTTTCAGCAATCTGATCCCTCCTCATCTGCGACCTGTACCTGACGATTTCCAATCGATGCCCCTTGCTTGGTGATTCATGAGATTTTCATTCTCCCACCTGATGACGAGAGTCTAGGCAGACACGAGACACAGCGTCATTTCTTTTGGAGCCTCAAGTCTCACGGACATCCCCCGCTCCCCTGCTTTCAGCTCTCCACATCCCTCACTACAGGACCGCCCGCCATCTGAGAAGAATCGCTTTACAGAATCAGTCAGCGGCTACTTGCGTCCCCGAAGTTTGGAATCTCTAAACTAGGGGCCTCATGGCGCAAAAAAAGGCCTGTGACGTCTGTCACAGACGAAAGGTACGTCGCCCCGTATCCAAGAGGTGTATGGACAACCTTGCGGCTCCAAGGATGGCAGTTGACATATCCCGGGGCATCGGGACTTGATGCCCCGACATGTCACCCATACTCGGCAGTCGGCATGCTTCTGCAGGGCTTCTTGCCATTCTTGGAGTGGAGACCGTCCCATGCCACTCCCGGACCATCCATGTCTGACGGGTGCGTCTCTCGGTTCTAGATCCAATGCGACTCGACAGACCCCAGCACGCCTTGCAACTGGTGTGAACATCACGGCCTCGTTTGTACCTTTGATAGGGTACGAGGCCGAAGAAACAAGAAACTCAAGGCCAAGTAAGAACATGGACCTGTTTTAGCTCATTTATTACCTCGACGAGACTGTCTGACCAGAAGAACTAGACAACATGGTGTAGACACCACGCCAAGCCTCTCTGAGAGGCTCAGATATCTTGAAGAGACTCTGGCAAAGACCATGGTCAACCTTCAGGCCCAGGATTCCTCCAATTCTTCCTCGATATCTCATACATCGACGCCGTCCTCGTCGACCAATGCCACGCTTGTCGGTTCCGAACCAATAGCGGGATCAGCGGTGGTCGAGCCTCCTCGCTGCCAGGATTTCACGCCTCCCAGTCAACCTCACTATCTCTCTCCGGCATCGCCTGCCGGAGTCGACACGACGGGTGTCGCCTTCGGCCAGATTCACTACGGCGGATGTCACTTCGGGAAGATCAGCCACCACAACGGCATGCCAATCCTCTCCGAGGAAGGACGGCAGTGGATTTCTTCCAGGACCGGCGAGGAGGTATCATTTGACAAGTTTCGGCCAGTAGCTACCCAGGAATCATGGCTGTCGATATCCGACAGACGGCTACATCACGCCCCCGACCAGTCGTGCGATCTTCCAGCTCGCGACGTGGTGCAGCACGCTCTGGACGGCTTTCGTCGATCGTGCTGCATCAAAGTCTTCCCGATGCTCGACCCAATTCTGTTCCAGGAGACGATTGACTTGGCTTATGAGCCGCTCGTGGAGCCTTTGAAACTGGACAAGATCACTGCAAGATGTTGCGTCTTTGCATTTCTGTCCATCGCCTTCCTGTTTTCGGAAAACTACATCGACATTCCGAAACTTGACAGCGACAGTTTTGCAGCAAAGTCGCACCACATGCTTGCTGACGTGCTGGATGACAGTAGCGTTGTCAGTCTGCAAGCAATCTTCATGCTCGTGAGAGACTCTCCATTGGCGTGTGCCATGATGTGCACAGATAGCTGACATTTATTGCTAGCACCTCTATCAAACCTCGACAGGCAGACTGCAATCCGCAACGATGCTTCATTCCTTAGCATGTCGGTCAGTTTTCATGCTCGGTGGGCACACTTACAGGCCGATAAAGCCATCCGATGCGTATGCATGCCGCAAAGAGCGCGAAGGCGGGCAGCTGAGACTACTTTTCTGGCTCTGCTACATTTTCGACAAGGACATTTCGCTGAGACTCAATCAACCACCGCTCATGTCTGATGAATACTGCGACCTCACGCTTCCCGAAGGATACGAGACTTCCATTCTTTTCGTCCAGCCGCCCACCGCGAACAACCAGGTCGAAATGGACCCTTCCGAGGGCTTCACGCTGCTCTTCCCGGGAGAGCTACGTCTCAGCACACTGAAGAACAAGATAGCGCGCCTCCTCTATTCAACACATGCCGCGAAGAAAACGGAAGCAGAGTTGTTCCACGATATCCGGCAGCTTGATGAGGAACTAGACAGCTGGAGACAATCCCTCAGCCCCGAGTTTCGTCCCAGCCTGTCCATCTCCGACCCTTTCCAGGCGAAATACCCAATCTTGAACGGACCAACGAAAAGTATGCGCCGCATCGTTATGCATCTGGAGTACCATCATCTCATGACGACCATTCATCGCGCTAGCGGCAGGTGCTCAGCCCCGCGTGCTCAGAACGGCGTTGAGGAGGAACCCAGCCCGTATGGTAGCGGGGTGCAATCGAGTATCGATCTCACTCTCGAGGCCAGCCGGTCAACGATCATATTCCTAAGAACCGCAACGAGAGGTCTCGCAGGCGAGGCATTCTGGTAAGTCACGGGCGGATGTCAAGCGCGGATGTCAGTCACGCATATCTAACTGATCTTTGCAGGGCCATGGTGTTCTACCCGACGGCAGCGATCATGTCTCTCTTCCTCAACGTCCTCCAGTACCCCCTGGAGCCGCAAGCCAAATCGGACCTGGACCTGTTGCTCTCGGCAGCACAGACAATCCGAGCGATGCCGGTGCCGCGGATGACGCGACGAGAAATCACACACATGCAGCTGGTCGACGACTTTGTGCGAGAGCTCGTGCGGTTAGGCAACTGCGCAATCCAGCGCGAACAGGAGAGGGATTTCTATCGAGGAGGACAAGTATCAAGATGAAACGAAAGTATGCATCTTGTTTGCTTTCCCCGAGAATTCGAAAGTGGGATCCAGACTGTCGCCATACGGCGATCTGTAGATGTGACGCTGTGTTTTGGGTCTTCGGACTCGGCTTAGGCGCCATACATCCGCGACTGGGAATATGGAATCTCACTAAGATGGCCTCTCCTGCTACTGTGGCAGAATACCATGTCGGTGTATTGGGCCCTGTCCGTATGGCGACTGCATCCCCGGTGCATCCAGTCTTGAAGAGTATTCGAGCTCTCAGACGGACTTCCCCTTCCTGTACAGCGCACTTCCGGTCCCTTCGCCGGCTTATGGTTGTCCACAAGGGCGGGAAACTGCTGGCTATGAACAGCGCCGACGGTGTTTTCTCCGCGATGGAGTCGCCGGTCGCCTGTCGCCGACAAGGCCATCACCACGGACGGCCTTAAGTACCGGCTCCGAACGAGCTGGTAGAAACCAACTACCTGCCCACTGCAGCGTCTTTAACCCATGCGAACCAGCTGTCAGTTGCTGCCCAAGGTGAGCATCTCGCCTTGATCCTCGAGTTGAGACACGTCGGCTAAGATGCGAGGAGGGTGCTGGACCTCCCAGCCCTGACGGCGTCGACTGCCTAAGTCTGCAACTCATCCCCATGAGGACGACTAGATCTATGCCTCCGGCGTCAGGACGGCGCAGGGATTGTATTTAGCATCAATGGAGAAAAGAATTAAACTTTTGGGATTCCCTCTTCCCACGTGTCTATCGTTCATGGATGTGAACTCCGAGTGAGTCTCTGTGGCAGTCGAAGCCATCCATGCCCTGGAGGTTGTGGCCTTCCCTGGCCCTCTCAGCGGAGCCCCGCACTGAAGCCAAATCCCGTTTAGCGCGAACCTCCCCCAGACTGCACCCCCAAATTGCTCTGCGCGCTCTATTGTCCAGGTCAGGCGCTGGAAAAACTCCCACCGGCTTCGGCCTGGAATCATTGCCGAACTTACCTTCTTCATCTCACAAACGACGAATTGGCAGATCCCCCGACGCATCGGAAATGAGAGGCCCAACACCGTCTCGCCCACCTCACATGTCATGCCTCAGAGGTCAAGCCGAACTTGATTGAAGATGACGACCGAAACGCGACAAATCCCGCGGCTGCCCGCCTGCCGACAGTGCTCCCAGAAGAAAGTCAAGGTGCGCTTCGTGCGACTGACGCGACAGACGACCATGGGACTGACCCGAGGACAGTGTGATAGCAACAGGCCCAAGTGTGTCTTCTGCACCCGAAACGACATCGAATGTGTCATTCTCGACTCGAACAGCCAGGAATGGGTGTCCAGGGCGTGAGCTGGTTCTCTCCCAGACGACGACGAACATCGCTGACGCTTCCTCCAGATACATCGACGAGCTGGAAAGGTTGGAGGAAGATTTGAAGTCGAGACCGAGGTCTCACATTGAGCAGTTCAATGGCGCCTTTGCCGACCGATCACCCTCACATACCAGCCCGGAGAAAGTCCACACAGTCGTCTCCATGGGAAGCTCGTCGACAGTAGCAAGAGGAGGCGGCTTGAGCTTCATTTCACTCTTATTCTCCGACGCAGACTGGAGACGGGCCAACGCCGACCTCTTGCGATCCCTGGCACGGGCACCGCGGGCACCCGACAGGCCTGTTGAGGCATGCCCCCTCCCGCCTGGCTCAGTTGTGAAAGCCTTGTTTGAAAGATAGTATGGCTCCCTACCCTTTGAAGCACCCCGTCAAAGAACACCCATTGACCATATCTAGCATTGGATGGTCCCATATCCTGAGTCCTGTCCTGCTTCGCCAGGAGGTCTGGGACTTGTACCGCCGTGTCTTCTCCGCCGCTGGAGAGCCGCTCATCGCATCTCCCCATGACCTTTTCCGGACATTCATTCTCTGCGCCATCTCATCCGTCATACCTTTCCGTAATAGCATGCATCCTCAGCACCCTGAAGGGTACTATCGCGCGGCCCTGCAGCATCTTGGGTCTGATCTTTTGACGCGGGGCGTTGAATCGATCCAAGATCTATTGCTAATCGGTCGATTCGGCGTGTATCATCACATTGGTAGGTCACCTCGCCTCATTCTCTCTCCGTGGCGTTCTCTAGTAATCTTGTCGCTCATCTCATATTTCAGGCACTTCCATCTGGGATCTCATTCGCTTATGCGGTCGTCTCTCTGCAGAGCAAGGGTTGCACTGTGGCGACGGCGAGACCGGAGACCTCCTCCACGACCAGAGGCGACGGCGAGTATTCTGGCAATTTTACCTCATCGACCGGTACAGTTCGACCACGCTTGACCGGCCCTTCGCCATTGATGACCAGAGTATTGAAATCGGGTTCCCCGCTGAGGCAGACGACGAGGACCTCATGGCAGCCAACCCCATGTTCGACAGCCTGGACGCATTCCAAGACGCCCACCCGCCAACGACGGTGAACGAAATCACAGTATTCTCGTTCTGCATCAGGCTTCGACAAATATCGTCTCGAATTCACACCGAGCTTTCGAGGCTACGACAAGACCCGTCTCTCTCGGCGCAGCCGCACCTTGCCGTCGGCCGCATCTGTACCACTCTGAACCGCCTCCTCCAGGAGCTCGCAGCATGGCGAGACAGCGCACCGACCATCCATAATCCCCGGTGTCTCTACGAAACCCAGGAGTGGTTCGATTTGCTTCGCTGCCGGGAGGAGATCGGTCTGGTGCGAAGGGCTGTCGACCTGGTCCCGAAGACCGACGGCGCACCGCCCAGGCATATTCTTGCCTTGTTCCTGCGGATTGCCCTGCAAACGATGGAACAATACTCTTCCTTGTCGAAACGACGCACCCACATCGTACACACGCGAGCATATTTCCAGATGATGTTCGCAGCCGGCCTGTCCGTCATGTACTGCACGTCGTTGTCATCAAATCTCACGCACAGCGATCTGCTCGAGGTCACACGTAGCTTGCAGAGTTGCGAGGCGACATTGGTCAACATGTCAGAACAGCTCATGGACGCATACAGCTATGTCGCCGTCTTTGAAGCGCTTCATCGCCACATCGCGAGGAAGATCCAACGGGCTCTGGGCAACATTCTAGGCCTCCCCGACCCCGAACATCGCCAGATAGAAACAATTGCGGTCCAGCCTCCAGCAACGGTGGATCTCGTCCCATCGAATATCCCTCAGACGCAAACACAGGAGCATCAACCTCCGGGCCATGTCGAGGATTTACAGCTGCCTACAGGCGACGCGTCGGCCTACCCAGGGAGCCAAGATTGGGGAAGCACCATGGCCGCGAACGTTTTCGGGACATCTCTCGGCATGTTCAGCGCCGATGAGGCGGCGGTCAATCACAACGGATACGATCTTCGCGGCAATACGCAGGATTCTACAATGCCTGGCGAGGACCTTCTGCAGTGGGCCTTCATGAACGACGAGTCCATCTGGAACATGGACATGATGCTGGGCGAGTACGTGTACGGAGACCCTACTAACTCGGGGATACTCGACGGAGTCGACTTCTAGATATCGGCTTTGCTTCAAATTCAGCACTCTGCATCATCTACATCATGGATCTAGTGTACATCTTCTGGACAGTCTACCTGTCTATTTCATCCTCCCCTCGCCCATCATGCCGCAGTGCCAGTGGCGAATTCCAGAACCTTCTGAGCCGCCACCATACCCGTCTGCATCTGCGTCTCGCTCGTTGCCGCGCCGACATGCGGTGTGCTCACAACGCCCAGCTCCCAGAGCTTGCCGTACGTCTCCTTGCTCGGGGGCTCCTCTACGTGGCAGTCAAGACCGGCGCCGAAAATCAGCTTATCGGCGAGCGCCCTCTCCAGGTCCTTCTCGTTGATGATCCCGCCACGGGCGGTGTTGATTACGATCGCCGTCCTCTTCATCGTCTCCATCTGCTTGTACCCGATGAGATCCCTCGTCTGGGGCGTTAGCGGCATGTGCACCGTCACCACATCCGACGCGACGAGCACGTCCTCCACGGACTGCGCGCGCGTGTGGGGAATGTCGGCCCAGGCATCCGCGGGCAGGAAGGGGTCGTAGGCGATGACATCCGCCTCGAAGGCGCCGCGGAAGATGCCCGCGACGGACTTGCCGATGTTGCCCATGCCCAGGATGCCGATGGTCTTGCGGTGCAGCAGGATGCCGGAGCACTTCTGCTTGGGCACGAGGATGCCGGCCGACTGCTTCGTGATGATGGCTCCGGCCTGGCGCGCCACGGCGGTGGCGAGCATGAGGACGGTCTCGGCGACGGCGCGGGCGTTGACGCCGGGGGTGTTGAGGATGACGATGCCGCGGGCCGCGCAGGCTGCGGCGTCGATCTTATCAATGCCCACGCCCTGCTTGCCGATGGCCCGCAGGTTGGGGCACGAGTTGATGTCCTCGGCCGTCAGCGTCGAGCCGCGGACGAGGAGATACTGGGCCTGTCGCCAGTTGCTGAACTCAGGGTGCTCCCGCTTGATGGCGTTGAAGTTCTTCTTGGCGAAGGCCTCGACCTCCGGGTGGAAATCGTCCAGGAGATAGACGGTGGGCTTGCTGCTGCTGTTGGGCAGCTCCTCGACGGGGGAGATGCGTCCGGGTGCCATGGTTGCTGTTCGGGGCGGTCAGGGGGTCTGGTCTCTTGAACGGTGAGTATGGAAAGCCGCGATATGGGTCAAGATGAAGTGGTTCCTGCACAGTCTGGATGAAAACAGTTTGATTTAAAAGCAGAAAACTGTCTATCCGGGGAATTGATCGCGATTCCATGCATTGCCGTGGCCGATACAGCGGCATGGGCCTGTCGGATATGATCCGGGCCATGTCCGATGGCCACCAAATGCCGTCGGACATGACCCGGTGCCCCTTTTCGGACGCCCCCCGAAACGATCAACGCCTGCGTACCGGAGCCGGCACTTGTTCAGTGTGCGTAGTAGACCACCTCGGTACTCTTTGGGGTCAGTCCATCCGTGCGTGGTTCCTCAGAGGTGAGTCTGTCTTCCTCCACAGGTCGGGTGACCAGCTAACCAAGCATCCCCCGGATAGGACTCGACCGATTTCCCCATCCCAAATGTCTTCCCCGATGACATTCTCGGCCGGTTTCTCGGAACGGAAAGTTCCCTCCGGCGGGTTCGTTCGTCGATATGCACTCATCGGTCAAATACTTTGCCGGGGTTCAGAATCCATCGAGGGTCCATCGTGGCCTTCAGCGATTTCTACATCGACTTTGTTAGCGCATTCATCCCCCAGTCCAGTCGGCAGGCCTTACCATGAGGGTGATCGTATCGTCCCCGACCTCAGCTAAGAGGGCGGCCTTCTTCCCGTACCCGATGCCATGCTCCCCCGTGCAGGTTCCCTCCATCTCAAGAGCACGCTTGACCATCGTCTTGACGGCCTTCTCGGCCCTGGCTTTCCCTTCCGGGGTGTTCTGGTAGGTGATGTTCTCATGGAAGTTGCCGTCGCCAATGTGGCCCTTGACGCAGGCGTTGAGACCCAGCTCGGCGGCGTGGGCTTTGCTCTTCTCCACGACCTCGGCAAGACGACTCAACGGAACGGCGACGTCGGTGTTCCCTGAGAGAGGTCAGCCGTGGGACAAAGTCAGACTGGAACGGAGTCACTTACACATCTCCTCACCGTCCTTGCGCAAGGCGAGCAGTGAGTAGAGCGATTCCTTTCGCGCAGACCACAGCAGCTTCTGCTCCCTCTCATCACGCGCGAACTCGAACTCTCGAGGGCCGTAAGGCTGGATGATCTCGCGGACCCTGCTGATGTTATCGGCCACACCCGCCTTGGTGCCAGAGAACTTGAAGAACAGCGTCGGAGACTCTTCCCACACACGAGGCCGGGTAATGCCCCCCTCGTTGACAACTCGCATCTGGACCTCGTCCATCAATTCCACAGCAGCGACGGGGACACCTTTCCGGATGACGTCCGCAGCAGCTGAGACGGCACTGCGGACGTCCTTGAAGGGCACAACCGCGACGCTGGTATGGTCGGGCACCGCCGCCAGCTTGAGAGTCGCCTCGGTGACGATCCCCAGCGTCCCTTCGGATCCCACCAGGAGTCCGTTCAGGTTGAACCCCGCGCTGCACTTCCTCGGGCGCCGCCGGGTCTTGATGACGCTACCGTCAGCGAGCACGACGGTAAGGTTGATGACCCAGTCGCGCATTGTGCCGTACCGCACGGCATTCGTACCACTGCAATTCGTCGCGACCATGCCGCCAATCTTCGCGCTCGGCGCCGGGTCCATCGGGAACCACAGACCCGTATCCCGCAGGTGGTAGTTCAGGTCGACCCAGCAGACGGCGGGCTGAACAACGACGTCCATGTCGTCCTTGTTGACCTGGATGATCTTGTCCATGAACGCAAAGTCGACGCTGATACCGCCAAAGGGCGCAGCCGTGTGCCCCTCGACGGAGCTGCCGCCCGAGAAGGGGATCACGGGGACCCGCCGCTTATGGCAGATGCGCACAATGGCGCTGACCTGTTCGGTGCTACGCGGATAGGCCACAGCGACGGGGAGCGTGTCGAGGTTGACCGTCGACCACTCGGAGAAGCCGTGGGCCAGTAAGTCATCCGAGTCCGTGGAGATGACATCCTCTGTGTCCCTGAGTTCCTGCCGGATCTCTTCGATGGCCTGGTGTCGTCAGCCCCGTTGACCATCTCTCTTTCCAATGGGGAGTCAAGCTTACCAGTTCCATCTCTGCAAGCGTGGCATACTTGACGTCCGGCAGGTTCTTCTCGCTGAGGATGACTTCTGGGGTCTTCCAATCTGACCTGCCTCCAGGCGCTGCAGCGAATCCATAGCCCACCGTGAAGGCTACCGCAACGGCGGACAAAATCCCGACGATATTCGAGCCACCGCTGGGTGGTGTCGATTCTGGTCCTAGCTGTGACTGAGAAGCGACTTTTGAGCTGTGAAACGTCCTCCTCGCCGGCGCTCGCAGTGCCTTCGCGGTTGGGCGAAGCGCCCTCGCATGAAAGTGACCCAGCCTTTGCATGGTGAGCTTTTGGGACAAGACAGAACGTGGAGGCTTAAGAACACCGAACAGAAAACTGACAATATCGAGAAATATCTAATGTTCTCGTGAAGAAGGGAACCTGATATTCTACTATAAGTCCAGTACTTCCCGAACCCCCACTCTTGGTGCCTCCCACTCTCCGGCGTCACGACCATTTCGCCGACGCTTATCGGTAAAGGTTACCGAGTCACCACCAAGACCCAGCATTGGCAATTTTTCGGTGGGAACTTCCGAGGCGCTTACGGCGGGCGCTGCTAAGGGATGGACCGACCGCGTTTTCTGTATGGGCGCCATAACATCAGAGACTCGGCTTCTCCCGGAGTCTCGGAGTTTTGAGCACAGGACCTTACTTCAGCTGTTCGGACCTTCCTCGACTTCACCGAACATTCTTACAGGAGAACCAGCATGGAGTTGCCGAGTCCAGCCGAAGAACCCGCACGCAGCTATAATACTACGCCCTGCGTGTAAGCTCCGTTGCAGCGAACATGACCTCCCTCAGCCCAAGGCAAGGAGCAAGCTGGTATCAACTCCAGCATCAGCCCCCCGGTTTCACGATTTTCTACGATTTTCACGTCAGTTTCTCGCCAGGCGACATACGGCAAAGTCATACTGAATTGAGACTCTAAAGCATCTTTAGTAACTATTCGTCCTACACGCTCAATGCCTATCCATCGGCTGCCCTGCACCCTCGCAATGCCAAAGTCAACCACAGCCCCCCGGAAACCGGCCACCGCTCACTCGATCAGATAGAACAGCCTGCGCGTCAGCCAGTTCCTGTTGGGAGGTGGCTTCTCCGCCTCCAGGACCTCATCCAAGCCCTGGAACATGTCGATATCCTCGGTCCGCCTCACCCACTCGTCGCTCCAGTGGAACGCGCGATGCACCCCGTAAATGGCCAAGAAGATCGGGATGCCAATGTAAGCCGTCAGGAAATCGCTCGTAGACCAGTTGCCCGGGAAGAATACGGTAAACCCGTTGGCCAGGAGCAGGATGACGGACGCCCCGGTGCCGAAGTAGATGCCGTAGGGCTGGATCTTGGGCCGGTAGGGAGACTCGACGCCGTGGTGCCTGCAGGCCTTCTTGAAGCGAGCGTAGACCAGGCCGCAGCAGATCCAGCTGATGTATCCGGCGGTGTTGGTGATGTTGATCAGCCAATTGAAGACGGTCAAGCTCGTGCTGGAGAGGCTCAGGTAGGCGAGGAGACTGAAGATGGAGCTGAAGCCCACGGCCATGTAGGGGAGGCCGTATTTGTTGCACCTCTTGAAGATCGCCGGAGCGCTTCCAGCAACGGCGAGGGAGTACAGGTTGCGGGAGGCCTGGTAGAGGAAGGCGTTTCCTGCAGTGGCGGCGGAGAGGATGATCATGGCGTTGATGATGTGGTCGAGCACCGGGATGCCGGCGATGCCGATGGCGATGATGAATGGGGACTTGGCCACGCCGGCCGAGGAGAGGAGGGGAGTGTCGTGAGGGCAGATGACGCCGATGCCGATGACAATGGGAATGAACAGGACCATGAGGCGCCAGAAATACCGGCGGGCGGCCCTGGGCAGCGTGTATCGAGGAGACTCCATCTCGCCGGCCGTGACGATGAGATACTCCGGCGCCAAGACGAAAGCGAACGAGGAGAGGATAATGGCCTGCAGGAACGCAATGAATCCTCCAGGTGGCCCGTCAACCAGGTATTCTTTCGTTGCCCCTGGGTCCTTCCAATATCTGAAGCCCAGCATGTCCTTGTCAGGGCCGCCGCCGAAAAAGAGGACGATGGAGAGGAAGATGAGGCCCAGAATCAGGATGATTTTCATCCCAGCGCTCCAGAACTCGGCTTCTCCAAACCAGCGCGCTGGCAGGAAGTTGCAGGCCACGATGATGATGAGAAGCACCGTGATCCAGACACCGGGGTTCACACCCGGGTTCCAGTAGTCGATCAGCAGGTTGACCGCCACGAGTTCGTAGGGCACGAGAATGCCAAGCGAGTACCAGTAGAGGTAGCCCATGGCGAATCCCAAGCTCCGAGAAACGTATTTGTGTCCGTAGTATCCCATTGTACCGCCAGAGACGGGGAGATAGGTGCCAATCTCGGCGATGCCCGTGACGATGCCGTAGACGACGCAGGACAGGAGCCCGTAGGCCAGCAGGAGAAACCCCGGGCCTCCGACCCTCAGGACTTGTGCCGTTCCGAGGAAGAGAGACGTGCCGATGGCGCCTCCAAGGGCGATCATCTGAGCATGACGGGGCTTGAAACCACGGTGCATCTCTTCGTTCTTCGCCGGGTTCTGAAGCCGCGAGCTGACCTCGCCCATCTCGACGGATTGGTCGGAGTGTTCGAGTTGTGATTTGGGCGGAGAGAACTCCGGCCCATCTTGAGTCTTTTCCAACATGACGGAAGACTCAAGAAGCAGGGCAAAGGATAGTAGTTACAAGATGCGAGTTGAAGAGAAAGAAAACCTCGTGATCGGACAGGGTATGTGAGAGGACTGGAGGGTTGCCGTTGACAGAGCATGGCTCGAGAGCAGACCTGTAGTTATACACCTCGACAAGCCAGGTTCCGTGAAGTCAACTTGAGTTGTTGGTCGGCTAGTTGAGTTGGTGATGGTAGCCACCTGGAACCTCTGGCTGCTGTATCACAGGTTTGGGACTGGAGGGCCGCCCTAAGCGCTTGGTGCAAGATAACCCCAGAACCCCAGACTCGACCAGGGTTCGGGCTCGGACAGCTAGGGCATGATAAGTACAAAGATATGGCTAATAAGCAGGCACCATCAAGCCTATCGAGGCCTCAGCAATGTAACCCTGCCAGAGATAGCACTGGATCCGTGATTCCGCACTTGAGGGGTGGCGCCGAACGCTAAGAGTCGTAGCGCAGACGCTGTCGCGGCCCCAATTTGACTTGTTGACCACCCATGGATGTTCTTTGCGGGGGAGGACATGATCCATGCTCTCGCCGGCGAGTTGGACTGTCTTGAATCGGCATCTCCAGAGACAAGGGACTTGTCAGGGTCACGAGTCCGAGATCCAAGACGCAGCCACCCGAAGCTAAAGCAGCCCGACATCTTGGGGATGGCAGCCAGGCATTCCCAGGAGAGCCAGGGACCAGGGGCCCTACCACACTTAGCGACTCGTTGCACACCTCGAACCACCAAGTTCTGTCCAATGAAGACAGAGGGGATGAATCATGTTCGTCCCCACGCCGCCGAAAGCGCTGTGCGTCTCGGTCCCGCCAGCAACTCAGGAGATGATTGGACTCAGAACCCCGAAGCCCACTCCGCCCCTACCGCCGTGCGTTTATATCTGGTGAGCGATCCTGGGAGAGCCATTACCCCCTACAACCATCGTATCATCTCTCCTCTTCGACGGCTGTGCGTGCTTTCCTTCACCAGATTCACCCCACAAAGTGACCTCTGGACACGTGGTGACGAAGGAAGATGAACTACTCAGAGTCTGGGGTAGAGGATGGGGCCGCGACCGGATTGTCGGCCGTGAGCGAGAGCCGACACACTCGTCAACGGAGGGGCTGTCTGACATGCCGGCAAAGGTGCGTATCTCAGAGGGTCCGACCCGATGAGAGTCACAGAAAGCTAACACTTGAGTCGATAGGAAGAAGAAATGCCATCCGGCTTATCCCGTGTGCTCACACTGTTCACGCCTGAATCTTGTTTGCCGGTGGGAAGGTCCCCGGGACTTGCAGGTCGAGACCTCACCCGATGTGGTGATGCAGCGGCCGCAAGCGAGGAGGATATCCAACAAGGCCAAGGCTTCGGCATCATCTGGTCCTCAGGGGCCAGACTTGAGGCAACTCGGCGTGTACGATGCCCTGAGTCAAGCTCCGCTGGTGGGAAGTCAGGACATCGCCGCCAGTCGGAGAATGATGCTGCGGTATTATACAGCTACCTTGGTGTTCATGTTGACAAACAACACGCAGAACAACTGTTTTCTCTCAGGTGAGTATTGTCCATTAACTGTATCAAGCGTCGAAGTTGACCATAAGACATCAAGTCCTCCTACCGATGGCCTTCGAGTGTCCTACACTGATGTACGCCCTTGCCGCAAGCTCATCCGCGCATCTCGCCCTCCACAACGAAGACTTCCGAGTCACGGCGCTTCAACATAGCGGGGTGGCACTGACCGAGCTCAAGAAGTCCATGTCCCGCAACGATCTGGGCCCGGAGATGCGCCTAGCAGTGACCCTGGTCCTCTGCTCCATGGATTCCATCTCCTGCGGAACCGATAACTGGATCCACCACCTCGCCGGCGCCGCGGCAACCCTCCAAGATACGCGATGGGACCAGGTCCCAGCAGCTGGTGGCAAGGACCACAGCCCCGTAACAGATCCGAAGGCCGCCCTGCTCCGCTACTACGAGGGACGCTGGCTTCTCCGCAACTTTGCCTACCACGATATCATCATGAGCGTGTCATTAGACCGCCGCCCGTTCATCAGCGGCGACTACTGGCTCTCGGAAGACGGAGATGTCGCCGACCCGTACTTTGGATTCGCTGCAAGGGTCATCTACCTGATTGGCGAGATCAGCGACCTCAAGGCCGACTTCGCAGCTGCGTTGAACGACGACTCCAGTCCCGCCTGTGAGCTGGACCCGGCATTAAGTGCCGAATTCTCACAGAGGGCGCAGCGCATAGAGACCCAGTTGCGAGAATGGAGCTGTCCAGCCGAAGCAGGGGATCTCGAAGACACGTCACTCATCCTCCTCGCCGAGGCATACCGACACGGCGCCCTGATCCACCTTTATCGCGTCCTGCGCAAGTACATCCCGTCGCACATGGATGCGCTGAGACGAAAGCTGCTTGCTTCGGTCACGGCCATCTGCAATGCTTCCTCGGGAATGTCTAGAGGGTGCTTTGCCGAGACTTCCATGATATTCCCCCTTTTCATGGCCGGGGGGGAGGCGGAGACGATGGAGCACATGGAGATCATCCGCGACGGGCTCTGCTCCCTCAACGACCAGCGACGATTCCTCAACGTGGTTGCCTGCGTTGACACCCTGGATGAGGTCTGGCGCCTGAGCGGCGCTGGAACGCGGAAGAGCGACAACTCCAAGGTGGACTGGCTGGATATTACCAGGCTGCGGGACTGGAAGATTGCCCTGTTCTAGTAACGAGGAATGCCGCTTCGCGCAGGTGTCTTCCTGCAAACGTAATGGGAATTCAACCCCAGAGGATGATCGTGGAGGTTGGTTACCTACCATCAGCAAGGGCGGGGGATTTCAGGTGGTTCGCCGATTTGCCGATCTGCTATGGATCAGGATGGATTACCTCCTAGCCATGGATGCCCTTCTCACTAAAGGTCCTTCTAGGGCCACTCTAGCAGCAGATTGCGTGCCGATGGCCGGCCAGGGCGAATTAGCTATGAGCATGACTCAAGCACGGCGTGATGGGCCAGGTGGACAGCGCTTGGGGAAGAGTTCCAGCGCATTTGACACATTGGAAATGTCGGTTTGGCAAGCGTGCTGTATCTATTGGGTTTTATGACAAGAAAGCTTCACAGTCTAGCAGCACCGCTGGTGCTCGTCAGGTCCTCGACCACCTCGGCCGCCGCCCGCTCGCCGCTCCTGACAGCGCCCTCCATGTACCCCTTCCACTCTCCGGCGGTCTCTGTACCCGCGAAGTGCAGGTTGCCGCACGGCTGCCGCAAGCTATCCCCGCCCAGGGTGTCGAGGACACCAGGTCCGCTTGACGTGCAGGGGCATCCCCAGCCCGAGTACTCATCCTTGGACCACTCGTAGAGCGCCATCTGCTTGAACTCGCCGCGAATGCCCTCGTATCCGAACAGCTGTCCCAGCTGGGCGAGCAGCCTGGTCTCCTGGTCGCGCCTGGGGAGCGCCGCCCATGCCTTGCCGGGTTCACCGGCCATGAAGCACGTGAGGACGTACCTGTTGTCCGCATGGACGCACGAGTCGCGGACGACGCCGGCAGGTCCAACGAACGACTGCGCGAGTCCGCAGAAGCCGCGCTCGATCCAGAATGGCGTCTTGAACTCCATCATCGCCTTGGTGTAGTAGCCGAAGTTCAGCGATTCGGCCCAGGCCTGCTTGACGAGGGGCAGGGGAGGCTCGAAGGTGATGGTCTTGAGGGCTGGCGTTGGCACTGTCGTGATGACTTTTCGGGCAGCTAGGACGCCTGCATCGGTTTGCACTTTGATGCTGTGGTGGCCGTCCATGACAACGGCTCGGACGGGCTGGTTCAAGCGCACCGTCCCCGCGGGCAGAGAAGAGGCAAGGCCTGTGGAGAAGAGTTGTGTTCCCTGGCGTACGCGCAGATACTGGCCACCGCCGACGCGGTCTGATCGCATCTGCAGAAGACCGCCACCGGACTTGCAGTAGTTTAGGAAGTAGAGAGCAGAGATGTCGGTGGGCTCTTGGCCGAGCATGGCACGAGTCCAGACAGAAGCAGTGGCCACGGAGGTGTCGCTGGCTCCTCGAGAACGGAGATATGCTTCGAAGGTCAGGCTGTCGAGGTTCGTATCTTTCGGCTTCCATGTGTCCACATTCTGGCAGTCGGCTTCCACCATGTCGCGGATCTTGGCCACGTCCCGTCTCGTCGCTTCGTCGAACTGTCATGAGACTCGTCAGCGGAATTACGAAGTTTCAACGGAATACAGCGTGGCCTTACGTTGGGCAGGTCTCCGTAGGCAAAAGCCGAGCATTTCCCATCCAAATCTTGGCAGGCCACATTCCCGGTGGTATTTTGCTCAATCAGTTCAGCGCCAAACTGCTTCGCCAGGGCGTGGACCTTGTACTGGTTGGTGTCGTTGATCCAGCCAGCACCGAGGTCGACAACGCCAGGCTTTCCCGGTTGCAGAGGCTTGCTCCATGTCTTTCCACCCACTCGGTCCCGTGCTTCGACCACGATGCAGGAGAGACCGCCGTTTATCACGTCTCGAGCAGCAGTAAGACCAGCGAGACCGGCACCAATGACAACCACGTCGACGGATTCCGTAGCCTCCGGGAGAGATAGACCGGGGCCAGCAGAGGGTGATGGTTCCGGAACGGCGATCACCGCGTCGACCTCGAAGAGCCAGGCGGGCACGGCTAGCTTGGGGACGGGAATGAGCGTGATTGCAGGGCGGTGGCCTCCAAGGAAGCGCTGGATGTGGCGGGTATGCTTGCGGTTCGACGCATTGTAGTCCACGATGAAGAGCGTAAGCTTCGCGATGTCTTTGACGGTGGCTCCGGCTGTGAGAAGGATCTTGCGGAGATTGAGGAGCGCAAGATGGATCTGGGACTCGTAGTCCGCGGGAACCACGCCGCCAGTCGTGCTGCCAGGCTGGCCAGCAACGTGGACGAGCTTGGTCCCAGTCGTCACCGTCGCCGGTGCATAATAGAGGCTCGACGTGTTGCTGAGGTCGAGAGCCTGGACCCGGGGTGCCATGATGATGGTGTTGCTTGGGAGAAAGACGTCGCAAGAGGGAGGATTGCGCCGGGTCCGTCGTCTGCTCGGGTCTGGAGGCAGCCTGGTGTATCTACTATCTCGACGGCGATCTGACATGGTCCTTTATTAGGACGACCACTGCGATGGGCGCGCTCGCGATGAAGCTCCATCCCGCCGCCCTACGCGCTCGGCTTCCAGTCGGCGCGCAACCGGCTTGAGATACCCCGCAGCCGAGTCCGCGGATGTCAAGCCGAACGAGGCCAGCAGCTGAGAGCATGAGCTCATGTCCACGCTCGACTGCAGATAGCGATCTGGCGACAGACAGGGGAGGAGTCCCTTGGGGTAGCGCAGGGTCTTGTGGGGGAGATAGAGCGCGTGGCCAGTGGGGCGGCGCATAGGGCGGCGCGCCGAAGGACAACTGGACCGGGCTTTAGCGGAGGTGCGGGGCCCTAATGCACGGCGGTTCCCGCGGTGTGGGGCCGATGATGGGGGCCAATTCAGCGCCAGAAGGGTGCCCGTCCCCCAGATTCTCGGTTCCGAAGACGATACTGCTCGAAGTCTGGGCTTCGGGATTTGAAACTGAACTGCCATTGTGACATTCTTGTGGTAATTGATTGCTTTCCAGCCCATAGCATCCAGGCCTCCATGGTTCTCCGGCTCCGCTGTTGTGCTCCGTCTTCCTCTCTGTCGCCATCGGCACGCGTACCGGCTTCGGCTTGCTTTCCTCGGCCCAAACTTGACCTGAAGTAATTGCCCATATTAAGACTATCGGTCTTCGATAATGGCCTGATCATCTGCTGATTCTCTCGCCCACTCTGGAAGACGCCGTGCGTTTGAGGCACCTTGAAGATACTTTGATTCACTTCATACGATCTGCCGGTGTTGATTATCCATCATGTCGTACTATCCCCAACTCAAAGACTCTTCGTTGCTCGTTGGCAAGAACTTCGTCGATGGAGACTGGGTCGAGTCCGTGTCTGGGAAAAGGTTCGAGGTGAACGGTAGGTGTCTTCCCATGTGCCAATATCTTGTCGTCGCCGCCATGACGAAGCTGCGAGGTCAGAATCGCGTTCATCAGAGATTATGATACTGACAAGAGCTCCAGATCCCGCTACCGGCAAAGTCATTGGCTCCTGTCCTGAATCCGTTGCCGTGGATGCGGAACGCGCAATCCAGGCGGCAGCCGCTGCGCTCCCGGAGTGGCGGTCTCGCTCAGGTCGAAACCGATCTCGCATCTTGCGCCACTGGTACGAGCTGGTCATCGAGAACCAAGATGATCTTGCTACCTTGATCACCTGGGAGAACGGTAAGGCCATGCCAGATGCCAAGGGCGAAGTCCAGTTCGCGGCGAGTTTCTTCGAGTGGTTCTCCGAAGAGGCTGCGCGCGTATACGGCGACGTGATCCCTCACAGCAACCCGAGCATGAGGGTTTCCGTGTTGAAAGAGCCCGTGGGCGTTTGCGGTCTGATCACGCCGTGAGTCTCCCCCTTTCCCAAGTCGCAGGTCCTCCTTGGTGACTGACCCACGTCGGTAGTTGGAACTTCCCTGCGGCGATGATCACTCGGAAGCTTGGGCCGGCGCTCGCAGCGGGCTGCACGGTGGTCACCAAGACTGCTGGTGAGACGCCGTTCACTGCCAATGCCCTGATCCTCCTGGGGCAAAGAGCAGGCGTACCTAAGGGTGTCGTCAACATCGTCTGTGCCCTCGATAACACGCCCGAGATCGGAGCTGCTATCTGTGCCTCGAACATCGTCCGCAAGATTTCCTTCACGGGCTCGACGAGAGTCGGAAAGCTGCTCATGCTGCAGTCTAGCAATTCCTTGAAGAAGATGAGCCTGGAGTTGGGTGGCAATGCACCCTTCATCGTTTTCGACGATGCCGATCTGGACCTTGCGCTTGCTGGAGTCATCGCGAGTAAGTTCAAGTCTTCAGGTCAGACTTGCGTGTGCGCCAATCGTATCTTTGTTCAGAAGGGAATCTATGAGGCCTTCCTCACCAAGCTCAAGGAGGCCGTCAGCAAGTTCAAGCTGGGCAGCGGATTCGAGGCCGACACAACCCACGGCCCGCTGGTTACGCCAGGCGCTGCGCAGCGCGTCGCGGGTCTTGTCGAGGACGCTGTTCAGAAAGGAGCAAAGGTCATCATTGGCGGCAAAAACCGGCCTGACCTTGGTAAGTGTCTCTATGGACTTTGTGGTTCAAGATCTTTGGCTGATAGTGTCGCAAGGTCCCAATTTCTTTGAGCCCACCGTTATCACGGGGCTCAACTCTCAGATGAGACTTGTCCATGAAGAGATCTTCGGCCCGGTCGCACCCATCATGCCCTTCTCTACGGAGGAAGAGGTGGTAGACGCCGCAAACAAGTGCGATGTTGGTCTCGCGTCTTACATTTTCACCAAGGATCTGAGCCGCGCTGCTCGGGTGACGGAGACGCTGCAGTTTGGCATGGTCGCGCTCAACACCGGTGTCATCTCTGACGCCGCCGCACCGTGAGTTCTCTATCCCGCCCTCCTATTCCGCGGGTACTAACAGGGAGATCCAGGTTTGGAGGAATCAAGCACTCTGGCATGGGCCGGGAAGGGAGCAAGTACGGCATTGAGGATTATCTGACTACCAAGACGGTGGTCACAGGTAATGTCGAGGCCGCACACCGATCGCATCTTTGAAGAACTGGAAGACTCAATAAGATCCTGTGCAACAATTTAAAATTCATTGTATGTCCATTGTCCGTGAAGCATTGTGTGCGTGCCACACGCGGAGCATCGTAGCACCTTGAGCCGGAAGACCTGCCAAGATGCTCGGATAAGTGACGAAACCTGCCAAGTCGTCTCGCTTCTGAAAGCGGTGGATAATCTACATTGCTTATTCATCCCTTACATGGAATGTGTGTCTAAGTACGCTTCTCAACGTGCTTTGAATCCGAAGCAACCGACTCCTGGTCCTTCGCATCATCGTCAACAACTAGGGCACGGACGGCCGGCTTGAGATCATCCGCAGTGGGATAGGCGATCTTGTACACCGTGTACCACGGACGCTCGAACAACTTGTCCATGCTCTCCAGCGACCGGCCAGAGGTCTCGGGCAGGGCGAAGAAGACGTAGACCAGGGAGACGACGCAAATGGAGAGGAAGAAGATGAACGCTCCGTATCGGTGTGTGGCGGCGAGCAGCGACGGCATGGCCCGGGAGCAGCCGAAGTACATGGCCCAGTGAACGGCCATGAGGATGGAGACGTTGATCGACCGGATCCTGATGGGGAATACCTCGGCGGACACGAGGTACGGGATGGAGAACCAGCCGATGGACCAGGCGACGGCGTGGAAGTAGATGGCGGCAATAGCAGTGCGGCTGGCTGCCATCGCGGATGGGCTGGCCTCAATACTCTCAGGAGACCAGCCGTTGGTAACTCCAAGGTAGGCGCCGACGTACGCCAGCGTGATGATTTGCATGGTGATGCCGGTCATCAATGAGCGACGGCGGCCGATGAAGTCGATGACGAAGACCGAGAAGATGAGGACTGTGACGAACTTGAGGATGGCATACAGCCCAGTCGCGAGGAACCGGGCCTCCGTGCCCTTGATGCCCAGGTAGCCGAAGATGGTCGGGCTGTACTGCGTGATGGCGTTGGCACCGGACCACTGGCCGAAGACGTGGCATGCGAACATGAGGATGAAGCGGCGCCTGTTGGGGAGATCCGCGAAGGTCTCCTTGATCAGGTCGAAGGTGCTGGCGCCGGCAACGATCTCCATCTCATGGTTGAGCTGGGCGTCAATGCCCGCAAACTCGGACTCGACATAGGGATGGTCCGCGGGCAGACCGCGGAAGCGGCACAGGGTGGCAAGGGCTTCCTCGCGCTTGTTCTTCATGAGGAGGAACCGAGGAGTCTCAGGGGTAAAGAAGGTTCCAACACCCCAAATCACGGCTGGAACAACCTGGAGGGCGGTAGGGAGCATCCATTGCAGGTCGGTGTCGGCATGGTACTTGGTGATGCCGTAGTTGAAGAAGAAGCCGAAGACGACGCCGAGCTGTTGGCAGCAGGTGTATTGGAGCGTAAGAAGGCCACGAATCGACTGCGGAGCGATCTACGTCAGAGTAGCCGTCAGTATACAGGGGCACAGATGTGCAGGTGGGAGGAACTTCAGTACCTCTGTGATATAGATCGAGGGCAGAATGGTGGTCGCGCCGATGCCAATACCGGAAATGATCCGAGTGACGTAGAGAGCTGCCAAGCTACCGTTGCTGAACGCCTGTCCAAAGCAGCCACCGATGTAGATGACCGTGAACAACTGGAACGTCCTCGTGCGTCCGAGACGCTGGGTCAGCCACACGCAGGCCAAGCAGCCGAAGACGGCGCCGGCCGTGGCAATGGCCACGATCCAGCCCTTGGTGTTGGCGTACTCGGCCTCCGTCTGATGGGCAATGCCGAAACGGTCCTTGAACGAATCCATGATGACAAGGGACGCGATGTTGCCTAGATACGGTTTGGGAAGTCAGCCAAGGCGCCTAGATCGAGATGGGTGCATGGTGGCGCAGGGCCATACCTTCGTCGAAGCCCTTGGCAACGCCGGAGAAACCCCAGATGCAGGTGCATGCCAAGAGATACCAGTTGAAGATCTCCTTGGGGCAGTCTTTGATGGCCTTTTTGGTGGCCTTGATCATGTTTGGTCTCGCCATGGTGAGGTTGTAGGGAATGCCCGAGAGAGAAAGACAGAAAGTGAGGTAGGAGGTGGCTGGTCTCTGTCTCTGCTGTTGAGCCTCAGTTGCCGAGAACGATTGCCCAGACTTATACCGCAAACTTGGCACTGCTCGGAGACGCTCCCAGGACGGCCGAGTCAGCACCGTGGACTCAGGCCGGGGCCGTATCTGGAGAAGCTGTGGAGAGAAAGCGGGTTGAGGGCATCCTGGGCGGCGACCGACATGGTTGTCCCCCGCGATGTGAGGGTCACGGCAAACTCCTCATCGGAGATCCCCCGACGGCATCACTCGCCACCCGCCGGGAGAGGTCCGAAGCACCACTCATGACTCGGGAACGGTGGAATCTGCCAAACAGTTGAAAGGGAACCTGACAGCGCCGAACCTTCCGTCGCCCTAATGAATAATGAGCCGGAGTTTTGGGTGGTTGGCTTCCACTGGCGGGCTCTGGAGCCGGACGGATTCCAGGCTTGATGCGACGCAACGCAAGCCGGCAGCACAACCTGTGTTCAGCGGTCGGAGATGTGGAGCCGGTCCAATACGATCCCAGTGCGTCCTGACCATCGCGAGGTTTGCAGAAACACAAAGCAAACTGCTCACTATGTTGTGAGAATTTGATTCACCGTTAAACATCCGGAAGCAAGCATCCTCTGGATTTCATGCTGAGCATTTGATCTGCTAACTAATCCCCGAACTCCGAGGGACCGACCCAAACCAATGAGGCGACAGCTCCATGATTATTGAGCAGTATCGAACGACCCTTGATGCATGGGACTCGGGAGAAGCATGGAAAGTGGCCGGATAGTGGGCGGCTGTAGCCGTGTCCCGGCTTGGCGGAGAGTGCCTGGGCTATCAAAGAAAGGCGGCCACTGATGAGCCGTTGATATTCAGTGGTTTGTTTCAATACGTGAGTTGGGATGCCGGCAAATGGGAGGTGAAGTGGTGAAAGTCAGGAAGGGGATGAGAATATGAACTGTTGCGGCATGTTCCAGGACGCGAGACGGTAACAGAATAAGCATGGAGGCGGCTTCACATCATGGCCGGACTATTCAATACTTAGAGTTCTTCCATTGAATGAGGTACCCCTAAGATGAATTTGTTTTCAAGATTATTCAGTTGTCCATGGATGGCTTCAACACTGGATGCCCTGGATGGGGCTCTCCGCTGACTCAGCAGCTCCTCTCGTCGTGAAGCCGAGACGGAGCATTTCCGAGCTGCACCTCCGACTTTCCCCAGATTCCGTCGCACGACCTGCACACTCGACCCGGGCGCAGTCCGTACTCGCCTATGCTATGAGACCTGGCTAAACGGCGACCGCAATGCCCAGTGCCGGGTCACTCTCGTCAGCCGATAGCCCGAACGCGTCGCGATCTCCCGCGAAGCGTGGGCAGGCCTGCGTGCGCTGCTGGAAGCGGAAGCAGAAAGTGAGCATCCATTGCCACCCATCGTCACCTTTGAATTGAGTTGGTCCGTTTCGCTGACAATTGCTGCCAGTGTGACCGTGTATTGCCGGCCTGTTCTGCCTGCATCGATGTGGGAGCAGACTGCATCGCGCGCTCCCAAGACATCAGAAGCTTGCTGGCCGACGACGCCAGCCTCTCGCACTCATCCATCGCCAGGTAAACATGAGACCAGCATCCATTCTCCGATCGCTAACACCCTCCAGCTATGTCGAATCTCTCAAGCGGCGGGTGGCCGAGCTCGAGAATGGCACGCTTTCCCCCCCGAGCAAGCGGCCTCGAACCACCTCGTACCAAGAGTCCGCCCTGATCGACAACAACGTCCACGGCGACAATGCCACGACTTCTGAGACGCTCGAGGGAACGCAGGATGGGCAATCGGGCGAGGACTCCTCCGTGCGCGACACCATGGGCGCCATCGGGTTTCTCTCGAACAGCGCAATGGCCGAGCCCAGGCCGGGTCCCGGAGAAGCAACACCACACCGACTCGCTCTCGCCGACGTAGTCATGGCCACCCTCGCAGTTGCTGGGAGTGATCCTTCGACTGCGGGCCCATCTCAACCAACGTTAGTCCTCGGCGACCACCAGGTTCCGCTGTCACGAGAAAGCACCCTGGAACACTTTCGCCTGTTCCTGGACTGGGCGTTCTTCGTGCCGTATCTCGATCACGGCCGTTTGCTTGATCACTTCGAAGAGACTGTCTCCAAGCACGGGACCCCTATTTCCACAGATGTGTCGCCTTTGCACCGGTTCAATGCTTACATGGCCATCGCGACTGGCATCATGATGTCCCCAGACGCAAACCGCCTGTCGTTCCTGGCCTCCAGCCTCCACGCGATTGCCATCAAGCTGCTGCCTCTGGTGCTTCGATCACAAAATCAGCTTGAAGCCGTTCACGTCATGACCATGTTCCTGTTCTACTCGCTGTTCAGCTCGAGCGGAGGCTCGTCATGGCATCTGCTTGAACTCGCCATGAAGACGTGCATTGCTCTTGGTCTGCACAAAGATCTCGGAGCACAGGTTGGACCTGCTTTTGACGGAGACGTCGATCCCAGGTGGCTATTCTGGACCTTGTACATGTTTGACCGGTATGATTTCTCCCAAACATGAATGTCTATGTCGACTTGGCTAATGCTATCCGGAAGCTCGCTGAGCTCAGTGATGGACCGACCTTTCAGCATCCAAGACACCGATATCTCTCAGCAGGTACCCCCCGAAAGCGAGGCCGCGACTCCGTCCACGAGCGATGTTATGAGAACCAAACAAGCCTCAAGCCGCCATTTCATCCGACTAGCACAGCTCGTCTCGCACATCCGAGACAAGAACATCGTGGATCCCATGGCTTCATACCATAACCTTTGTTTCTGGCGAGATTCCCCGCCGCCCATCCGAGATGCGCCGGTCCAGCCGCGGTTGTGGGCCGATTACGTCGACCAGCTGGCTTGCAGGTCATTGATGCTGATTTCCAGTCCCATGCAGCAGGCACATACAAGCCCTGGCATTCTGAGGGGAACGGCGGAGGAGGTAGAGGCAGACACCATCGACTCTTGCAAGCGACTCATCAGCAACCTATACGATCGATCTGGCACGGGACACTCCGCGGTATCATTTGTGGACGCCTACGACATCCTCTCGGCCGTGGTCATACTCACATGCCTCTCACGCAGGCTCGGCAAGCAGGGCCCTCAGGATTCTGCGGGCGTCTTTGAGTCGATCAACAAGGCTTCCGCGGTGGTCACCCAGATTGCCGGGCGCTTCCCTGCCCTCCGGGCATTCCAGGAGCTTCTGCTCAAAATCTCCGGGAGGATGATGGAAGAGCACACCGGCCGAGCTCAGGTACGTTCTGACCTGTCCCGATGCAGCAGGAGTAGCATTTTGAATAGGGATGCTAATGGTCACATAGGAGTTCTGCAACACGCTCCAGGGCCTTCCGGTCATTATCCCGAGGCGTCTGCGGCAATTCATTCGAAATGCCTTTCCCTGACATGGAGCAGAAGACATGAATCGTCACTAACGAGGGCCTTTCGGCATTGCGGCACGCTATGCGGGGGGCGTCCGAAGCTTCGGACGGTCCCCGGTCGGCCGCTGGCTCTACCCCCAACTCTCTCCGCCCGTGACTGGCAGGTGAGGGGCAATCGGGCACGACAAAGGGATCATTTAGAGAGCGGATGAGTCCAGAGGCATGGCGGGGCGGTCTGTCGCTGTCACCTCACTTGGCCCAGCTCAACCATCACCATGAACTTCTACCCGCCACCGCCCGTGATTGAGGCCGAGGTCTTCCTCCGGATCCCAGACGAGAAGCGGTGCATCAATCAAGACTCGGAGTGGAGGGGCGGTTTTGCCCGGGCATTCCAATACATCTTCCTCGAGGGCCCAGTCGTCGATGATGAGGGAAACCTCTTCGTCGTCGATGTCCCGTATGGCAGGATTCTCAAGATCGACCCTGCGAAGAACGTCACTGTTGTTTGCACCTGGGACGGCGAGCCGAACGGCCTCGTAGGCACTCACGACGGGCATCTCCTCGTTGCCGATTACAAGCAGGCAGGCCGTCTCATTTCCCCAGCCTCATAGACTTGACACTCACACCTCACAGGGCATCCTCTCTTTGGACCCCAGCACTGGGAAGATCTCGCCCAAACTCACCCGCAACAATCTGGAGAGATTCAAAGGGCCCAATGACCTCATCGTCGACTCCCAGCAGAATGTCTACTTCACCGACCAGGGCCAAACCGGCATGACTGACCAGACCGGCCGCGTCTACCGCCTCTCGCCGACCGGCAAGCTCGACATGCTCATCTCCAATGGCGCATCCCCCAACGGGCTCTGTCTGTCACTTGACGAACGCTTCCTCTACGTCGCCATGACGCGTGCAAACCAAGTGTGGCGCTGCCCCCTTCACGCCGACGGATCCACGTCCAAAGTCGGCGTTTTTTTCCAGTCATTCGGAAACGTGGGACCCGATGGCCTCACCCTCGACGAGGAAGGAAATTTGTTCATCTGCCAGCCGAGCCTGGGGAGCATTTTCGTCGTCGACACGCACGGCGTCCCGAAGGCGCGGATCGTCAGCGGATCCAAGGGCATCAACTTGACGAATTGCTGCTTCGGGGGCAAGGAGCATAAGACGCTGTACATCACGGACAGCCTGGAAGGAAACATCCAGACGGTGGAGTGGCACTGCCGCGGTGCAGTGAAGGCCCCGAAGCTGCGGACAACCGCCAACGTTTGAGCCTCTGCGATCAGCCGGCTTATCGGCTGTTAGAGCTTGTTGGCACATCGGTGGCTGGGGTGGCGTAGCCGCCTTGCGATGAGATCTTGAATGCCTCGTGTGCAAACGTTGCGGCTGCGAGCCAGAGGTTAATCTCCAAAACCGTTGGGCCAAGACATACCATGGGCACGCGGCACACATCTAGATGGGCCAGAGGCCGAGGCCCAGAAACCTTTTCAAATATCAACACCTGTTGCCAACGACGGTCTCCATCATGTGTGAGTGAACTACACTTCCAATCCGCTTCGGACGACCGGGCTGCAGAATGGACTGCGGACCATACTGGCCTCTCCGACTCAACTCACGACGTGACGCCCAAGAAAAATCTGCAGGAAAACCTGGCCGCCTGGTCCTGCCGCCACAACACACCACTTATTCCGTCGAAAGGCTCTGGCCAAGTCTATACACTAGAATCATTTGCGCATTGACAGCCTTCCACAACCACGGCGGCGCCTCCATGTGATCAGCGGACTTTGCGATGGGTCCGAAGGAGGACCGGCCAGGCGCTGATTGTTGGGAGATCAGTAGACATGAAGAGTCACACGACATATCCAAGCCTCGAAAGTTTTTCTGGGAGGAGGCTCGCAGGAGTTTAAATCATCCATGGTCGCCACGTTGGCAGCACATTGCTCTTGAACCTAGATATCTCAAGGTCAGCGCCGCTGGGAGAGCTTCCAAGCTCCTCACAAACAACACCCAGAAACCATTCCTCTGCTCCCACATCGACAAGACTATTGCGACGCTTGGTTCGTCGGGTGCCGCGCGATATGGCCAACCACCATGGCGCGTCTCCGAGTGGCAGCGGCTTCGCGGGCTCGACTCTTCCTCTCGTCCCCGAGAATGAAGCCCTGAATTTCCCCCCTGGGACGATTTCCCCGGCGACCATGACGAGCAGCAACTCTCCCCCAGACGGGATGCCTCCTCCACAGGAGACGGCGAATTCCATTCCCCCTCAGCCTCCCGCGGCTGCGAATCACTATCTCGGTGCTCGTCCCGCAGCTTGGAACTATCGTCTCCGAGCTGCGAACCCTCCTCTCTACCACCAACCTGCACCTCTCATGGAACCACCTGGACTTCAGCCTCCGGGCCAAGTTCGCTCATTCCAACACTTCACATTCAACTGCGGGACGATCACGTCAGATCCGGACCAACAGAAAGTCCTCCTCCTGCAAGATCGCACTTCTTGGCAGTTTGCCCTCCCGCAAATGGGGAAAAACCCGTGCGAGTCCCAAGAGTGGGCTGCCATCAGGGCAACCATGGTCCTTACTGGGGTCTATCCGACCCTTCTTCAGACAAGCTACATCATGAGGCATCTAGGCCCCGTGGACTACGGCCCCCTGGCTGTGAATGATCCGGTGTTGGTCCAGCTTATGTCGACTCCCCACCCCCTCCAGGAGGCTTGCGACAATACTGCCGGAATCAACGACATGTTCCATATCATATTCTGGGTATGTTATCCCGGAGTTCACGTTCCCCTTTTCTGGTTGTTTTGGAAGCTTTGCGACCCGTCTAGGCTTGTCAGGCACGACGAGTAGCTCATGATACTTCCACGCGAGGCAGTGCGTTCGCTAACTCAGGGGGTTCATAGTACATCGCTACGGCCGATTCGACGATTCCGTTGCCCGAGGTGACGGACGAGAACAGCATGTATGTTCCCCGCTGGGTGCCATACGTACCGCGTCTCAGAGATTGGGTTTCTCCGGGGAATATGGACCTCATTTCGGCAGGATACTTTATGGCGGAGCGAACCCGCGACATGATCAGAAGGGAGGCAGCCGCAGCCGCAGCGGCAGAGGCAGCGGTACCGGCTCAGCATTTTGGATTCTACACATCGGAGGAAGCGGCAGCAGCAGAGGCAGTGGCTCAGCAAGATGGGCTCTACACATCAGCGGAAGCGGCAGAGGCAGTGGCGGCGGCAGCCGCAGCGTCTCAGCAAGGTGGATTCTAGGTTGGCGGGGGGTTGTCGGTGGGGGACGGTGACGGTGAGGGGACGTGGAATTCGAGGGTGCACCCATGGACGGCTCTTTTGAAGCCAATTTGTTTTGACTTGCTTGGTGAAGGGGTCGGAGAGCGGACGAGAGCTGACGCGGACGGGCGGGACATGCTTCATTTGGATGTGCGCTGGTTGAGAGTTGAAAGGGGGTCGCGGACGTTGAACCCGTTGTTGGTATTGGAACGGTGCAGTGGACAGTCGTATAAGTCGCGAAGTATGACAAAGTTGACATCGCTTACACTCGTAAACGCCGGTGCCCGGCTGCCTTGGGAACGAGCCGCCCCGAGGCCAAGAAACATGCCGCTTCGGCACCGCTGCGACTTCGTTTCTCGGCTTCGCATAGTCCCTCGTACCTCCACACCACACCACCAGAGCCCGGGCACAACGCCAAGCAAATACCGGGCTAATCAACAGCGCGCCTCCATGAGGAGGCGGCAGCTATGCTCTAGTCCGTGTGCTTAAAAGCGCGCCAGACCTCGAGCTACTTTTATCGTTAGTTCTTCGACAATCGCGTGTCTTCTCGTTCTCTTGTCCACGCCTGCTCAGCGACATCTCAACGACAAGCCTCCGCCGCCATGTCTTCCGAAGACTACGAACCTCCCTCCTACTTCAACTGCGACGAGGTCAACGAGCGGTGCCCCGTCGAAGCGACAATCTTCGGCGACTACTTCACTCAGGGCGCCTGCATCTTCTTCGTCGCCGCCTACGGCATCCTGCTCCTCGCCCAGGGCTACTTCGGCTGGCGCTTGAAGTCCTGGGGCTTCGTCTGCAGTCTTGCCGCCGGCGCCGTCCTCGAGTTCGTGGGCTACGTCGGCCGGACGGTCCTCGCTACGAACCCGTGGAACTTTGGCGCCTTCGTCATCCAGAACCTCTTCCTAGTGCTCGGTCCGACGGTGGTGGCCGCGGCCATCTCGGTCACCTTCAAGCACCTCGTGCTGTACTACGGCAGCCAGTGGTCCCTCATCAAGCCTAGACTCTACCCGTGGATCTTCGTCGGAACGGATGTCATTTCCCTCCTCATCCAGATGGCGGGCGGCGGCGTCGCCGCCATGGCGACGGGCGGCGAGGATCCGGCCATGATGGACCTGGGCAACAACCTCATGCTGGCCGGCGTCTGCTTCCAGGTCGTCAACATGGTCTTCTGCGGCGGCCTCATCCTGTCGTATGCCTGGCGCCGCCGCCAGAACAAGGTCAAGCCCGGCATGCTGACAGATGACTCTGCGCAGGAGAGCTCTGGTGCCTCCGACCAGGGTTTCGTCCCGGCTGCTTACACGACGAGCACCTACGCAGAGAAGCAGCGGACGAAGTGGTTCGTCTGGGCCCTCGTGACGGCGTACATGGCCATCATCGCGCGATGCGCTTACCGGTTCGTCGAAACAGACACCTCTCACACATACGCAGACAATGCTGACGTTTCCCGCCTCGCAGAATCCCCGAGATGTCCATGGGCTGGGGCAGCGACCTGCAGAAGAACGAGACGACGTTCCTCGTCCTCGACGGCGGCATGATCCTGACCTCGGTGCTGGTCCTGACGGTGTTCCACCCGACCAACTTCTTCCCCTTCATGGGCAAGCACTTTGCGCCCGTGGAGGGACACTCGACCACGCAGCCTACCGAGACCGCCGAGACTGTATCTGAGCGCAAGCATTGAGCAGGGATGATGGCCCGACTCGTGCACGTCTCTCCGCGAGGGCGGTGTACAAAGGATTTTCTCGCATGTTCATAAGTACCTAGACTGGTAGACGGATAGATAAGGCGGCGTTGGTGGCTGTGTTCTCGATTAATTTACACGGGTGCGGAAGTCCGGGTCTCGCGATGGTGATGTGATGCGAGTAAAGATTCCAATGTCCCAAGATAATTACTTCTAGCGCGTCGTCACCTCACCCTTGGCAGCATGAATCAGGTTAGACCGTGCGTCGTCGGGTTCGTATCTCGGGTTCGTATCTCGGACCTCGGACCTCCACACTCGTCCTCCTTTCTCGCGACATTCACCTCCTCCGGACAGGCAGCAGCCAAACAGCCTCCCGCTCCCTCCGCAAGTGTGTTTAGAAGGAGGATTTCCCGCTTCGCTTCACACGATCATTCGTTGTTTCTATCCGAAGTCTGGCTGCTCACCGCGCGTTGACCGACGCCCGGCTGACTCTGAACCACTTCCCTTCCTTCACTCAGCACAGGAGTGCCCCTGGCCCCCTGTCAGGGCCCAGCGGTAATCCTGAGATGTCCCCGGCTGCTTCGGGGCCCTTGTCCGTCCGGAGGGCTCACACGAAATCGCGAAAAGGCTGCGACGACTGCAAGAGACGGAAAGTAAAAGTGAGTCCATGTCGCTGTACATGTCTCAGCGTCAGACCACGCATGCCCCATCATACCACGTCCTCGAGTCCCTGCATGCGGCTCAACTAACCCTTGCTTTCCCGTAGTGTGATGAGACCTACCCTTCATGCCGCCACTGTACTCGACGTGGCATAACCTGCAGTTTGTCTGTCTCACGACATGGATCCAACCTCCCGCCTCCCGGGTCGGACCGCTCCGTCGGGTCCTCTGACAACCAGAACACGACCCCCGCGGGGGTCGATCTGCAGAACTTCGCTCATATCGACGTTCTTGTACACCGGTGGCAGTCTCGGCCGTCCATCGCCCAAACATGGGGCTACGGGCTCGAGCTCATGCACCACTACGCCACCGTCACGGCCGACACGATGGCGTACCGACCCGACCTGCAATATGTCTGGCGCGTCGTGATCCCAGAGATAGCCTACGACTCGTCCTTTGCGATGCAGATCATCCTCGCAACCAGCGCGTCCCACAAGGCCTACCTCCTACCCTCCCAGAGGGAAAAGTATGCCAACCTCGCCGTCTACCACCAGACGGCCGGCCTGGAGGGCTTTCGGGCTGCACTCACCGACATGAAGGCGCACGACTGGAAGCATCTCTTCGTCGTCTCTACCATGGTTGTCCTGAGCAACAGCTTTCTTCAGCAGGGGACAGAACCCGAGCATCGGGATATCGGCACCCCGGAAGCACTGGATTGCTTCGTGTTCATCCGCGGCGTTCGGACGCTGATGACGGCTCTCGAGCCGCGACTCAACGGTACACGCCTGAATCCAATGGGCACTGGCGTTTACGCAACAGACGAAGAGTATGAGCGAGGGATTCGGTAAGACAAACCCGTGGCCCGGTAGTTCAGTTGGCTTCTTGCTCTCGTGATCGCAGACTCACTGATATTCTCCAGCCTCGTTGCCTGGGACAAGTCCGCCCTCCCCAGAGACTTGCACCAGGCCCTCGACAAACTAGATGCATTCTACTCGAGTTTGTTGTCGGGGGACAAGGAGAAGGACTACCTTGCCGCCGTGAAAGAGCTCCGGCGGAGTTCGTACGGGGTCGGCCAGGCGGGCGCGCATCCAGAGGTCGGCATGGTCATGGTCGCGGCGTACACGATCCCCGACAACGTCATGAGAGACCTGCTGGCCCTGGAGCCCTTCGCCATGGTGTTCCTGGCGTACTTTTCCGTCTTTCTCGCGCTCTTGGAATCTCGGTTCTGGTTCCTGGCGCGGCGACCGATGAGGTGGTTCGAGATCATCGACGCCAAGCTGGAGAACCTCCCACAGCATCTGGAGATCGTCCAGTGGGCGCGCGTGCAGGTGTTTGAGTTGTACGGGCCTTTGTAGGATGCATGGGCCGGGTGGCGACCTCTGGCAATACGCTGGCAGGTGTCTACACGGACAAAGACAGTTGACGTTCGGTCAGATCGCGCGCAGCCAAAAGCAAAGGCCCGTGTTATTATCAATCATTTCGTCTGACTCCAGTTCCCGGCCCCGCGATCAGGGTATCATCGCTAACAATCTCCCAATACAAAGTCGATCGAACTCCCGTGCCCACCAGAACCGTCCGAGTTCCGCAGCCGGCACCCAGCTACGCACTGCCGCCCGCGTCGCCGATCCAAGCGGTCGCTGGGGGAACCACGGCGACCCTGATCGTCCTCGTCTCGATGATCTGCCCCTTCTCGTTCGTGTGGTACGTCACGCCCTCCGTGTCCTGGAGCTGTTCCCTCCGCTGCAGGGCAGGGTTCTTGAGGCTGTTGAAGAACGACTTGACTTTGCCGGGCGGCTTCTGCTGCTTCGGCTCAGGGATGAAGTCGACGACTCTCGTAGTGGTGCGGAAGTATGTCCTGGCGCCGCCGCGGGCGACGAGCTCCCGCTCGTAGTTGGGGTCTAGCTCCTCGGGCGAACGGTGGACTGCATCAATGTGGCCGTGGCGTGCAAGGAGTTCATTGACGGTGGCAGGCATGTTGGAGGTTTGCGTTGCAGCGGGTTGTCTTGCAGGTTGCGAGTTACGGGTTGCGGGTCAGGATGAGGGAAGAGGAGATTGTGCGGAAGAGAGACGGTGTTGAAGCTCAAGCTACCGCTCAGTCTTTATATCGAGCGAGCCTGATTACAATAGGACTCGTATGATTCATCGTTTTGGCATGCCTGTCCGTTGGTAATACACCTGCGGTTGGCGCTGGCGGGGTGGCGGTGCCGGTTCACGTGCATGACCTGCAAATTCGATCACAGGGTCTAGACGGCTTAGCGAGCTTGTCCGCGTATCAGCGTGAATATGGTAAAGCCGAGCAAAGCTCCCCCTGTATTCACCGCATCCTGGTTGGGCTGTTGGCCAGGATGCAATTCAGCCGGCCATACCCGGGCGATTGGCGGCGCATGCCATGCAGCCTTGGACATATTAAACTGAGGCCCCCGACAAGGCGGCACCGAGGGCTTTTACGTGAACTTGGCAAACGGCATCGCCGGCAGGGGCTGGGTGCGCTTGCGTGTACACCCTTGGCGCCAGAACAGCGAGGTCAGCATGAGTTCGTTCTCGATAATTCCACGAGCGCGCCATGTTGGTGGTCTCCCAGGCTTATGTGACTCAACCTACGCATGGATTCGATTGAAGGTCTCGCATCTGCTGAGAAAGTGTTCTCTTGAAGGGCCATGAAGACAACATGTCAGGGTACTTGGAAACTCAGGCCGAATGGAATCCAGGCGCCAACTGCTGCTGCAACAAGCATCAGGCTGTTGGCGAGCTGGAAAGGTCGAAGAACAGCAGACGTCTGGAGATGCGTAGAGGTGACTTGGAGACTGGGATGGAGATGGAGACAGTTGTGAGAGCTGAAGTTCAATGAACCGCCCATCGAGTGCCCCCCTTCCTAATCACCACCGGAAGGTCTGACGAAGTTGTTTCAGCCGCATCATGGAACACATTCGGATCCGAGAAAGATCGGATTCTAGAACCCCGGATCCCGCCCACTTAAGCTTTCTGGTCGTGGGATCCTCGCTCCGTCTCTGTCATAATAGGTGCGCACTCCGGGGCAGACGGGGTATCATCAACAGGGGACAGACCTACCCGAGGTGGGCCGGTTTTTAATAGGCCTACGCCCTAGAACCTATAAATAGTAGGAACTAGGTAAAGGGTCACAAAGATAAAGCGTCACCTGAGGTCTCTCTTACTATTAAAGAAGAACTTCCTAGCTATATTCCTAAAATCTAACTAACTTATAACTATAGTCTCTTGTGTCCTACAAGGTCGCCCACATTTGTGCTAGCTTTCTGCCGGTATGAGTACGTGTTGGGAAATAACTTGTATCTGATTCCGCAGGGCCTGCCTAGGTAACTTGTTAGTGACTAAAGAGTTTCGGGAGTAGATTGACAACACGATATGGGGTTACGGGCATTCAAGGTCATGGATCAAGTTGGGCCAGACTCCTCCTGGGCATGATGAGACATGATGGGAGTGGTCATGGTAGTTAGTAGCAGAAACCTACTTGAAGTTATGAGTCTATGAGCCTCCACTTACTATTGCCGCACAACCAGCATAGTGCTGCTGCAGTATCCCTGAATGCACTTAACTGCGTACCTGGTAATTTACTGCCTGTACCCGGTGCCCTGCAGCTGCAACGGCGGCGACGGACCGGCTGCCTCTCTTGGCTGCATGAGTCTGGAACTCAGCGACAAGAAACTGTTCAGGTGGCGCGAGTAATGTTTTCTGAATTGCAAAACTTCTTTTTCGTCGCTACGCAGGCCTCGACTCGTCTGCAACGCCCGTTTCTTGCAAGACACCGCGTGCAATAACGACCGGTGCTTCAGCAAGAGGTGCTATTCTCCAGGTTCCATGCCCGCCATGCCCGCCAGGCCCGCCAAATATATAAAAACGTAATATATGACTACTATAGCCTGAATAGACGTTTAAATATATATCTATAGAGATTCCTTAATGATGCATCTGGGGAATGGTACTGTTGGTCTCATGTCAAAAAACGACTATCCCGGGTTTTATTACTCCGAGCATACCCACTCGGAAGTCAGCCGAACGGAGAATCCTCGGGGCCCCTCATGCCTCGTAACCTCGTACACGAGGATTCCCTGGCCGCCGGCTGATGTCACAGTGTCCACAGATCCCGATTCGGAGCTGCCCCTGTTGACAACTCCGCCGCCATCTGCCCCGGATTCCACTAGAGTCCTTCGTTAGTTATTACGTCCGAGTTTGCTGGGGTTGATTCAGCACCGTCGGATAATAAAAGACGAGGTCGAATGTGTCCCTCTTCTACTTCTCCTCTTGTTGCTTCTCTGACTTCACAAATCCCCAGAGCCACAGCCCCGGCTTCAAGTAATCATGTCGAACACCGCCACCGAGCTGGAGACGCTCCAGTCACTTCGCCCACCGAGTCCTTCACGAGGCACTGCTAAAATCACCGGCGCGGGACTCGGTTCCCGTCGACTCGGGTCTTCCGAAGACGATGCCACAGCGCTCAACGACGCCAGCGAGGTTCGCGACCTGCCCAACCCTTCCACCTCCTCGTCGGCCCTCGAGAAATGGAACTTCCCCAAGTCCAACCTCTTTCGCATTACAGCTTGCTACTGGAGCCTGATGGTCACCGGAGCGAATGATGCCGCCTATGGTGTGAGTGATGTGAGGTCGTATTCCTTGTACAACGGCTAACTTTGGCGTCTAGGCATTGCTTCCATATGTATGATCCCCAGTAAGATTCAGCCCAAAGACGTCCAGTTGCTGACGCCGAGATTCAGCTCCAAGAATACTATGACCTGAGCTATGTCGTGGTGTCTCTCATCTTCTTGTCGCCCTTCGTCGGCTACATCCTCGCGGCCTCATTGAACAACTACCTGCACCTCACCTGCGGGCAGCGCGGCATCGGCCTCATCTGCGGCCTCGCGCACATCGCAGCATATGTGATCATTGCCCAGCACCCTCCCTACCCCGTCCTGGTGGTGGCGTATGTCATCGCTGGGTTCGGCAACGGCATCGGAGACGCCGCGTGGAACGCCTGGGTCGGCAATCTGGCAAAGGCCAACGAGCTGCTGGGATTCCTCCATGCTTTCTACGGCGTGGGAGGCACCATCAGCCCTCTGATCGCGACGTCTATGATCACCGAGCTTGGTCTTGCGTGGTATCACTTCTACTACGTGCTGGTAAGTCAAACCTTCTATGTCTCCTGCATAGAGACGAGGTACTAATCCTCGCCCCAGATGGGCATCTCCGTCGTCGAGCTGGTCCTCTGCACCTGGGCGTTCTGGACGAACACCGCCGTCACCTATCGCGAGAGCATCTCCCACACCGAAGGCGGCACCAAGGGCGCCCTCCGCAGCTCCCTCTTCACCGCCCCCTACGCTCGCGTGACCTGGGTCTGCTCTGCTTTCCTGCTGTGCTATGTCGGCTGCGAGGTGTCCCTCGGCGGCTGGCTCGTCCAGTTCATGATCCGGGTCCGCGACGCCGCTCCCTTCGATGCCGGCATGACATCCGTCGGCTTCTGGCTGGGCCTGACCCTCGGCCGCGCCATCCTCGGATTCGTGACGCCCCACCTCGGCGTCAAGACGGCCGTGTGCGTCTATCTCCCCCTCACCATGGCCCTGCAGCTGGTCTTCTGGCTGGTCCCGCAGTTCTTCGTCTCTGCTGTCGCCGTCGCCCTGCAGGGCTTCTTCCTGGGACCGCTGTTCCCGGCCATCATCGTCGTGGCCACGAGGCTGCTTCCGAGGCATTTGCATGTCAGTACGATCGGGTTCGTCGCGGCCTTTGGCGGGAGCGGCGCGGCTGTCCTCCCGTTCGCGGTGGGCGCCATCGCGCAGGCAAAGGACGTCCAGGTCCTGCAGCCGATTGTCCTTGGGTTCCTTGCGGTGCTGCTCGCGCTGTGGCTTTGTCTCCCGAGACTTGGCAAGAAGAGAGAGTAAGGGCGTCGATGGAGGGAATACCGGGCGAGAGCTGGCTCCCTCTCGGCCGAACAAGAGACGTTTGATAGACAGCCGCCCTCGTGGCTTGACGACGGCCGCATGTCGTCAAACATGGCGTTATGACACGTCTCTGCCACACTCAGCAGCGCGACGTTGTGGTCACTTGATGCAGGACTCAGGCCATTTGCAGACGCCATCAAGCAGCAACACTGGCTGAGGAATGATACAGATAGACATTCTACCGCAATACCAGCTCTAAGCGAGCATCTGCCACAAACCACGTCGACATCCCCCCTGCTTTCCCCCACGCCGACGTTGGTCACGCCTCTCACGGTGGCATCCGCAGTTCTCGGACGTCGCCGAGTCAAGCTCAGCTCACCGGCGCCACGAACGTCCCCCAACCCGGGGTCTATCGGGCCTGGACGCACGGGATCCAATAAGGGCCCGGAGCCGGAGGTCGGGGATGGATGACGCCATACGCCCCCTCGACCGAACCGGCAATTGTCCTAGCACGCCATCGCGCCGTCTCCCCAGACCCCATGCTAGCCCTAGTTTTCTTCGAGTAACTCTTTGGATGCCATCCGTAAGGCAAATGTGTCGCAGAGAGCCCTGGGAGCCTCTGGAGCCAGTGGAATCTCTCGAGTTTTCGCAAGGGGGCCCGGTGATCTTCTCTCGACCCCCACACTCAAGCTCCTCTTCTGTCAACGGGATTTGAGCTATTTCCGCGGTTCTGCGCCGGGCCCCTCCTTTACCTCCTTCACCGCAAGAGCGCAGGGTTCATCACTGGCTGCAGGAGTCATTGTCCCGTCTTCGGGGGGCGCTACTGCTGGTTGATGCACGATATCCGCAGGCGGCGGGCGGCCGGGCTAGCACGACATCGATGCTACCACAGGATCAGATCCTGCTGTGTGTCTGTCTCTGCCAAGTGCCGTACCCTTATTAAAAGTGTGGCCCATTCCTCGCAGATCCCCCGTGGTGCATTCCTGTCTGCCCCGACTCTCCCAACCTCCCTGCTCGCCCAGGAATCGTGTTTGAGACACGCCTCAAGACCAACACAGACAGACTCGCTCTGAGCACCCAGGAGTGTCGGCTGCCGGTGATGGCTCACAACGACTACAAGTCGGGGGACCCCGGATACGACTATCCCACCCCCATCCCCGCGTCCGATGGACCGCTCGAGGCCGGCCAGGCGCAGACCAAGGACAATGATTCCTCCGACGACTTCGCCGCCATCGACCCCAAGTCGGGCGTCAAGCGCGGCCTCAAGACGCGCCACCTCAGCATGATGGCCCTCGCCGGCATCATCGGCCCCGGCCTGCTCATCGGCTCCGGTGGCGCCCTCGCCAACGGCGGCCCTGCCTCGCTCCTCATCGGTTTCGGTGTCATCGGTATCGTCGCGTTCAGCATCATGCAGAGTCTCGGTGAGATGACCACGCTGTACCCCTCCGGCGGCGCCTTCACGGCCCTCGGCGACCGCTTCGTCGACAAGGCCTTTGGCGTCGCGCTGGGCTGGAACTACTACATCATCTGGTTCTGCGTCCTGGCCAACGAGTACAACGCCCTGGCGAGCATCTTCGTCTTCTGGAGCGACAAGGTGCCGCTCTGGGGATATTTCCTGATCTTCTGGGTGAGTTTGAGCCGAGGACGTGTGAGATCGAACACAGTACTAAAACCGGGATTCAGTTTGCCTTTACGGCCTTCCAGCTCCTCGGCGTCGAGTCTTTCGGCGAGTCAGAGTTTTGGCTCGCCCTGATGAAGCTCGTTGGTCTCGTCGCCTACTTCTTCTTCTCCATCATCTACGTCTCCGGCGGCGTTGACGGCGCCCCAGCCATCGGATTCACTTACTGGCACGACCCAGGGCCTTTCAACGGGAATGGATTCAGAGGCGTGGCCACTGTCTTCGTCTTCTGCTCGACCTTCTACGCCGGCGTCGAGTCCGTCGCCGTCGCAGCGACCGAGACCAAGAACCCGCGCGTCGCGGTGCCGCTCGCCATCCGCCAGGTCTTCTGGCGCATCATCTTCATCTACATGGGCTCGGCGTTCTTCTTCGGCCTCACCTGCCCTGCCAACTCCCCCATGCTCGTCGGTGCCGACGCAAAGGCCCTCCAGAGCCCCATGACCGTCGCCATTCAGAACGCCGGCTGGCAGGGAGGCGTCCACCTCATCAACGCCTTCATCTGCATCACCTGCCTGAGCGCCTGCAACGCCTCCATCTACATCGGCTCCCGCACCCTCCTCTACATGGGCCAGGACGGCAAGGCCCCGCGCTTCCTCGGCTGGACCGACCGCCGCGGCGTGCCCATCCCCGCCATCCTCTTCACCAACCTCTGCGGCGCCCTGTCCATGATGAACAACAGCACCGGCGCCGGCCGCGCGTACGGCTACATCGTCAACCTGAGCGGCGTGAGCACCTTCATCGTCTGGGCCTCCATCTCCTTCATCCACATCCGCTTCCGCCGCGCCATGACCGTCCAGGGCATGAGCCCCGACGAGCTCCCCTTCAAGTCCATGCTCTACCCGTGGAACGCCTACTTCGGCCTCGGCGCCAACGTCTTCCTCGCCTTCGTCCAGGGCTGGACCACCCTGGTCCCCTTCAACGCGGGCAACTTCGTCGCCGCCTACATCCTGCTGCCGCTGTTCCCCCTCATCTACTTCGGCTTTAAGTTCTGGAACAAGACCAAGTTCGTCAGGTCTCACGAGGCCGATCTGTACAAGGGACGGAGGAGGGACGTTGACGAGGCGAGGGAGGTCGAAACGGGAGAACTCGACAACAAGGCTCTGCCGTTCTGGAAGCGCCTTTGGAAGAACTTCTAAGCGGCGCGGCAGCCTTGGATACTCGCTGGTATTAATATGTGGTGCAGCTCAAATCTCAATCGTAACATTTTCACACTGCAATAGTAATAACCGCAGAATTCAGTCCTTCTGACACGACTGGCTTCATCTTTTGCCTTCTTCATCCTCAGACCTCGTATCGGTCAGTCTCGTCCTTCACCGGCCTGTAGACGAAGTAGTCAAACTTTGCCGGCGCAGCCAGCCCGTTCAGATCCGAGCACGCCATGCCGACAAAGGCGCCCGTGAAGCTCCCATGGGCCTGATGCCCTCCGCACTCGTCCGAGAGGATCGACGCCTCGTACGCGGGCCCAACGGCGCTGAGCTCCTGCCCCTCGAGCGCGTAGTAGAACTGCAGGCTGTCGCCGCGGATCTTCAGCGCCAGCCTGACCTTGCCGGCGTCGGGGAGGGGCACGGGCTCGGGGAAGGGCGTCTCGAGCTGCCCCTCGGGGTACGACATCTCGGAGCTCTGGAGCAGGAGCTCGCGCTTGCCGTCGGCGTGGGCCGTCACCGTCAGGTAGAAGAAGTTGTAGCGGCAGTAGTACGCCGTCAGGCCGGCGTACTGCCGCTCGTCCTCGGGGGAGAAGTCGACCACGGTCTCCGCGTCGTAGGAGAAGTGCGTTTGCCGCCGCGCGACGAGGGCCTGCTCAAACCAGGAGCCGACGGACTCGCGCCCGTACAGCGTCAGGGCGCCGTCATCGCCGAGGGAGAAGATGCGCTCCGGCTCGGGGGTGCGGAGCCACTGGAAGTCCTTGTGCAGGCCGTCCTTGGCGCTGAAGGTGTACCGCTGCTCGGCCCAGTAGGAGGCGTCGTCGAACGTGCCGGGGACCTCGACGTGGAGGGACGGGACGGGGCCGTTCTTGACGTAGAGCCAGTCGTCGTCGCCCCAGTAGGCCTCTTGGAGGCTCGTCTCGCGGCCGAGGATGCAGCGGCGCTTCTGGGTGATGGGGCGACCGCACAGATGGACCATGTACACCTTGCCCTCGGGGGTCTCGACGATGTCGCCGTGGCCGGAGCGCTGGAGCGCGGCGAAGGGAGCGTCCTTGGACGTGATGACATACTTCTGAGGGTGGTCCTCATAGGGTCCCCAGATGTTCCGAGACCGAGCCAGCGTGCATGCGTGATCGTAAGCGGTGCCTCCCTCGGCCGTCAGGAGGTAGTACCAGCCGTTGCGCTTGTATTGGTGAGGCGCCTCGGTGAGAGCAAGGTCCGTCCCCAGGTAGACGTTCTTCCTCGGCCCTACAAGCTTCCCGGCGTTGGGGTCAAACTCCTGAAGCATGATGCCGGCGAAAGCCCTGGGCCGGCGACGATGGTCCCAGATCATGTTGACGAACCACTTCTTCCCGTCGTCATCATGAAACAGTGAAGGGTCGAAGCCCGAGGAGTTGGCGTAGACCGGGTCCGACCAGGGTCCTTCGATAGAGGGGGCGTTGACGATGTAATTGTGCGTGTCCTTGAACGAGCCGTCCTTGCGCTTCACATCGGTGTAGACCAGCCAGAACTTCTCTCCGTCGTGCGTCAGACAGGGAGCCCAGACGCCGCAGCTGTCGGGGTCGCCTCGCATGTCCAGCTGGGTCTTCCGGGTCAGAGGCCGACAGACGAGGTCCCAGTTGGCCAGGTCTTTGGAGTGATGGATCTGGACGCCGGGGAACCACTCGAAAGTAGAGGTCGCGATGTAGTAGTCCTCTCCCACCCTCAGGATCGAGGGGTCGGGGTTGAACCCTGGGAGGATGGGGTTGCGCAGTTGAGGCATGGTGATGCTTGACTGATCCGAGGCTCAAGTACAGCTCAGAGACGAGAACGAGACTTGCCTATCAGTGTTCCGTCTGCGCAGTGGGATGAAGAGGCTTAAAAGCCAGGATGGGGGACCTCATCGGATTTAGAGCCGATGCAGTGGTTTCTTCCAAGATCTGGCGATATCCAGGGTTCCCCGCGCGCCAGGGATCTCCACCTCCTATTTAGCCGGAACTTTTAGCATCTTGGGCCCCCATAAACCCGCTGGATCTGGACGCCTTTCGGAATTGCCTCTTTCAGTGCCCGTGGCCATGGACTGCTTTTCGAATCTTGGTGATATTGACACGGTCTAAATACGAGGGGAAGACAAAGCCATCCATGGAGAACATTCAGCGCCCGTGATCCCATTAGGCCAGTCCAGTCTTTGCAAAGAAGTCCCTCTTCTGGATGCCGATACGGAATGACTTGCCCTTAAAGTAGAATAGCAAAGTCGAGCCGTAAATAACAACATTGATGCCAGCAACTATCCATGATTAGTAGCTGCGATACTTTGCGGACAGAAAGGTATACTCACTGACGAAGTAAACGGTCATCATGCCGTTCAGGTCAACCCAGTCATTGATGAACCACGACCACGCCCACGCGATGAATGACTTGATCACCGAGACAGTAATCATGAGCTCGCCCGCCAGTTCTCGGTGGCAATCGAGCGCGTACGTCATGGACAGGTTGCAGCCCATCTGAGCGCCGATGCTGAGTACGCCGAAGCCGAAGATGGGGCCGATCCAGTGCGTCTTGTAGTGATAGCAGGGCCCGGCAATTGCGACGCCGACAAAGGTGAGGATCGTCGCAAGAAGAGCAATGGGAAGACGCATTTCGGGCTCGCGAATACCGTGATTCTTGCGCGTGTAGTACAGGGCGATCTGGTCTGCCAACCGCCCGCAGAGATAGGTGCCGATCAGACTGAGATGTTGTGAGTGGGGGACAGTGAGCAGTAGGGGTCCATGAATGATTGAAAACCTACCTGCCGACGAAAGGAGCCAAGAATATCAGGCCCTGGGCGCCCGAGTTGAAGCTGTAAGGTCTATCATAGGACGTTAGTGACTCGGATCCCAAAATGGAGGAAGAGGACCTACGGAGGAGCGAATAGCTGTGCGATTGTGAGTGCAAGCACCACATTCCAGGCTAAGAACCGTCAGATTGGATGTAAAACTCCAGGGGAGAAGAACCTGGACTTACTAAGTGACATGCCGTAGACTAGAGAAGCCCAGAGAACAGTAGGGTATGTGCATAACACGAAAGGCCTGAGGAAGGCCTTGCGATACGACACGTGGGGATTGACGGCATCCTTGCTCCAGAACTTCAAGGACTGCAAGTAAGTCTTTTCCGCCACTTGAACCTCAGTGACACCATTGCTGGCTTGCGGTGACAGGGGCGCTTGGGTCTTCTCTCCTCCATCTTGTGTATGGCTCTGGGTTGAAGCGGACACTTCCTTGGAGGGAGCGGCAGCATCCAGTGTGATGACCGGGCGTTCCCCATAGTAGACAGTTTCGGGCATGAAGAAGAGAATGGTGATGAAGTTGACAAAGATTCCAAAGGAGAGGATGAAAAAGGCCCTAGGATAGTTTGTTGATCAGCCTGGGTACTCTTCAATGAGTACTGCTGCTTACCAGTCCATGCCCAAGTACTGAATCACGTAGGCAGACAGAATTGGACCAAGCTCATTGCCTCCGAGAAGGGAAAGACCATAAATAGAAATCTTCTCTCCTCTGTCATGCAAGAAGAATATGTCCGTGATGGTGGAGGGGATCAGGGCTTCGACTGGGCCGGAGAGGAGGCCAACAAAAGCTCGGCCAACGAAGAATGAAGGAAACGTCGTTCGGGAAGCACTAGGGTTGAATTGTCAGTGATAGTGCTCATGATATGGACCATATTTCGATTGCGACTTACATGCCACACCAGACACAGCCGAGACCCATGGCCAGCGTCGACAGGAGGAAGACAGGGCGGCGACCAATCTTAACGGAAAGGGGCTGGCGGAGTGTTAGCGGGACATTGAATTGATTCCACTGAGACTGAAGAAAATACCATCATAAAGGCAGTTGCAACGCCCGAGGCCACAATGCAGATGCCAGCAGACCAGGCGAGGTGGCTGATCGGGATGCCGAAGAATGCTGCCTGCTGGACCATGCCGCCCGACATGATGGGACCGATGATGCTTCCGAGGAAGCTGTAGCCCAGGCCGTTGATGTAAATCTGTCTCTGCATCAGCAGGAAGTCGGCGAGATGCGGGCAAGGCGAGTCAAGCATACCATCCATTTCTTCCACACCGGCCACCTCAGCGGATCATTGGGATCCAGCAGAGATGGCTGTGGCACCAGAAGGATATGGCCGTCGCCTTTCTGGGCATGCTGCAGATGGCTGAAGGCACCGGTATTATTCTCATCAATGAGAATCTCCGTCCCCGGTGCAGCCTCGTAGATGCTGGGTCGCGACATGATGCAGATGGTGTGAATGCGCAGCGAAAGGTCGAACAAAAGATCGATGGATGACTCTCAGCCCAACTCATCAGGTGGGTACAGAAACGTTCATCCTCGAGTTATATGGCCAACTACTATCTGTGGTCTGGCACATGGAGCTGGAGAGGTTGCATTGGCATAACCTGTCATCCCCAGGATATCTTGTCACAGGGCGAGGCCCATCGCTCGGCGGCAAATGCTCCTGTGCTTCATCCGCCGAGATAACGCCTCTTACCTAATAGGCCGATCGACGAGGAACTTTAGCTCAATCGCGCGGCCCGCGACTCAGTATCATCGCCGCTATCACCACTAATTGCAGGCTAGACTCAGGGTGTCTTTGCCGACACAGGGGCCACTGACGGCGGCACGCACCCCCAGGAGCAAACATCCGACTTCCATACTGGGAGACCAGTTGTGGGCAAATCAGTTCGGATGGGGAATAATTGGCCGTGAGATGGACTTGGTGATAAGATCTCGGAAAGTGCTTGGGTGTCTAAGTACATTTCGTTGTCAGTCACAGTCGACACATCCAGACATTGAAGGATATCGCATAGTTTCGCAAGCATATTGAGTGCGCATCACCATCACCATCATGGGAATCAACTCTTCCTCTCACGAGAGCACGGTTATCCCGTCGCCACAAGCGGCCGCACCCAAGACAGCCGTCCCTGAGGTGGCCGTTCCCGACAGCACGGAGCCCCTGGCGTCGCCCTTTACTTGCAAAGATGCTCCAATCGAGAATCATAGGCCGCTGAAAGTCAGAGTCATCGGTGCAGGTTACTCTGGCGTGTACATGGGCATCCGAATCCCGCAGCGACTGCGCAACATCGACCTCAAGATCTACGAGAAGAATGAGGGCATCGGTGGAACGTGGTGGGAGAACCGATACCCTGGATGCGCCTGCGATATTCCTTGTGAGTTCCGTCCTCAGAGGCCAAGTTCGTTACTGGAGACTAATGACGGTTGTTGCCAGCGCACTCATACCAGTATACCTTTGCCCCGAACAAGAACTGGTCCGGCTTCTACGCCCCTTCGAAGGAGATCTGCGAGTATATCCAGGGCGTTGCGGAGAAGTTTGGGGCCACTCGTTTCATCCACCTCAATCATAAGGTCACGAGCGCAGTCTGGGACGAGACGTCGAAGAAGTGGTGAGTCTGTCCTCACCAATGTAGGCGGAGATCCGGACTGACAGCATGGCAGGACCATCACTGTCGAGAAGACCGACACTGGCGAGATCTACACCGAAGAGGCAGACATCGTCGTTGCTGCCCGCGGAAACCTCAATGACATGGCCTGGCCTGAGATCCCAGGTCTTGAGACTTTCAAAGGGAAAACCATGCACTCAGCGGATTGGGATGCTGAGTACGACTTCAAGAACAAGAAAGTCGGCGTCATCGGAGGAGGGTCGAGCTCGATCCAGATCGTGCCTGAGTTGCAGCGAATCGAGGGCACTCAACTGAGTTGCTTTGTCCGGAGCAAGGTGTGGATTTCCAACCGCTTCGGCGACGAGATCATGCAGCAGCTCGGTTGGGACCCTTCCGAGACGAAATGTAAGCCGCCGGCTCGTAAATTTCCTTTCCCAAGATGTTGACTTTGCTTCTTAGTCTCAGTCGAGCGTCTCGGCGAGTTTTTGAAAGACGAGGAAGCGTACCTCAAGTTCCGCAAGCGCGTGGAGGACGATGGCAACATGGTGCACAAGTCGACCATCCGTGGCTCGGACATGCAGTCTCTCTTCGTCGAGATGTTTGCGAAGATCACCCGGGAGCGCCTCGTCTCGCGTCCCGACCTACTTGAGTCCTTCTCTCCCACGTTTGGCGTCGGGTGCCGCCGTCTCACTCCAGGCCCTGGATATCTCGAGGCCTTGGTTCAGCCCAACGTTGACTTCATCACGGAGAGCATCGCGTCGATCAACGAAACCGGTTTGCGACTGGCAAGCGGTCGACAAGTCGATTTAGATGTCCTAGCCTGCGCAACGGGCTTCCACACGAGATCCGTCCCCCCCTTCCCGGTTGTTGGGAGAGGAGGACGGACCCTCGAGGAGAAGTTTGCCCCGTTCCCGGCGACCTACATCACGCTCGCGGTGGATAGCTTCCCTAACTACTTCATGATGCTCGGCCCCAACTCGGGAGTCGGAGCTGGGTCGATGACGTGTCTCCTCGAGGCGGAGGGCGACTACATCATGAAGTGCATCCGCAAGCTGCAGAAGGAGGACTACGCCACGATGGAGCCGAAGCGCCAGCGTGTGCAGGACTTCTCTGACTATGTCGGGGACTACTTCCGCAAGACGGTCTACATGGATGACTGCAAGAGCTGGTACAAGACGGGATCCGGAAGGGGAGACCGCATCTCGGCGCTGTGGCCTGGAAGTATCCTGCATGCCATGGAGACATTCAGGGCTCCCCGGTGGGAGGACTTTGAGTTTGAGAGCCTGCACGAGAATCGCATGCGGTGGCTGGGTAACGGGTGGAGTGTCTGCGTGATGGAGGAGGAAGAGGAGGGCGACCCCAGCTGGTATCTGAACCCGGATGTGGTTGATGTTCCGGTGAGCGGCCAGCCAGAGTTGGACCCGAGGATCAAGGCCAGGCCGTGGTCCCATTGAGGGCGCTGTGAACAGAACTCGCACACCTGATAGTTGAAAATGATTGAAGGATTCCTTTCCGGTTATGTGCTATTGCGCGTTGAAAAATTGATCAATCCGTGTGGTTTGGCTTGGACGCTCCTTCGAATCTGCCCTGTGAAGCATCCCGCTACAAAAGACTTGGTGCAACCCTGCTGTCACATCTGACGATTGAACGAATGCCATCACTTCTTCTCCTTTGGCACCCGATGTTGGTCGTGTTTTCTCCGACACCATCGACATCGCAATCAGGGCATCTGAGGAAGCTGGCCGTCCCCTGCCATGCACCAGGGGACCCTCCCTGGCATCTGCTGGAGCCACTTCTGGCTGCTAAACGATCACGACATGGGTGTCGGGCCGCGACCCTTGACGCTTGGGAGAAACCTCGGTGACCAGCAACCGAATTGGAGAAGCTGAGCTGGGATAGTGCGGGTGGCCTGTGGCTGGAATGTCATCGGACATTGACCCTTATAAGTACTGACTAAGAAGTGCTAAGCAGTACCTGTTCCACTCCACGGCATTGGTGCGAGTTGCTTTGTGAGACGCAGTCACGTCACGCGCTGTGGAGGTTAAAGTTTGGTGATCATAAATATAATTGTTTAAACTTCTCCTTCATCACATCTCATTTCATATTGCCGGATCTCGCCGTCACTAGGCACTTCCGCTGAAGGTCGCAACTCGCCGTAGACCACGAATCAAGGACACCGCAACTTGAAGCTATCACCATGTTCTCATTTCTCCGGGCACCTCTGCCACCGCGGACCAACAACACCGCCAATAACCCCATCATCTACGAAGATGGACGCTCGTCCGTCACGTTCGCTGCTCCCGGCTCCGACTACATCATGACCCATCGCATCCCGCCCACCACCAAAGACGGCGCCTCCATTATCGAGCCTCCCTTCCACTACCACATCTACCAGGACGAGTACTTCCACGTCCAATCCGGCAAGGGGCGATTCTACCGCGGCGTCGACCCCGAGCCCTTTGCCGTTCTCTCCGACGAACCCGGCGGCAAGACTACCGCGACGGTTAAGGCAGGGCGATACCACCGCTTCGAGAACGCGAGCGCGACGGATGATCTGGTCGTCGACATCCACCTGACGCCCGAATCGTACGAGGACGAGCAGCGATTCTTCAGGAACTTCTTCGGGTACCTGGACGACTGCAAGGGGTCACGTACCGCGCCGAGCTTCTTCCAGCTCATGGTCTTCCTGCACAGCGCCGACACGCCGTTCGCCGTCAAGCTGCCCTCGGAGTGGCTGGGCAAGGTCGCCAGCAGGCTGCTGCTCTGGGGCGCGGCATACTGGGGCAGATTCATTCTGGGGTATAAGCAGACCTATCCGGAGTACTATGAGGAGGGCAAGACCAGGTAATCGGCCCATGTGCACGAAAGGAACGTTCACATTCAATTGGTTTCCCAGGGTGGTTGTATTAATCATGCTCAAGCTTCGACGTCTTGGTACTCGATGGGTTCGCATTGCAACTATCCGCACCTGTTGATCATATGCGGCAATGGTACCATGTGGTATCATGTTTGCCCCGGCTATCCTTGAGTCTCATCGGGATCCGTAGCTTAGATACCCTGTCCCGGAGTGGTATTGATAGTCAAAGCAAGGAGATAATTCGGCTTTGCTGTGCATCTTGTTCCGCGCGAGACCACGAGAGTGGAGTGTGAGATACCGGACCGGCCCCTCCGCGATGGTCAACATCCGCAGGTTGCCGCCGGATAATGCACCCGGCACAAGCCGCAGTGCAACGCAGCGATCGACCACGATACAAAAGGAGATGAGGTCCCAGATCGTCGACAATCAGCCATAAGGCCTACTAATACTAAATCATCAGATAAAAGACTGTGTGTTGTTGGGTTGCGGTCGGACCCTTCCTGAGCTTCATCACCAAAATGGCGTTAAACAGCTGGGCATCGATTCCCTGGACCTCTGCCGGCACACCTCAGGTGGGCTGGCACAAGCATCCGGTTCCCTACGTACCAAACGCCACATACCTCCATACTGTTGACCTCTGGGTGCCACTCGCTTCGGATGGTTCTACAACCCCTCCGTTCGCGGAGGAAGTCCCTCATCATCCCGGGCCATGGCTCGTCTACATCCACGGCGGCGCCTGGCGAGACCCCCTCGTCGACTCGACTTCCTTCGAGGCCACCGCGCTCAGGATCCTCGCGGCCAACCACGCCGCCCCGTTGGCAGGCATTGCATCCATCAACTACCCTTTGAGCCCCCATCCCAACCACCCGACCCATCCCGCTCCTCCCAAGAGCTCATGCCAGCCCATCGATGAGGCCCGCACCGCGAAGCACCCTGACCATATCCGGGCCGTGCTCTCGGCTCTGGGATATCTGCAGAACGAGCTCGGCATCGCACAGGAGTACATCCTCGGGGGCCACAGCTGCGGTGCGACTCTTGCTTTCCAGGTCGCGATGGACTCGAAGCGGTGGGTCGGAGCAGACGGCGAGGCGACCGCGAACTTCACGAAGCCCAGCGTTCTCGTTGGGCTCAACGGGCTGTACGATCTTGCGCAGTTCATCAGCCATCCGGATGAGTCGCACGCTGACCTGGTCCCGGTCTACGACGCCTTCACAAGGGGTGCGTTCGGGGACGATGAGCAGGTGTGGAGGGACGTCTGCCCGACCGTTGTTGAGGACTGGAAGTCGGAGTGGCCCGAGGGCAAGGAGGTTTTCATCGTTCAGAGCAAGGAGGATGGTCTGGTCCCTTACTCCCAGACCGAGCTTATGAAGCAGAGGCTCGCCGAGACGTCGGACCTGACCGTTAAGGAGATGGATGCTGGTGGTGACCACAATGACCTGTGGAAGGAGGGGGACAGACTTGCCGAGATCATGTTGGAGGTTTTGAGCGACTTCTCGAAGACCGGATAGACCAATTGGAGCGAGCAACAAATCTTATCTTGTAGTCTATCTCAAGAAGTACGCGTTCCATCCCTTGGACAGCTCATCGAGTCCTATCTCATCCCACAATTCTCGAATCTCACGGCCAGGGCCGGCGTCGTGATGGTGCAGTGTAGTGACGGAAGCCTCTTCGGCCCCGCTGGGCCCGTATACTCTCATCTGACCTCCAGCCTGGAAGCTTGGCCACGGCGCATCCCCATATGCAAAGCGGACGACATCGGCCGCGAACGTCTCGGCCACCCTAACCTGCTCGGGATCCATGAACTGTCGGTAATTCAAGAACAGATATGCCACATCTTGCACGTGAGTTGACCGCCCTTTGTTAGGTCCCTCCCAGGGGTTCGGCTCCTGGAAGTAGTAGAGCCAGGACTCCTCTGGCCAAGACTCTGCATACGCTTTCGCAGCTGTGAAATACTTGATGTCCGTCGCCAACTGTAGGATGCTGATGCGAGCGGCAGCCACATCGACGCCCTGCGTTCCCTCAGGAAGGAGCCCGTAATGGCCCAGAAGCCTCCTGGCAGCAGGTTGACGTTGTTCGTCAACGGCCTGAATGAAGATGTTTGAAAATTCCGTGACGAAGTCGTCTTCGTTTCTGTTGGCAAAGAGGCCGAGAATCTCGAAAATACCTCCGTCAAAACTTGTCGAGCCGATCATAAAAGGCACACTACGCTTTGTGTGGTGGCTCGCCTGGAGACCGGCAAACGAGGGAAACTCGGCATCATCGACGACAGGTCCCATTGGGACGCTCATCGGGATCTTGGATAGCACGTCCTCTGGTGACTTCGCAATTAGCCGAGAAACCTGTTCACCTGGAGCCAATGACGGATCGATGTCGAGGCTCTCCAGGACACGCCGGTAGGCCTCTTGAGCAACAGAGGCCGGAATGACAGCTGCGGAAAGCTTGCTCCCGCTCATTGAGACGGCTCTGTGGAACATCGGCTCATCGTCAACAAGATCGAAGAGGTGCGTAACCGAGCCTACAAAACAACGTTAATAGTCACGAATATCTCGGCCCAGGCAAGGTGGGAGACTTACCTCCGCCGGCGCTCTGTCCAACAACTGTCACTCGCTCAGGGTCACCTCCGAAGCCTGCAATGTTTCGTGCAACCCATTGGAGGGCGGCCTTCTGGTCCAACAATCCTCGGTTTCGAGGCAACCCAGCTGCTCGAAGCTCTTCACTGTCTAGGAAGCCAGGTGCTCCAAGGCGGTAACTTCGAAGATGGACTGGTCAACCTTGAACCGGACAGCCTCTTCTGGGACACGAAATCCCCAGACTTACTTGATAGAGACTGCAACAATGGGCTGGCCTTTCAAGGTTGCAAAGGCCACAAGATTACCCAAGTCGTAATGAGGGGCCCAGTTTCCGCCGAAGAGAAAACCGCCGCCATGGACGAAGACCAGGACTGGGTGACCTTTGGTGGGGTGTACGGGTAACCCGGCTGGCACGGTGACGTTCAGGTTGAGGCCTTCCAAGTCCGAGATGGGAGGTATGGGCGGTTTCTCCAGCTCTTTTTGAATGAGGCCAAACTCGATGTCATGGCCAACAGGAGGAGCCAGGACCGTTGGTCTGTGAGGAATCGTCAGCTGTAGTCCTGGCTGGAGCATATGAATCCCAACTGACCCGTGTTTGGTGGCATTCACGCCGCCTGGATAGTCGGATTTGACGGCTGGGGCCGCGAATCTGTGTGTCAAGGTAGCGTAGGGAATGCCCAGATATTGGACCACATCCCGGTTCTGAGTTCCCGTCACGGGTCCCAGCTGGGGGTGCTCGAGGGTCGTCGCCATGATTGTTGGAGGTCGGTGGCTCGGGGACCGGCGAGATACACGGCTTCCGGTCTGAAAGTGTCCACTAACCTGGAAGGCTTACGTGCTAGAAGTTATCCACGCAGATTGACTCGGCGCTGTTGATATGTGCCACCAGTGACAACCTGGCAGGATGCATCTCAGGAGTTTACCCCATGTTGAGGCACTTTGGTGTCAGATCCGACAGAGGTTCCGCCGCTTCCGGTGCGCTTGCCGACGCTGAGTGAGCGCCACCTGTGAGGGGACGGAGTACCACGAGGACGCTGGGGATAAGCCGCCATGCCGTCTCCAGCCATGATCCCGGCTCGGGCTCGACTCGGCCTCGTTAGCTTGCCCCTCCCCCATACCAAGCAGACAGCGCTAGCGGTCCCCTGGAACCACTAGACGATACGCACGCCCGCTGAGGCTTGATAGTTCTTTGACCTGGAGATAGTACTGTCTGAGTTGAGATAAGCCTGTGGAGAGGGCTGGGAGCACAGGCGATCGAGTGAGGGGTTGCCGAAAGGCGAAGCCTCGGTGATTTCGGGAGCGTGACCGCATTCCAGGGCCGTCCGGTCTCGAGGGTTGATATCCGCCAGACTTCACCGCGTAAGCCAGCTGGGTCCCTCACTTCAGGGCATCGTCTTCCGATTCCAGCACGCCTTCAGACTCAGAGACACAGCCAGAGTCGGCCATGCCCCGCCCCAAAGTGCGCCCCGAAGACCGCCAACGCGCGGTCAAGGCCTGCGTGCCGTGCAAGAACAGCAAGAAGCGGTGCGACTCCCGCACACCTTGCTCCAACTGCTGCCGAAGAGACTGCGAGTCGGCATGCACCTACGACGATGACGGATACGTGAGGTCAAGGCCATCGCAGTCTCGGCGCGCCACAGCAAGCAGCAGCATCGATGGCGGGCGAAGGAACACGGCAGCGCCTCCAATGAGTATCGACGGCCACAGCATCGGCATGGACAGCGTCATGTACCACGATTCGATGCACTCACATGCTCCGCATACCCCTGAATCCACCTTGGCACCGTGCTCAGATGCAACGCCCGACATTCAGACATCGCCTCGTTTGCCAATGGCACATGGTGAGATACCAAGTGGGCGAACAATGCTCAACTCAAAAGGGGAGAAGGGTGAGTCGGAACGCCCCCGCCAGTATTTGCAGCATCAACTAACGCCGGCGGCTGTGATGCAGTCCACATGGGAGACTCTGCTTCGCTGTCTTTCCTGCACTTCCTGCGACAGATACTACTCCATTATATGGGTCCCTCTCCGTTCACGGATAATAAGAGGGCGAATGTGATGCTCGAGGCCGTTGTCCCACAGACGAGGTCAGCCGAAGTGCCAGAAGGAAGTCCTGGGAGCGATCTAGTATTCGAAGAGGAGAAGGAGTACCTGGAGAGATTCTTCACTGCTGTGAGTCCGATGTCTTTGTCTTTTATGATGTGAAGCTAACATACTTTAGACAACGGGGATCATCTTCCTGTTCTCGCCAGACCAGATGTTCAAGATGTTAGAGGAGCGGGAGCGATCTTCTACTGACAACCCGCAGCCCTCGTCCGAGCGGGATGCCATTGTCGATTTAGCTATTGCCATCGGAGGTCAGTGCTGCGATACCACGCCAGAGAGTCTGCGGCACGCACACAAACGCTTCGAGCGAGCGCAAAAGGTGGGTTTCGACGGGATGCTACTCGATCCCAGCCTGGACATGATATGCATCTTCTTGCTCATGAGTATCTACATGCTGGGCGCTTGCCGACGAAACGGCGCTTTCATGTATCTGGGTGTCGCGGCTCGGTCGGCTCACGCTCTTGGTTTGCATGTCCCGGAATCATACCTTCACTTGGAACCCGGCGAGCACAGCCTACGGTAAGTGATGGATGTGGTGTTGACTCGGCAGCGGAGACTAACGCCGGCGCAGCTCCCAAATATGGAAAAGCCTTCGTATCCTCGACATCGCCATCGGCTCCGTCCTCTCTCGGCCGCCAGCATCGTCTCCAAAAGGGCCACATCCCGAGTTTCTCATGGCAAATTGCGACGAGAGGTCGAATCCCTCTCTGCCAGAATTCCTCTCCATGTCGGCGAGCTTCGAAGTCTGCTCGATCCTAGAACAGATCATGGACCATCTCGATCACAAACGCGATGTCAACCTGGCCTCTATCGAGGACTTCCTCACCCGGCTGCGCCAATGGAGTCAGTCAATACCTGCGAGCGTGCGCTTCTCCTCGGTCAGCTGGCCCATGACGCCGGAACACCGACGCCAGGCGTTGGGCAACTTTGCAGTCTCGTGCTTCTACTACTTCGCCGTCATCCTGATCACGAGGCCTGTCTTGATCTCATATCTACTCACAAGGCTCAAGATGTCAGATCCATCAGCAGAAGCACCCAGCTCCCCGCGGCCCTTGCCGCCTGAGGCCGAGCAGATCGCGCAGGTGTGCGTTGATGCCGCCATTTTGATGGCAGAGACGGCGAGGAGAGCACAGACAGCAGGTCTACTGATACAAAACATGTGTTTGCTCAAGTTAGTATCTTCCGTTGCATTGAAAAGTCTCTTACTCATGTCATCTACAGAGCATGGCTGTTCAGTGCAAGCCTTGTCCTCGGCTTCTCTATCTTTGTCGAGGCATCTTGCCCGTCCTCTTCCGGCACCAGTTTCGAGGCTGAGGGCGCCCTCCACGGAAGCATCAGCGTCATCAAGGGCCTTGCACGGACAAGCCCGCAGGCTCACCATTATCTCGACGTCCTGACGGAATTCCTCGCCGCCATCAAGAAACACCGAGAGCGTCTGGTTCCTCCGCGTCGAAGGGGCAGTGGGCAGTATCTGAGCCAGATCTTCGTGCTTGACCAGGAGCGGTCCACTCCTGGTGACCCTGAGATGGATGTATCCCCAGCACCGTTGGGCGCCGGCAGCATCAACCCTGACATGGCCGTGGAAGCTGGCGGTGATCCCTCTGGCGCCGGGTTGTGGATGCTTCAGCAGGCAGCCGAGGCAACGCAGGGAATGAGCGAGATATGGAAGTTTCCAGACGCAGGTCCCAGTTTCGGAGCATCAGGGGCCGGTTCTGCATCCATGGGAGCATTTGACCTCGACTGGGGCTCCATCTCACTTCAGGTCACCGAGAGCTCATTGTTCGAGACGGATCCGTTCATGAGCATGCTTGACCAGTTCTAGTCGAATGATTGATGTACAAAACCACGAGAACATAGGTACGCAAAGTCCATGCTGGAGATGTAAGAATTCCATGCTCTGCTACTTGTTCTGTGAGGTCTCGCTGCGTGATCGACGCACCGATCATATCCGACCTACTCCAGCGCATTTTCGAAGTACACCATCATTGCCCCCGAGTGCACCGTCTTGACGAAGCTCTTCAGCTTGGCGTGGGCGCTGCATTCGTTGTCGTAGTAGGCCATATCCTCGGGCGAGGCAAAGGTGGACTGCACCGCGAAATTGAAACCCTGGTCTCTTGGATTGGGGAATGCTGTCCCTGCCTTCACGCCGAGGATGTAAGGCTCGCCATTCTGCATTGTTTCCAATCAGCATGCTGCGGCGAGGGGATGCGGAAGAAGCGCTTCCCACCTTCAGGGCTTTTTGTTGCATACTCCTGTACAACTCGAGGAGCTTCGCCCGGTCCTCCTCCTTGCTTATCTTGAACAGGGTGATGCGATTGACGGTCATTGTGGTGAAGGTTACGAGTACTGAGGACGAAGATGATGTGTGAGACATCAACAGTGACACTGGTGACTTTTAGATTCACATTGACGGGGAGTTTGTGCTTGGGCACCCCTTGCATCGGGTTGGTGATGCTGGGGCAAAGCTCGGAATGCCCGGAAAGCTTCGGAATCGGGCTTCACTCGGCGTTGGGAGCGGCTGGCTGGCCGCGTTTGACCCCTGAAGAGCCCTGAGCACGAGGTTCCCATCATCGCCGCTCCATCACCGTCAAAAAGTTGGACATGCGAAGAAACAATCATTTTGGCATTTGATTGTTTCGATGCCTTTTTCGTCTGGTTCCCTCAACTTCATGCACGAGACCATGCACCAAGTAGAATCAGTGACATGGATCTATCTCCTTGGATTTCCAGCTATCGAGGGGATGAGGTTCTTGGAGTAAAATTTGATTTTCTACATTACGATTCAATCTATCCGCAAAACCGTATCTGCCATTTCTCTGGGCGCCGAAGGAGATGTCTCGCTGTGGTGACTTCACAGACCACTCCGTGGACAGCTCGAGAGGAAGAAGAAAAAGACACACATGACGATTCACTGGTATTTGTTGGCCCCTTAGTAAGGTGTTTAGAATGGACGATCAACTCGCCTCTAAAGTCGTGAGCTAATCTCCCTGTTCTCCTCTTCCCATCGCCGTGTCGCATCTGCCTTGGCATCATAGCCATACAGCCAATCTTGGAAGACTGTGTTTCCCATGAGGTTCGGGCTGCCGGGGTAATCACCAGCGGCAAAGACGCTGCGCCGCATCGCCAGGATCTCTTCTTCCCTCATGTGAATGAAGAACCGGTTTGTAAAGCTGCCCCGTTGGATCGCGTGGGCACGACCGATTCTAGTCTTATAGAAGAACAGAAGCAGTCGATGGATGTCATTCTTGGTCTCCGCATGCGAGAGAGCGCATCCGAGAACGACGGCATCCTCGATCGCCATGGCTGCTCCCTGAGCCAGGTATGGTAGGGTCGCGTGGGCAGCGTCCCCCATCAGGACCATCTTGCCACTGGGGTGTACCCAGTCCGAGATGGTGGGCAGGTCGGTCAGCCTCCACTTCTCGACCTCTTCGGGGAGGAATGAGAGCAGCTTTTGAACCCTGAAACTCGTGAGTTGGCTGTGTCCCAGCCATCGAAATGGATAGTACTCACATGGGGGACCACCCTGCATAGGCATTCCGAACTTCGGAGGCGTTGGCGGGCGCTTTGTAGCCCTTCATCTTCCGGTCATCTGGGATGACCATCAGCAGATTGAAGGTCTTCTCCTTCTGCATGTTGTATCTGCGACACTATGAGCACTCTGCAGGCTGAGGGGCTTGTGTGTACGCACCCAATGATGTGATGATCAGGGCCAAGGAACTGCTCAAAGTTGGGATCGTTGCTGAGTGGTGCCAGCTCCGGGTCGCTGGTCAGCCGTTCCTGAGGCACGACAACGCGGAAGCATGTGTCGCCCGTCTCGTGTGGCTCAATATTGAGGCCCATCTCCCTCCTGGCAAGGCTTTTGACCCCATCGGCCGCCACGATGAGGTCTCCGCGGACAATCTCTCCAGACTCGAGAGTAACGGAGGCTTGCTCAGGATGGTACCGGACAACAGTTTGCCCCTTTCGGATGACCGCGCCAGCCTTTGCGGCAGCATTGACAAGAACGGTGTGGTAATCAGGTCGGTAGACTTGCCAGTAGGGAGCCCCGTACTTCTCAGGGTGTCGAGACAGATCAGTGGAACCCTGGGGTAGTCCTGTTTGCCAAGAACGGTAGTTGATCCGCGATGGCTTGGAGGAGACGGCATCCATCTGGTCGCCGAGTCCCCATCGAATGAGTTCTCGTCCCGCGTTGGGCGGAACCTGAACTCCGGCGCCAATCTATCGAGAATCAGCCAAACAACCTCATTGCCACGCTTTTGCTTGGAATCAATTTCATACCTCGACGAAGTCCGCCGCCTGCTCGAGGACAGTGACTCGGTGCCCTGATTCCCTGAGGGCCAACGCGGCCCCGAGGCCGCAGATACCTGCACCGACGATGATCACGTCCAGTTGGCACTTGGGCGCCATATTTCTGAATCCGAATCACTTGTATGTGTTTGTAGGTCAAAGCTGATGCGCGTTCACAGTTCTGGCAGCGCAAGCATGTATCCAAGGGACGGTACTAATATCTCCTGGCCACTCACAACATCATACGATGATTGGAAAGCAGATTCAGTTCTGGAAAGCATATCCGCGACATGCCAGACCGGACTTGGTCCTCGTGAGGATTGCTGGCGAAATACCGAGGCGGCCGGAATGGGCTTCGGATTTCCCGAGCGAGTTCCTCTGCACAGCCCGGGGCCTTCTCGTTGGGGGGCCCCCGCATACTAACCCCGCGAACTCTGGGGAGGCAAGTCGCTCCAGCCAGTGTCTGCTCCTCCTTCCAATTGGCCAATCACGGGGAGACGGGGACTGCAATAGGGGTTTCGTGGAGGATGAGGAGCGGCTGGGAGACCTCAATTATTCAAGGTCATGGCATGCAGCGATACTCACCACAGCAAAGTATGCAGTTGCAAAATATTATGGATGTATTAAGCAATGTTGAGTTTACCAATATCATCCCACGTCTCTAACAGCAACAAGAGCGCCTCGTCATCACATTCTACTATGTCTTCCCCTTTCACTGGGGTCCCCAACGGCGCCCACTCCCCCGGCGGTGGCTTACTCCGCTCATTCATTATGGTGACCATCACCGCCTGAAGTGACCGGGCCGTGGCCTCCACGTTCGCGAGAAGTACACGCGCCTTTCTCAGCGTGTCGTCGACGGTGGCAGGTGTATTGCAACCTGCCGAAAGGTCCTTTCCGAAACTGATCTCCTCGGTTGATGCAGATGACACGGAGGTTGTTGTGCTGTATTCATTTGATGACCCTGGCGACGACATTTCCGCTGGGGACGTTGCAGCCGTGGACACGAATCTTGACGTAGACTTTCTCGGCTGGTGCTTTAATGAACCACTGGCAGAACGGTCAGTTGCGTTTCTTGCGACGACCCCTTCGTGGAAAACTTACGGGCGCCGCAGGGGAGCTCGAGTACTACATTCGTGACGTAAATGCTTGCACCTCAGACATGGGCCTTCTGGTCCCTCCTGGATGCATCTTACTTTGCTCCTATGGCAAACCCAGCATGCTGGGACTGAACGAGGCTTGTTGGATGTTGCTCGTCTTCTGTATTTGCGCGGAGTTTTGGCGTCCGGGGCTTTCTGGCTAGGGAGAGTATTGGTACTGGAGTCCATACTGTCCATCTTGTATCTTCCTTATTGTGGTCGATGCGAGTGTCAAGATGAGCGAAACCAACTCGGATGTCTGTGTTCCCCTTTCGACCACAAGAACAACACCCACTATGTCTATTTGTGATCCATTGTGAGCTTACAGGCCTAATGATGGACCCGGACCGGCCGTGGGCGCCGCTTCGGAAATGTGGCGCCTGCTCCGCGCCAACGCCGAACGACGGCGGTATTTCCGCCGGCGTATGGGTGGCATATATTTCTGTGAGCTCCAGTTTCGACGGCCCTCGCTTGACCTTGCCCACCCACCAGGTTCAATGTCAATGAAATGACGCAAATCGATGTTGCCGCTGTCGCGTCTCCTGCGTTTGCAGACCTACCACTCCGAAAAGGTGACCCTGCTGGGTCTGCATGGGGTCTTTGGGGTGCCGACGACCAGCTGGGCACATTGGTATGTGTTAATATCCGCCGCCGCGGTGCATGTCGCTGACCGGCTCAAGAATTTGCTGTCACCGGATGTCGTCAAGGAGGCGTGTGCAGAGATCCGGGATGGTCGTCGCTTCAGTCTCAAGTAGGTCGAGCTCGATCGACGCAGGCAGGACAGTGAGACTCATACTCGCTCACAGCTGGTCCCTCAGCGAGCCCAAGACACCAGGGTTTCGCAGACACGAATTTGCGTTTCAGCATTCCATCATAGGCCCTGGGCTGGTGTTAGACGACACTGTTGGTTGAGCAGGTCCCCTCGACAAGTGGGCAGTTAGCTGACGACATGTAGATCGAATTCAACACCCAGAAAAGCACCCAGTGGGATGGGCTACGCCACTTTGCGTACCAAAAGGAAGGACTCTTCTACAATGGCACGACAAGGGACGACATTGTTAACAGCGACAAGGGCTCCCTGGGCATCCACGCGTGGCACTCTGTAGGTGGCATCGCAGGCCGAGGGTTCCTGCTCGACTACTGGTCCTTCGCGGAGGAAACCGGCCGGAAATACGACCCTGCAACACCCCATGCGATTCCATACGAGGATATCATGGCTTGCCTGAAATGGCAGCAGGACCAGTCCCCTGGGAGCCTCGAGCCACGGGTTGGCGACATCCTGATCATCCGCAGTGGCTTCACGGCGCGATACGGTGACCTGAACAAGGAAGAAGAGAAAGCCGTGGGTGAAGCATGGCCACCAGCCTCGTGCGGCGTGCGGCAGGACCGGCGTCTTCTCCAGTGGCTGTGGGAGAGCCGATTTGCCGCGGTGGGAGGAGATGCCCCGGGATGGGAAGCGTTCCCGGTCAACGAGAGTGCTGGATTCTGTTTCCATGAGGTTCTGATTGCGGGCTGGGGCTGCCCCATCGCCGAACTGCTGTTTCTGGAGGACCTGGCAGCTTGGTGCCGCGAGAACAAGCGGTGGACGTTCTTCCTGTCATCGTGCCCTCTCAACGTGTACGGAGGTGTAGCAAGCCCTGCAAACATGATGGCCTTGGTTTAGACATTTGATACTAGCTTCAATGCATCTCTGATTTCGCTGGAATCACAGCATAACTGTACTTATAGATTCGGCCCCACCGCCGCTTTCGCACCATGTCTGTGCCACAGAACTGTGAACCATTCACCATCAAACTCGCCGGCATCTACCGAGACAAAATCCTGTTCGCTGCCAAATAGAACCAATGCGCTCTGACCCTGAACTTCGATGCAGGGCCCGGTGTCCGCTGCTTCTTTTCCCTGCACCCCGACATGTCGTTCATAGATCGGTCGAAGACTGGCGACGTTGGGTGGGTTGGACTTGAAGATTCGACTGTAGCGGCTTTTGAGACTCGCAGAAGAGACGTCTCCTAAGTCGTAATGCTGGATAGTTGGAGGCCCGGTGAGAAGGGGCTTCGCTGCTTCGAAGAACGGCGGGGCCGCTGGGCTTTTGAGGAATGCCTCGTGTGCTTCGAGACTCTCCCATTGAGCAATGGATACCGCGTATTGTTGATGCCCGCCGTTGGAGTCTATCACGACGCCGGTAGTGACCGAGAGTAAGCCGGGCTGGGCTAATAGAATCGGCTCCATCTTCTCGGCGAAGACCTGTATGAACTCGGGGAATGATACCCGCAAGGGATTTTGTACAAGCTCCGTCACCGGGGAATTCGCCATGGCCGCGTCTATCCTGTTTTTGCAGTATACGGTGTAGGTCTCAATGTCGGTTTACCAGCGCTGGCAACAATAAGGATGTAGCTCCATTTCTATGCCGGGGGAGTGGTGGCTGCACCGAGCATTACGGGGATGCGGTGCACTGGGCCCGGAAACCGCGGAACCTCGACCTGGAATTCCGCGAAGCACCGAAGGCCCGGAGATAAGTACCTTGAGCAGTACCAATCTAGACCCCACGTCCATCAATGCCTGTGTGGTGCTCGACCGACTAATTGAACCGACTTACAAGGAGGGAAAGCCATACGCACCTGTCAGAAATCATTCGAGATGGATCGTCTACCCCGTCGCAAGCTGTTTATTGGGAACGAGGTGAGGCCCAGCAGTGACATTCCATTCGAGTGGCCGCAGTACTGACTGACGTTGTGTTAAGTTCGTTGATCCCCTGGAAAAGGACGCGAAATGTCTGACATTGATAAATCCGGTGGACGATTCCATCATCGTTCGGGACCTTCCCTTGGCTGGAAAGCGCGACATCGATCGAGCCGTTACCGTTGCTAAAGAGGCGTTCCGCAAGGGACCATGGGCATCATTCACTGGCATCCAGCGTGCAGCGTGTCTCAACAAGTTCGCCGATCTCGTCGAGAAAAATGCCGAGCACCTAGCATCCTGTGAATCTCTGCCCTCCGGTCGCCCCATTGCCGGTATCATTCACATGGACCTGGCCCATATGGTTCAGGTGTACCGGTGTAAGATTCTCCCCTCCCGGTTGCATCGCCAGGAGAAGAACGTGCCGTTGACCAAAACCAGACTACGCAGGATGGGCGGACAAAATCGCCGGGCAGTCATTCTCTGAAGATAACGGCTACGCAAAGATTGTCAGGTATGAGCCGCTGGGTGTTTGCGCAAGCATCGCGTCTTGGAACGCCACCTTCTTGTACATTGCCTGGAAGCTCGCCCCGGCTTTGGCAGCAGGGAACACGGTCATCTTCAAACCTTCGGAGAAGTCACCGCTGGGTACCCTGGCCCTTGCCCCCTTGTTTGCCGAAGCTGGATTCCCTCCCGGGGTCGTCCAGTTCCTGACTGGAGCAAGTGAGACTGGATCCCTGCTGGCGTCACACATGGGCATCTCGAAGATCAGTTTCACTGGTTCCATCGCTGGAGGCAAGGCTGTCCAAGACGCTGCGACCAAGAGTAACCTCAAGAAGGTGACCCTGGAGCTCGGCGGGAAATCAGCTGCTGTTGTTTTCGACGACGCAGACTTTGAGCTGGCAGTCGGCAGGTATTTCCGCCCAGAGACTCTCCCTAAAACCATCGCAATGGCGTGGGACTGACATGAAGCAGCGTCGGCGGCGGATTTCTCGCTAACTCCGGGCAGATTTGCGTCGGTAAGTGTTGCTGTCACGCCGGGATGGAAGTTTTTGTGCTGATCGGGATCCAGCCGCTTCCAGAGTGATTGTGCAAGAGTCCATTGCGCCCAAATTTATCGAGGCAATCAAAGCCATCTTCGAGGCGGCTGGAGCGGCAATGGGAGGCAGTCCTCTGGACTCATCCACGCAGCATGGCCCAGTCGTCGATAACCTGCAATTCGACCGGATCATGTCCTACATCGAGAAGGGGAAGCAATCCGCCCAACTGATCACGGGCGGCAAGAGGAAGGGATCAAAGGGCTGTTTTATCGAGCCAACGTTGTTTGCCTATCCGGCTTCGAATAGCCCGGTCTGGACGGAGGAGATCTTCGGGCCAGTCTTGACTGTGCGGACGTTCAAGACGGAAGACGAGGCACTTGAGTTGGCCAACGACACGGAATATGGCCTTGCTTGTGAGTCAACAACCATCTTGATCTTTCTGGAGCCCAATCTAAGACTTCCGATCTCATTGCAGCCTGTGTCTATACGTCCGACCTCTCCAGGGCCTTACGCGTGTCATCAGCTCTTGAGAGCGGCGGAGTGTCGGTCAATTCGCCATACCTCCCAGAGCTGAACACTCCCTTTGGTGGAATCAAGCAGAGTGGTCAGGGGAGAGAGCTTGGTGCTCACGGACTCTACAGCTACCTGGAGCCCAAGTCTGTGCATATCAAGTGAGTTTTCGTACGGACATTAGCTGAATTCTGCTGACAAAAAGTGGTAGGATCACGGGCTCGAAGCTGTAGAATCTGGAGACATGCGCAGGTAGCTGTATATGACCATGGGAAGCAAGTTTATGGCTCCGGAGGCTCCAGGATATCGCGCGGCCCTGTGTCATGGGATTCTTGTTGTTCATTTTCCTCGAAGCTAGTCAGGCATCCATATAAAGACAAACATTATGATGGACGGGATTCATCCAGAGACGGGATTCATCCAGAAAATCTGGAGGAAACATTTTGCTTTCGTCGTGACTGGTCACCAAGCCCAGATATTGAGTGCATGAGGTATTCCGCGATCGATGAGTCGGGCCCAGTCCGTCGGCGGATTGTGGCGGCCCAGATTCCGATGCCGCCGGGATTTTGCTGGAAATTGCCGGGGAAGGAAAAGCTTCCGTGGGTCGACCGAAAGCTTCATTACTAGGCGGATGTCCGACTACCCGCAGTGATAGTAGGATGTCCTTAGCCTTCTGCTGGCCACAAGTCTGGCTTTGCTACACTGACGGGGCCTAATCAAGATGACAGCACTCCGGGCGAAACACTACACAAGGAGGACATTCATTGTTCCCGCCAGTACTCCGAAGAAAGACGATGTTTCAAGCCGCAGGCACCTCTCTGGGCCGCTGAGGCTTTCCGTCCACGATTATACGGTATCCGACGCGGACTGCAATGGCATCACCATCATACTCACGCACGGAACGTCGTTCAACAAGTACTTCTGGGAGCTGATGATCTCTACTCTTCTGGAACTTCCAGAACTGAGGCGGTCAATTAAGCGGTTCATTTCTCTCGACGCTGCAAACCATGGTGACAGCGCGCTTCTTAACAGAACCATGCTGCCGCAAAAAGGTTGGGAGCCGAGGACGCCCTGTGCTTTTGAAATGACCATGACACTGATGAAAATCACAGCATGCTGGGCAGATGACTCTCGAGATATCCTCACCACACTCAAAACTCTTCGCGCCGAGCAGCCAATCTTGGGAATCGGACACTCGTTTGGCGGAGGCGCATTGTAAGTTCTCCAAGACCAGCATTTTTGAATACGCGACCAACACTGGAAAACTAGGTGCCATGCAGCGATGATGGAGCCAAGCATATTTCTTGCAACTATATTCGTGGAGCCAATTCTCTTTCAGATGAAGGCCCAGACTGAGGCCGTGGCACAAATGGCCCTGCGGCGTCGAGCCGTTTGGAATTCCAAGTGAGTTTGGGGGTTGGGGGACATGAACGGATCAGTAGCCAGACTGACAGACCTAGGGCCGACGTTTCGGCAGCCTTCAGAAGGAGCCCAGGTTTCCGCGACTGGGATGAGCGGCAATTGCAGGTTTACATCGTAAGAGAGGCTCTGAGCATTCATCCGAGTCTTCACTGACACTTGACCTACTTCAGGACCATGGAACATTTTCAGAGCAAATCGGCAACCCACAATCTCCTGTGCATCTCAAGACACCAAAGCAGCAAGAAGCGGTATGAATCGTGCGAGGTAACCTGGAGCTTGCGACAACTGCTGACGGGAGCCTCATCCAGGCCACATACCTGGCAGCACCACACCCTGGGATCCTCCAGCTCATCGAGCAGTCTCGGGGGCGCCACCACTTCGTCTGGGGCGCGGAAAGCAAAGTCATGTACCTTTACTTCACCCCGACCCTAAGGCTTGCAAGGGGGGCCGCTGACCCTAGATGCAGTAACGCCGAGAACCGAGGGTCTGTCGAACGACTGATGCGGGCACCATCGACCTCTCAAGTTGTTCCCGGTGCGGACCACCTTGTAAGTCACGTCTTCCAGGAACAAAAAAATACCACTCCGACTCACGGTAGCCAACCCAGATCCCAATGACACACCCCGATGCCCTCAGCGGCATTCTCGGCAACCTGATCATTTCTGTTGCCGACTTTCACCCGAAGGGCAAGCTCTGAGATGCCTTGTTCTTGTGCGAGTTACGTGGCTTGGAAGAAAGGGGGGGGCTCCCACCGGAATTTCCGAGGGCAATTCCGGGCACCTGAACATTGCCTGCCTTTGCCCAGCCAATCCATCGAGGAGCTCCCCCGCTGCCGGTAAACGCGGGGGAGGGGCCAGTGATAGCTCGATTCCGGGGTTGTGGATCCCCACCAAGTTGGGGCACGTCGATTCAATGAGGGAAGGCCTGTTCGCTTGGAAATTAGCACCGCCTCAGTTGCCAGATGCCCAATGAATGTACCTAACTTGAATCAGACATGCCCCCGTGTGCACCGACTAAGGTTCACTTAGCGGCATGGAAAGTCCTAAGGAGGGAGGGCCAGACTGCGACCCCGATTCCCCACTCGTGATTCTCAAACCACGCCTCAGCTTGCCCATGTCCATCATCCATCCTTGCTTCTTGTGCACACAACCCGACCGCTGTCACCGCCGCTGTAAGAACTGATCTCCAACTCCTGGGCGTCATGGAGCCTGAAAACCAGGAAGGCAGCCCAAAGCGTGTCGAAGAGGTGCCGGAGAACACCCAGGAGACCGGTGGCCGAGAGTCCAACGCGATCGAGGCATCCTCCGGCCAGCCCGGCCAGGGCAAGAAAGCAACAGCAGAGAAGAGGAGCGGCAACCGAGAAAGCCCGGATCCAGCAACACAGCCCGCGAAGAAGGCAAAAAGGGGGAGGTACATCTCCAGGGCGTGGTATGCCACTGTTCTCGCCCAACAAGCGTTTCTGGATGCTCTCTCTGACGCCTCTCTAGTTCAACTTGCCAGCAGCGAAAGGTCAAGGCAAGTCTCAGATATCGCAATAGACATGTTTAAAGAGCCTCGCTGACCCTTCTAGTGCGATGGCGGGGAGCCATGTGGGCAGTGTATCGCGCGGAACCAGCCCTGCATCTTCCCGCTCAGGGAGAGGACGGCGACATTCGACCAGCGAGGGCGCAGTTTCAGTATGGGGGAGACACAGGCTCTCCTCGGTGTCCATGGCAGGTAAGAGGACTCCCTGCACATATTCCGACGAACAAGGGCAGGATCTGACTGAGATACAGCGCCGATGGCAACAACAGCACGGCCGACTTGCTAACCCGCCTCGCTGAGGTAGAACGGCGATTGAGCATGATTCCAACATCCTCCCTCGATGCCTTCTCGTACCAGAAGGATCAACATCGCGCTCACGCCCACGCAGTAGCGATGGAGGAGAACGAGACATCGCCCCCGACGGATCTGCAAAGTGTGTTGGAGTCCGACGGGCAGACTTTCGCAGGCGAGATCTCCATTAAGCGCGGCCTCCAGGACATGGACGATAAGTTCGATGACATCGGTCACCGAATGTTAGCTGAATACCAGTCCGGATCTCCTCTTCGGAACACGAATAGCTTGGGAGATGCATCCACGCGAAAAGTACGGGCTTGGTTGGAGACCATTCTCGATCATCATGGCATCGTTGCCGACGACGCAGAATGGAGGCGCTACATGCACGTGTACTTCGAGGAGATCCACGTCCTTTACCCTTTCCTTCACCCACCATCGGTCTGGGAGACATTTAATGAGCTGTGGGAGTTCTCCGCCCTGTGGCCCCTGGCCAACTCGGCGGAGCGGGAGCAAAAGCGTCTCTCGGTGGCTCTTGTGTGCTTTTGTCTTGCCCTCGGACGGTGTACCGTGTCCAGCCGGGTCACCGATGCAAGCGGCATGCACTCTTCCGGCTGGGCCTTTTACAGCGTCGGCATGAGTCTTCTGCAGGACACCGCAGAAATGAACAACAACACCGCCAAGTCTCTCCTGGCAATTCAAACTCTCTTGATACGAGTAAGACGAAAAGAAGCCTCCAAAAGGCCCGCCGACTGACATGTATAGGTCATCTATTTGTTCCGCCTGGACGCCCAACAGCGAGCGGCCCGCCTCCTCGCCCTGGCAGTGTGCAACGCCCACATCATTGGCCTGAATCGACAGAGCACGCTCGATAACATGCCGGTGTTCTCCAGTCAGATGTTTTGCAGAGCCTGGTGGTGCGTGTACGTGCTTGATCGAAGACTGGGAATCGAGTCAGGCCGGCCATACCTCCTCCATGACAGCAACATCGACACCTCGCTGCCTCTGGATCTCGGTGATGAGTGGTTAACTCGCTTCTTGTCAAGACCGGAGAAGACGCCACAACTACAGCAGGAGACCGCCATCGAGATATCCAGCGGGCCTGTGACGCCAGTCCCTTACCTCTCAGCCATGGTACGGTATTCCAGGGTCGTGGGGAAAGCGTGGGAGCTGTTGTACGGCGTCAAAACTTCAAACTCCATGTCCTCCGCCATGGTAGAGTATGCGGACAATGTCTTGTGCAACCTCATGGAGACCATACCAGAAAGCCTTTCATACGACCCCAAAGTTGCAAAGGATGTGCAATTTGGAAACAGACTACGGTGGCAGGTAAAGCAGTCCATGCTACTATTCACAGTGAGTTGACCTAAACGCGGATGTCCAACAACTGCTAACGAATCGCTCAGTGCACAAACTTCCTCCGTCTACTGGTTCGGCGTCCGTTTTCACTCAAGACAAAATCAGTCGGCCAGGCTCAGGACGACGAAATCGAGTCTGTTGCTGTCTGTGCCAGCCTGGCAGCCAGCATCCTCAACGCCCACGAAAGCACCCAGGACGCTGAACTGAAGTACTGCTTTCCTTTCAGCCACTACCTTACAAGCTCTACGATGGTCATGATTGGGCTGGTTTCTCGAGAACCCAGTCTCAAGAGGAGATATCGATCTACCATCATGGCAGCCACCCGTTCGCTCAACATCTACTGCCACAGAATCTGGGTTTCTGGAAGTATGATGCGCTGGGTATCCAGACTCACTTCTCTGGTCCAGCGCATATTGGGCGAGGAGCCTTCTGACGAGGCTTCACGCCGGTTTCGTGACGCCAACTCTGCAGGCCACGACCACACAGCGGACGATCTGCAGAGACTGACACCGCCTCGCTCGGAGGACATCGACTTTCTTCACGCCGCAAATCGCAGCGGCAACATCCCTCCCGACAAACAGCAGGCGGGGAAGCCAGAAGTCGACCTCTCGTCGGCGTGGATGTCGGGCACAGATTTGCGCCCCCCGGAACTTCCCGAATGGGTCATGTCCGATTTCAACTTCGAGTCCATTATTTCTGGTGATGGGGAGGGACCCAAGTTCCCCCCATCTGACGCAATGTCGACGGCTCCTCAAGACAATGGATCACTCGGCATTGACGTTGACCAAATGATGTTCAACGCATTGGGTGGGAACTGCGTCTTCAATTTCGAGATGGACTTGGACGAAGCTAAACTCGGGTTGTTTAATCCTGCAAACTCTGGATTTTGATGGCAGTATATCCATACAAAGTTACGTATTCTGTTCCCCGGGCGGTCAGGCCGGTTCTCTACCTTATACCTACGTATGAATAATGCCAACTTAGTGTAGTAGCTGAAGAAGATCGTTTGTAAGAGGGGCAACTCATCTAGAACGTGGAGATGCCAAAACATAACTTTGAGACGCATGACCCGGGTCAAATGGAGGGAGAAGTCGTCACTAACGTCCAACAGCACATTGCACACTATCGAAGACGCCCGAATACGCGTTGAAGCCCCCCCGAATACACCCTTGGCGCCCCCGCCCGCAGGAATAGGAACCTTGAGTCACATTCGGCGCGTCATTGTCCGTTCCGTATTTCCTGTAAGACACCACACTGTACCGGCGGAACTAGGAGCCGCGGGGCCGACGCTGGGACTTCCTTCTATGGGGAAGGGTACTAGTCGCTAGAACCCCTCGTAGTCGTCGGGTGAGCCTCATGCACGTCGGCCTCAGTGCATATCAGCGGCGCCATGGAGCCTCGATCTGGTAGTAGCTCGTCCTCAACGGGAAAGAGACTTTCTGGTTGATTAACGACAATTATGGGCCGTTCATAAATGAAGAAACACCTCGGGAATTCAAAGGCTGAGGGCGGGGTCGGTGCGGCTCTAACAAGTATAAAGGGGTGGTAAGTCATCGCTTCCGAGAGTAGTAATCCCTCAGACCCAACTCGTTTCTGATCATTAATACCGACACATCCCAGCATGGCGACCCTTTCCCGTGTGCTTTATGCATTCCTACTGGCCTCGTGCCTGAACCCGGCCGCCGCCGCCGCTATCGCGGAGCCCGACTCCCTTCGCCGCAGCGAGAACCTACCTAGGGGCGACTTCATCACGACCTGTCCCGGCACGGAGACATACTACAACTCGCCCCATGGTAATTCATACATCTACTGTCAGAACACCAACTATGCCGGCCCGGACACCGAGCAGATCACGGGCATTACGTCGCTCGTCCGCTGTATCAACGAATGTTCGATCAGAACAGGCTGCCCCAAGGTCGCCTGGGACCACACGGCCAACGTCTGCCACATCAAGGCCCGCGAGCCGCAGAACTCCTGGGTTGAGAGCACCCGCTTCCACTCGGCCTTTAACCGATTCCTAAACTAGGCCTTGGGCGAGTAGTCCGATCGAGCCGGTGGTATGGATGTAGGCAGGATTCTGTAGGCTGGGTTCTCGCCTAAGTGGAGGGAGGCCAGGGCAATAGCTAGAGCAGAATGGACCATCGGCTTGTGTGGCATTAAAAGCTTATCAGGCAACAAGCGTGCTTTAAGCCGTTGAAGCTCCTCAAAGTGCCGACAGTGATCGTAAAGCCGCGTGTTCACCCAACTCACCCAAGGCCATCCGAGGGGCCATCGTGGAGATCATTTCACGCAACTTTGACGTGATGGCCTAAATGAATGGGCGCGGCTTAAGGTATTTCAATTTGGAAAATGTCCCATTTGATTTATGTACGTTCTCTAGTCTGCAAATGGCTACCCAGCTTCCTGCGCGCGCTGTGATCACAGCTTTGCGGACAGCATGCGTCCGTGAGTCTCTGGCGTCGGATACGCAGAGCCATTGATAGAGTTTACGGGAAGGAGACGTCGTAGAATCTTGCCAGCCGGGCTGCGTCAATTAGCTCTGGAAGCTCTTGCAAGGGGCTTCAGGGTGACTTACTTTCTCGGAATGGCAGGCAAGATGAAAATACCGCCAGTGATTCGCTTGTATCTGGCCACTCTGGAGTTCACATGCTCCAGTACCTCGATCTTGAGGTCTTCCTGCGCCTGTAAGTTCTCTTCGGAGGTGGTGATGAACGCAACAGGCATCTCGGACGTGCCATGCTCGTTGTAGACTCCGCACACGGCGGCGTCATTGACAAGGGGATGGGCCATGAGGATAGCCTCGAGCTCAGCGGGCGCGACCTGTTGTCTGAGGGTTCACTTAGCATTTCAACGATATCTGTGGTGCGCGGACCACCTCACCCTTTGACCTTGATCATCTCTTTGGCCCTGCCGACGATGAACAGGTAACCATTCTCATCGACGTAGCCAATGTCGCCAGTCCTCATGAATCCGTCGGCCGTCGTGGGGTTGTCGATCTTCTCTTCGCCGTCGACATAGCCCTGCATGATGTTTGGACCGCGAATGATGAACTCGCCAACCTTTGCGTCTGACATGCATGATCAGCTTGGTCCCGGTAATGGCCGGGTGTTCACTCACCGTTTCCATCCTCGTCAACCACCCTCATTTCAATCCCCGGTAGGAGCTTTCCAATCGTTCCCCGCACATGAATCTCGTCCTCTCTCTGGGAAGCAATGCTGGGGCTGGCTTCTGTCATGCCGTACCACTGTGTCACGACGCAGTCAAACCTATCGCCAAGCTCGTCTGCCTGGTGTTGTTTGAGCGGTGCGGCCGCATTGATCAGACATTGAACCGACGAGTAGTCTCCCTGGGCGGCCAGTGGGTTTCTGAGAAACTCAAGAGCAATCGGAGGAACAACATTGATGTGGGTGACTGGTGGTCAAAATTAGCAAGAGTCTTGTGGTCTTTCTTATGGGGGGATATCTCACTTCGATGTTTTTTCACAGCCTCCAACAAAGGGCCCATGTCGAACCTTGTGAACACGACAATGGGCGCGCCCTGCGAAGGTCTTTGAGACACAAAGCTTTTGGATCGGGGGTGGGATTTACTCACCTGGCAAACGTACTGGCATGAAAACCCGGCGAGTCCAAGGATGTGGAAGAAGGGTACAATAAGAGCAACGACAGTGCTGTCGGTAAACATGCCTCTCAATCCTTGGGACTGCTGGAAGATGTTTGCGACAATGTTTTCATGACTGAGTCGTACTCCCTTGACGAGGCCCGAGGTTCCGGAGCTGAAGCAGATGAAGGCCGGTGTCGTGGCAGCCGTTCCAGGTGCGAGTTTTGACGGCTCAAAGTCCGTTGAGCCATGAAGAAGGATGTTTTCCACCCTCAATGACTTGATTGCATGCTCTTCGTTGATTTCAGCGTCCCAGACATGGATAATCGGCTTCCAAGGGAGCGCAGGCGTCATATCGATTGCGGCCGCCAGCCTCGGGAGGAGGTCTTTTTCCACCAGTATGTGACTTGGCTTGCTCAACTTCAACGCGTGAGACAACTCCTACTCAATGTCAGCCTGCTTATTTTTGACGCTGCAGAGAATTGGCCGCGTGCGCATACATTGGGTTCATAGAGTGGGTTCAGTGCCGAGACCACGGCCTTGGTGGCGAGAATGCCATGGACACAGACCGGATAGTAGTTCTTCCACGATATGGCCATTAGCTACGAGGTTCTCTTGCTGGGACAGACTGTTGCTAACTCACCCGGTTTGTCGACAAGATGCCCACAACTTGACCGGGTTGCACACTAGCCGCGCGCTGCAGATGGTGGGCAATCTTTCTGACGCCGGACCTGAAGCTGGCGTAGGTGAAGACAACCTCGCCGGAAAGACCATCGATGATGGCTGGCTTGTCATCCGGCGTGTTGTTCAGGTTGTGATTCAAGAGCAGCTCTGTCAAGCTCACATCCTGGGGATATTGGAGTTGCTGGCTTCGGTAGATCATCTTGGAAGCGTTGTACCCTTCGCATTCGCTTGCGAGCCTCAGTCTAAGTCACCGAATCAAAGGGAAAAGTTGAAGGAAATGATATGAATTCCAAGTCGGAGCTACTGTCCCTCGGTTTCTGACTGCGCGCCGCGGCACGAGGTTCCGTTGTACGATTAGGCGACCTAGCGCTGTGGTGTTGGATGGTAGCGCTCCGGGATTGCCCCGAAGCCCCGAGCCGAGAGGCTCGCACCCCAAAATCAGCACCTAAATTCCGGGCCAAGCATTTCGGGAATTCCACGGGACGTGAGTGTAGGGGCGACATTGCTCTTCCGGACGGATTCCATTCCTCTGCCGGCTCCTGGGTCCAGGCACGCTGATGGAAATAATCTCACCGGGACATAAAGGCGAAGGCGAAGATTATTAGACTGTGTCCCATTGTCTTGTACCTCATTACAAGATTTGTCTTCACTTTGTAAGAACTAGTAGCCCTTCCCATCCTCAACCATGTCTTCTCCTCGCGCAAAGGTCGCCTTCGTCACGGGCGCCAATGGTATTACCGGAAATGCAATCATTGAGCACCTCATCCGCCAGCCAGCCACCGAATGGTCCAAGATTGTCATCACGTCCAGAAGGCGCCCGACCCAGGTGCTCTGGCAGGATCCCCGCATCCGGTTCGTCGCCTTGGACTTCCTGAAGCCTGTCGAAGAGCTCATCGAGGCCATGACACCCTGGTGCCACGATGTTACCCACGCCTTCTTCGCGTCCTACGTCCACTCGGCCGACTTTGCCAAGCTGAGAGACAACAATGTTCCCCTATTCCGGAACTTCCTCGTATCCATCGACACTGTTGCGGCAAAGTCGTTGCAGAGGGTGTGCCTCAGCACAGGCGGCAAGGTATGATTCTTTTCCAATGGAGCGCTTTAACGGAGTTCTCATGCATCTCAGCACTACGGCGTCCACCTTGGACCGGTCGAAGTCCCCATCCACGAGGCCATGCCGCGTTACGAGGACCGGGGAGAGAACTTCTACTTTCCTCAGGAAGACTTCCTCTTTGATCTCGCAGCGAAGAGGACGTGGGACTGGAACGTGATCCGCCCCAACGCCATTCTTGGTTTCACGCCTGCTGGTGAGTTGACCACATATCAGCCATGCTATCCGACAAGTAGAGGCCATGACTGACAAAATCACCGCCAGGAAACGGAATGTCGGCCGCATTGACTCTCGCAATCTACATTCTCACATGCCGTGAGCTCGGAGAGGTTCCCGTCTTCCCGGGTAACAAGTTCTTTTACAACTCTGTCGACGACGCATCCTACGCACCCAGTCTGGCCGACATGAACGTCTGGGCAGCCACCAATGAACACACCAAGAACGAAGCGTTCAACCACACCAACGGCGACGTCATCGTGTGGAAATACTTCTGGCCCAAGCTTGGGAAGTACTTCGGCGTCGAGGTAAGTAAATCTGCCGAGGGGTTGTTTCCGGGTGCTGACTGACATGATCAGTTTCCTGAGGTTCAGGAGTGGAAGGCCATCGGCGAAGGGCAGCGCATGGAGCACAACTTCCTCATGACCGACTGGGCCAAGGAGAAGGCTCCCGTCTGGAAGCGCGTCGTGGAAAAGCACGGAGGAAACCCCGAGGCCTTCAGCTGGGGCACTTGGGACTTTTTCGACTGGGCTATGGGCAAGGCCTGGTTCACGATTGGTTCCGTGTCCAAGGCACGCAAGTTTGGCTGGACCAGGTTCGATGACACCTACGACACCTGGATTGATACGTTCCGTGCATTTGAGAACGCCGGCATCTTGCCCGTTACGGTTCCTCAGGTTGCCACCGCGATCGAAACGCGGGCTGCTCTTCTGCCGCACCCTGCGGATGCCGTCGCCGAGCGCGAGGCATCCGTCGCTGACCAGCTCAAAGAGGATGGGCCGAAGACAAACGGGGTCGCACGGTTGGTTATCGATGAGAAGAGAGACCTAGGGTTGCAGGTCGGTTCCGTCGAGTATGTGGAGTGAGTCTGGAATGGTACTTGGGGTTTGCATGTAGTCACATCATCCAAGCACTGTATCTTCTTTCATTCAAACACCCTCAATGAGATACATCTGTTTATTCTTACTATTTCTGAGCATTCTTGACTCGCTGAACATGTAAGTTATGGCTGCAAGTCGCAATTTCAGTTCGTCAACACACATGGCTGGTTGCTAAGTCTTTGCCATGCACTGTGTTGGTGGAAGACTGCTCCGTCGGAGGGGCGAGACCCGTGTTCAAGGCCAAACTCTGTCGTACTCTGAGTATGTTTGCTCTTCTCGCGCAAACAGGTTTACCCCTATGCCCCCGTGCGCGGTGGTTCGGCGGTAGAATTCCGCGACGGGCTTGGCGAGTGGAAAACGAGGCTATCTTGCCGAATTCGAGGGGTTGGTTGCCATTCAGACTCAAAGGTCTGTCCAAAAGCCGTAGTTACTGTCAGCTTTGATCCAGTGCCGGAACCGAGCCGGAAATTCCAAGGTGGCTGGAACCTCACGGACGCTCAGTGGTTCACCGGTTGGGCCGGAGTCGAGACCGAAACGCCACTAACACCTTCAACCACCCTCCAGTCAAACCCCATGGGGTCCCCGCGTCCGCAAATTCGGGACTCGGATTGCTTGGCTGTTTTATGGCATTTCGCGGTGGACAGTGGGATGGTTATTTATTTGAGCAACGGCAATAACTTCCGTCAGTAGTAGTTATCTGGTTCAGGCTGATTAGTTACCCCTTTATGCCAAAAGACTTTCACCATACCTACTCTACCATCTCTAATTCCGTGCCCAGCAGCATAATAATGGAGAAACCAGAGGTTGAGCACGGTTCCTCCCAGGACCTCGAGGCACTGGGAAAGCGTCCCACCGTTGAGGCCGTGCCTCGATCAACGATAACCGAAGCTGGTGTCGTCCTCGATGTTGACGGCTCAGGTGAGACGTCGCTTCGGCTGGCCAAGGATGGACATGTAAATCTTTCTTCCTTTAAGCTCTGATGATCGGCTCTGACCCGGACTCCCATAGACTATCCTCCTTCCCCAGCCGACGGATGACCGCAGTGATCCGCTTAACTGGCCGTCGTGGAAGAAGCATGCAATCCTGTTCGTGGTGGCCTGGGGCGCTTTCTGCGCTGATTTCACCTCGGCTGCTGGCAGTGCTCCGATTCTCCTCCAGGCCATGGAATGGAACGAAAGCATCGACAGGGTCAACGAGACGAACAGCATCAACGTGCTCATGATGTGAGGGACTGCTCCTACTGAACCTCTGATGCCTCCGCTGACATTCCCCAGGGCTCTCGGCGGCCTCCTCTGGGTCCCCATGACCTCGTTCTTCGGACGGGCGCCGACTCTGTTCTGGTCAAACCTGCTGGGATTTTTCTTCTCAATTGGCACGACACTGTCGCCCAACTTTACCACTTTCTACGTCATGCGAGCTCTGAAGGGCTTCTTCATCACCTCGGGGCAGACAATCTCTATCGCTTTCATCAGAGACATGTTCTTCTTCCATGAGAGAGCTCGCAAGATCGGTCTCTGGGCGCTTCTCTACATTGCCTCGCCATTCTGGGGTCCGCTCGTGGGCAACTTTGTCCTCGGTGCGACGGGCAAGTGGGAAGACGTGTTCTGGACTTGCGTCGGAGTGTGTGCATTTGACATGATCTTAATCGTCGTGTTCCTCGACGAGACGTGGTACAATCGCGACATTCCGTCCGCCGATCAACCTCCTCGTGGCACGGGTTTCTGGTCGAGAATGTCCCGGATTGTGGGTATCTGGCAGCTCGGGTGCCGAAAGACCTACTACAAGACCATCTACCAGTCGTACCGAAGGTTCATCATCACCCTGACGAAGCCAGCAGTCTTCGTCTTGCTTACCGCCTAGTAAGTTATGGTCAATGTCTTCCATTCTGGATCCCACGTCTGACAGCATCCAAAGCCTGCTCTTCTTTGCCTGGCTCATCGGCATCAACATCACGACAGCCATCCTGTTCGGCACTCCCAGTGAGTATGGCGGATATGGGTACTCCTTCAACGGCGTCGGCTTCCTCTACTTCTCTCCAATTGTCGGCGTCATTCTTGGAGAGATCTTCGGCCATTACTTCAACGACTACCTTGCTCGAAGGTACGTACGGAAGCACAACGGTGTCTTCGAGCCCGAGGCCAGACTTGTCATGGTGTTCGTGTCTGCTGCGCCCATGATTGCAGGTCTCGTTCTTCTGGGACAGGCCCTACAACGCCACCTCCACGTCGCTGCGGTCGTCATGGGATGGGGCCTGCAGACTTTCGGCATCATGACCACCTCCGTTGCCGTGTCTGCCTACGTCTTAGATTCTTATCCGATGGCCGCCGCAGAAGTTTCGGGCTGGACGAACTTTGCCCGAGCCATCGGAGGGTTTGGTGTCGGCTATTTCCAGCAGCCTTGGGGGGCCAAGGTTGGGTATGATGTGAGCTTTGGGACGCAGGCCGCGATTGTTGCCTTCGGCATGATCCTCGTTGTGATTGTGCATAGGTTTGGACATCGCATGCGCGTCAAAGCGGGACCAGTCGAGTGAGCTCGAGTTCAGCAATATTTTCCCTGGGACAGACGATCTGGTGCAGATTCAAAGATTGCTATAGATCTGCCATATTTCTACATCGAAATGTACTGAATCTGACTTATACAACCATATGCATTATTGTCTGTGGCACCGAAAGACGGGTCGTGTTCCCAAGAGACATCAACATTCTGAGCTGTTGATGAAGTGAAATTGTCTCCGAGGGTCAATCTTTTCGAGCCCGTTCTGACGTAGGAGAAAATTTCACTTGTACTTCTCCTCCGAGTAACTCGTGTGTTCCCACATCACGGGGCGATCATCCTTGATGGCGGCGCATTGCTGTTGGACCTGACGGTCGGACAACACATTCACCCGACTGGAGATGGAGAGTGAAACAAAACACAGAAAAGAATGATCATGAAAATCTGTTCGGCATTTTAGAGTATTTGTTCCCTCTCCTTGAGCCTGACATTCAGCCCGCTCTGCTTCACGAACCAGGCATTGTGAAGAACCCAAGACGACTCCGGATCGGCCAGCTCAATCTGCTCAAGCCCGGTAGTTAGCAACCAAGAAGCCTTTGTACAAGTTGGGAGTCTGCTAGGGGTTTACGTGCCTCGAACGTTCTGAGAACCGCCGGCACGAGCTTGAAAAGCTCGAGGAGGGAGATATTCTTGCCGATGCAGGTCCTCGCCCCCGCACCAAAGGAGAACAGGCAGCTCTTCATGAGCGATTGCTGCTCGGGAGTGGCCTCGATCCACCTCTCTGGCCGAAACTGGACTGGGTTTGTCCCAAAGACCGATTCGTCACGGTGAACAACCCATGCGGAGCAGCCAACGATTGTTCCTCCTGGAAGATGTCGACCGGCCACATCGATGCCCTGTGGTGGGACCACTCTTTCCAGCGTGAGGCCCGCGGCGGGGTGACAGCGGAGTGCCTCGTAAATTACGGCCCCCAGATAGGGGAGGCCCTTGACCTCCTCCCAACGCACGAGAGCGTCGTCTCGAGTGAACCTTCCGGCCTTGGATTCGTTGGACAACTCGTCCAGGAGCTTGTTCATCTTGTCGGGCTGCTTCAGCAAAAAGTAGAACACCGCTCGGAGAGTGATAGCAGTTGTGTCGGAGCCAGCAAACATGTTTGCAACGGTCAGCGCGAGGACGCGCTGCTCGCTGATGAAGTCCGGATCCCTCTTCCTGGCCTCCTTGAAGCGGGTCAGGAAGTCCTTCTGAACGGGCTTTCCTTTAACAAACTCATCTCCAGGCTCTTCATCGGAGTGCTGGCGATCCGCCATCCGCTTCGTCGCAAATTGCACCACGGGGGAGTTGAGATTCAGGAGGTTATGCTTGCTCATCCACATCCTGAACGGATTCTTGAGCAGCAGACTGTCAAGAATCGGCATTTGGCCCACCTGTTAAAGTTAGAACGAGATTTTACTGAAGGCAGAGAGACTCTGACTCACCACAGAAACGTAGTTGAGCAAATTCTCCAGGTTGTGGATAATATCGTCGACGTCGACGCCGCGGTCCACGAAGCCAAGTCTCTTGGAATACGTCAACTCTCCGATGACATCAAAGGCATAGAATTGAAGCCACTGTCCAAAGTCACAAACCCCGTTGGCGCCTTTATTCTGTGCGAACCGTTGCTTGAGCTGCTTCAAGAACTCTTCCGAAGTTGAATCAACGAGGGGCTCGAAGTTGACCAGCGTGCTCATCGCGTATGCATTCGACACGGCTCGGCGTAGTTTCGCATGGAACTTCTCGTCCGTAGTGTTGAACATGCTGTGTAAAGAGTGGCCATTGGAGATGGTTTGTTGAACGGGATAGAAATTTGACTGGGAGGGGGCATCGTCAGGAGCTGTCCAGCCGCCGCCATGGGGAAACCGTTCTGCACGCACCTTGACGAACCCGGCGTTCAGGGCGTAGATTGTCTTGATAGCTTCTGCGTTACCGACAGAAACCGTCCGCGGTCCGAGTCTCACGACCGGTCCATGCTTCTCGTGAAGCTTGATGTGCCATACTTCAGGTCGGCGACCCCAGACGACAAACACCCTCCACCAGTCTGAGCAGCTCGCAAGGAACGGGCCAGGTATTCCATTCAGTCCTCCCCCAAATTTGTTGACCAAAAGCTTGATCAATGTCAGCCCGAGAACCAGGGCAAGAATGCTTTGGGCAGATTTTGGAATGAGGTATTCGACGATCATGGTGAATTTGTTGCTGTCAGTGCTTGCGGCTCCGACGGACACGAGGTGTATCAGTGATGTCGAGCTCAAGCAAAAACATATTCCCAGCTCCTCTCACTCGACCCCGTCTACTGTAACTTCAGTAGCTCTGATCCCCCGCAGCGGATTGTTGGGGCCCCAGGTTCTGATCCGCAGGTTCCGAGGGGGTCGGTGGTGGACCGGAATGCACTCCGAAATTCCGACGGCGACGCTTCCGGGCTGTTACACGCCGCCGGTCGCAGCTCACGGCAAGCCAGAGATAATCGCCACAAGTAGGGGAACAAACTCCAGAGAGGAAGTGAGATGATACCAATTTCTTCGTGTCAATCTAAATTCGAATTTGCGACAATCAACATGGCAATCCTATCTGACAATGTTCAGAGCAAGTGGCTGTACGGTTCACCCCTGCCCTTTGCCGAGGCTCCGTGGGCAAGAGGCTGCCCCAGCCCGTACTACAAAGACAGTCACCGAAAGTTGCGGCACGCAATGAGGACCTGGGTCGAGGAGGTGAGACTATATCGTCTCGGATTTCAACTGACGATGAGCTAATACGCCGGCAGAATCTGATCCCGCATGTGCAGGACTGGGAGCTCTCCGCAACGCTGCCGGCATCGCTGTATAAAAAAGCAGCCGATGATGGGTTACTAATGCCAATGGCATCTGGGGCCAGGATTCATCCTGACTGGAAGGGCGAGTATCCGATTATTGGCGACATATCCGCCGACGAATGGGACGGCTTCCACGATTTCATCATTCACGATGAGTTCGGACGTGTGGGAGGCATAGGGTAAGCGACCGAGTCCATGTCGTTTGAGGCAACCTAACCGCTTATACCACCTCTATAGTATCGAAAATGGACTCGTTGGCGGTGTTGTAAGCTGCCCCCCTTGATCTTTAACATGGCGCCCACATCTAATACCGCTCGGCCAGACACTCGCAGTCCCGGCACTTCAAAAGTTCGGTTCGGAAAAGATCAGAAAGACGTAATGAACCCTTTCCTCAGGATACGAGAGAGTCAAGTTTAACGCCGGACAGCATTGTTCATGACATTCTCTCCGGACGCTCCCGGATAGCGCTGGCCATCACCGAACCCGAGGCGGGCTCGGATGTCCAAGGTCTTCAAACCGAAGCTACCTTGTCCGAGGATGGGTCTCACTTCGTCGTCACCGGCCAGAAGAAGGCAAGCCATGTTGACCGATTCTTAAGAGTATCACCATGCTAAATGAGATGTGGTAGTGGATCACGTCTGGGATGTATTCCGATTACTTCCTGACCCTGGTCAGAGAAACAACTGGCGACTTCACCCTGTTGGTAATACCGAGAACAGACGGCCTCACTACCAGACACATGACCATGTCGGGGTCCACGGCTGCTGGAACTGCGTTCGTTGATCTTGACGAAGTCCGAGTGCCTCTTGACATGGTCGTTGGAGAGCGAGGCAAAGGGTTCAAGTATATCGTGTCCAATTTTAACCACGAAGCAAGTCCCATTTTCTACATCATCGCATCGAGTCCATATGCTGACCGTCAGTAGAGGTTGTTTATTGGCTTTCAAGCCCTGCGATGTGCACGGGTCTGCCTCGAAGACTCGATTTCGTAAGTCTCCACTCCCTTTTCTTTCGCGGCAGCAAGCTCAACCGACTCCAGTTACGCCCTGAACCGCGAGACATTCGGCAAAACTCTGACGGATCATGGTGAGTTGCGACTCTTCAGAAGAGTTGTCCGAGGTGTTCTAATGCAAGCCTATGTAGCTGTCATCAGATTCAAGTTCGCCAACATGAGTCGCGAAACAGAGGCACTACAATCATGGATCGAAGTGAGTCAGCCCCAGAACAGTCGTCGCAATAGAGGTACTAATGTTACGCAGAGTTTGATCTATCAGCTGTCTCAGCTGTCCTCGACCGAGTCAGATTTCCTGTTGGCCGGCACCACCGCTCAACTCAAGGCTCATGCGGGCATCGTCCTGGAGCATGTCGTCAGAGAAGCCGTGCAGATAATGGGCGGGATCGGGTTGACGAGAGGAGGGCGAGGTGAGCGCGTGGAGCGTATCTGGCGGGATGTCAAGGCCATTACAGTGCCAGGAGGCAGTGAGGAGATATTGCTGGACCTGGCGACTAGGAGGGCGCTGAAGATCTCGGACGAAGTGCGCAGGGTGACGGAGCAAGGCGTCAAGTCTCGCATCTAAGCAGTGATTGCGGCGCAAGAGATGGCAATGTCGACATGCCCGTGTCTTTCGTCGGCTCTTGAAAACAACTGCAGCTATTCCCAAAATGCGACTGGGGCGTGAACTATCCGACAGACTGCTCATGGACATTAGATTCACCATGACGCCACAGTGGCAGTTTGATGGCGGACCGCGCGGCGCCGGAGGTCCACCGCCGCGGTCAGACTGGGCACAGGTCGTCAAGACCCGACACATTGGGAGATGTAACTTCTCGGGCTAGCCTAGCTGGGATTTGTCCATAGAGAGTCGAAGCCATAAGCCGCATTACAATTTCGGAAGCAGGTCGCAGTGACCAGAATGGATTGTCAGGTGGTGGATTTCCTCGAAAGTGACTGTGGAAGTGGTTGGTTTGCCCAGGATGCGCCTGCAACGGCCTATGGGAGGCACGAATCACAGCAAGCTCCAGATATCAGGGGTGCTCAACACAGCCTCAAAGCTGTGTCGGATGTAGGTTCCAACCGGCCTCAACAACTCGGTCAGCTGACCTGCTGTCATCAACCTTGATCTGGGCTCATCCGGGCCCTATCTGGAAGTTGCTTGACCACATGACGGAACATCAGTGTACCTGCATTGTTCTCGGTTCTGGGCTGTGTGCATGGGGTGGCACCCGTCGGCGAACTCAACATCCCTGCCATTAGTAACATGGCAGTAAGCAGGTATCGCTACTCACCGGGGACTCTGGCGGTTGTGCAATAGGCTTGGCTCTTGTGTTTGTGGGCACCGGCGTGAAGCACTCGCAAGCACCTTAGGCAGACGCCAAAAGTTCATCACCGCCGCCGCTGCGGTAGAGGTATACTCTGGAGGTTGCACCGTCGAATCGGGTAAGTTGGCGGGGCAGTTCCGAGCCAGGGTCTGGACTCTACCTGAGAGACACACACATCACATCATCTCCACCGCCCGTTAATGCTGACTACCCCCCGCTCTGCCCCGCCGGCTGTCATTTGTCCTCTGAACGAGCTGTGGCGCCCTGAGGTACAAATTGGATGCCAGAGACGCATCCTCACGCATATGCTCCCCGACCTCGCCCTCTCTCTGGCTCACCCATACGACGAGCATACGACGGCCAGCCTCAAGCGAGAACGATGACACTGCCAAAGTCCGAGCGCGTCCGGGCTTTCACCAACAAGACTAGGACCGGCTGCCTGACCTGCAAGTACGTTGATGTGCCCCTATCCCGAAGCGTACTCATTACAGCGTTATAGGAACTAACTCGCCCCAGGAGAAGGCGCGTCAAGTGTGATGAGGCCCGGCCAGCTTGTGAAAGATGCACAAAGCTGCTGATACAGTGTGCCGGGTATCAGCCAACCCTCCCTGCGCCCCGCGGCTCAGGCCGCCTGTGGCTCCTCCAGAAGAACTCCGTGCCCATCTACCCTCGGCCGGCCGATTTTACTGGTGCGATGGCCATAGCCAGGCCGCCAGGTCTCTCTCCCTCAGCGAGCTTCCTGAACCAATCTGACTACGCCTACTTCCGCTTCTTTCGAGAGCATTCGACGCGCATCCTGGCCGGGCCCTATAGAGACAACCTGTGGGAGCGCGTTATTCTGCAGGCCTGCCACGAGGAGCCATCTATCAGAGCCCTTGCCGCTTCTATAGGCGCCCTCGAGCTGTCTATAAGCAGTAGCGGCGGCAGCGCTTCCGACCTTCTGCTGCTCGAATGGCCGCACGCCCAAGCGCGGGCGACGAGGGCTGCCGGCAGCCACTACTCATACGCCCTCGAACAATACGGGAAGGGCCTTACGGAAATCCGTAGGGTTACCGAGTCGCAGAAACCCGACGCCGCCCGCCACGCGCTTATCGGCGCCATCCTGATCTACTGCTTTGAGAGTATCTACGACGGGCCTGAGACGGCCATCCCACACTTCGAAAAGGCACTCCGCTTTATAAACACAGAGCTAGCTCGCCTCGGCCAGTCCTACCGGCACCTAACTACGTCTTCGCCTACGCTGGACCTCGGCCTTGGAGACGAGCTCGTTGCCGCCTTTGTGCGCCTCGAAGGCGGCCTTATTTCCCGCCCCTCAGCCTTTATATCTAACCGCATGCCGCAGTTTCTAGTGACATGCGATTTTTCTGATGACTACTTACCACCGTCATTCTCCAGTATCGACCAGGCGCGAAACTACCTCGAGCAGGCCCAGTTCTCGCATATGCCCGAGATAATTCGGTCGTGGGGCAAGGCCACAAGACCGGGCGGCCTATTACTATCCGATGAGGTCCTGGATGTCGCCAGGCAGACGTCCGCCAGGGTCGCGCAGTGGATAGCGGCCTTCAGCCCTATTTTTGAGCGGGCACTCGCCTCCCACGCCCGCGGCGGGCCCTTCAGCGGCGAGTTTGCCCTGCAGCTCCAGGCCCTCATGGCCAACCTGACCGCCCAGGTCTTCTGGTCGGCGGCTGATGACGCCGATGAGCATCACGCCCATGAGCACCAAGCCCACCGGCGGGACCTGGCTGCCGATTGCGACGCCATCAACGCACTCTCGAGGGAGATCGCCGCCGAGCCCAGCTTCCAGAGAACCTTTGTGTGGAATAATAGCATCCTGCAGGCGCTTATCACCGTCGTCACCGCCGCCCCTAAGCTCTCGACCCGCATCGAGGCCCTAGAGATCCTCAAGAGTGTTAGGCCCAGGAGGGAAGGCGCGTATGATAGCATCGCCCTGGTGGAGGCAGGCGAGTTTGCGCTGCAGGTGGTCACCGATCAGAATGTCTGTGGGAAGATGAGCTCGAAGCACTTCTACATCAACACATACGTAGAAGAAGAGGATCAATCTTGGTGGGGGGAGGGTCTGCAGTATGAGTAGTAACCGACAGCCATCAAACAATGCTCCAGCGGATGTCATTGATGCGTATCAGCCAGCTTTCATCGAATCATCACTCAAAGGAGATTCATCCACCTCAAGCACAGCCCCCAAGACTTGGGGCTGACCCTCCCCTGTGTTGACGATGCTTGATCCGCGGCAACCAGGTCACATAAGGAACTTAATGGGAAGTATATATTCAAACATTGACAGTCTCCATCGCATGAATGACTGCCCTGTCCCCCGGGTCCCTTCTACTCAGGCTATCCAACGACGAGAACCCCTGCCAGAGAGAGTCTCACTAATCAATGCCTCCGTCTTGCTGCTCATCCTGTCGCAACAACTCGCATCAGGATCCGTCTATTTCGCAGCTTCCTTCTGGTCCTCCACAAAGTCTGTCTCCTCGCCTGACTTGTCGTGGGCGAATTCCTGTGGCATACCAATCGGGCGGCTCTTCGCGAACTTCACAGTCGACCACACAGATGGTGACTGTCTGAACATGAGATCAATCTCCTCGAGATTGCGACCCATGGTCTCAGGGAAGAAGAAGTAGACCGACACGGGGATGCACGCGCCCACGGCAACGAAGACGAGGTAGTATCGCCATCCGATCGTGTTCAGTGCCACAGGTGTGACCATGACAACAACGAAGTTCCTGTGGACAGGTCAGCGGGTGTCTGCAAGAGATCGCGACGCAGGATACGTACCAGAGCCAGTGGTTTGCGGTAGAAATAGAAGACATCGCCATGCGCAGTTTCATCGGTGCTACTTCCGTGGCATACAGGAAGTTGGCACCGAGGAAGCCGATCGGCACGAACGTGTTGAAAAGATAGATGAAGCAGGCGGCCACTATCTGTGCCGTCTTGTTCTCCGAGGGGAATGAGGTGCTCACGGCCAGCGCGATCATGCACGAGGTCATGCCGATGCCGCTGATGATGAAGACAGCCCGGCGTCCGAACCGGTCAATGCAGATGAAGCCGAGGAAGGACGAGACGAACTTCCAGGTGAGCGCACCGCCTGAGAGGGCGCGGGAGGTTTCGGTGCCGAGCTGGAGGTTCTCCTGGAAGAGGACCGTGGCGTAGACGGAGATGAGGTTAGAGCCCCTGGAGCGGTTAGCATTTGTTCTGATTCCAGACCCTCATGAGGTGGACTTACGACATCTGTTGGAAGAACTGCAGGGCGATGCAGAGGGCGAATCGGTAGAACAGCTTGTCCTCGCCCATGGTGAACAGGTCGGAGAGTTTGGCAGTGTTTCCCTTGCTTGTCTCTTCGAGCGAGTGCTCGATACCAGCAACCTCGGCGCGGACCTCCATGGAGTCTACCGGAAGCGCCTTCAGTGCCGACACGACGCCAAGAGCCTCCTCACTGCGACCCTTCATGACGAGCCAGCGAGGCGACTCGGGGAAGATGTAGATCGAGGCAGTCAGGACCAGCGAGAACACGATGGAGATGGCCATCGGCGGACGCCAGGTGACGGGCCCCGTGTGGAACTGCCAGAAGCCAAAGTTGATCCAGCTCTCGAGCATGTATCCGGCGCACATGAAAACACCGGCCAGGACGACGTTCTGGCCGCGGTTCTTAGCACCGCTCGTCTCGCTCTGCCACACGGGTACGATGGTGCTGAGGATGCCGACGCCGAAACCGACAATAACCCTACCGACAATGAGGTGGGCAAGATGGAAGGCGGTCGTCTCGAGGACCTCGCCGATCAGCGAGCAGAGACCGGCAGCAAAGATGACGTTGCGGCGGCCGAACTTGTCACCCGTGTATCCGCAGGAGAGCGAGCCGATGACGGCGCCAACAACGAAAGTGGCGACGATGAACCCCTGGAGTGTGGCCTTGGCGCTCTTCTCGTTGCCAGAGCTGTGGACGGTATCGATCTCGGGGAAGGTCTTGGTCCAGTCTTCGAGGGTGAGCAGACCGCCGACGCCGGCCTGGTTGTAGCCGTACATGACGAAGGCTGGGAATACAATGAGGGCGAGCTGGGCCCTGGCCAGGGCCTTGCCCGTGAGGGAGATGATGGCCATGATGAATTTCTGCAAAGGAAGTGGGAGGGAGGAGGGGTGGCCGGCGATGAGAAGTCAGAGAGGGTGCCGGAGTGGACAACAGCAGTAGCAGGATAGGCTCTGAATTTAAGGACAAACGGGTGGCTCTGACTATGGGGCCCCGTGGACTTGCCCCCACGGGCTTTTCATAATCCGCATAGTTGTTTTTGAGGGGACGCGGCTCGAGGGCGTACGTGATTCAGGCCGGTGCGCGGAGATGCAACTGTAAGTCCGTGGTGGAGGCGAAGCTGGGGCAAAGATGATGGAGAAACACACCATAGCTTACTTACTTGGTCGTATGGACTACTGCGGGGGCTAGAAAAGGAGGCATCGTATCGGCCAAATCCGGGTTTGTTGAGAGGCGTCACGTCACGTTAACGGTGTCGTGATGCCCGCCCCTCCGGAGGCTTCAGGGGTCATCCGCCAGACTCCCGACTTGTGGACGAGCACGTCCGGCTGTTCTACTGCAAGTTTCAGCTGGAGTTTCTCCCAGACCAAGAATGAAAATAATGCCTTCCTCTCCTAATCAACATGTTACCCTTTCTTTCACCGTTCGATCACCAGCCAAATCCTTTTCCCAGACGGGCGGTCGATGTTACAATGAGGCGCAACCAAGCCTTTGCCAAGCCACGGCCCAGGTCGGATATGCCGGCAGCTAACGCCCGCTAAACCACCGAAGCTAGCACTCCCGGCGCCCTGACGGGGTTATGGTCCCCGCTGTAATGTCGGGACTTCACCGACTGTGACGTCTCGACAGGCTGGTGAATGCCCAAACTCCACCGTGACGGACGCGGCTCTGCGATGGCGGCGGCAGATTCTTGCCGACCGGATGCGCCATTTCTTCTTTTAGGCCGCTGAGGCCGGGAGAAAACTTCTAGAAGGATTGCAGATCGGTTCTAGCTGCACTCGGGCTCAGATTTGGAGATTCCCTATTTTGAGTTCAGGACTTTTGTAACGCCGCCGAATGTGATGCGTCAACGTCGAGGGCATTCAGGAAGACGCAAACGAATTGAGAAGAAAGCAGAGCATCTATGCCTACGACCTCCCACGATGGAAGTCCACTTGATCGGAAAACCGGCCCAGTATCAAAGTACTTGCAGAGAAAGAATGGTCCCTGGTTCTCTAGCTCATGGTGAGTATGGGCCTTGACGAGAATTCTTCGGGGGAACGACTGATTCATGCCACCGACTCCATACGGAGTTGCATCTCCACACGATGACTGAGCCTGGCTATCCCGCGCTATCCCGGTGACTATTCGTGCGGCTTACTGAAACCTACTTAGAGTATACCGTAACTGTGAAGGGTAAGATGGTAGCAGTATGATTGATTTCACGGCGCCTACCGACACCGGACGGGTTGAAAAGTAAGGCAGTTGCTTTGTTCTTTGTCTTGTCAGCAGGCCCAGATGCCTCAAGTCCTCGTTCAAGGTGTTCCTCCCAAGAATCGGAGTCTTGACAAGTATTTAGATTATTCGCAGCAAATCAACTTGCGTGCTCCCCCAAGACTCTAGGGCGTCTGCGTTTCTTATTCTGCTCGTTTACATCATGGTGCCTCGCTGTTGGCTTGGAGATCTCCTACCCTTGTTCTCACTCCTGTCCTCCCGAGGCCCCTAGCTCTCCCCAGATGTTAGTAAGAGATCACAAAGCTTCCATTTGCGCCGTGACAAGTTCTCCTGTTGAAGAAATTTCCATTGATAAGAGATGAAGATGTAGGATAATCATTGAAGGGTATCATTGTTTTGAAAGGGTCAGGAACCCGAAAGAAGCGCCAACTCCCAAAAAGGAGACCCGATCAGCCCGCTCCGGAACACGCCGACACCGGGACACCCAGAAAGCGTACCAAGCCAAAGAATCTACCCCGGGATTCATTGGCCCCGACTCTAAGGTGTCTGGAGACACTAATAGACAGCGGGATGCCAATCGGGGCCCTCGCCGCTTCTCGTTGACTCTCTCCAGCCACACCTCCGGGGCTGCCCAGCCCAGCCAGTCTGTTCGACCTCGATCTTGACCGTATCTCAGCCGCAGGAGCGGGGCTGTTGATCACACTCCAATATAGCTGGCTCAGAGTCTCCGTGCCGTCGAAGAACGCACGATTAAACTCCGCCTGGTTGGTGCCAGCCGCCCGCACGAAGGCCAGGTAGGATTTTGTGAGCCTAACCACATCGTTGAGTCGGCAGTCGGAAAGCTGGGGCGTGTCTGCCGTCCAGAGAGACGAATAATGGTAGGGATGGTCAGGCTGGCGGGCATTCCCGAGATCTCCCAGAACCCATCGTGTTGGATCCTCGGGGGACGCGACAAAGATATTGTCCAGCTTGATGTCATCGTGGCAGAGATTCCGTTCAACGTGAAGGTTTTCGAGGGCTGAGAGGAGGAACTCGAAAGAGGGCCTGTAGACACTGTCCACTTGTTGATACGACATCCCCTTTTCGGCCGTGGCCACACCAAGCTTCTTGAGCGTCCCAGCGCGCAGGAACGGTGTTACCATGTGCCACCGGAGTTCTCCGCCAGCCGTCGCAGGCGCCCGGAAGAAATCTTCTATCGGGATGAACCCCTTTGAACCTCCCATGATCAAAGTGGCGGGGATCTCTGTTGGCCATCGAAGACCAGTACCCTCGACGGGCGCGCAGTTGCGGAACGGGCTGCTGCGCTCATTGTAGACCTTGACGACCGAGTTGTTGTAAACGAAGGCTTCTCCTTCTCGCCCTCCTCCGAGTCTCGTCCAGTGTTGTCGACTTGCGAGCAGTTCCGCGCGGCCTTCCTTGAAGCCCCCGCCTTTCGCCAATGAATTCAGATGCGCGGTTGTGTTGCCCAACGCGTCGGCCGAGTCAGAGAAGTCGGTTGGGAGATATTTTGCGTGGAGGGCATCTCGATATCGCAGGTGTAGGTCGAGGAATTGGAAGAAGCCGAGGATGGACAGAGCGATGAGGCACCGCGACAGAAACCTTCGCGAAGGCCGCCTTCCGATGCTCATCCGTCTCCTCTGCCCGTCGGCATGTTGCCAGCTTTGGCCTTTAATCATGTTGTTGTTCGCCTCTTAATGATGTCGGTTGACGGAGGGATGTATGGTGTGCCGGCTGCTCGCTGTCGCAATGCTTCGATACCACCAGGCGGACGCACATTGAAATACTTAGGAAAGAATGCCAATCGCTGCTGCCCCAGGAAGCCAGCTGGCATAGCTTCATTAAAGAAAGAGTGTTCCAGGGTCCTTCTGAGACCCCGCACAGGCACGGCCGAGAAAGCAATGCCTCATAAAGAAAACTTGATGCGCAGGGGGAGGACCGCCTCGTTCCATGAGAAATCAGATGACGGCATAGGTGTTTGGACCGTTGGACGAGCCAGGTCAGGCGGGCCCCCGTTTCGCATCGAGGATGATGCCAGCGGCTGTGGCGGTGGCACGCTCGGCCGACGAGTTAGAGACGGCGACGTGGTGATGCCGAGCAAACTTGGCTTCAGGTCTCGGGTCTGCGCCCGATTGCCCAGTCCGGAATTGCGTGTCCGGGTGTTGGCACCGTCAAGTGCCCTTGGCGATGGCATTGGCTGGTTGCCATGCTCATGTCGACCAACGAGCAGGGCGCGCATACATGATTAGTACGCGGGTCGCGTGAGAGTTGTCCAGACGTGCCTGGTACAACCCTGGAGAAATCCGGTTTTGATGGTTCACCGCTGGTCACTCAGCCCTGCACGTCATTCCCGTCGCCGGCCGTTGAGGTCCGGTCCTTGGCCCGCTAACATCAACTGAGTCTTAGCCCTTCTGCGATCACAGCTACGGCAAGAGTCTGCCTGCGATGGATATACGGCTTTCACAGCATTCTGTCGTGATGATACGGTGATATCGGGCCCGGATCGCGACAGATCAGGAAGATCGGGGCAGGGTGTTCGGACCCAGCAGTTCGGGCGCCAAGGTCCAGGGCCATGCGCTAATCTCCAGCTGCCAGGCACCCCTGAGTCCGATCTCATGCACTGTCCTGATTAGGGGAGACAAAAGCGCAGGTATTTAGGCTCTGGGCTTCCAATTACCGAACCCTCGATGTCCAAGTTCGTCCTAAGAACAGTAGCAACGAACGCTTTGTGCGAAACAGGCCCCCGACAACTCCTTATTTTGCCCTCAACGGTGGCTACAGTGTTCCACAGCCAGTGACAGATCAAACCTGATTGCAATGTAAAGAAACGGGTCTATCCTGAGAATTGAGGGCTGAATGGGAACCAAGTGACCTGTCACAGCATCTGCCGACCACCAACCCACTAGTAGAGAGTGAAGACTCGCACACCCTTCACGTTGTGGAAGATTCGTCGGGTCTGTGACCGGGGTTCAGGGTAATAGGTTGGTTCGGAGCGGAAGGCGTCGGCATGGATAGCCCGGTCACATCGTGGGGAACATCGGTGTCACCGCCCATCCCTTAACCACGAGTCGCGTCCTGGATATCAACCCCTGAACTCCTTCATCCTCTTTTTTGGCAAAACAAAAGCTCAGGCTTCCGCGGCAGCAACCATGTGAGCCAGCAGGGGCGTTTCCATTCCCACTTTGCCCGGCGTCACTGGTGTCAGTCAGGACCTCTCGACTTGCCCCGGCAGTGGGCGACATCGGACGTCAGGAAATGTGGGAACTGCGCCGAAAGGACAATGGTAAGTAAGGAGATCTATCCGACTGTCCATCAATCGACTTGGAGTTACTCGTCGTGGTGCCCATACGCCTCTAAGGATGGATCTATTCATGGGCTGGCAAGGCCATTCGACATGGAAAAGGGACTAAAGATCACTTGTCCCCTTGCGCAAGACCCAGAAGTTGCTTCAATATTACACCTACCAGATATATGTTGACCTCTTCACTCTACTGATATACGCGAGTCCCTTGACAACTGGCACAGCGAACTCTAGAATTCACGGTACCTCAACAAGTCTTTGCCCCTCCATAACCACTTCGATCCAGCCTCGCCAGCGCTCGCATTCCAACCGTTGGCAGCTTTTCTTAATCCAGTTCGATACCAGATGCATCAGATAAGTTACCACGTGGCGAAGGCAGAAATCAGCGCTGACGGGGTCCTGACTGGTGGTGTAGGACGTTGGCTGTAGGGACCTGAGGCATCGCTCAGCGAATGGATGACGTGAAAGCAAAGGTTGACGAATTTCTTCAGCCAGCGTAGCAAAGTCAAGCATTCTTCAACAATCAAAAATAGGCAGCATTTCTAGCCTGGTCAGTAGCTCAGCGGACAGCTCTTTCGTATAGTGTTCTCTATTGGATCCAGTATCAGGTGTGGCTCGATCAGAGACCTTGAAATGCATGAAGAATACTATTAAAGAGCCGCCGACCTCGCGGGTCGTGAAGCGGTTCTGGGGGACGGAGGAGAGAGGCTCCTTGCAGAAACATCAGCAGGTACGTAACAGTATGGGCCGATGAGCTGGCGAGACGAAGAACGGCTCCCTTCATATCCTTACGGGAGTTGTCCGCGATCCCGATGGCACGCCGAGGCCTCGCGGACACTGAACAGTCACGGAAAGGGCTTTCCAAGAGGCCTCTTCTATATATAGACTCCGAAAGATTCTACTACTTGGAGTCGAATTAATCATTGAGTAGTAAGCTTGTCGGAAGCAAGCACCCGTACCCAACAACAAATGAAGAGCTTCTCCTCTTGCATCCAATGCTTTTGCCACGCGTCCGCTCAGGCCTCGGGTAAAGATCAAAGACGGAGAATTTCCCGGGATGCAAAGCCAAGGAGCCTCGACCACGTCCACTGGTCCAGCTCACTCTTACAGCTTGGAATTTATGTATGCCGTTTGTCATGTTAGCTTGAGAAAGTATGTAGGTTATCCCCATCCAACCACAGGCCGGCAATTGATGATGCTGCACGGATCGGGCCATGGTGTGATCTGCCGGACGTTGACGCCATCACCACTCCACCCTGACCCCTGGATCGAAGCGTGGTCCCCTCTTCCGATGTTCGCATCGCGAGTCCCCGGCTTTTGCCCCTAATAATACCGCGATTTGACTTTTTCTTCGCAGGCGGGAACCACGGGGCCGCGATGAGGCGCACACTAATTCGTAGCTTAATAGGATTAGAGTTGATTCACAACAATGACGCAACTACACCGGGCCAAACCTCACAACCATATCATGCGGGCATGCATGGACAATTCGGTAATGAGGACCGGCATAAGCTCAGGCGACAGTTCCATCATTCGATCTTGGCAGAGGTCCTCTTTAAGGGTTTTTCAGCGTGAACGAGTGTCGCTCTCCGACGACCGGTGCGCGTTCGCGGGTGGTATCATCCTGAACGCAGTTGACGTGATGGCGCACCCCCAACCACACTAGCCCCTGCTACCCCACGCGGCGAGACTCTCCTGCGGCTCTTGCTCCGGGGGCACCAATCAGGACCCAAGTCATTGACCATTCTGGAAATGCATACGGACTGCCGGGTCCTGAATCTTTAAAAGTGACAAAAGATCTGAGCCGGAGAAGCGCATCTCCGTGGAGATGTCGCGGCAAGCAGCGCTCAATAGCTTCAAAGTCTGTATTGCATCACTGCTATGGATTCTGTGGTGATGCCGAAGCGGAGTGAGACGATGCGGCAAATTGGTATAAAAAGTTGAGCATGGCCGAGCCTCTTGGGGAGTTCAGACAGAGCTTCAGCAACCGGACTGAGTGAGTGCCAGCGACGGAGATATCTTTGTTCTCTCCTGCAGACTCCAAAATGAGCGCTGAAAAGACCTCGCCGCCGGACTCGGTGATCACTGCTGAGCCGAGGAGGGCCGAGTCCGATTCTGATGGCCCCAAGGATGTCGAAGCACGGGCTACCAAGGGAGACGTTGTATTTGCGGGAGGCGCATCCAACCAACTCTACGAGCCCATTCCGGAGTACGAAGGCAGGCACCGCTACGATCCCAAGGCCGAATGGACCGAGGAGGAAGAGAAGGCCCTTCTGAAGAGGGTAAGCCATATCCCAGCCCATATGAGCCATGGCAACGCTGACATGAGCGTCACAGCTTGACTGGAAGATCTGCTCCTGGGTTTGCGTCATGTTCTTCGCCCTGCAGCTCGATCGCGGCAACATCAGCCAGGCTCTATCAGACAATATGCTCGACGACCTCGGCCTGTCCACCAACCAGTACAACTACGGAATGACCATCTTTTACGTTTGCTTCCTTCTGGCGGAGCTTCCCTCTCAGATGATCTCCAAGAAGCTGGGCCCCGACGTCTGGATCCCTATCCAGATGATCTCGTGGTCGATCGTCGCCGCGTGCCAGTCCCGCCTCAGGGGAGAGACGGACTTTTATGTTACCAGAGCTCTTCTCGGCCTTTTCGAGGGCGGATTCATCCCGGATGCAGGTTCAATCATTCCTTTGAGGTCGACATGATGCTAATATTGTGTTGCAGGCGATCTTGTACTTGACATATTTCTTCACCAGCAAGGAGCTCCCTATCCGCCTGAGCTACTTCTACACGTCGTCCCACGTGACCCAAATTGTGGCTGCTTTCCTGGCTGCAGGAATCTTCCAAATGCGCGGCATTGGCGGCTGGGAAGGCTGGCGGTGGATGTTCGCCCTTGAGGGTGCGTTGACCGCCATGATCGGAGTTGCGTCGTGGCTTTACATGCCTCCCAGTCCGACTCAGACGGCAAGCTGGTTCAGAGGCAAGAATGGATGGTTCTCCGAGCGTGAGGAGATCATCATGGTCAACCGCATCTTGAGGGATGACCCCGCAAAGGTGAGATATCTCGCTCGCCCGCTGATGCAGGAGCGCAACTGACACGTTCACAGGGTGGCATGCACAACCGTCAAGGTCTCACGCTGAAGCTTCTCTACAATTCCTTTGCCGACTTCGACTTGTGGCCCATCTACCTCATGGGCTTCACCATCCTGATGCCTCTGCGACCCATCATGGCCTACTTCACCCTGAACCTGCGCAACCTCGGCTTCAGCACGCTGCACACCAACCTGCTGACGGTCCCGGCTTACACGATCTTCGTCTTCCAGCTCATCTTCTGGTCCCGCATTTCAGAACGCATCAACAACCGCTTCCTCATCGTGGCGTTCTGCGCTGTCTGGCTGATGCCCTTGTTCATCGCGCTGGCAACTCTGCCCAGCGACGTCAGCCCTTGGGGCCGTTATGCGATTACCGTTCTGATCATCGGATACCCTTACGTCCACTCCATTCTCGGTAGGCATCTGAACTTCCTGGTGGTCATATGGCGTGTACTAACATGATGGGATGCAGTCGGTCTCACATCTCGAAATGCTGGATCCGTCCGGACCCGAACCGTCGGCAGCGCCTTCTACAACATGTGCGTGCAGACAAGCAGCATCATCGGATCAAACGTAAGTTTCTCACCACTTCCCCGCGACTTTCGAGTTCAAGCCGCTCACCCAATCTCAGATCTACCGTGCGGACGACGCCCCCTTGTACCGCAGGGGCAACAAGGCCATCATTGGCATCGTCGCATGGAACTTCGTCTTCGCGTTCTTCATCAAGTACTATTACTTCTGGAGGAACAAGAAGAAGGAGGAGGCTTGGAGCGCGATGTCCCAGGAAGAGAAGGACACTTACCTGGCGATGACGAAGGACGAGGGAAGCCGCAGGCTGGACTTCCGCTTCGCCCATTAAGCCGTGCCCAGACCGACTGTCCTACATACCGAGAGCGGAACGAACACCGGTTGACATAACCCTGGAGGGGCAGGAGCCGGTGTTACGGAAACTCACCCGGCGCTCGTCTCGGTACAACAACGCGATGATGTTTGAAAAAGGAGAAGCCAGATGCCAAGAACGGCTTCCAATTCGTGGCACAGGCATTAGTACCAATACATTCTGCATGGAAGCAAGAGAACATCGTTTGCGAGTTTCCCGTGTTTGAGCATCGCTTGCAATGACGGTGAACATCAGTTGGGGGAACATCCAATCCGTGCCCTGGCGAGAACATCATGTGAGATGGCTCTTCCGCAACTGAAACAAGGTGATAATTCAACCAACCGCTCTATCACTATGAAAAGACTTACACCGGCTGCTCATAGAATATTTAGACCTTGCGTGCGCTCCCGCTCGAGCCTTGACCTGCCGCCGCGCCGGTCTGTCCCTTCGAAGCTTGGATTCGAGCCGCCTTCTAACCTGTGTCGTTTCTTGAGCTCGGCCCGCGCCAACCTTTTCACCATCGCTTGGTTGTTGACGTCTGGCATCCTCGAACTCCATCGCCCGATCCGCTTTGTTTGAGGTTTCAGAGCCTTTCTGTCCAACAGAAATGGATTAGCACCTTTGGCGAGCAACCACTTAACCATATTCCAGTCGTCCGCGGCGCAAGCAAACGGAAGGACTGCTCCATGCAAAAGTCGGACGACCAAACCGCCGCCTTGCCTCCCAGGCCAGCAAGAGTGCTCTGCCACTCCGTCTGCGTAGACGGCCGGATAACGTTGATATCTGCACCTCTTGAGAGTAACCTCTCTGCTAATCGGCGCCGTGGTTCAAAGGAAATTCTTGGACCCGGTCTTGCTTGAAGAGGCGAAGGATGCACTGCTCCACAGAGAGGATTGGGGAGCCGAGTTTGATTTCTAGCAGGCAGTCGACTATTTTTTGTTGATGATGCAGGGCGGCCTGCTCGAGGCCGAACTCCAAGACGACCCGGCCAGGACGATGTATGCGTATGTACTGTCGAACGTTCTTCTCTCTCCCAGAGCCGCAGTCCAGGTAGAACTCAATTTCGTCATTGTCTCGACAGTTCAGCGGGACAGGGTCTTCATGGTAGACTGTCCTGGGGATGATGTCCTCCGAGTTGCAGGTATCTGGGCTGCCCGAGGAGTGTTCTTGGAAAGCTCGTTGCACCTTTTCGTGCCTGGAGGCTTTTCCCAGGTCCGGGAAATTTCTGAGAATGTGGCTGCGACGCTTCTTTCGGGCGCCGTGCTATTCGTTCACCAAAAAGTTGGCAGCCTCCCAAGTCATTGACATTTTGACCGGATCAAGTTCAGGGGACGAGGAGGGATGAAAAAGAGACACCAAGGAAATATATATGCGTCCGCCGGTTTAATTGAAGCTTTGAATGGAACTGCTCGTAGAAAGATACCACAATGCTTGGGGGGTTCTCAACGACATGTCTGAGGGCGTGAGACCCGATTGTTCACGTCCACGTACTCCAGACTATTCCAGGAGGCATCTCAACGTCTCCAAACCTGGAAGCCACACCCAAAGGATTGAGGTAAGTTGAGAAGGAGAATTGGCGCTGTGCAGCCTCCCAATCTGTACTACCGAGGAAGCAGTAATCCTGACCCAAGACCGGCAGTCGTTAAGTAGGCCGGCCGTCTCAGCTGTCGACGAGACTCTGATCTTGCCGAACTCGTAAATCACATTGCCTGTTTCGCCATGACTTCTTGTTGCTGGTCTTCGGGGAACTACCTCCCAGGCGTTGCAGGCCGTGGCTGACCAGAACATGCAATGGCGTTGGGGCATATTCCATGCTGCCTTCTTTGGACCAGCCGTTCACATCGAGGCGACCAATAGCGCAAGTCAAGGGGGAATCATTAGAACTGCACTTGCTCCTGCCGAGCGATCAGCCGTTGGCAATCTCCAGCTCCTCGTCTTCCCACTCGCCCTTTTCCTCGGCCTCCTCGTTGAGCTGCATTTCGCCGTCCGCGCCCAGTCCCTCGCTGTCATACTCGTAGTCGTCGTAGTCGCTCATCTCAACATCCTCATCTTCGCCCTCGCCCTCGCCTTCGCCCTTCTTGTCACCGCCCTTCGCCGCCTTCTTGGCGTCCAGGTTGGCCTTCTGTTCCCTCTTCCGCGCGTCCTTCTCCTCCCTCCTCTTCTCCCACCGCTGGTCGAGCTCCTTCTCCTCCTTTTGGCTCTTATGGATGTACTCGTGCCACATGGGCTTGCCCGAGCAGAGACCCTCCTCGACCTTGGTCAGGCGAAGCTTCATCCTGGGGCCGAGCTCGACCATCTTGACCGCGCGGCGCTCCACGCCCTCGTCTTCGTCCTCGTCGGCATCCTGGGCGGCGGCCTTGGCCTTGCTCGATGCCAGCCGCTTGGCGGTCTGCTCCACCACCTCGATCTCGGCATCGGTGTCTGCTTCGCTCCCGCTCGTGCCGTCCGTCACGTAGCCGGTACCGTCGTTGCCAATCATGAAGTCCGCAATATCTTCCAGCTTCCCCAGATTGGGCATGCCGCCCTTGGTGCTCTTCTTGGTCGCCAGCAGCTTCTCCGCCGCGTTGAGCCTCTTCAGCTGCTTGGAGATGCCCGTCACCCGCGTCGTGATGGCGTAGTGTCTGAAGTTGATGATGAAGGAGCCGTCGTTCTCTGGCGACAGCTCGCGGTTGAGGAGGAGGACGCGGCGGATGGACTTGAGGGATGTTCGTTGCGGGTTGATCGCGGGGAAGAGGGACTGGAAGACAGTGGTGGCAAGGGATTCGAGATGTTTCGGCACTGCAGACTTTGCATCGGAACCGGGCGCGGAGAAGTTGTTCATGACCAGCTGGGGAGGGTTAGCATAGGGCACACACGCTTGCAGGGGCGACAACATACCAATGGCGGCGTGACCGCATCGTTGCCCAGGCCTAGTGGCCGTCTCTGTGCCCTCTGAACGTCCTTGCAGAGCGAGTACTTCTCGACTCTGAAATTCAGAGTCGGACCGCGAGGCGTTGTTGCGATTCGAAGGTTGGTGTTGCCGCTCTCGGATCGGGAAAACAGCATGAGATGTGTGACGCCCAGAGGACCGGCCATCACGACGTAGTCCTTGAGCTTGTTGCCTCTCCTCTCCTTGAGCCGGCTGGCGGTGCCGGGCTCCATGACCTTGCGGACGTCGGCCGCGAGCTGGCTGACACTGGAACCGACCTCTCCAGCGCCGATGCGGATGACCATGCTCTTGGGGTTGCGCATGTCGGCGTGACCGACCGCCGCGGTCTCGGGGTTCTTGGAGCCCACATGGGTCCTCTTCTTGACTCTTCGCTTCGCCATGGTGGTGGTGCAATTGCTGGAAGTCGAGACAATCGCTGGTTTCTGCGGCTGTCTTCGGTGAACGCTACAGACGGCGGCGGCGCAGGAGCTTGGAAAATAGAAATTTCTCCAGGACCCTGCCGATAAGGATGCGGGGACCCACCGATAAGGACCACTCCACTAAAATTTCCATCACCCCAAAATCAATGTCGAGCTCGTCGCTCTGCCATGTGCACGAGGAGAACGCACGCCATTTTCGCCCTCTTGACAACCAGTGCCTCTGCCTCGTTCTCCAAGCAGCCATGGCCGACGTATCGAACAAGCGGCGCAAGCTGAGCGCCGTCGCTGGCGCCTCGACGACTTCAGAGCCCGAAGCCTCAGTAGTCTCGGCCACACTGTCGCCGGACGCACCCACAGCGGCGCCCGATGTGTCTACGGATGCTACGAAGACCTTCAGAGATCTGGTATGTCGGCAAAATCCGTGCTAAGGGCTGCTGAAACAATCACTGACCATCTTGCAGGGCATTGTCGACTCCCTCGTCGAGGCTACCGAAGCGCTGGGCTACAAGCACCCCACGCCGATCCAAGAACAGAGCATACCGATTGCCCTGAGCGGGCGGGATATCGTAGGACTTGCCGCCACTGGTTCGGGAAAGACGGCTGCGTTCGCGCTGCCCATTCTTCAGAGACTGCTGGAGAAGCCCTCTGGGTTGTACGCCGTTGTTCTCGCACCGACGAGAGAGCTGGCGGCCCAGATTGCTACGGCCATTGAGTAGGTTGAGGTATCACGAACTTGGAAGGATGCGTGTGTTAACAATTGCCAGGGCTCTTGGTTCCATCGCCGCTGTGAGAGTCGCTCTCGTCGTCGGCGGTCTGGATATGACCGCCCAGGCCATCGCCCTCGCGAAGCGGCCTCATGTCGTGGTCGCCACACCGGTAAGCATGGACTACGTGCTAAAGAAGTGGTCTTTGCTAACATGTCACCCAGGGTCGTCTTCTTGATCATCTTCAAAAGACAAAAGGCTTCCACCTCCGAACCCTGCGATATCTCGTCATGGACGAGGCCGATCGACTGCTCGACATGAGTTTCGGCCCCGAAATCGACAAGATCCTCAAGTTCATCCCTCGCGAACGCCGCACCTTCCTCTTCTCGGCTACCATGAGCTCCAAGGTCGAAAGCCTGCAACGAGCGAGTTTGAAGGACCCGGTGCGCGTTTCCGTGCAGTCTCACAACCATGAAGTTGTGTCAACCCTTCTTCAGAACTACATCTTCATCCCGCACAACATGAAGGAGACGTATCTGACCTTCATCTGCAACGAGTTCAACGGAAAGTCAACCATCATCTTCGCCAGGACGGTGCATGACACGCAGCGTGTCGGCATCATGCTACGTACGCTCGGGTTCTCCGCCATCCCGCTTCACGGACAGCTCAGTCAGACGGCGCGTCTCGGCGCTCTGAACAAGTTCCGCGGCGGGACTCGCAACATCCTCGTCGCGACGGACGTTGCCGCGCGTGGTCTCGACATTCCCAACGTCGACCTGGTCATCAACTACGATCTTCCCGGCGACAGCAAGACGTACATCCATCGCGTCGGTCGTACCGCCCGTGCTGGCAAGTCCGGTCGTGCTCTCAGCCTCGTCACCCAGTACGACCTGGAGATCTACCTGCGTATCGAGGCAGCCCTGGGTAAGAAGCTCGAGATCTACCCGACGGAGAAGGAGGAGGTCAGCGTGTTTCAGCCCCGTGTGGAGGAGGCGTCGAGGCACGCGAAGATCGAGATGAAGCAGATCATGGAGAATCAGAAGAACAAGAGGGGGCCTGGTGGTAAGCCTGTCGGCGGCAAGCGGCGTCACGATGACAGGGACGCAGAGGAGGGTTAACCGATAGTATGAGGGTTGTCAACGTGATGTTTAATGGAAATGAATCTCCTGTTTCTTCGGATTACCCAAGGCTGAAGCTTGTGGCTGGGAGAGGGCATCACAACTGGTGGCGGTGTCCCGTACAGCCTTCCGATGTCCTCTGCATCGCAGAGTAGCGTACGTGTTCCAGCAGAACTACTGTCAGAGTCTATTTCCCCTTTTCTCCCTCGCCGGCAACCTCCGCACATGGAGAGGGGGTCAACCACCTGCGGGGAATCGGCCTGGACTCGCGATGACAGCCCAGCCAGACCGCCACTGTTAAACTTTGCTGAAGATTCCATGTGCATGCTGCGTGTCGAAACTCAGAGGCTGAGACGGAGGTCCATGGAGGTCGTCCCAACCACCCCTTGCTGGCCGAGCCGCGAACTTGATCTTCCTTCAAGGATTGACTCACGCGGCGACGACATATTGCCTGGGGAGACCAATAAGACAAGCGGGAAAGTCACCCTTTCTCGAGATGACTCCCGACGTAGAGTCATCCATGACTCCCTCGAAAATAAAGGTGCCAACTGAAGACTTTGGGGTCTGGATGCCGGCCTGACAGTCTCGAGCAGCAAACAAAGTTTCGACGAAGTGCCCTTCTTGGCAGGGCAACATGGCTTCCCGGTGGCTTGCCCCATGTCCCGGCTGCCCATCAAGCTCCCGGCCTCACAGACCACGAACGTGCGCTGCACGGGCGCCTGCCTGTCACCCTGCGCCCCTCAGACGTCATCACCAGCGTTTGAGAGGGGCATCGGCAGCCTCCGAGGGAGCATCAAGCCGAATAGAAGCGAAAGGCCTGGTGCAGATCAGTCCGTCCGTGCTGAGGGTGAGGGTGAAATCGTCCTGGAGATCTCCAACAAAAAGTTTCAAATCGAGATGCTCGGAGTTTGAGGCCGAGCTGCCCAATCCGGAAAAAGATGACGGGTGATGCGGCAGTCGGTCATCTCCAACACGACAGAACCGCCGTAGTGGAGGTCCGTCTCTGTCGGGCTGCTGCAGCCCACTGTCACAGGGAGAGGGTTGGGGGGAAATTGGTGAGGGGTCCTGCAGAAGCCTTCTGTCGCCCCTAAGAAAAAAAAAGTTGTCGGCGCCGGACTCCAAACGGGCAGGGAAACTCAATGACCACGTCTCCAAGCCAAGGCCAATCAGGGCGACTGGCTGCGTCAATCGTGCATGCCACCTGCCAATGAGGCTCAAGTCCCGGGTCGCAAAAGTCGGTGACGCTGCCGCCTGAGTGGCTCCTTCGATGCACTGGCGGTGACACTAGCACCGATGCAGTCTAACAGTCAGGGGGTCCACCCCAGACAAGCCTGGCAACCTGGGACGTGAGCAAAGTGAGGTGTGAACCTTGGGACGTGTGGAAGGAGCGGCCGGCACGGACCACGTTGGAGCACCCCCACCGGGGCCAGAAATTTTAGGAAGGGACCAAAAGTCGGTTTCGAGATCCCCTCCTCCTTCTCTTCTCTTCTTCCCTTCCAACAACCATACCCAAACCCAACAGACAACGAAGTCGCACGCATACACACAGAGCCAGTCGCAGTATCATCACAACAAACTCCGTCGAAAATCATGTCGTTCGTCGCTGAGCTGTAAACGCCCACTACGGGAGGTGTCCCTTGACGGGGGGCATCTCCTGTAGTCCAGCAGCCCAACGAGACATTCAATCCTCCGTTTTCGACGAAGTTTTAGCCAGGCTTTCACTGTTTGGAGTCGTCATCAAGACGGGTCCGACTACTCGACGAGAGTCTTGCCATTGACTACACCAAAGTTATTGCGAAGTGCCCTCTACACTCTGGGCAGACCACGACTTCAACTACATCCCTCCTCCCTCCTGTACCCCTACCATCATCTCTACCCACGAGGACATACACCTTGTTTCATCGATACCACTGCCGACCAGACGAAGAACAACAGCTTGCTGCGGTTCGTGTCAGTCAATATTCCTCTGTTCGAACGCTTCAATCGACTCAGGATCACCTGTTGCGGCTCTTGGCCCGACCCCTCACCGCCTCTTACACGGCGGATTTACACAATCCAATTACCCCTGATCCCAACACCACCCCTGCATAGAACATGCCACGCAACGCACGACCAAAGTCTTCGGCGTCTCGGAAAGTCACCAAGCGCCGGGACTCTGACACTTCGACCTCATCATCTTCTCTCGACCTCTCCGACGACGGCGGCTACTCCGCTGTCGAGGACATCACCGACTCGGACGATGACGATGAGGAAGACGTAGATGCGGTCGAGGAGGAACACATCATCACTCGCGTAGTGTCGAACAATCGACCTAACGGTTCCCCTCGGCCGGACCAAACTGAAGTCGCACAGGAGCAGGAGCAGGAGCAGGACGCAGACTCCGAAGACACCGACGATGACGATCTGGAGGCTGAGACAGCCGATGCCGACATTGACGACGACGGCAGCTGGGACGGCATCGTCTCCGAGGTTGATGAGAACGTCAGCTCGGACAACCATGCCACGCCTCACCGCGCCGCACATGAACGCCACGTCCGCTTTGCCAACGTGCCGTCGAGTGACTCGGATTCGACGGACACTGACGATGACCACGCGGATTTCTTCCCCGATCTCTTCGTGGACCAGAACACGCTGGATCCGGCATTCCGTCGTGAGCTCGAGCTGGACGATGATGATGCCAGCTCGACCGCCTCTGGAACTTTCTGGGACTTCCATGGCGTTTATGAATACAACGCTAGTGATGACGCTGAAGTCGAGGCCATCATCCAGGAGCTGGAGAACGACAACACCCCTGTCGTCGGTCTCAGCCCCTTTCCCCTCCAAGATGCCGCCGAAGTCGTCCCAGGTACCAACCTTGAGACCGTCGAAGAAGAGGTGCAAGAACTCGACGGCTATGAGAGTGAGTAGACGTGATGCCCTTGCTAAACTTGAACATACCATGCTAACCCCGGCCAGCGGATGGTGATACCACAGAGGATGACGAGGAGATCCCAGCACCGCCCGTCCGCCGTAAGACGCGGCGGCCGTCAACCGTGCAGCACTCGGACGACTCGGATACCGAGACCGTCACCAGGTCGCGTGGTCAGCCTCGCTTGGGACGCTTCAACCTCGACAGGGCTGATAGGAAGCCTATCGCGGTGGTGAACCCGATCACGAGGAAGATGATGATCTTCACGCCCCATCGTCGCCGCCATCTGGATCTCTCGCCTGAGCAGTTCAATCTTCCGCAGTACAATCTCCAGTCATCGCCCATGGTTGGTAGCTCTGCTCACATCATGATGAGCGCCATGTACTCGACGTCTACGGACTTCGGCGACTTCTTGAACACACAGACTATGGGTCCCGCCGAGGCCTTCTTCCCGTTCCCCTCGGAGGCCGACGAGAGCTCAGACTTGCCGGATGGCGATGAGGACGACCCCGAGAGGAGCCTTGACATGGACGACTTCTTGACGTTCGATGCCGGCTCCGCTGGCGACCCCGATGATATCGACGACTGGTGCCGCAGCGATGCCGTCCACTCGACGCCTGCTCGCCCAACGACCGCTTCGAGCGACGTCGACATGCTGTCGCACATCAATGCGAGCAACGTCGGCGCTTTCCGCCGGGACCAGATCAACCAACGCCTCATTCTGAGCGAGAAGGCGACACAAGACTCTCTTGCCTTCAGCAGTCCCTACAACTACACTGCGCTCAGGGGCATCAAGTCGGATCGCTTCGAGACCGCGGCTGTGCCTCTGACCCCGATGAGGAGGCAAAAGAAGAGTGTGCAAGACTTCACCCGCAGCCCTCTCGAGTCGGCTTCCCAGAAGCGCAAGGCCTCCAGCGATCACGCCAGTGTTCATAAGAGACATCGGAGCATCTCCGACGTCAACCAGCTACAGATTTAGGCAGGCGGCGCACCAAAAACGCCCGAGGATGGCGTGGCCCCACGAGTTCTTCCCTGAAAAGGCGAACAGGGGGCCATCCCTGACCTCGACATAATAAAAGTTACGGCAGTTCATTTACTGTGTTATTGTTACGATTTTCTGCTTGTTCGTTCTCCGCGTGATTCGGGCTGGCGTTGGTGGTTGTTTCCGGCCCCTGGATCCTGAGGACGGATCGTGGGTGGCTGGACATGTGGTTTTGGCGCGGATTCCGGGACTTCGTTGAACTTGGCACACGCGCCCTTCGCACCGTTACACGTGATGTTTCCTAGGCATTAATTGCAGAAAAGAAGATGTTCTTACTTGACAAATTCAGGCAGTGAATGTGGCGTGAGTGACAGGACGTTCCAAATCATGTGTTTGGCGAGGAGAGACTAGCCCGCGATTGGATAGCGGGGTGTGCCGAGCAGCTGATGTCACTGGGCCGGCAGGTCGGTAAGCTTACCAGACCCCGGTAGCTGCCCGAGCTCAAACAGTAACCGCGGATTCAGCTGTTGCTCTCGACCTACATACTTCAGACTTTCCCACAACAGCACCACCCCGATCAGTCTTCTCTCATTATCCGTTTCCCTCATCGTTACGACTGTTTTGCTCCCCGTCTGACATGGTCCTCTAACCTACAGCATCGGGGCGCCACGACTTGGATCTCTTCAGCGTCCACGCCCACCCTCAAACCTTCCGAAAGTGTCCACGCGACACGACGACAATCACTCCACCATCGTCAATCATGGTGCCCGAGTCCTTCACCCCCGGCCGCTGCTTCGTCTGCCTGACGGATGAAGAGCCCTCCGACGGCGACGAATGGGTCAAGCCCTGTCCATGCACCCTCGAGGGCCATCAGGCCTGCATGCTGCAGTTCATCGACGAGCTTGACCGCGAGCGCAAACCGTACGAATGCCCCGTCTGCAAGTCCGAGATTCGGGTGTACTCGCCCGTCGGCACCCTCGTTCGCCTCCATGAGGGCCTCTACAAGAGCTTTTCCCGCGTGTCACCCATCATCCTCGGAGCTGGGTTCCTGGGCGGCACCGTTGTCGGCCTGTCGGCTTATGGCGTGGTTGCCTTCAGGGCGGTGGCGGGCTGGGAAGCGCTGAAGCGTTTCCTGCAACCGGGAAACCCCAGATCGGTGGTGCACGTCCTGTCGCTGTCGGTTGTCGCCCCAGCCATGGTCATCGGCCAGTCGCTTCCGGATATGGGCAGGATACTGATCAACCCGGTGGCCTTTGCCGTAAGTTTGCCTGGTGCTCTGACGACTTCGTGCGACGACGCTAACGTCTCGAGCAGTACGGCTTGTACAACCTGGCCCTCGACAACCGCTTCTTCTCCTGGCCGCCGTCGCCGCAGGCCGCTTTCACCGCCCTGCCCTACATACATGCGGCCTACCGCCGGTTCTGGGACGAGTTCATGAGGCCACATGAGCTCCGGTTCGAGAGGAGGGCTCTGGGTCTCCCGGATCCGCAACCAAGGAGGGAACGAAACGGACAGCAAGACGCCAGGCCTCCCAGGGGACCTGCTGCAGCGGGTATCATCGGCCTCCTGGACATTGCGATCAACCTGCTCGACATCCCGGACGTTGACATTGAGTTGGAGATTCAGCAGGAGGAGGTTGCGCAGGGCCTTCCTGGCCCGGCAAACCGGATCGAGATTGAAGTCGGAATGGGCGGTGATGCGGCCGGCAACGACGAGGCCCTGCTGGAAGAGTTGGTTCAACGACATGGAGAGGCGGGGGGAGCACAAGCAGATCATGTTGCGGGAGAAGCCGACGAGCGCGAAGGAGAGCAGGACGCCGCACCAGCTCCGATTGTTCGTCCTGCCCAAGCCGCCGAACCAGCGCCTCAGCCGGCCGGCGGCAACGTGCAGTGGGACCTCACCTCCGCCCTCCTTAATCTGTCCGGCGCAGTTGCTGCCGATCTCCTCCTCCCCGCGTTCGCCTCGGCAGCCGGCGAGCTCCTGCGAGTGGTTCTGCCGAAGAGGCTCACCGCCGCGACCCCCGTGGGATCCGACGGCAGACCAGGCCTGCTCACGCAGATATGGGGACGCAGTCTCGTCGGCGGCGGCCTCTACATCCTCGTCAGGGACCTGCTGCGGTTCTACATCAAGTACCGCAAGGCCGGTGCGCGCCCGCGGCGGCGCGTCAAGAACGTCGAGAGAAAACGGGGCAAGAACGGCGGCAGCTCGTCGCCGAGGGCGTGAGGGCCGACTACTGGGTAATGCGAGGGTCTATTTGGCATTCAGAAAACAGGCTCATGGCATGGCGTTGGGGTTTTGGTTCTGGATGCACGGTGGAGGGGCCGGACGTCGCCTAGAGGACGATGGCTTGGATGGGCTTCGGTGTCGAGGTTTTACTCTTCTCAGTTCCTTGCCCCTGGATGAATATCACGATCTCCTGATCTCTGCTGTTCTTGCTGTGATGTGGTGAGGCCAAGAGTCCAGCCCTGGGCGACTGAGATTCATACGGAGGGTTTCTGGTTGAACCTCAGGCGTTGGTACTTCAGGCGCAGGACTTTACTCAGGCAGCCCCCTTCAAGAAGAGCATTACTTTGCACCTAGCAGTGAAGATTGCATAAATCTGTCCTTTCGAGAAATCTGTACTATTCACCCTGATGCCTGGCCGCGTGTCGTGTTGTTCGACAACCTGAGTCCAAGCAGCGGACGCGCTAAACCCGACTCGTCCCCCACATGCAGCAAAACTGCCCGCCAGTGGAAGGTTCCAGCCCAACCGAGTGGCCGGACCTCATTGACACCGACACCGACTCCAAACTTGAATTCAAGCCCACCTTTATTACTTCCTCTCCCGACTCGACGACTTGCGAACCCAACAACTCGTCCCAGGCCAACATCCTTCTTCTCCATCCTTACCCTCTCTCCTTCAGACTCAACACCATACAAGATGGTAAGCCCCTCGTCTTTCCGAATCCCAACCTCCGAACGCAGAGATCACAAACCTCCGCTGCCCCTCACTGCCCCTCAATCCCAAAGATCGTGGCGACTGACATTGAGCTTCGAATAGGCCACCTCCAAGCAGCGCCTTGCGCTCGCCATCTGCGACTTCCTCTCCACATCCGTCACTGATGGCACCCTCCCAGCCGACGACAAGGACTCCATCGATGTCGCCGTCCAGTGCATCTCCGACTCGTTCAAGGTCGACCCCTCCGACAAGAAGGCCCTGACCGACGCCGTCGGCACCCAGAACCTCCTCCAGATCTACGGCGTCTACGAAAAGCTGAAGAACGCCTCCGGCTCCGCCAACACCTCGACCACCGGCGGCTCCTCCTCCGCCGAGGCCCCCTCCACCGAGCCCACCGAGGAGCAGAAGAAGGAGGCCGAGTCCCTCAAGAGCCGCGGCAACGCCTCCATGGCCTCCAAGGACTACCCCTCCGCCGTCGACCTGTACACCCAGGCCCTCAAGCTGAACCCCGGCAACGCCGTCTACCTCTCCAACCGCGCCGCCGCCCACAGCGCCGCCCGCGACCACGAGGCCGCCCGCGCTGATGCCGAGGCAGCCACCACCCTCGACCCCAAGTACACCAAGGCCTGGTCCCGCCTGGGCCTCGCGCGCTTCGCCCTCGGCGACCCCCGCGGCGCCATGGAGGCCTACCAGAAGGGCATCGACGCCGAGGGCAACGGCGGCAGCGACGCCATGCGCAAGGGCTACGAGACCGCCAAGCGCCGCGTCGACGAGCTCGAGGCCGAGGGTGCCGAGAACGCCCGCAGCACCAGCCCCGGCGGTCTCGCCGGCGACGCTCCCGGCGGCATGCCCGACCTCGGCAGCCTGGCCAGCATGCTCGGCGGCGGCGGTGCGGGTGGCCCCGGCGGCGCCGGCGGCATGCCCGACTTCAGCCAGATCATGAGCAACCCCATGTTCGCAAGCATGGCCCAGAACCTCATGAGCAACCCTGACCTCATGAACAACCTGATGAGCAACCCGAGGCTGAGGCAGATGGCCGACTCGTTCGGCAGCGGCGGCGGCATGCCCGACCTGGGCAGCCTGATGCAGGACCCCAACATTGCCGATATGTGAGTGGACCCCGCGCAGAGTTCCGAGGTTGAATCCTTACTGACTGGTTTCCAGGGCGAGGTCGATGATGGGCGACGGACAGGGAGGCGCCCCCGGCGCCCCTGGTGCTTCTGGTGCTGGCCGCGGCAGCAACCCCGGCGGACAGTAAAGGGTCCCTTTTGACAGCCGAGGGAGATCCAAATGATGGGTAGACAGTTCTTGGAAGACTTGACGAAGAGTTCATAGAATCATTGGAGCGCACAACCACGAATACCAGGTGTTTGATCCTTCTGACTGTTTCGGCCTCATTTGCTGGGTCATTTTCAGGTCTCACTCGTAGACTATGGTGACTGGTACCGTCGAGAGCTCGAGTGATCGTGAGTCTGTTGTCGAGAGCTCTTGATTGCAGGGTCAGATCTCCCAAAAGTATCGGGGACAATCCGAGAGCTCAGCTAGATTCCGGGGCATTCATCGAACGGCTGCCTCGATTGCCCGAGGCTCGACAGCCAAACTTAAGGAAACTCACCAATTTACCAGCGTTTGCCTCAATTACTGACCCACGCACGATCAGACCGAGTAAGACGAAGCCACGTCTCAGGTTGCAAAAATGACTCCGTATTCTTGACCAATATGCAGTGATTGCCTCTGTTGCCGTGATTCAATTGCGTCCGCCGAGGTCATGTGTTGCCACGTCTTCGGTGCTTTGGGTCAACCTCTCATTGAATCTTCAAGCCCAAGGGAGAACCCCTGAAATGTTGCCCACCGTCCACCCTCTTCTTTTCTTCCAAGTTGACACTGAATTGTCCGGAGTGAAAATCCAAGGATACACATCACCCTCGCCAGTCATATTCCACGTGAAGCTGCGACGCCAGCTTGAACTCATCAACTCATCACCTCCCACCCGAGGAGCTGTCAACACACGGCGGCAGCTGGCCTCGCCCCCCTTGACTCCATCGCCGCCGACGCCATTGTCTTCAAGACTGGATCCCGGAGTCTGGCGTTCCGAATGGCGTTTCAACGGCTCCCCCACACCCACAGAGACCCGTCCAATTGCTTGGACAATTTTCTTGAGCTAGAGACACAAAGTTTTTCGCACCTAAGAATCCCTGGTGGCCCAGCTGGTTAAGGCGTCCGACTGTTAGTGCTTAATAAGCACAGGCATATCGGGAGATCGACAGTTCGATCCTGTCTCGGGGAGTTCTTTTTTGCTTCGCACGACAGCAGACCCTGAATTAAGTTTGTCACTTTGATCTGCTGGATTCCGTCCCTTTAGACAAAGCTGGGTCTCTAGTTTTTGCGACAGTCTTGATCTTTTGGGGTCGACATCAATTACCACCATATTGTTCGTGCAGTCAAGGGAGACTTCAAAACCATCGACTCGGCAGTCTCCGCTACTCTTCGCCTCTACATATGTACCTAAGCAGAATGAATAGAAAGTTTCGTGATGGTCACAGACCGTGAGGTGAAGCATCTTCATTCATGGTTTCTAGTTGAATCCTCCGGAGAGCTTCCAGTGTTGAAAGGTGACACCTGGGAATGCTGGCATGATCTGTCAACTTCAACGCCCAACCGTCTCGAATGACGAACCTGCCAGCTATTTCGAATGCCTTCCATTGCCATCGTGACCTTTTTCAAGTGTAAACAGCGGACTGTACTCTAGCAAGCACCCAGATTTCGCCGAAGATGGATAATTATTCGGGGACGTTCCATGAATCCCATCCTTTGTGGGTTTCTTCTGATGAGACGAACGTTTGACAGCTTTGAGGCTTCTGTTCTCAACTCAAGGGGAGTCAACTTGTCGACTATTTGCCTTCGCCGCAGGGCAATGCTTTCTTCTATGTCGGCCTCGTCAGTGGCCTTGACTTGTTCAAGTGCTTGACCTGGTTCAACTCGACTGAATGAATGCATTGTCGTCAAGAGGCTGTCATTCCGGCCAGTAGAGGTCGGTACTCTCTTTGACAAGAGCTACTTATCATCTTGAGTCATTACGCAAGATTGATGAGAGGCCGGCGTCGTGGTAGACATGGGGGAGAGTCGGACAAGCTTAAATACATCGTGATGGCGGCCATGAAGAGAGTGTGGAGAGAGAGAAGCCAGTTTCCTACCATTATTGCCCTTCTCTGTATCTTTTCGATCTCCCCTTCTGAGCATTGCGCTGGCGCAATGTCGAGAATCCAAAATGGCGCTTCAGGGACCCTTCCAATACTGCTCCCGGCAAACCAATCTCGCATCGTCATCGAGAAAGAGCTCAAGCGTCTGAGAGAATCAAGGATAGTCCATGCCCTCAGAGAGAAAGAACGCTCGACTTTGGATGGCGAGATACCTGATTCCAACACTCTCCAATCTACCGGCATGCTCTTTGCAGATGACAGGATGAAGGACTATCTCTCCGCCTTCGCCATGATCTTCTCCCAGAAAAAGACGTACAATCTAAAGTGTCGCAGTCCCGGAAGGGATGTCCCATGTTCCGGCGGTTGGGATGTTTCCGCCTCCGCACTGGCGGAAACCACCCGCCCAGGAGGCTACGTTCTTTACGTCTCATGGAACAGGTCCCATAAGGGCGAGGACGTACGGTTTGCTGGGAAGTTGGAGAGGTTCATGACCACTCGCCAATACTTCGACAAGTGGTTTCGGGACGTAACATACCACCGCCGTCAACGCCTCTTCGCCTACATCCGAAATGCGATAGATGAGCTGGAGCGTGCCCCAGAAGATGAACCCGCCTTCAGAGAGATTGCAGCGCTTGTGGGGAGGTACAACGAACATGTTAACGTCTCGAGAACCCCCGCTCGTCTATATGGCCAAATACAATGGCTGCTCAGTGTGCAGGAAGAGGCAAAGAAGGTCTGGAAGAGAAATCTGCAGTCTCTTGAAACTTCAGGGTCCCGATCGATGCGTCCGATCGACATCGCCGTTTCGAAACTTTCAAAGATCCAGAGGGCATGCGAACAGATCAAAAACTTCAAGTGGTTCCGTATGACACGAGAAAAACGGTTCAGGGTTCAACTGGTGCCAGGCCAGATGGACGGGCTGCATTGCGAGCTGAAGATAGCCAACTATTTCAAGAGGATGGATGGCAAGGTCTACAACTTCATCGGATGCAGCAAGCTTTGCTGCGTTTGTTGCTGGGTGGCACTCAGAAAATCTACGTCCTTCAATACGGCTGGATGCCATCACAAGATCTACCCTGATTGGGTCGCTCCCCCGGAGACCAACAATGGCCCCAACTGGAGGACAGGCCTGCAGAGCTTGGCGGCTCTCTTGTTGGTTTGCAATCGGCACAAAGACAAGGGCCTGCCTTCAGATCCGGAGTCACCAGTGGGCAGTCTTGGGAACAGGTGCTACCTAGTTCAAGCACGAGAGTCCAAATACTCGGGTCTTTGATGGCAGGGGAAAAGGCGGCAAAGGCGTTCTGATCATGGGAAAGGAGTTTTGTTTTCGTCTGGGTACATCTAACTCTGGCAGGCCAGAGCAGTCCATCTTGATGTGGCGTTTGTACTAGTTTTCCTGGATAATCATAGAAATTGACTTAATGGGTTGTTTGAAGATGCCATTTCCCAGCTTGCAAAGCGTGTTGTTTAAGGGCGCGATCTCCTAGTTAGCCCCAAGCATCCGGAAAGGGAGGCAAGGTTGTTCTCGGTGTTCAGGGGTCAGCTGGACGATCTTGGATCACGAGATACGCCTTGGCTTTCGCAAAAGATGGCCCTTTCGAGGTAGCTGTCCGAGCAGAATGCAGGAGAATGGACTCATGCAAGGCTCGACGTTCGAGGCTTGGATCCTGGGTGACGAGGGCACGACACGGGTCAGGTGCAAGTCACCGACGGTGTCGACTGTGACTTGTCATTGTTGACGACTCGGGCTGCTCCGCTGCTGCTGCCCACCGGCAGACATCCGTCCAGCCGGCACGTCGCGTGTCCAACGACTCCCCGAAGTCGCGTCTTGCCCGACACGTCCGGCGTCCGCCGACAGGACGCCGGAGATGAGGTTTGCTTGGTCCGTATGCAAGGCGGTGTCTGCTCCCGCAGTAGCGTGTGAGTCACGGAGCCTTGGAAGCTCGCTGATAATGCCTCTGCCAGAAAACACAGCACTCCTGAAACAAACCTAGCAGACGGTGCCCGGTGGAAACAAAGTCCCAATGGCGTGTCGTCAAAAGTTCACCGACCTCCCCCGGACGACGATCTTCGCCGCCGGGCGGACGAGAGCCAATGAATGGCTTGCCACCGAGCTGCCACGTCCCGATTGGCCGGCACGGTTGAATGGCGCGCCTGGATTGGCTGGTGAGAGGTAGCCAATGAGCGACAAGAAGCTCGCCCTGTTGAGGCGCGTGGTCGGTGCGCCCCATCGGGACTTTTACGCGCCGGCGATTGAGGCTGTGCTCGCGAATCTGCTTAGGTAAGGTCCTCGAAGCGCCGACGGGAGAGATGAAGCTGCCAATCGGCGGCTCAAACATCACCACTCTCCTGAATCCTTTTAGGCGGCCAGGGCCAAATGAGACGGACTATTACCGTTCTTTCAGGCGGCTCTGGTTAGTGCATTTTGGCGTCAGGGCGGCTTCATGGCAATTTCTGACCTCTGACCCGACCTAACCGTCAAGCGCCTCGTCTAAGCTGCCGCCAGAGTTGGGCGATGATGCCCTCGGCCTGGATGTAATTTCGTCTGCCCAACGGGCCATCCACCACAGCGGCCTCATGGTGGCCTCGTATGGCCTCGTATGATCACCGGAACTGCGTCAGGCGCCGCAGAAAGCGCCGGCGCCGGAACACGGCATCATCCGCAGCCGTGCTGAAGCCGACCTGACTCTGGCCTTGCTGCCTGCCTGCGGCGTCGGTATCACGAAGAGCCGCAACCGGGGCCAAGCGGGCAGAGGTCGGAGGGAGCCCGGCCACGTCTACGTCAGAGGACCCGAGAAACACACGCCAGACTCTAGTGAATCAAGCATGAAGGCGGCTTCGTCTCTCTAAGCGCTTCCCTCCAGCCCCCTTGCTCGGACAACTCTGTAGCCGCCCGGGCGGTTAGGGAACCGCCGATTTGATGAAGCAGCCGCCCCTTTGCCGAGGGGTCAGGCCAGGCGACGCCGCCGGTGGTGCTACCCTCGGAAGATGAGCAGCTCATCTCATGCTCAGCTCTCTGTCGCTCTCGTTGCCGCTGGGCCTGGACAGGCGAGATTGCGGTTCCCCGAGCCGGCATAGCTGCTGCTCTGGCAGTCGAGTCGCGCATGAAGAACGCGGGCCGCCTGGGGGGACCCTTCGGACATTATTCCACTTGGATGCGGAGCGAGCGCCAGACTGAGTGAGACCCTGGCGACGAAAATAGGGCTCTCAGCGGAAGCGCTCGGCAGGCGAAATGAGGCGACCTGTCAACGGGAGACGGGAGACAGCGCTGGCAGGATGAGTGCGGGGGATGGAGAGAACCCAGAGAACAGCACGACAGAGCGCAGAGGCAGAGTCTGCTGCATTGAGGCCTGGGAATGCCCTCGACCACGTCGCGTCGTGTCGTTCGTCGACCGCGACGCAATGCAGTCGCCTCGACAACGGCGCGCGTCCACCACGTCCAGAGACTCGTCGCCAGAAGCCGTCGCGCGGGATGTCTGCAGATCGTCGCGCACCGCGCCCGAGCTCCCGAGCTCCCAGAGCTTCAACCAAGATGCGCTAATGCTGTATGCCGATGGGGTCGCTTGTCGACTTGTCGCTCCTGGTTCGAGGCTTGTCCATGTATTCTAAAAATGAGTCATAAACGCCTGCAGGACTCTCGCCTCTGGGGGGTGGGCGAAGAAGACTGGTGAGCCTCCGGCCAGTGAGCGACGAGGAGCGCCTCGAGAACGAGAGCACCCCAGAATCCGAGGGACAGGGGTCGTGGTACCTGGGTACATCAGCGACAGGGGTTCAGGGGGCAGTCTTCGGCCACGGAGTTCGGACTGTGTCTTGCCCCTGAGGCGGCAGCAAAGACACAGTAAGCACAGTCCCGGCTTGTCCAGCCATCTCTGGAACCGCCATGCTCCCGACCACTGGCGACACAGGGACCGCATCTCGAGGCCCGGTATGGCCCAGGACAAGAGTACATCCGCCTGGCAGGGCGGTACTTTCTTGTCTTCTTTCAACGGCCCTCCATCTCCGTGTTTCAGATCCTTTATTCGAGCCACCCTCTTTCGAGAAGGACAAGACCATGTCGTCGTCTCGTGGCCGAGACCCAAGTGGGCTGACGGTGAGGGCAGAGAGATCTACGGATGCGGACCGGGGGCCAACGTACCCCATGCCCTGCCCATGATCCATCCACGTCCACATCCACCCACAGTCCCGGCGCGTGTATGTCTGTCTGTCCAAGCATGAGGGAACCCTGGGTCGCGAGCGCGGCCGCGCTCCCGGCTTGCAGACGTACGCCTCTCATGTTGTTCGCGCCGGATCACCATCCATTGGGCTCCAGCCCTCAGCGAGGATAAAGATGCGGTCCCTCGCCCCTCGGGCTTCACCACCTGTCGTCTCATCCCATCGTCTCCTTCCCTTGCCTCCTCCCACGACACAGCAGTCTTCCCTTTCCAATCATTTTCTATCTTTTCCTTTTTTCTTCTCAGCAGCATTCACAAGGACGGCAAAACAAAAGCTAGATCTCCTGGGTCGGCGTTGACGTGGCCCCCGCTTCACAGCAACTTCATCCTCCATCCCTCTTACACGCCTTCACCACTGAAGGTCCTCTGGAGCCGGTCTCCGATCCCAAGCCCAATAATCCCAGTAATCAGAGTCCCGGCGACACTTACACCACAGCAGACATGGCTTCGTAGGTCACCCCGCCCCTCACCTCACCTCACTTACACCCGATCCCCCACTTACACGCACTCTTCAGTCTGGTAGGAGACATCTCCTTCGACTTCGCCTTCCCCTCCTGCGAGCCCTCCACGCCCCCGAGCTTCACCTTTGACCCCTCCCTGCTCGAGATCCCCTACAATGCCGGCCATGGTAGATCAAGCTCCCGCAGCTCCGTCTACTCGATGGTGTCTACCGCCGAGTCTATCGCCGACAGCGTGAGCACTCGCATGACCACCCCCAGCCGCGCCTCGCCTCCCATCCGCCAGCATGGTCCCATCCTGCTGCCCAAGATCCGCTCTCAGGACCAGGCCATTGAGTCGCCCCCCAAGCGCGTCAAGACGGCCTCGCCCCCTGCCCGACCCGTTCCCAAGCGCAGCAGCGGCTTCCGTCCCTCTCACAACCGGAGCTTCACCAACCCCGAAACCATCAGCTGGTCCATGCCCTACTCCCAGCCGGAGGAGATGTCCTCCTCGTCTCTGCTGTGCTCGCCCGTCACCTTCGCCGAGGACGACTTCCAGTCTCGCCGCGCCTCCACCTGCAGCTTGGCCGACGGCAACGCCGTTGAGAAGTTCGGCTTCCCTACCTACCGCCAGATGCCCGCCTATGTCCCGGCTCCTACCGCAGTTCCTCAGATGCAGCAGACCCCCGAGTCGTTCAACTTCAACTCATATGTTCCCCGTGCCCCCTCCCCTCTGAGCCTGCACAACACTGCCACACCTGAGCCTGTTGCCAGCACGACCCTCCTCAACTACCTGACGGGCCCCAACCCTGCCCCCTCGCTGGTCCGGACCATCTCCTTCCCCCTGCGTGATCCCAACACCAAGCACTTCTGGTGGGACATCCGCCAGGTCCGCTCCTGGACGGACTTCAACGCATCCACCATCCTCTCCATCCCCGGCGCCTCCGGCCTCCTCAACTGCCCCGTCCCCGCGACCCTCCTCCCGGCCGTGCCCGCATCCCAGCGCCACCCCGAGAACGAGGCCGCCCTCCACCAGATCTACACCTCCCACTACCTCCCCCGCCTCAACGCCGCCCTCGGCGTCTCCGCCAACCGCCCCCTCCAGTTCTCCGTCTCCCCCAAGTCCTCCTCCCTCCAGGAGCCCCTCTTCATCGCCAACGCCCAGGGCGACGCCGCCTCCGCCGCCGCCATCTTCGGCGGCAAGCCCTCCGCCCGCGTCGTCGGCCTCGTCCGCTCCTTCGACCGCTTCAACACCGGCATGCGCGTCGAGGGAAACATCAAGCGCGTCGAGTACCTCCGCGGCCTCGCCGCCGTCCACCACGCCATGCGCGAGCACGGCTGCCGCTACGGCTTCATCCTCACCGAGATCGAGCTCGTCGTCGTCCGCAACGGCGCAGAGGGCACCCCGCACTTCGGCTTCCTCGAGGTCGGCGCCGTCCAGCTCGCCAGCACCGGCGAAGCTGACGGCGAGGGCGCCATGGAGCTCACCGCCTGCCTCGCCCTCTGGGGCCTGTGCATGCTCGCCGGCGACGAGGCCGCCCACGGCCAGGCTCACTGGCGCGCGGAGATCGGCGCGCCAGCCGAGGGCACGAGGCGCAAGGCCCTCGCGAGGGACTCGTGGATGCCGCAGCCCCAGCTGGCGGAGAAGAGGGAGGCGAAGAGGGCGCGGGGGTGGGTGTGGCCCGAAGACCCCGTCGGCCGCAAGGAGCTCGGCAAGAGGGGCGTGCGGTACGGCGCCTGCTGAGAGAATAGATAGAACGGTCATCGCCGCGGCTGGTCCGCGGTGGTCTCCGATGATAGTATACACATGGTAATGAGGGATGACTGGCTGCTCGGGAACGGCGGGATGAAGGGACGATGTCATGATGGGCCTGGAGCATGGGAGTCTCTGCCTTGGGCGGTTAATTCAAGCATTCAAGTTCAACTTCACCTTCACGCGTGCTATATGTTGTCTGTGATCAGCGAAGTCTTGGTACTGTGAGCTCCTTGATACCGACATCCGCCACCACACTGAGCAAGTAAATGTCCTCCTCATAAGGTCCGCAATGGGAGACCGTGTTGAGCCGAAAATTGTGTATACAACCAGCTATATATCCGGAGACGACCGCTATTCATGAAGCGTGGGTCTTCTCTATCGTCCGTGGAAGCCCGAATCCAACGCCGCTCCTGTTCTATACATGACCCGCGCCAAGCTGATGGGTGTCCCTGGAATTTGGGTTTCCGTGGTGTGCTCGCTCAGTAAGCAAGTCCTCATGACGATGCGCCCGCTGAAGCCTCCGATGGTGCATCAACGCTCGCCGCCCCTCGCCCTCTTGCTAATCGATTGCCGTTCGTCGTCGACGGCCCCGGGGCACTCAGGTGCCCTCCCGTGTGCTCTCTAAGTCTACGCAATGCTCTCAACATTCCCTCCATGCGCAGGCGCTCCTGGACGAGCATGCCGCGGGCGAATTCGCGGATGGCCCTCTTGCCCATCTTCTCGTGTAGATCATGGAACCCGGCGAGCTCCCCGGCGACGACCTGTTGGGTCGACCGCAGCTCTCGGCCCAGATCATCGAGCTCCTCCTGAGACTGCCGGGCCTTCTCCTCCTTCTCCTCGTTCATCCGCTGTCTGGTGTCGTCCAAGAGACCGAGAGGCCATCGTGACGAGCGGTTCACCGAGCTGTAGTTCCGCTCAATAGACTTCTTGGTCGCTGTCATTTGCGTGATGATGGCGGGAGCCCGTGACAGCGATGTTAACAAGGCTTGAATCGTGGACTGTGACGCCAGGAGGCTACTATGGAACACCGTGTTGGGGTTGAGCTGCGATGGCGCCATGGCATGAACGCAGGCGTCGAGAGCAGCGATGTGAGCTGGTGGCAGATACTCGAGTGTTGCGACTGCACGTCTGAGCAGAGACAAGGCGTCGTAGAGGTCTGGGAGATCAGTCAGTATGATAATCTGGAGAACCCGGCACCAAGAACGGCACTTACCTGAAGCGACCACGCCGACGGAGTTGACTCGTCTCGCAACGCTCTTAGTCGAATAATTGACACTTCGTATCATCTCCCTCGCGTGGTTGACGAACTGCTCGACCTCGCGTACCTCTTGCAAGGGTTCTAACTCGTCTCGCACTTTCTCGACTCTGGTCTCGGCCTTGAGCTTCGCGCGCTGCTCCATCATGTCGAGTTGAATGTCAGGGACTAGGAAGAACTCCCAGAGCATCTCATGTGTGGAGAATGTCGAGTGCGCCAGCATGATCTTGAGGAACCAGTCGGTTCGGGCCTGGATGTCCCGCAGCACCGCTCTGGAAGGCCTAGACGGGATCTGGAACGGTGACCGTGAGCCAGCAACGGCAGGAATCCAGGACGACGGGTTCTCCAACGCCAGCCAGTTGGCCAACTGCTCAAAGTCTGATAGCGACCGCCTGCTTGTCGTGATGGCGTAGCACGTCTGATCGGCGGGTGCGGCTGATTTGACAACCAGGCGGATCGTTGCGTCCTCCACAAAGTAGGCCCTGACAGCGCCCGTGACCCTTGCATCGGGCGCTGGCCGCATGTGGAACAGAGACATGTCGTCGATCTTGTTTCTGACTTCATCGTCCTTGGCCAGCTCGACAGCCGTGAGACCGCGCAGCTCTTTGGCTGCGGCATCCACCCTCTCGTCGATGTAGAGAACACGGACCATATCCAGCCTGCCGTATTTGCTCGCCACCATCAATGGTGTGAACTTCTTGTCGTTGGTCGCGTTGACGTCAACATCGCATTGCTGTAGTATCCTCAGCGTCAAATGGGGGTCGTTGACAATGTGAAGCAGGGTATTTCCCTTGTTGTCGATATGATCATCGATATGTAGCGGCATGCCGTCGTGTTGTGCTTCGGCTGCCGCCTCCAGCCCGGCGTGCACCATCTCGAGGTAATTCGCGTGGTCATATGAGCGGCACAGCGCGAATAGGGGCGTTTGCCCATTCTTGTCCCTCTGCCGCCAGGGCACCAGCCGGCCAATCCTCGGGATCAGGTGCGGCGCTTGGAATAGGTAATGAGCACAGCTTCGGCCCCAGATGTCCTGATGTGCAAGGTAGCGTATGACCTGGTCTCTGCTGGTAGAGCTCGTGATGAAGCTTAGAATGATATCAATCAACTCAGTGTTGCCGAGCTGCACGGCAGCAATCAAGAGAGTCGTGTCTTCGTTGTTCATATCATCCAAGACGAATTGTCCCAAGAAATACTGGCCAAGCGACAGGAGGTACCGGAGGGCCTCTGGCCGCTCATTCTGTACCGTCATCATGAGCACCGACTCTCCAAAGGCGTCATGAGTCTGGGAAAGGCGTTCCACAGAGATGTCGCCTTCCAGAGCGCTGCTCATGGTCCCGAAGCTCGTGGCCCTGGAATGGTATGAGATCTCGGACCCGCTGGACATGCTTCTTGTGTCCATCGAGACCTTCTTGATACGCTTGGCTGGAAGTATGAACGACCCGGTGTCGGACCCTCCCGCGCCTGCTTCGAACGGGAACACATGGCCCAGGCCTGAGCCAAGAGAGAAGCGCTCGAGAGACGTCGCTGCAGTGGATCCGTTACTGAAGCTCCAGCTCGAAGAAGGCCGACTAGACTCATAAGGGTCCTCGTCTTCCTCCTCGTCATCGATGGCATCTGTGCTGGGCTCCATGATATTCTGCAGCTCCCTGATGTTGCCCGAGCGAGATGCATCCCAGAGGGCCTTGTTGCGGCGACTTGCGCGGCGCAGGCCTCCGGAGTCCATGGCAAGGTACGTAAGAACAGCCTCTAGGGTGCTCAGGGCATAGCCCATCTCGCCGTTGTCGACATCATCGATGAAGATGAAGTGGCGCATGTACGTCAGTCGAGCCTGCAGATTCCTGACTTGCGCGCGGATGACGACGAATAGCAGCAGGGATACGAGTGTATCAGCGTTGATCGTGAAGGCCGGCTTCTCGGAAGACGCCTCCGTCAGGTGGGTTACCATCTTGACGGTGGAGAGTAGCAAATCCAGCATTTGCTGTGGGCTCAGCGCTCCGCCGATCTTCTTGAACTCTTCGATGGCCAGCCCGAGATGAATTGTCAAGCTGTGCTTGACCCTCGAGCCGCCGTCGATACCAATGCCGAGCTGGGAGAGGTCGATGAACTCCATCTGGCGAATCTTGGCCTCGAGTTCCAGGTCGTATGGCCGCTTCATGGCGCTCAGTCGTGGGAAGAGCATGTGGTGTACATTATCCGTGACGTAGCGCTCGATCAGGCGCTCTACAAGAGGGCCCGTGAGGTCTGTTGTTGCGCCCAACATGGACAGCTGCTGCTTGTCGACGCCCTGGAACAGGTCGATCGCGTTAGTCACGGCCGTCTCAAGCGAGACTCGCATGACGTCTTCGTCGTCTTCGGCAAAGAAGTTTTCGGTGACAGGCACCGGCGGGCGGCCATTCGCCTTGTCCTTTGGCAGGGAGACACTGCCCGACCTCGCCCTCCTCATTGCTGTTGCAATTGGTCCATCCGGGACAGGATCCGGAATGGTGCTCGCAGACGGAGGCGGAGGGAGCGGCCGTTCGAAGACGGTCGTGAACTCGAGGAATAGTTTCTCCAGACCAGGCTGCATCTGTCGCGCGATGATGGGGAATTGGTTCAGGAGGTCATGGAAGCTCTTGATATCCTTTTTGCGGGGTAGCACGTGGCCATCGGTCGACTCGCCGCCGGATGCTCGGCGTTCTGCTGCTTGCCGCTTGCCGATGCCCTCGACGAGGACTGCGGGCGAAATCTTCGTCTCCTCCCATGTGCCCACTAGCGGCCTCGTGATGTAGTAAATCAGCCATTGTCGCGGCTCGAGGACGTCGGGGTACCAAAGCGAATCCTGGAGTACCTGTGACTGAGCCAGCGACTTGAAGCCTGGGGCCCGCGAGTTAGTTCCTGACCAAATTTACGGTATAGAGAGACTCAATACCCTTGTTTGTGTAGATCTGGGTGTCCTTGATGATTATCGTCCGCCCATTGAGGGTCGTGTACTGCTTCGCCTTGCCCCGGACCTCCCGCAGGTTCGGGGCAGCCTCCTTGCTCCCAGCCGGCGCAACGGCCGCGGCGGGCACGCGCAACACATGGCTAGCTAGGAACTCCTCCGAGGAGATAACATCCTGGGAGGAGGACCCGCTCTCGGTCTCCCGAGAGGAGAGGAGGAAGTCGGTTGTCGGGACGAGGAGGACGTGGTGGTGGACGGGCGTGCACTGGGCGGGTAGGGGGCTTCGGAAGAAGGCTGCGAGGTATGGATTAAGAGGCAGCATTCATTCGACCGCCCTTCAACTGTGAGGTCGCCAGCTTGCTCCGACAGGAAGCCAGGCAGGACCGGGAAGGAAAGGCGCTCCAGCTGACGACGACGGTGGCACTGGTTGGAGTCGGGACGGGGGATTCGCTATGGCGGCGCGCGGGATCCAATGAGGCGGTATATGTCGTGTGGTGCTGTCATTCAGAGTCGCTATGTGTGTCGCGTGCCGTGGCAGGACTGTCGCAAGATCGCAAGGTGGCGAGAACGGCAGATGCTCGAATCGGGGTCGTGTTCGTGGTCGCAATAGGAAGCGAAGCTGGTGTGGAGTTCGCAAGGGGCTGATCGCTGGAGCTTCCCGGTTCCTGTCGTGACCTGACTTCATTGCCTGCCTTATCAGCTGAGTCAGCCCCCTGTCCTTCACGTGATCCATGTACGCCTGGAAAGCAGCGAGGCCTCCTTCCTTCCTTTCAGGCATTACGAGCATCACAACAACTCTATCGTACTTCTAATGACTCGAAAGTCGGCGTTTGGTGCCTGAATTATTCCACCCTGTAATTCATGTTTCCTTCCGATCCAGGATCGTGGAGTCAGCTTTGGCATCTGGATCCGAAACAGCCCTGCGGCGATCTGATCGCCATCAGTCGCAAGGATGAGCCTGACCTCAACTCACCCTTCGGCATGGTTGACGGTTTGTTAGATGCCTGCTCATCGGTGAACATCAATGAAAGCTTCTCAATGGCCCCAGGGCGACCGGAAGTTGCCCGCCCAAGTTGCCAATGCACTGCCCTGGCCCCTCGCCCTGCAACGCCTCTCGGCTGAGGCCGCAACGATGCGCCATTGGCTGGCGGTCATCAAGGCTTTCCGGAAGGCTTCACGACTTGATGTGTCGTACTTAAATTACCTCTTGTTACATACCAAAAGATGGGATCCCTCTCTTCGAAATGAGGCAATCTTCATCTGTCACAGTCACTCAACGCCATGTCTCCGTACGCTGAGATGATCCGGGCCCGGATCAAGGAAACCGCTTCAACTTGGGCGTCCTCCGTCGGGAACCATCTGGCATATGCCCTCCTGAGCCGAGCGCTGGACCATGTGGCCTCAATCACCGGCAGCACCTTGGCTATTGGCTTGGCCAGTCTTCTCCTTCGCAAGGGACGCATCCTCCTGCCCATGGCGTGGGTTGTCGACAAAGTAATCAGCCCTGCCGGCATATCGTCCGTGTTTAGCCTGTACCACCTCATGCTCCATCTCCTCCTGCCCGTCGTATTTCCAGATGCAGAGTCGGCAGAAGCAGAGATCTATTACTCATTCCACCGAGAATCTGCTGTCACGATGCCGGTTTATGTATTCTTCTGTCTCGTCTTTCGGTACCCCAGCGCATCTTGGGAGTACCTTAAGACCGGCCTCGTCCAGGCTATCCGACATCCTTTGAGCGCCGTCAGGATGGGCTGCAAATCTCTGTTAGCTCTCATCTTGTTTCATCTTTTCTACGCCCACGTGGTAGAGACTCAATTGGCCAGCCGAATGATCGACGCTTCCTGGCGATGGATAGGGAAAACCATCTATGACACCCGAAATGGCGGGCGGCGCGCACCTCTCGATCTCAGCACCTCAGGTGACACATTCACACAATTCACACACTCCGCGTTGGACCGGCCCGACGAGATACGCTTGCTGGAAATCTTGCCGCGCGGAACTTCATCAGTGGTCCACTGCCATATGCGTCACGTCCACCTCCAAGCACTCCCGCCATACGAAGCCATGTCATATACGTGGGGCCGCAAGGAAAAGACAAGGACCATCTACATCAACAACAAGCCCTTCAGGACGACAGAAAACGTATACAACCTCCTGTACGACCGCAGCCCCATTTGGTCTACACGAACCATATGGCTTGATTACGTCTGCATCAACCAGGACGACGATGACGAAAAGTCTGTTCAGACTCAGATGATGCGGGACATATACAAGCTCGCAAGCAGAGTCACAGTCTGGCTCGGTGATGCCCCAGACTCCCGGGCTGCCCTGAACATGCTTACCGAGATGGCGAAGTGGTTACACAAGAGCGAGTACGAGCTGTACACTGCATACACCCGCGAACAAGGAACTAAACGTTGGCTTGCGTTCAACAAGCTCATTTCCCATGCGTATTTCTCCCGCGTGTGGATGATTCAGGAAGTTGCCGTCAACGAAACTCTCTTTGTTGTCTACGGCACGGAGCTTCTCCCGTGGGATCTTCTTGCTGCCGTCATGACGCGCCTCCATTCTTCTATCGTAGTGATCTCGACAATGGATGATTACATGGCATCGAATGACCTGACTCCCATCATGAAGGCGATCAAAGGGGCCAAGCTCCTCTGGGCTGTCAGGCAATTCATTCAGGATCCTACTGAAGCAAGGAAGGTCAAGGGAAAAATCAGGGAGCTGGTGGCGGCGAGTTGGGACTTCGAAGCCACTGATCCGCGAGACAAGATCTTCGCCTTGGTCGGGATATCCAACGAAGCAGGCCTGCCTGCATTTCGGCCGAACTACAGGAAGACCGTGGAGGAGGTCTATGTCGACTTTGCTCGTTATCTCTTCTCTCAGCAGGACGCTCTGCCATGGCTGACCTCCTACTGCGGCATTGGATGGCGTCGAAATGTCACTGCCATTCCCTCTTGGGTCCCCGACTGGAGTCATGTCGGGCGCACTCCAACCCAGATACCCCCCCTGACTTGTGGCAGCGATGGCCCCTCGGGAAGCATATCTCAGAGACCGGCTGTTATCGACGACAGAAATCTGAAGCTGGACGCGATTCTGGTAGGCTCCGTCGTGATCCTCGGCAAAGAATGCAAGCCCTTGCATCGTTCCGCCGCGACTGGGGCCCCTCATACCGCAGAAGATATATACTTGGGACGCCGTTCGTGGCTGGTCGACATATACACACGCATGGCAGCCGTCGGGATTGACAAGATCGATATCTATCCGACCGGAGAGACAGCCGAGGACGCGCTCTGGCGGACTCTGGTATTCGACAACGCCCATTTCTCAGAAGCCGCGGATGATTTACCCGCAAATCAGTCACCAACCGAGGTATACCGGTATGCATATCGATGCGCAGTGCAGATGGTCTTGGGAGGTCCAGTTACTCCAGAAAACTATCACATCTGGCAACAAGAAGTAGGCGAGATTTCACAATATGCCATGCAGTGGATCATAGCGGCACGAACAAGGTGCATGGGCAGGCGGTTTGGTATCTCTTCCTCGGGCTACTTCGGCGTTTTCCCGACCCTGTCCGAAGTGGGAGATGTCATCGCCGTGATTCCGGGCGTGCCCTTGCCCTGCCTTCTCCGCCGCTCCGGCCACGGCTCTGGGAATACATATCAGCTCGTTGGCGAAAGTTACGTGCACGGCATCATGTCAGGTGAGATGGCGCGGCCAGACGCCGTGGAGGAGATCGTGTTGGTCTAAACTCGGCACTGTTCGACACCAGTCGAGTGTCACAATATGAGCATCACGGGAAAGCGGCAATTTACAATGTGCAATATTCAACTTGATTTATTCTTTCCCAAGTGTTGTATGTTTTCTCACGCAACAGCTTGCGAACTTCGATCTATCACTCTGGAGCCAGCTCCCCAGCAACATGTCCTACACAGTCTCCTTCGAGTTCGGTCTGGTCCGACCGAAGCTTTACGCCTGGCATCCATCAGTTCCGTTGCGCCGACCGGTATCCTGGTACAGCTTTGGGCCGGGAATGGGCCAGTACGCCTCTTCGCCATGGGTGTGGAAGTCAAATCCAAAGATCTGCGCATCCTCAGTGCTGTACAGCTCCGCAGCCACGACGCCCTTGTCGCCGAGGTCATCGCTACCATTGCCGGTGACCTCGATGTTCAGGCACTGAGCGTAGAACTCAGGCTCACCAAGGTGGGACCTATGGATCGCCAGAAGCTCATGCCTCAGTACGTACTTTCCAGGCGCGATCGACCAGGGGATGGTGGCCTTGCTCCAGCCCATGTTCTCCCGCAACACGTCGCCGGCCCAGACACCCAGGGTGTTGGCGGGGCCGGAGATGTGGCCAGACTCCTGGATCTTGGTCCATCGGAGCTGGGTCTTGTCGACGGCGGTGCAGTCGCCATGGCACGGGGCAATGTAGGTGAGGATCGCCGTGGCCCTGTGAGCCCAACCGTCGGGGTTGATCACGGGGTCAGCAGAGGTCCAGAAGAAGTCGACTTTGCCACCGGCGCGGATTTGGCCGTAGTTAGGGGAGGGCTGGGCGCCCTGGCGGCAGACAAAGTCGGGGTGGGAGATGTCCAGAACCGGGCCCTCATCGGAGGTGGTGAACGACCAGCCGATGGCGTTGGCGTGAGGATGAGGGTTGTTGACGCGGAAGCCCTCGTGGACCTGGTGGTCGAGTTGCACGATGCCCAGGTAACCGTGGGCGGCGGCTCGGGTTGCCAGCAACGCCGTCAGGAGGAGAGTGGTGAAAGTGCACATTTCCAGAATGCGCTTGATGAGTGAAACGGATTCGAGGGTTGCGGGATCGGTTCTTAAAGCGAGAGTAACTTGATGAAGCTACTCGATGATGATCCTCCAAAACATAACGAGGGACGCCCATTCTCCTGTCACTAAATACTTGCATTTCTCTTGCCTTGGACGTTGGATCTGGTAGAAAAGACGCGGGTCGTTCATCGTATGAAGGGGTTGACTGCGAGTACGTCTCCTGCTATTGCAAAAGGCCGCGCTGTCCGTCGAGACGTCCTCATGTTGTTGGATGGGAGTCTTCCATGATAGGTGAAACAAAGGGGGATTCTTCGCGGAACAGTCGACTGGTGTTCCTTTCTTTTGGTGTTCGCGCCGGCATCCTGCTTGGGATGTTGTGTGCCCGCTCATTGGATGCTTGAACAAAACGCGCTCTTTCGATTCAGGGGCTAAGGTCGACCTTGCTAGCGACCCCTGAATTGGAACTTCTCATGGCCTGTACTGCGCCCACGGCGACGGATATAGATTGTGTTGAGTGGATGGTACTCAAAGACACCGAGTCGTTGCCATGGAGTTCAAGAATAGGTCCTCTGATCTCGGGAGATTCCGATACTGCAGTTCTGTTCACGGCCAAGTCCTGTTTCAGGGGCTGATCTGCATGATCCAAGGCCCTGGTCCAGTGTCCCCAGAGCCGCTGCGGGTGCCCCGCAGCTGACGACATGGACCCCGCAGCTCAGCTTTAGGGGTCTCAGGTCCTCCTCATCCTCCCTCACCTCACTTCACCTCTCGACTTGATCTCATTCCCATCCACCCAGCTACCAGTTCACCTTACCTCTCTCACCCATATAAACCCTCGAATCCCACGATCTCATCATCTTAACCACCCCCGGTCCGTCAATCCCCACCCCCACCATGGCCGGCCTCCGCAAACCCAAGGAATACGACATCAAAGACTCCAACGTCGAGCTCATCGGCACCGAGCTCGACCACCAGGTCAAGTACAACTCGGCCCTCACAGAGCCCGCCTGGAACGACGGCCGCGTCGGCCTCGCCCCGGGCCTCACCATCTGGCGCATCGAGCAGTTCCAGGTCGTCCCGTGGCCGCGCGAGCGCCACGGCACCTTCTACGACGGCGACAGCTTCATCGTCCTGCACTCGTACGAGGTCGGCTCCGACGACGACACCCGCAAGCTCTTCCATGACGTCTTCTTCTGGCTCGGCGCCCACACGTCCCAGGACGAGGCCGGCACCGCCGCCTACAAGACTGTCGAGCTCGACGAGTTCCTCAAGGGGGCCGCGACGCAGCACCGCGAGACCCAGGGGAACATGTCCGCCGAGTTCCTTGAGCTCTTCCCCCGCCTGCGGATCCGCAGAGGTGGCGTCGAGAGCGGCTTCCGCAGGGTGGACGAGCTGGAGGAGAAGGAGGAGGTGCTGACGCTGCTGCGGGTGTTCAAGAACCCCTCCGCCGCGGGCCAGGGGATCCTGGTCGTCGAGGTCGAGCCGCACTGGCGCAGCCTGGACGACAAGGACGTGTACGTGCTGGACGTCGGGGACAAGATCTGGGTGTGGCAGGGCAAGACGGCCAGCCCGATGGAGAAGGCCAAGGCGGCGCAGGTGGTGCACGAGATGAAGCTGGAGAAGCACGTCGACGCGGAGGTGCTGGCGCAGACGGATTCGAGGTCGAGGATCGTCGTCGGCCTGCTCGGGGGCGGCGAGGAGGCGCCGATCGACGGGTTCCGGTGCGCCAGGCCTGTCAAGTCCTCTTCCGAGCAGGATGAGACGAGGGCCGCGGCCGCCCGCCCCGAGAAGAAGCTGTTCCGGCTCAGCGACGCCAGCGGGCAGCTCGAGTTCAACCTCGTCAAGGACGGCAGCACGATCAGGCGCAGCGACCTCGACGGCAACGATGTCTTCCTGCTCGATGATGCGGGACGGGCGATCTGGGTCTGGGAGGGCGCCGGGGCGAGCAGGCAGGAGAGGAAGAGCTGGCTCAAGGTCGCGCAGATGTACGCCCGGTATCTGCAGAACACGTCCGGTGCAGACGACGCATACCTCACGCCTATTGCCAAGGTGGCCGAGGGCAACGAGAGCAGGTCGTTCATGAAGGCCATCTCTGTGTAGATGCTAGCTCGTGGCCGCAGAGACGGCTGGTCCGTGACGGAGGCTACAATCTGACAACCCCTGGCAAAAGTCCCCCTTTCTCCGCTGTCTGCTTTGTGTCTAGCCGAAAGTTCTCTTCCGCTTCTTTTGGAACAGGCATCTCAATCGTCATCCTCCCACTCATCGCCATCAGAGCCGGCCCCGTCATCACTTCCCTCATCATCCTCATCAAGGTTCTGGCGACTGATTCCATCTCGTTCCTGAGCCGCCGAATCTGCCATGGCCTCGAAGCAGAGACCGGTTGATAACACAGCCATCAGGATGACCATGACCTCGCGGAACTCGCACCTGATGAGGTTCAGCTCACCCTCGTTCTGGGTTTCGGACTGACTAGCCACAATGACAGTTTTCTGCGTCTCCGTGATGTGGTCCATGATGATGAAGTAATCCGTATCCATTTCTCGCTGGGCGTACATCCGCCGCCTGATGAGCTGCCCGCACTCCTCAGGGGTAGCATGCTTGAGAGCCTCGGACAGCCGAGGCGCTTGATCCAGCACCGTACCGACCTTGCAGGCCCCTTCCTGGGTGAACGACTTCTTGTCGTGGCGGGTGACGAACGCGACACAGGGGTTTTCGTCGTCATCGTGCTCGTAATCATACACCTCCGTGATGAACTTGTTCAGCGTCTCGAGGCTGATGTCGGCCGTGCGGAAGACGGGGAAGTGTTGCCATTTTCCTTTGCGGTCGGGCTCTTCCTCGGGTGCTCGCGGGAGGTTGGCGACGTCGATGCCGGACCTGCGCGAGTCCAGGTTCTGCAGGATGTCCGCCTCCCAGATCCCGCCGCACCTGACGGCTTCGTTGCGGTGCTGTCGGGGTTTCTTGACGCCGCTCTGCAGAGCGCTGAGCGCCGCGAAGGCCGACTCGAAGCCGCAGCGGAAGGACAGGGCCGGGTTCTCCGCGAACTCGTCGTCCGTGGCATCAGAGCTGATGAGGCAGACGCCCTCTGAGACAGCAGTATCGTCGAGCTCAATGAAGGCTCTGCCGCCTAGGTCGGAACGACGAGAGATGTCTTTAAGGAACTTCTTGATGACCTTGACTTCGTGCTGCTCCCTCTCCACGAAGGTCTCGATGGTTTCGAGGTCCTGGTCGCTTGCGTCTTGCGAGAGCACAACAGAGAGATCCCTGCGGCCGACGAGGACAACAGAGGCGTCATTTGAAGTATGCTGATTGACTCGAGTGAGGAAATCCCGAGCAACCTGGATGGACTCAGCAAGTGACATCGTGGTGAAGGACATTGTAGACCAGCACTTACAGTAGGGGTCAGGGGAACGCGGGCAATTGCAGTGAAGCGGATGGGGCCGACCTTGGCCACGGGCCCAGGACGCTGTTTGCGTGGCATCTTGAATGCAGTGTGAAGTCTGGTCACTCTAGGTCTCTCGGTTGGTTGTTGCTAAGGAGAGCTTAGGAGAGAGGAAGGGTTCAGGTTGCAAGTCGTCCCACGTTCAGTGAATCGAAGGGAACGGGCGGTGCTCCCTGACGTTTGTTGCCTGGGAGCCTTGGCAACTGAAGTCCCAACAAAGCAGTACGGCACAGCAGCTCAACTCTCAGTCAGGTCGATCGTCAGGCAGCTCAATCTGCGAGCCGGATAAGCGGCATAGAAGCTGAGGAGATCCTTGCGACACAAGTAGGATTTCTGTCTTTGAGCGTGTCACATACTCATACTAGCAGATACGCGCTTTTCCTAAGCCACACCTCATGTTGCTACCCGAGAGCCAGGCGAGAAGCTGGCCGCCACACGGCAGGGCCCAAAAGGAGCTTAATCAATATTCCGCGGGAGGATTAAATCCTAGCAGAAATTCCGACCTGCGGCTGGGCCCCAATGACTGCTGGGCGCTCGGATGAACACCCAGTGCCCGCCCGGCTACGATGGTCGAGGTTCGGGCGAGCCCCTGAGTCCAGATGCGAACGCCGTACAAACAGACGCACACGGATCCGTCAAGTCCATGGATCAGCATCCCACATACTAGGGCACTGGATACGAAGATCAGCCTCCTAAGAGATGTGTACTGTAACTGAGACAGCAATGCAGATGACTGGCGAGTTTTCCGGGGACGAGCTGGCCCTGATGTGCCCTGTATCGCACCAAGGCTCACCAAGACTCACCGATTCTCCTCTCCTCCTCGCAGTCAGTGGAACTCGAGACGAGTATGATTATTCTGAGCCTCAGCCATCAGAAATGTCGGGATCAAGAACTTGATCCTTCAATCTTCGCGGGACTATCCCGGCAGCTGGAGTATCACCAAGTGCTCCTGGCATCTAAAGATGACATCCAGGGAACGTTACAAGCCACGGCGAACAAGAACAGACTCTGATGAAGTGAGGCTCTTGAGAATCCTTCTTGATGATGATAGAGTATAAAGATCGCAACTCTCCAAGCTCGGAATAGGAAGATGATTGCAATGCGACAGGCTGATACAGCAGCATCAAGACCCCCTAACCCCAGTTGCCTCCCTCACAATGCGCATCGCAGCCTTCTTCACCACCGCCTCCCTGCTCCTCTCGAGCCTGGCAGCCGCCAAGACAGTCACCTACGACTGCCAGACCACGCCCCAGATCTGCCTCAACGGGTGCTGGGCCGTCAACTGCGCCAAGAACGTCATCCCCCTGAACGGCGGCGGCTACCGCACCGCCCGCGCGGCCCGCCTCGGCGGCGACAAGAAGCGCAGGGAATGGGGCTACGGCTCCTCGCCCTGCAAGAAGGGCGGCCGCTGGGCCTGGACCGCGCCCTCCATCACCGGCGGCCCGCGCCGGAACCAGTACAACAGGAACCGCGCCGCCGTCTCCCCCGAGGAGTATCCCTACGCCGCGAGCCGCCAGGGAGGCCTCAAGTGGAAGGGCAAGACGGTTGCCCTGCGCTGCATCCCGAGGCTTGAGCAGACGAGTAAGCATCTATCATCTGTAGACGTGCACCTGCCGCTTGGTGGCTGATGTCGTGGACAGTCCAGGGCGGTAAGCTCAGCGGCATTGGCACGCTCCGGCGCTCCCAGAAGATCACGGTGAAATTCGCCAATATCAAGAAGATGTTCGTCTCTTCGCCCTGGCATCTATCGAGGTTGCTGACGTGGTTGCAGGCCCAGGGGTTCGCCCAACTGGTGCGCGGCCAAGCCTACTTGCAAGAACGACGGGAACCAGTTCACTGCCACGAAGAAGGGCAACTTCGTCCTCGCCAAGGCCCGCCGCAAGCGCGACCTCGAGGACCTCGAGCACGGAAACTCGACTGTCGTTGACGATGCTGACTCTGACGGCCCTCTTGAGGATGATGAGTTTGATGATGACGACTTCGACTTTGATGACGGCAGTGACGGTCCCGGCCTGCAGCATTCTCCGGACGGAGATTCTGCCGCGATCTCTGCCCGCTGGACCGAGGATGGCTGGGTTCCCGCTGGCGATGACGAAGTGTTTGATGACGAAGATGACTGGAGTCTCCTCGAGGATGACCAAGCCCAGGGCGACGGTGAAGGCGACGTCAAGGATGACGAGTAGAGGTGCCGGACCTCTAATCACCCAGTAGCATCTGTTGACCAGGTGCGTCCGCTCTTTCTGGAGCTGTATAGCTCAGTGTGTGCTCGAGCACCATAGATAATATATCAATCAAATACTTGGCCAAAAGTATCGTTCGTGGCGACAGGTTGCAAGATGCATCGCGGGCCCATGCAGAACAAAGTTTGTGGATAGCGTGGGCTACATATCAGAGACCCCTATGAGTTGTATGTCCAAAATGTCGCCAAAACTCCTAATTCGCCATCTGATGATACACACAATCGGAAATCCAAACATCGTTCATGTGAAAGGGCTCGTGAAGCCCAGCCAGTCCGATTCCGGGTCCGGCATCCCTTGGTTTCTGACCGTCTCGCCTGGCATCCCGGTAAGAGTCTGCGAGTGGACGAGGTTCGTCTGGTGGTTGCTGCTGTTGGTCATGGCCATAGATGGAGGAGGAGCCACCTTGGGATAATTGAAGAAATCGAAAACGTCGAGATAATCGAGCTCGTTGAGCGACGTGACCTGCGTCGATGTCGGTTCCGTACCTGACCGCCTTGTCGACGAAGTCAAAGTTACAAGATCGTGGGCGCTCCTGCGTGAATTCGTTAGCAACAGTCGCCTGGGCACGATCTCCGGACAAAACTCACTTTCTCATCGCAGTAAAGGTCATATCCCCCACCCTCCCGCGCTGTACCACCCTGCTCAGGATCTTGGCGTAGTTGTTGGCCACCTCCCAAAACCTCCCCACGTGCTGAAGCGTCTCGATGAAAAAGTCGATGCGCGGGTCAATCGCACACTCGACTGTCGCTGCGTGCACAAGGAGGAGCCGTGCCGCCACCCAAAGCGAGAACGCGAAAGGCGGGCCCAAGAGGTCCAGTCCATTGGCCTCCAGAACATCCTGCGCGATATCACCGAGACTCTGTACCGCGGACAGACATCTCTGCATGGCGTAGTGCGACGGGACGAAGTAGTTGGATCGCACTGTCGGGTAAGCCGCCGAGGAGTGCAGCCTCACGACGCACGTAACGAACGCGCTGTGAAGCATGAACCAGTTGGCGACTCTGCTCGCAGGGTCAGAGTGGCACAGCGCCGAGATCTTGCTGTATTCGCTGGGCAAGCTCTGCAGCCAGCCGTCGAGGGCGCGGTCGAGCGTCCTGTACGAGGTTCGCCAGCCAGCCATGTCCGAGGACGAGGTGACGTCGATTTTCGTCTTGAGAAAGTCGTGGACCTTGCTCAGGATGCGCAGGATCTCGCAGTGATACGAGAAGCTGCCCAGGTTCTCAGGACGGTTCACAGTCCAGTTCGTCGTGGGAGCCACCTGGCCGATCGACTCGTCCCACGGCCAGGATCTCGTCTCGACCGGGACGTTCTTCGAGAATAGGTCGTACGAGCACGGGAGGCACCGCTTCATCCTGTTGTCGTCGAGAATGAAATCGAATGTCGTCGTGCCTATTGTCGCATACCGGTCGAGGAGGTACACCATCCAGCACAGTCGCCGTCGTCCTTCGTCCTCGATCCAGGTATCGGGCGGCGCGTTAGCCACTCTTCGCATTGAGCCTGTCTGTGGCATGTCCTCCGCTTCAGCCGAGAGGAACACGCTGCCTTCTTCGCAGAGATCCAGCTGCCGCACGTTCTGGGCCAGTAAGGCGAGTAGATTCCATCCCCGCGGTCCATTTGAGGTACCCAGCTCATCAAGGCAGAGGATGACCAGGGCGCGTAGTGCCTGTACGCTCACGTTCTCCATCGCGTATATCTGTACTGTGTGTTTCGACACTGCGTGGTAATGCGCCCTCATTTCGGGCGATAATCGCGCGTCTTTGGAGAATCGCAGTGTCGTCGCAACGATGGCATGGAGCAAGACCCGATCGGCTTCATTAATCGAGGTCGAGCCGAAAAAGATGCCAAACGTCGTCTTGCGGTCGAGAATCGGGCACCACGTGTTGCAGTGCTTGAAGTAGAGATCGACGAGCGTGTACACCATATCATGAGGAGGCAGATCGGTCGACGAGGATAAGGAGGCCGGCTCCCGACGGCGATTTGATAACAGCCCGGAATTGGGCTGGCCGAAGGAGTCCATGTTCAGCAGGGACTGCACAGATGTCCGCGCATCATGACCTTCTGTCGTCGGCGGCCAGAATGAATCTGCCGGGAAGCCGGTGGCACCGCCGCCCTGGGACGAGGGAGTGTGTGTCAGGGCACCAGCGGCGTTGAAGCCATTGCCCTCGGAGTGGCGGATGCCTTCATACTGGGATGCCGACTGGCCTGCGATGGGCGGCGTGATGCCCTCCGAGACTGAAGGCCCGTGGTCGTGGGCGATGTGGTGCTCAACGCGCCGTCCGAGAGCCTGAAGCAGCGCATCGATGCGGTTGACTTTTGCCTCGAGCTCGAGCCCGAACCCGATGCGGCTGCCGGGTTTCTGCCTCTCGAGATAGACGCAGGTCCTGTTGTGTCGTGCGCACCACGAGCAGGCCGGCTCAGCGCGGTCACACTTGACCTTTCGCGCCTTGCAGAGTTCGCAGCTGAGCATGGGCGTCAGAACAGACCACCACTGAGTGAGAGTGAGTGGGGAGACTCACGATGTCTTCTGGTACTTGACCCGCTTCCTCTTTCTCGCGCCTGTGCCCGAGGCGTCGTCGTTGTTGCCGGTGGCGGTGGGTGCCGAGGTCTCATCACCACTTGAGGCATCATCGGGCCCGTCGCCTTCCTCGTCGTGGCTGAACCCCGAGTTCGCTTCGTCCTCGGGTATGGGGTCCGGACGCGCAGTCATGTCTACCGTGGTGCTCCGATGAGAGAGGGAGGTTCTCTCCACATTTTGTTGACGGTGAGGGGCGCCTTGAGATGAGGCCGACGAGGTCGAGGGTGAGTCGGCCGTGCCAGAGCCGCCCAAGCGGGATGAGTACATAAAAGCCGATGCGCTGCCACTGCCGCCGTCGCCTCCCCCTGGAAGGCCTGGCGATGATGGACGCTGGTGGTCCCTCTGTCGGTGGATTGGATGTGGTCCTTGGCGCGACCGTGGCGGGATCGATGTTTGCTCGGTGTTCGCAGTCGAGATGCTCGCTCGCCTTCGGTGTTTGCGCAGTCTCAGCGTTCGAGTTTGGTGGAGTCGAGTCGGGGTTGACGATCGGACAGAATTGAAGGGCTGGAGGGGCGGGCTGACGGCGTGGCCGTGCAATCAACGTCTCCTCCTTTGCATGCTAGCCCGTTCCAAAAGGGAAGCGTCGGACAGGGGTGCCTCCGGGCCTTCGGAACATGATGGCTGCCCACCGAGTCAGGGTCGATCGCACGTTGTTGGAGCGAAAGTTGGAGATGGAACGGCCAAGACGATCGGCCTCATTTAGACGGCGGGCCAGTCTCCGCTGAGCTGCTCGCGCTTCCAGCATGAGGGAGGAACTGCCGGCAGGGGCTTCCGGAGGTCAAGTCCGCTGTAACACCCCTTGAAAATATCAGATTACATAAGCAATTTCCCCCTGAACAAGCCTCAAAGGCCGTCGAGCCAGTTTCTGGGCGCTGGATGTTCCATCGGCATTCGGGCTAGTTGCAGACGAGCCTCGGCCATATTTCGAACCATGAAGACGAGTCGGGCAGTTCTTTGCAATTAAAAGTGAGGTGGTTAAGCACTCTGTTGGCCTCTCCTCCGCCATCATCCAACTCTAACCTCCTGTGCCTGGAACTGCACACCCGGTCGCCCATCACACCAAGTGTCCGACACGCAAACACCCCGACCAAGCCGGCCGGCGACCCCCGAACCCTCCCTCGTACGGTCAGACGCAACGTGACTTCGGGACCCTCTTGGCCCGCAGAAACCTCGGTCACCAACTTCACCAAGCCAAGAAATTCCAACCAACATCTCACAGCGGGGTTATGGGTAGGATTGGATGTCGCCGATGTACTGGTACCTCGACCGCTCGACCGCTCGCGGCCCTCGGGTTGTGTGAACGAAAGATCCTCAGCGGGTTTCCTTCCACCCTGCACCGCCCGCTCCACCAGCCTTCAGGAACCCCCGAATAGACCCCGAATCGCCTCTGGCACCGGCCCGGAGTGCATGCTCCTCCCCTCGCACCCCCGACGGGCGGCTCCGGCGCAGTCCGAGGTGCATTCGGTATCTCGGTCAGCGACAATCGCCAGAGTATGTCTCCCAGAGCCTGAGATTCGGCCGGGAGACAGCGAGGCGCTCACCCAGATACGGTGTCGAGGCCAGAATGGCGGTATCATCAGACAACAAGCAAGCTCTTATAAAGGACGGGCTGTGCTGCTCACGAGGTGCTGGAGTTTCTAAATACATAAGCACCATCCGACGAATCGCCAGCAGCCTAGCGCTGTCAAGACCGGGGGGCTGCCCGGAGAGCACCATGAGGATGGGAAGCTGACGCTGGCGCAACCTATGACCAGATTCAGGGGGTGTAACCCGGTCAGACACGCCCTACGAATCAGCAAGGGCACAATTACAAGCTTCAACTCTGAAAACCAGGTTCCGAGTCAAAGCTGGCGTCATTCCAGGATCATCCCACAGGTCCCAGGGACCGCGCATCGCTACTACCCCAGACACCTGACCCCAGCCATCGGCAAACGACGCTCTGGGCGTGAGATGCGGAGAGTGTGTGCTTCGTCCGGGGTGACCGGCCCATCCCACAGAACACCTTTCCGGAAGGAGGCCGTTCGTTGCAAATCCAACGGTGACCAGGCCAGGGCACACGGCATGCATGCATGTCATGGCGCAGCGGAACACATTCCGACCCGCACTGCGAGGCACTGGACAACGCTCGCAGGTAGTCACACATGTGACAGGGACCAGCAGGTGCAGGCGGGCAGTTCCCGAATGAAAGACCTTCCATCTTGACCCTAGCCCGGCACGGTGGACGGCAGATGCTCCAACGGTTTGCGTACATCGTTGTCTCATCATTGGAAACGGCGCTGGCGACCTATAGTACAATGATCCAAGAAATCCATCGATCCTGCTTCGGCCCTTGAGGCCTGGTATAAAACGGGAAATATCACATGATGCACCACAGCATCCATCACAACACATTGCTTGCAGCTGACTCAGTTTGACCAGCCAGCGCTCATCTTCACAGCCTTCTCCCACTTTGAGAACCGCTTGGCCGACTCCTCCTCTGAGATCTGCGGCTTGAAGATGGTGCGGCCCTCGGTGTTCGCGTCCTTGAGGTCATCGAACGACTCCCACACGCCCGCGGCGATGCCAGCGGCAATGGCAGCTCCGAAGGCTGTGGTCTCCCGCATAGCAGGACGGTTGACGGGAATGCCGATGAGGTCGGACTGTGTCTGCATGATCAGGTCCGAGTTGCACATGCCACCGTCGACGGCGAGTTCGGTCAGAGCATGGCCACTGTCCTTCTCCATGGCATCCAGAATCGCCTTGGTCTGGAAGCACGTGGCCTCGAGGGTGGCACGGGCAATGTGGCCCTTCTTTGTGTACGCGGTGATACCGAAAATGGTGCCGCGGGCGTCATCGATCCAGTAGGGTGCGAAGAGGCCGCTGAAAGCTGTGACGAAAGTGCACCCGCCGTTGTCCTCGACCGTCTCAGCCAGAGCGCTCAACTTAGAAGATGACTCGATGAAGTTGAAGTTGTCGACGAGGAACTTGACGCTGGAGCCAGCGACGGCAATGCTGCCTTCAAGGGCGTACATGGTGCGGCCCTCGCCAAAGTCAAAGGCGAGCGTGGTCATCAGGCCGTGAGTCGAGATGACAGGCTTGGGCCCGACGTTGTAAAGCAGGAAGCAGCCGGTGCCGTATGTGTTCTTCGCGAGGCCGGGGAAGAACCCCTTTTGGCCAACGAGGGCGGCGGACTGATCGCCCAGAACACCCATGATCTTGGTGCCCTTGAGGGAGGTCGAGGCAAGGGAGCCGTAAGCCTCGGGGTCGGCAGAGCGGACAATCTTGGGGATGAGGACCTTCTTGGTGTCGAGGCGGAACCAATCAATCAGTTCCTCGTCGTATTGGCGAGTCTCGATGTTCATGAACATGGTACGCGACGCATTGGTGACGTCCGAGACGTGGATGTTGCGAGCTGTCCCGCCGTTGAGCTTGTAGACGAGCCACGTGTCGACGGTGCCGAAGGCAAGGACGCCGTTGTCGTAGGCGTCCTTGACCTCCTTGACATTCTCAAGGAGCCAGAGCAGCTTGCTCACAGCGGGGTAGGTTGAGAGGGGCAGGCCGCATCGCGACATGAGCTCGCCGGCGCCAAGGCGGTGCTTCAGGCGGCGGACGAGGTCCTGGGAGCGGGTATCGGTCCAGACGATCGCATTGTAGAGGGCCTTGCCGGTGGTCCTGTCCCAGACCACGGTCGTCTCGCGCTGGTTGGTGATGCCCACAGCCTTGATCTGGTTCTTGGAGTGCCCCTGGTTCTCGAAGGCCTCAATGGCGCCGTCAATGCATGTGGTGACGGACGACACGAGCTCCTCGGGGTCGTGCTCGTGCCAGCCGGGCTGGGGGTAGTATTGCTTGAACTCCAATTGGTGTGTCGCGACGACCTCTCCCTTGGGGTTGAATACAAGAAAGCGGGAGCTGGTGGTTCCCTGGTCAATGGCGCCGACGAACTGGATGGGTGAAGAAGGCATCTTGTCGGGTTGCGGCGGGCTGAGGTTGGTCTGCTTGCGTCTGGTGGGGAGAATGGAAGAGAGCATACAGGCTGCGGGCTTCGGGCAGCTGGCAGGTAGGCAAAGACACAGAAAGGCAAGTGGAAGCACGGGAGAAGGAAGAGGTTAGGTAGGGAACGAGAAGACAACAGAGGCCCGAGTCACGATCGCGAGCGACCGACGACAATATTTATCTCGCTCGTGTCCTCCCTGTCTTACTCGTGGCCGATCCCGCATGGCGGGGTGTGGACTCAATTTGGGGGAGCAGGAGCTACTCCAGCACGAGGAAGCAGCTGCCCCTCCTGGCCCGCCCACGGGGAAACAGCTTTGCTCCAATGCCCTTTTCCGCCAAAGCCCGACATTGCCCACAGTGGGGGCCAGCCACCATTTCCCCTCACCAGCACCTGCCCGGGCTTCCTTCCTCCTGACACCCCTGTCGTGTGCACCGTCCAAGCCCTGATGGAGCGCCAGGCTCGGGAAGGACAAGGGCAGGGGGCACCTCCATGCCAGCATGGTGCCTTCCGCCACCAAGTTTAATTCCCTAGACGCTCTGGGCAGGACGTCACTGCATCGGGCTAAGTCGCGGGAAGGCACCGAGGCCTTTTTGAGGTGACCTCGAGTCAACTGAACGATGGATGGACTTCTCACACTTTTGCATACCAAACCAAAACAACAAAACACGGGTCAAGCTACATCTCTACACCCTATACCGACCCAGCCATCCGGTCAATCCGGAGATGAAGGCAAAACTAGCAGACACATGCTTCTCCAGATTTCTTGGTCTCAGGATCCATCCTCGGAACATTCTGACAGTCACGAGCGTGCTCGAGGAGCCCCTCTCATCGCCTCCATGGCCCCAGATGCGGCTTCCACGGCCGGCATGGCAGGATGCACGTCGGGAATAATCCATGAGTGCGTCTGCCAGGGATCCATCTGACAAGCCTCCAGCCATGCGGCACCAACGCACATCAAGACCGATCCGACAGCGACTTATACCCCACCACGGGCGCCCCTCGCTATTCTCGGCCGTTGATGTCATACTACCCCCCGAGTTGCATCGCGACACACACCGAGCATGCCAGATCTTCGGGGATCTGTCGGCCAGCCCGTGTGGGACCGTTCCGCGATGTGGCTCCCCCGCTCCGGTGCTATCGCGGCCCTTCACCGAAGCACCATCATGGCCACACGGCCAACTCTCGACCTGCGGCTCCCTCCAGCCGAGGTTCCTTGGCATGGCGCATTCAGATGTCAGCATCTGCTGGTGGGTGCGCTTCACAGCCTGCCTGCCTGCCTACCTGCCTCCTCCGGATAGCATCGTCGCCCCTCCTTCCTGCCTTTGGCATGGTCACACGCCAGCGCTGCGAACCAGTGCAACCATGGCCACCCGTCATCACAATGCCGTCGTGCAGATCTTTTGGGGTAATACACCCTCAAAGGCACCCTCGACGGACGGCACGGGCCTATTTCTCGAATTGGACGACCACGTCATTGTCGAAGTCAATTACTTGCCATCGAGGTGATCGGACACCAATGGCGATGTCATGACTCGGGTTGGCCACCCTCGAGTTGACAACTTGACAACGTCCATTCTTGGCCGAGGCTCAGCAAGATGCGCCATCACTACTGCTGATTTTGGTCCCGCCATTGGGTGGGCTGATGGATTCTGGCTCCAGCAAAGAAAGGCCCTTGAAACCATCAGTCTCCATCCGGGTCAAGTCGCTCGCTGATAACAGAGAAAAAAATCGAAACCCGGTCCACCTACCGGGCGCTACGATGACACGCGGGTTCCGGCCCCTCCGGCTGGCGCCGTCAAGGGCAGATCGTCCACCAAAGCCGCTTCCGCGACGAACGAATATGGCAATTCTGGTCCGGACCGCACGCCACTCCCCCCCACTAGAAGCCCCGTAGAAGACATATCCTTGCCTCCTGCGGCTCGGGAGAGGTAGCTCGGCACTTTCGCCAGGCTGCATCTGTACGTTCGGTGGACGGCTAACGGACTTCGCGATTGGATGCCGACCCTGGAGGTACCGTGACTTCGAGCTCAAGGTGCACCAACACCCTCTGGAGGGGCCAAGTTTGGGGCTCATGTTGCGCGTGAGCCATGAGGCCGCCCCTGTTGTCGTAGTGTCGACGTATTACCCTCGACCCCTCCAGACCCCGTGAGCCGCGGCCGAGGATCCAGAGACGACGTTGGAAATCCTTCTCGGTGCTCGCCCGCCATCAACAGGCCGATATCTTCGGAGTGGGCGCCGAAATGCAGCACGCTGCCCCTCACCTCTCATCAAAGGCCACGGCCAACTTCCCAAACTCGCGCAATTCTCCCTTCTCTTCCTCTTCTCATCCCGAACATCCCGCTCCATCGTATCATCTTCGCTGTCCGAGCACCGACGACGTGCTGTGTCACCCCTGCCACCGAAGAGATTTTCGTTCGACTCTCGAAGAGGGTGTGACGACGACCATGGAATCTGCCCTGAGAGGATCCGCCGAGCACCGTGAGAGACTGTGTAAGTCTTGTCGAGAGGTTCCTGATGTCTGCCCCTAAGTTCCCCGGTCGTGTCATCCCAAGTGGTTGGCGTGAACCACAGGACCCCGCCCCGTGGGGGATGGGGGTTTAGAGAAACGGCTTCGCAGGCACATAAGAGTTTGCTCGTCCCCCGTGGAGGGTATCCCCGGAGATGACCACATGGCTCTTCTTGACTGACAGCTCGGCGCTTCCCGACCATCATCACTCTCCAACGTTGTTATCCAGTCGTGCCTGCTCCTCCACTTTGCTTGCTTCATCCCAGTACAACCAGGCTAATGAACATCACCGCCGTTCCAGACTCTCACTCCGAGTCTTCGTCGTCTGTCGACAAGTCCACGAAGCACACGTACGAGATGGGCTCCGAGACTCACGCGGAGCACGCCTCGGAGAACGGCAGCATGCCCAATGCTGCCACCGCCCCGGCGCTGGCACCAGCTGCGGAACAGCAGCTCTTCTGGAGCCGCGCCCGCGAGTACATGCTGGACTTCTGGTCCGAGTTCTTTGGCACCATGATCCTCGTCTTGTTCGGGGATGGTGTGGTGGCCCAGGTTGTCCTCAGCAATGAGACCAAGGGCAACTACCAGAGCATCTCTTGGGGCTGGGGGTAAGTTCCCCTATCTCTGGCTCGCTTGAGCCATCCAACTCCTCGCACCTTGTGCGCCTCGCTGACGGGTTCTGTAGCCTTGGAGTCATGCTGGGTGTCTATGTCGGAGGCAAGTCGGGAGGTCACCTAAACCCCGCGGTCACCTTTGCCAACTGCCTCTACCGCGGCCACCCCTGGCGCAAGTTCCCCGTGTACATGGCCGGACAGGTCCTTGGTGCCATGGCTGGAGCGTTCGTCGTGTACGGCAACTACCGCCTGGCCATTGATGAGTTTGAGGGCGGCAGCGGCATCCGAACGGTGACTGGGCCAACCTCCACGGCCGGCATCTTCTGCACATACCCTGCCGAGTTCATGGACACAACGGCCATGTTCTGGTCCGAGTTCATCTCGAGCAGCATCCTCATGTTCGTCATCTACGCCCTCATTGACAAGGACAACATCCATGCCGGCGCGCTCTTTCCCCTGGGACTCTTTTTCCTCATCTTCGGCATCGGTGCATGCTGGGGTTGGCTGACAGGTTATGCCATCAACCTGGCGCGTGACTTTGGCCCGAGGCTGGTGTCGTACATTGTTGGATACGGCCCTGAGGTGTGGTCGGCGGGCAACTATTATTTCTGGGTGAGTAGCCTGGTTCCGGACAGTGGGCTGTTGATGTGATGCTTGATCCGAGATGTCGAGGCTGACCGCTGAGAATGCAGATCCCCATGGTGGCACCATTCCTCGGCTGTGCTTTCGGTGGCCTCCTGTATGATCTGTTCATCTATACTGGAGAGAGCCCCATCAACACACCCTGGATGGGCCTGAAGCGGTTTACTCAGCCGCGCCGCGAGGTGTGGTCCAACACACACAAGGACAAGCCCACTCTGGACTCGAACGTGTAGCTTGTGTCAGAGCTAGCAGACATGAAGGAAAGGTGCCGCAACGATGGCAGGCATGGATGGGATGATATGACAGGACTGGCATGAGACCAGGATGAATGACAGAGAGGAAAGCAACAAACCTGGCGTTCAAGGGCTGGTCAACTGGACCTTTGGCGGCACGTCTGCCAAGGGCACTGGCCCATGAATGCCCGTCGAAGAAGCAAACAGATCCAGGGACAGGAGCTGATTTCATAGGCGTTCAATAGCGACAGCAAATTCGAGAAGCGCCATTGCAGAAACGAACGTAAAGCATTCTGCGCGCCACAGGCGGGATGGCGATGTGTTGCCTATATAGCCCTGCTTGTGCTGGGCTTTCGCGCGATCTTACTCGTGGATTATTGGGCGACCGAGGAATGAGGAGACGAGCTGGATCGTCAGCCCTACCTTGACAGCACCCAAGACCTGGACATTTTGGGGCGCAAGGGTCCTCTGGTGAATGCCCGTCGGGTTCTAGACTGGGCGGCCTGTGGCCAGCGCATCAATCCGGCAGATTCTGGCGAGCTCATCCTGGAAGATCGCGAGGAAGCGCATGAAATGCGTGGGGGACTGCTGCTTGTGGTGGATGGAGCGCGCCGCGGTGGCTGAATCCTCGGCTCATCAACCGAGATTTGTTGATAGGCATGGCGCTTTCTTTCTTTCTACCTGAGAGATTGGACCATCTCTGAAAAATGAGCGGCGGGACTTTTGTTTTGAGGCTTTCACGGGCTGGTCTTCGCGCTTCGCCTCCTGACCACGACGATATCACCTGAGAGGTGCAGCTGCGGCGACGAAATATCAAATCTGGTGATAACGGCTCAACTGCCCCGTTGACGGGCATTGAGCACCGAGGTGCAACGGTGCATGACACGCTTCGGTTTTGCGACAGCAGAATCAACCCGATGCCAGCTCCTCAGCCATGTTTCGCGTTGATCTGCCGCTAGCGGTCTTCATCAAAATGAGTGGACGAGAGCGGGCCCGAGCAATCCGCCGGGACCCGGGATCGGGAGGTGGGTACCGAAACAATACCGAGAATTGGAGAAATTTGGAGAAGGTGGGGCATCTCGGTCCATCTCGCCCTTCGTTCCCGAAGCACATGCCAGGGGGCGACGCCAGACGGGCCACCATGAGGCTCTTGCTCCTCCAGCCGTGGAGACCTTTTGGGTGGTCCCCGTCGGCGACAACGCAGGTCAGGAAAACTGTCGGGGTTTGTGGCGATGATGTCAGGGACTTCCCGATGGCGGGCTCCGTCGATTCCCCCGACAGAGGCAAGAGAGGGCGGCCGAGGTGGGAAATGGCACGAGAAGCACCCCTGTGCCACGTGGGGGAGCAGTGGGAAAAGAACGGGAGTGAGCGAGCGACCGCCTGACGGAGGAATTCGAGCTGGCTGATCGCGCGTCCTGCGCCTTGGTCGAGGTACCCCGAAGCGTCAGTGTCCTGCTGGGCAAGTCATCTGGGTCGGGTTGTCGACAAATCCACGAATTGGGTCGACGGCTTTTCTCAGGCCGCGGGTCCGTCCATTTTCCCGGCCGTTGTTCGCGCTCCAAGGTCACTCACTCATTGTCTCGATACCTTTTCCGTCCTAATAAAAGTCCCTGAATCGTTTGTTCCATTTATTCCGTTCCTTTATTAACTTTGCCCGTGTCCCTGTCCCCTGGCGAACTGGTTGGGAGGTCTTCTCTCTTCTCCCCCTTTAGCCTCACCAACAACTCGACTCAACCCCTGGACATCCCTTCACCACCTACCACTCCCGGGACACAAACACACGGCGCCATGTCCCGTTTCGCAAGACTGAGGACGCCGCTGATGGTGGCCGCCGCCACCACCACCGTCTCCGCGGGCGGCCTCATCGTGTACTCTCAGATGAGCCGCACACCAACCATCACAGAAAAGGCCCTCGTCGACCTGAGGAGAGACGCCAACGGCGCCATCATCCCGCCCAAGTTCCCTGCCGTCAAATCGCGCTCTGAGCAGCTTGCGGATTTGAGGCGCCGCGGCGCCTCCACCGAGACTGAGGAGGAGTATGATCTTCTCATCATCGGCGGCGGCGCGACCGGCACCGGTATCGCTCTCGACGCGGCCACCCGTGGCCTCAAGGTCGCCCTCGTTGAGCGCGACGATTTCAGCAGCGGCACGAGCTCCAAGAGCACCAAGCTCGTCCACGGCGGCGTCCGCTACCTGGAAAAGGCCGTCATGAACCTCGACTACCCGCAGCTCGCCCTGGTCATGGAGGCTCTCCACGAGCGCAAGACTTTCCTCGAGATTGCGCCTCACCTGTCTAACTCGCTACCCATCCTCCTGCCCCTGCACAAGTGGTGGCAGGCTCCCTACTTCTGGGCCGGAACCAAGGCGTACGACATCCTCGCGGGATCCCAGGGTCTCGAGAGCTCTTACTACATGACCCGCTCCAAGGCCCTGGAGGCCTTCCCCCTGCTCAAGAAGGACAACCTCAAGGGCGCGCTGGTCTACTACGACGGCCAGCACAACGACTCCCGCATGAACGTCTCCCTCGCCCTTACTGCCGCCCTGTACGGTGTTACCGTCGTGAACCACGCCGAGGTCACGTCGCTCGAGAAGGACGCCCAGGGCCGCATCCAGGGCGCCCGCATCCGCGACGTCCTGGCCGATGTCGACAGCGACGGCAAGTTTGACGGCAGCGAGTTCCTCGTCCGCGCCAAGGGCGTCATCAACGCCACCGGCCCCTTCGCCGATGCCATCGAGCGCATGGACGACCCCTCGCGCAAGGCCATCGTCGCCCCCAGCGCAGGCGCGCACATCATGCTGCCCAAGCACATGAGCCCCCAGGGCATGGGTATTCTGGATGCCGCTACCTCCGATGGCCGTGTCGTCTTCGTCCTCCCCTGGGAGGGCGCTACTCTCGCCGGAACGACGGACAGCCCGTGTCCCGTTGAGCGCGAGCCCGTGGCCAAGGAGGACGAGGTCGACTTTATCCTCAAGGAGGTCGGCAAGCTGCTGACACCTGAGACCACTCTCACCCGCTCTGATGTTCTCGCCGCCTGGTCTGGTAAGTCAACGCCGGAGGACTGTTTCCGACGATGAAAGCACTCGCTGACAATTCTCAGGTATTCGCCCTCTCGTGAAGGACCCCAAGGCGAAGAACACCGAGTCTCTCGTCCGCAGCCATCTCGTCACCGTCTCCAACTCCGGCCTTCTCACCTGCGCCGGCGGCAAGTGGACCACCTACCGCCAGATGGCCGAGGACGCCGTCGATGAGGCCGTCAAGACCTTCAAGCTCTCTCCCAAGGCCGGCATTGCCATGCCCGACATCTCGGGCGACGTGGACTCCCGCTTCGCCTGGGCCACCTCCGGCGCCTGCAAGACCCGCCACGTCCCCCTCGCCGGCGCTCACGGCTTTTCCACCTCTCTCCCCGGCCAGCTGACCTCCGTCTACAACCTCGACGCCGACGTCGCCGCCCACCTGGCGACCAACTACGGCGACCGCGCCTGGGACGTTGTCTCCTCCACCGCCTCCGCCTCTGCCGTCTCCCGCCTCGTCCCGGCCTTCCCCTTCGTCGAGGGCGAGATCACCCACGCAGTCCGCGCCGAGTCCGCCCAGACCGCGACCGACGTCCTCGCCCGCCGCACCCGCCTCGCCTTCCTCGACGTCAACGCCGCCCTCGACGCCCTCCCCCGCGTCGTCGACGTCATGGCCCACGAGCTCAAGTGGTCCTCCGCCCGCGCCCAGCGCGAGTGGACCGACTGCGTCCACTTCCTGCACTCCATGGGCCTGCCCAAGGAGAAGCTCGGCCTGACCCGCGCCCAGGTCCTCGAGGGCAGGCACCGCGCCGGCGCCTCCGTCGGCAGCACCGGCGAGACCGCCTCCGTGCGGATCACCGGCGGCCTGCCCGAGCAGACGCTCGGCGGCGCCGTCATGGCGCGGAACTCGTCGTCATGAGCGCGCACGGGAATAGTGGAGGATTGATCGCGGACTCTGGCTTATGAACACGGCTGGGGAGGTTTACGCATCCGGTGTACGAGACTCGGAGGCTTGCTCTGGCTTTTTTGCTTCTCATCATTATCACAACAAATAGTTGATACCTGCATGGCGTTGGCGTTGGGACCGGAGAGCGCGGGTATGCTCTGCCTACATAAGCATCGAGCACTAGAAATAGAAGACGGGAGATATGAACTCTTCAAGTGTATAGAAACGACGTTTCTGAGTGGTTTTGATTGCTCTCCTGTGACGAAGCTCGATTTCCGATTGAGACTGGTCGGCGAGGATGTCACTGGTCATATGAGATGCAACGGCTCACGAGGGACTCAGTTCATTGTGATCAAGACTCATTATTCATTAATATCATATCTACCCTTATTAAGTCCAAGCCGTAGAGACAGTTTTACAGTTCTAGAGACATCACCAATCATGAAAACGCCTCGCTCCTCATCGATACACCAACGCTCCCGACTACCTATTCCTCGTGATGCTGCCGCCGGCCTTGCTCGTGCACGTCACGACGGTCGGCTCCTTGATGCTGCGCGAGTTGAAGTTCCACACGCCGCCGGTGCCGGGCAGCATGGCGACGCCGCTCGTCTGGCCGTTCTTGTTGGTGTAGCTCAGCTTCATGTCGACGGCGGTGTTGTCCGTGACGTTGGAGCGGCACGAGACAGTGAGGGTGCCGCTGTTGGACGAGGCCCAGGTCAGGGTGGGCATGGTGACCGTGTCCTTGAAGGTGACGGGCGGGTTTGTGGGAGGGTTCGTAGGAGGGTTGGTAGGAGGGTTGGTAGGGGGATTCGTCGGGGGCTCAACGGGAGGCTCGCCCGGGGGCACGAAGGGGCCGCACTTGGACGGGTCGGCTGTGGTGACGCCGGACTGGGGGAACGGGCTCAGGGGCCCCCAGAGGTTCCCGTCCTCGTCGTAGCCGAGGCCCTTGGTCAGGAAGGGCATGCTGCGGAAGTCGTTGGGGAAGGGCTCGAGGCCGGGGGTCGTGGCCTCGGGCTGGATCCATTCGGTGACGGGCTGGATGTAGGAGCCGGCCAGGATGCCGTTCTTGGTCAGGCGGGTGCCGGTGCCGGCGACGATGCGGTACTCGCGCGTCTTCTCCGAGTTCTGGGGCGCCTTGACGCGGTACTCGAACTTGTTGCGGGCGCTGTTGGCGATCATGGGGGTGGCGGCGATCTCCCGGTCCGTGATCTTGCCGGTGCAGGGGTCGACGTCCATGGCGTAGATCCTCAGGGGGTTGACGTTGGCGGAGCCGTCAGACGTGACGCCGATGAACTGGTTGTGATCAGTATGAGTAGGTGTGAGAGGGAGAAGGGGGCTCTTACTCTGATCTGGGCAATCTCCTGATCGTCGCTGTTGTCAGTCCAGACACCGATGATCGCGTCTTCCATGCGGATGTAAGTCGGCACGCCGGTGGTGGTGATCTGGACGTTGCTGACGACCATGCTGTAGACGATGACCTCACCGTCCGACTGGATGCCGGCGTACTCGAGGTAGTCTCCAGGGACGATGGGCGCCATGACGAGCGGATCCGGGGCGCGACTGTTCAAGTTAGACTCTGGGGTCTTCATAGAAACGGTTTAAGTGAGACTCACAAAGTGCCCTGCTTGCCCCTTCCGGGCACGTTGGGCCTGTTGCTCTGGGGGCACTTCTCATCATCCGCCTTGCGAGGCACACACATGGGGAATCCCGAGAAGGACGTGATGCTCGGGTTGGCGTCGTCGGCCGTGAAGAACGGGTGCGCCTTGTAGCCAGCAGAGTACACGGCGTTGGGGTCGTTGATGCGGAGGGTCGGCCCGCCGCGGATCTTGATCCGGCCGTCAAACTCGACAGACTCGACGAAGCCAGTGTCGCCCTCGAGCATGAACTGCGAGATGGAGACTTGCGCGGCGATACGCTTGCCGTCGACCACGTTGCCGGCGACCTCCATCTGGTAGCGGTTGTACGCCCCGGAGCCAAGAGCGAAGTCCTTGAAGCCGATGAAGGCGGCAGGGAACTGCACCTGGAGGTTCTTGGGGACGGTGATGGAGCTACCGGACACCGTCAGGGTGCCGCCAGAGTTGTAGGCATCGGAGTTATTCACGGCGCTGTGAGAGAGTCAGTATCACGTCCCACGAGACAGGACCGTTGACAAGGCTGAGATGAGATATGGCTTACCCCTCGAAAGCGCCGTTGATCAGGAAGGGAATATCCTGGGCATTGGCACCCAGAACGGACAGGCAGGTCGCACCGAGTGCAACGGCGAAGGTCTTAGACAGCATCCTCAGTTGTGTGTGACGATGAAGTTTGACTACAACTGTTGGGAATATGCAGATGCACCAGAGCTCCGAGACGATATTTGAGACGGCTCTTGGCCTCTATTTGAATCCATCTCGAGCCTCGTACTCGGCCAGCAGCGCATTGTCCCGAGCGTGAGCAACAGCAGCAAACCGCTTACGAGCGCCACGATGGTCTGGATCCCAGGCCGAAAAGCAACACCAAAGCGCAGGTCAGCGGCGGGCAGCTGGAAAACGGTTGAGTTTGGCTTCAACCCGAATTGGGTCAAGACACGCGAGAGGCAAAGCGAAGAAAAGGCGTCTCTGCACTGGGCGAGTCACGATGTCCTCAGTTCGAGCATGGCGTCGTCCCGGCTCCGAAGGCACACGGGCCTAGCAAACGATAGCCAAGGCTAGACCACAAACATGGGAGGGTGCCCGAGTACAGTCGGAGACAAAGCTGCAGCTGCAATGGGACACGTCGTCGGGCTCCAGCATCAGCACTGACGGAGATGCTCGCCTCACATGGGCAAACGGCCTTCCCGTCAGTCAACCCATGTGTGTGTGAGGTCGCATCAGGCCTAGGCCAGGGCCCGCACGCCGCTTGTCTCGTGGAAGCCAGCGCTGCATCCTCAGCTGGATTGTCAAGAGTATCATAGGGCGCCACAACGGTCGATGAAGTCGATAGTCGGAGCGGCGAGACGGCGCGTGGTGTAAGCTTGTTTTCTTAGCGCCGGCCTTTCAGGGTCTCGCTCGCTCACGCGGGGGCTGAGAGGCTAGCGGTGGTCGGTGAGGCGAGGCGAGAGTATCGGGGGCCCCTCATGGCCTTCGTCTTGCGTTGGGAAGTGCAACATGGACGGGGAGCCTCGCAAAGAAACGTGTTGAGGCTTCGACGTAGATGGACGTTCCGAGACATTGCATCGGTAAGTGGGAGCATGAGCATACCCCTGGCCTTTCTGGTTCCTGATCTATGTACCTTTTTGCCACGAGAAGCGTCATGCTTCGGGAGATAACCCTTCCAGCAGTACCAAGTGCGGAGAAACATTGCGCCCATGATGCACATGATTACATTCAGCTTCGACCCATGTGCCAGACAAAGACTCTCTCGGAGGAGCGGGCACTTACGAACGTTAGCAACCTTGCAAGAAGTAAGCTTGTTTTTCCGTTTTCCCCCCGAAGGACGAAGGGCCGAAGGCTGGAGTCTCGCGTCCCTCGGTTGGGGGCAGAAGAAATGCCTCGAGCATCCAGGAATAGCTTCACGCGCCCTCGAGTTGACGTGAGTGAGGCCCTTCGACCATCGACAAGTCACAGCATTTCCAATGCAACCCTGTGACGCATTGGCCCATGGCAGGCACCCCGGCATCTTCAGGGTCTTCTACCATCCCCTCTGTACGAGTAGCCTTGGCGATCGGGTCAGGCCGTGGATACCTTGGCGATGCCGGCAAAATAGATCTATGCTGGGGGAGGGGAGATCCCCAGGCTGGGCAAACATGTTGAGCAGAAGAAACGCTGTTCTTTCTCCCTCCCTGGCATCCCGGGGAGGCGAGCGAGACCATCCGTGGCTGGAGTGGGCGTTCGCTAGCGCGCTGAGTTGGTGTTCAGTCGTGGTGCCCGTGGGCAGGGGTCTAGAAGCCTGCAGGCCATCTGTCGGTGTGCGCCTCACCGCAATTCCGCCCTCGGCTCTCTGAAGGTCGTCGTGAGGTGAACACGGATCCGAAATGCATGCCTAGAGAACGGTTGGGCTGTTGAAGACACATGGGCGCTGCGAACTGGCGTGGAAACGGGGGAACGGCGGACGTGGCGTTGTTGTCGTTCACCGTTATTTCTTTTTTTTTCTGCCAGCAACCGTTGGCAGAAGCGAGCCTGTCCGTGGAAGCTTTCATGCTTTTTTCGTCGAGATCCCTGGGCCTGGTCTGCCCGAGACCTCGTGGGTGTCTCGCGGACCGGACCATTAGCCCCTGACTGCGACCTCGGATCTCACCAAATTCTCCCAAGCCGTGGTTCAGTCCCGGCAACCAGCTGCAACTCCAGCAGCATTCGGGCAATTGCACAGGCACACGGACAATACGATGCAACCCAAACGCAGTGCTCTGCAGTGTCGCTGCTGCAGCCAATCCCGATCCCGCCGATTGGGTGGTAATCCGAGATCCCATCACCCCAGCCGGCAGCGCCCCCAAATGCCGGGCTGCGGACAGGGGTCGGGTCTGGCAGCCCGGGCCCCCCTGTCGGCCTGTTCCAGCTCCTCGGAGTCGAGCTCAAGAGGGCGCTCCCGCTCCCTTTGTCTCAGGAGCTTGGCCCGATGTGGACGGACAAAGACGACCTGCATACAAATCTGGGTTCTCGCCGCGCCTTGGCATCGCAGAAGCTTCTCCAGGCTTTTCCCCAGCTGAGCGCAGTGGGGGGTTTGCCGCGACTATTGAATTGCTGCAGCACATGATCGCCCGGAACTGGGGCCAGCCGCGGGACCGGCCTGTCCAACTCTCATGCCCTCCTCTGTCAACCAGGCGTGCCCATGGTGAGTGATCGAGCGCTGACAGCGCCCTTTCTAAGCACTGGACACGTCCGACTGCATAGTCAACTGCAGTAAACAGGCCATCATCGGCCCATATCAGCAGTAAGCTGAAGCCTCTGTTGGGCCCCAGAGGCAGCAAGTCGGGTCATGCTGCTTCACACCCATAACGCGCCCCGGGGGCTTTCAGCTCTTCGGCCGTATGTCCGCATCATGCTGACTCTTTCTTTTCGGACTCGAGTGACTGGTCCAACCCAGCCAACCGTCACGCTAGTCGTCGCCTCTGAATCATTGCCTTTCTGCTGTCTCTCTTCTTAGCAACCTCTAGCTCGCGATCCCACAACATCCGCTAACCTCACACGAGTATTCTGCCCGGTCAAGTCAGCGTTTAGTGAACACGGCGACCGAGGGCTGGATCTAGGCTACCGCCTCGTCGGGTTTCCTGGCCCTCTCCCTGCCAGTCTATCTTCCCGCGCTCTCCCCACAGCTCGACTCAGTCGGAACACCATCTGGGGCCTGGCGCCGCCATGAAGGACCTGGATCCCGGTAGACTCTGCCCTGTCCAGCCGCCGCACGACCCAACGCAGCGGTCTCGCATCATGGGTCTTCTCTTTTCGTATCTCGCGCCGCCCGAACAGCGCACGCACGCTCGCTTGTTGTTTCCTGTCGCGTCCAAACCGGGCACCGACGGCAGTTGAGCCCGCAGGTCAGCCGCCCAACCACCGCGCCAACGACCGGCAAGACGCTGCCGTTTTGTTGCTTGTTGGCATCGGAGCGTTCTAGGCACCGTCGTGCGCCTCACCCGCGCTTCTGGTCTGATGCTGATGCCTGCCCTCGCACATGTCCGGGTCGAGCCTTCGTCGGGAGCGTGATGCCACGAGCTGAGCTCGCTCAAGTGAGTCGGGGTTTACACTTCGGTCGAGATCATGCCTGTACTCACTATTGACCCCCTTGGCGAATGAGACGCTTCTCGTCTGGTGGATATTGGACCCGGCCGGCTTACATGGTGATGCGGAGGCTCTGGTGGTCTCGCCGGCCGGTGAGCCGTCTGCCCTCCTCAAATACTCCCCTTGCTCTCCTGCTCTGCTTCCCATGCTCTGCGCAAAGTCTCTCCAACGCAAGCTGAGGTACACTTTTTTTTCTTTGTACCATCACACCTCCTGAGCCTTGGTGGCGTACAGAGTGACTCCATCTCATCGCGCGTCCTTCTACATCTCACCATGGTCCGGCTATCAATACGCCAGGCACTGGCGGTCACCCTCGCGCTGCTGTCGGATTCCATAGCAAAGGATTGGGAGAGCCCTGCCTACACATGGCTCTATCAGTTCCCTCTGCCTATCCCCCCGGTAAAGCAGGAGAAGTGGTGAGTTCACCTTCACACACCGTATCGCCGGTCACCAACTCACATGTTCCAGGCCTGCACGCCCCATGATCAATCCCATCAGCGGCAAGCGGGTCAAGTACTACGAAGTTGAGATCAAGGAGTTCGAGCAGCAGGTTTACCCCAACAAGAAGCCGGCCAAGCTCGTGGGGTACGACGGCATCTCCCCCGGCCCTACCTTTATCGAGGAGAAGGGCACCGAGACCATGGTGCGCTTCGTCAACCACGGCAAGATGGCCAACTCTGTGCACCTGCACGGATCTTACTCTGTGAGTACTCGCCCACAGGGACATATCATGAGAACGCTGCTAACTGCCACAGCGCGCTCCCTTTGACGGCTGGGCAGAGGATGTCACCAAGCCTGGAGAGTACAAGGATTACTACTATCCCAACGCCCAGAGCGGCCGGTTGATGTGGTACCACGACCATGCCATCGACCACACCGCCGAGAACGCCTACTTCGGTCAGGCCGGCGCCTGGATCGTTCATGACTATGCGGAGGACGCCCTTGGCCTTCCCAGCGGCTACGGACAATACGACATCCCGCTGATCTTGACCTCCAAGGTACGTCGTGATCTTCCCCTGCTTCCCCTTCAAGCCACGAAATGTCTAATGCTGGTTCGTAGCAATACAAAAACGACGGCACCCTCTATGACCCTGCCAACGAGGACGACAGCCTCTACGGCGATGTCATCCAGGTCAACGGTCAGCCTTGGCCCTACATGAAGGTTGAGGCTCGCAAGTACCGCTTCCGCTTCCTCAACGCCGCCATCTCGCGCTCGTTCTTCCTGTACTTCGAGTCGAGCAAGAAGGCCGGCACCAAGCTCAACTTCCAGGTGATCGCTTCCGACGCCGGACTGCTCACCGGCCCGCAGGCGTCCTCAGACCTGTATATCTCCATGGCCGAGAGGTACGAGGTCGTCTTCGACTTCTCCCAGTACAAGGGCCAGAACATCACCCTGCGCAACACGAGGGATTTCGCCCCTGACAAGGACTACCTGCACACCGACAAGGTCATGCGCTTCGTCGTCGAGGACAAAACCGTCGTGGACAACTCGCGCGTGCCGTCCACCCTGCGCAACGTCCCCTTCCCGAAGCCCAAGCCCGGCGGCGCCGTGGACCGCAAGTTCCTCTTCCACCGCCAGGGCAGCGACTGGCGCATCAACGGCGTCATCTTCGCGGACGTCAAGAACCGCGTCCTCGCCCGCCCCAAGCGCGGCAGCGTCGAGATCTGGGAGCTCGAGAACTCCTCCGGCGGCTGGAGCCACCCCATCCACATCCACCTTGTCGACTTCAAGGTGGTCAGCCGCAAGAGCAGCAAGCGCGGGAACAAGGTCTTCCCGTACGAGGCCCAGGGCCTCAAGGACGTCGTCTGGCTCGGCCCCGGCGAGACCGTCACCGTCGAGGCGCACTTCGCCCCCTGGCCCGGCCTGTACATGTTCCACTGCCACAACCTCATCCACGAGGACCACGAGATGATGGCCGCCTTCAACATCTCCCAGATCGCGGACCTCGGGTACCCCGAGACGGCGTTCGACGACCCCAACGACGAGAACTACTGCGCCAGGAAGGAGGAGGACGAGTCCAACACGTGGCCGAACGTCAACGGCCGCGTCGAGGAGCTGGGCCGCCTGATCCCCTACGCCGACGTCGACAAGGTCGACGGGTGGCTGGAGGAGTACTACAGGACCAAGGCGGACGGCACAACAACGTCGACTTCCACTTCCACAACGTCGACTACCACTGCCGCAACGCCGGCCACTCCCCCTGCGGCTAGCATCCCCCCCGCCGCCGCCGCCACCACCATCACCACGTCCAGAACAACTACTACTCCCACGACTACTGCCAAGCCTACGACGACGGCAAAGACCACTACTACGTCGGCGAAGAAGACTACCACCAAGAAGAAGCGTTCCTTGAGGTTCCACGCGAGGGACGTCGCGCCGACGCCGGCACCCTGAGCCACCCCCTGTCGAGAATGTTATGATGTTATGAATTCATTGCGAGATACAGTTATTGGGATAGATGAGCATCCTTACTTACAACGCGTTTGTTTTGCAAATGGCGCAGGGGAGGACAAGTCACTCTTTAGAACGGGCAGGAGAATTGGATACCCGGCCCCGAGGATGGCCATGGGAGTCAGTCATTACAGGGATGAGAGGTAGCTGGATGCGCAAGATTGAGATGTTCATAATGTCGAATAAGTAATGTCATCATTGAGTCTATGCCGAGTTGAAACTATGAGTATGATTGACGTAAACTCCCCGACCTGAGTCCAGGTGCCATCGACTCATCTAAGGTCTCATGCTTAGGATACGGAGACTGAATACCGATGTCGCCAGTATGCAAACAGACAGCTCTGCTCAACCTCACATAAGCCCCGGGAACACCGTCCACTTCTTCCTGACCTCCTCCTCGCCGAACTTCTCCGCATACCACTTCCTCCCGCTGATCGTCCGCGGCACCATGACAAAGATCTCGTTCACCAGGAACGCCCTCGCGGGCACGCACCAGCCCGTCGCCACCCAGAACCCGAACCACTCGATCCACTCGCAGAAGTAGTGCGGATACAGGATGTACCGGAACAGCATCCCCTCCGGCACGGCATAGTGCTTGTCGACGCCGGCCGCCTTGCCCTCCTCGCCCCTCCGCCGCGCCGCCTCGTCCCTCCTCGCCTTCTCCCGCCTCACCTCCCGCAGCTCCTCGTCGTGGAAGTAGTTCCCGACCAGCCCGACGTAGAATATCCCGATCCCCAGCACGAACTGCCCCATACTCACCCTCCCCTCCCACTCCGCCGCCGTCGTCGGCCCGTACCCGCCCAGCCACGCGCCGAGGCACGTCGCGTTGAGCGTCTGGAACCCGATCGCGACCGACATGACCGCGACGTGGATCGGCGACATGCTCGGCTGCAGGAACAGCGGGTACATGACGGCGCGGTACGAGTAGTGGATCGCGAAGAGGCCCGCGAGCACCTTGTTCTGCCACGGCAGCTCGCCGGCCGGGATGCCCAGTTCCCGCGGCAGCGCGCGCACCATGTACAGCAGGATCGAGATGCCCGGGATCTCCATGAGGAACCACGCCGCGCGGCCCGGGACGTTGAGGCGGCTGACGACTGAGGTCTTGCCCATGCCGTACCAGGGGACGAGGAATTGGATGGAGCCGATCTGGAGGGTGGTCAGCCTGGGGCAGGGGGCGGGCGTGAGTCGGGACGACGATGACGACTTACGATCGGGTAGGCGATCTGCCAGCAGGTCAGGATGAGCTCGTAGTGCTCCCTTGTCGGGGGGAGCCAGTCCTGGAGGATGGCCATGATGAGTGAGGGCGGCCGAGAGTGAGTTGGTGTTTGTTGATGAGGTTCAAGTCGTCGGGGGATGAAGTGAAGAGGCCGCGTCGACCGAGCTGACGAGGAGATACGGAGAAAATACCCCAAGCTGAGTCCGTCGCAATGAAGAGCCGATTCGGTTGCACCGCGTCATCAACAGAGGCAGGTCGCAATGGAGAGAAAAAGCAAGGCCCTGTCTTCAATGTTTATCCATGACATCAAGAGAAGAGAAATTGGACACCCGCGGAGTTACGCCCGTCGCCAGCTGTCCTCGGATGGCACACGACACGATGCCATGCCACGCCATGGTCTGCCAAGCTCCCCCTGAGATACATCTCACGATGCTCACATGCAGTCAGCTCATTTCCGATCCAATGTGAGATTCATCGTGCATCCATTATTCATAAAAATAGAAAGGCCTCATGCTCCGCTTATCGTCGCTCCCGTCCGTTCCGTTCCAGCATCACTGCCTGCCATCGTGTGTGAACATAGAAAAGCAGCCGATACACCATGAATGCCCAGTCACGCCATGTCTACATCAGAACGCAATCCTTGGAGCTGCCTTGCACCGGACGGCCGGGTTGCATGGGCGGCACTCCCCCCATGGGCCTCGTCGCACCACGCCCGCCCGATCCCGGCCACTGCGAGCTGCTACCCTGCCCCGCGGGGCGAGTTGGCGTTCCTGTCACGCCCTCTGTCTGTCCCTGCGGGGGCTCTGACTGCGCCTGCGCCTGCGTGCTCGCCGGATGACTCGGGTGTCCCGGGGGCGGGTTGTACGGCGTCGAGCTTTGCGCCTGCTCATAAGTCGGTGGTGCATCGTCCACGCCGTCATCCGCCGCCCTCGTCACGCCGGGCCTACGGGGCGGGATCACGGGCGGCACCAGCGGCCGGACCTGCTGCGTAACCGACTGCCCGCTTGCCCTTCGCCCCGTTGTGGTGTTGGGCGAGAGGCCTGGATTGCTCGAGGAGTTTCTAGGGCCGACGAGCGAGTTGGGGTTTTGACCAGCCGGGCCCCCTTGGTAGTTGCCGTTCCGGCCAACCGGCGAGCCGCGGCCTTGCCCAGCTTGATAGCTACCGTTGCGCCCGTACGCCCCGCCGGCTTGTCCTCCTCGGCCCTGGAAGCTGCCGCTGCGTCCATTCGGGGTGCGTCCAGCCTGAGTAGCAGTGCTCTGCTGGGCCTGCTGCTCGATGAACTGTTCGCTCAGCTCTCTCTCTCGCTTTCGCCGAGCTTCTTCCGTGCGATGACGCTCGTCCTCTTCTTCCTGCATCTGCATCGCCAATGCTAGGTCGTGGTCTTCTTGCACCCGGTCCGCCTCCGACGGTGCGCCTTGCGACAAGTTCCGCTGGTGGCCTGACGCAGCGCCCGCTTGTGATGAGCTCGGTCCTGTCTCAAACCATTCTGGTTCTTTGGAACCTCGCTTCTGATCTTCGGGGCCGCCGACGAGCCGGAAATCTCCCGATAGATAGTCTGTATGCAGGCCGTTGATGTCCGTGAGCGACTCCCAGACGACCTCGGCGTGAGAGGCGTATCCGGCATCCGTGACCAAGGCGAGCAGCTGCTGAGTCTGAGGGTGCCGGTACAGCGTGGAGAAATGGTCGTTTCGGAACAGAATGGCAACCAGCCCGGGCCTCATTGCCTTGGTGATGACCTCAAGACCCCATGGCGTGAGCTGGGTGGCCGACGTCTCGAGGAACGACCGGATTGTGATGATGTCCTGGTACAGCTGCTGTTCCTCCTCGGTCAGCCCCTGGCCATCGGGCTGGCTGAGCTTATGCTCCAGCTCTTCCTCGCGGAAGAGGACGTTCTGGGCATTGTCATACGAGGTCGCCTGTCGTTCAAACGCATCGTACGCCGGGTCGTCTTTCGTCGGTAACCATCCGTGAATTAGGGGGATTGAGAAGGCCTGATAGAGCTCCATTTCGACGGTATCCTCGAAGGTACCCGGTATCAACTCGCCTCGTTCCGTCGGGTGAAGATGCGTCAGAGATGTCCTCTTAAATGCCTCGACAACTTGGTTATTCGGAATGAAGCGAGGATTGACGTTCATCCCCGTGTGCAGACCCTTCATGAAGTCATAAAGCTCGCCAACGTCCGGAAGCGCCCCGTCCTCGCTCGTCCGCCTCGGTGACATGAGCTCGTCGAAGACGGCGTCCAGCAGCAGGCCCAGACTAATCTGCTCGCGGGACTTGAGCACCTGCACCAGCGCGGTGTCGGTCATCTCGGCAGGGGTGGTCAATGTCAACGCATTGACAAGGGCCACGAGTGGGCAGGGGCCGTTCTCGTTCTGTACTAATATGGGCGAGATTCTTGGGTTGCTTGCTGCTTTGTGGTCGTGCCAGCGGATTTTCTTGATCTGGTACGTTTCTGATTTGCTGTCCACTGGCCGGGGCGAGTATCGCGGCCGCGGCGGCAAGACGGGCGCCGGACCGGTATCATCCCCGTCAAGGTCAACCAGTAGCTCTGGCACCTTGCCCGCGCCGGCAATGGCAGACGATTCGGGTGCCTTTCCTGACCCGGTGGTGCCAGCCATAGCAGGAGGTGGTGCAGACGCCGGATCGATCAGACTCCAATCGTCCAAAGGGGCCTCGCCACTTGGCAGCTGGCCCGGGACGGGAAGCGTAGCCTTATTCTTCCCCTTATCCTGGACAAGCCCATCGTCCCACGGGTTGTGGTCCTGGCTGGTATCTCTCTCGATGCCTGTCGCAATGTGTGCCTCCCCGCCAGGCTTAGTCTGGTTCTCGGGGAGCTCGTCCCAAGCTGGGGAGGCTCGGCCTGAAGAGACGGACAGCCGAGCTGGTGAGGCGGTCCGGTTCGACAGCTGCAGAGCGGGCTCCGTCTGCCACGGGTCGCCCTCCGGCTCTGGGCCCATGTCCGAGGGAAAGGGCGGCGGCGGCGGTACAGCGGATGGGCCGGTCCTCTGGTCTCGAATCGGTTCTGGTTGCCAGGGGTTATTGTTTCCCTCGCCCAAGCTCATATCGCCGAATGCCTGGGTGGGCGGCGCGGCCTGTTGCACAGCGTGGGTGTTTGCATTCAGTGAAGCACTCCGGGAGCTGCTCTGAGACAGCCCCCTCCGCTTGAAGGGGTTGGTTTCCGTGCTAATTGGGGAGGTATTCATGTCGGGTCGCAGGGTGTCCGAAGCGCCTGTCAGGTTCGCGGTCTGCAGAGGAGCTGGCGGCGGTGCTGAATGGAAGGGGTAAGGAGGGCTGGCATCTTTCCAGGCGTTCTCGTCCTGAGCGTATTGCGGCGGGTTCGAGCTGATTGTGGTTGGCGGGTTGGCGTAGTTTCCACCACCCGGTCGAAGAGCATCGGGCACATCGAGATGTTGTTGACTATGTTGTTGTTGTTGGCCGTCAACGGGCCTTTGTGGCGGAGCCTCGTCCCACGGAGAGCGCGGCATCGCGTTCGGGTCGGTCGTTGACCATGGATCTTGCGTCGTCGTGCCTTGCAGTCGAGGAGGTTCGGTGGCCAAAGGGCTGGCATTTTCGGGGAGAGGCTTTCGGGTGACCATTGCACCAGGATATCTCTCGAGCAAGATCGGGAGGGAGGAAGTGGAACGTGAGTCGATTGTCGGGTCGAATAAGCGATGATGTAGTCTAGATTGGAGGAGTTACAAGCATGTGTTCAAGGACAGGTCGGGCGCCCTGCAGGGGCATGAGAGGATCTAAGTTGGCAGTGCGCCATGTGAGGGAGGCGAGGAGGCGAGGAGGCGATGCGAGGTGTAGCGTGGAAGCAATGCCAAAGATAACTTGCTGCTAACTCGAGGCTCGGACGGGAGATCATGTGTGGCGGGAGGTTCCTTGGTCTGAGGACGGGAAGCAGCTCGAGGCAGGTACCTTCCTTCATTCATGGTGGGGTCATTTTGGGGGATGACGATTGTCGCCAGCCTCCCGCCAGCCACTAACCACCCTGGACGTTGCGCCAGCCAGGAGGCCGTCCGGGGCCACGCCTTCCCCGCCGCGCTCCATCCAGGCAACAGAATAAGCTATGTTATGTAAGCTTCCCTTCCATCAGACGGGACCTGAGTGCGGAATCCGATGCGTATCTGTCGCTTTGACCCAGGAAGGTAAGGTAAGAGTCGTAAACGGTTGCGCGTCCAGGACCAAAACGAGCAAACACGCGCGCTCCAAACACCGTCACTTTTGCCGCGAAACCCGTTTCGGTTCGTATCATGGCTGAGTCCGCGCTACTTTGTACGGGCGAAGCAAGCAATCGATTGTTAGGGATCAATATCTCATCACCCGCCGCCTGCAATCATGAGCCTACGTCTCCCAGCGAAAAACCGTCGTCGACCAAGTCTACTCGCGGACCAGAGGATGGTGATAGCGGAAGACATTCTCAGGATCCCACTCGGCCTTCAGCTTCAGCAGACGAGGCAGCTTGTGCTCCCCGTACACTTCCTCCAGGGCCTCGTTCCCGACGGCATAGTTCACGTAGACGGACAGTCCCGGATAGCCACTGGTCCGCTTGTGGTCCTGACGCAGTTCCTCGCCCAGAGCCTTTGCCGCAGCCTCGGCGCGAGGGTCGGGCTCTGTCCAGGACATCTGTATCATGCTGGAGAGGGGTTCACGTTGTCAGAATGGAGAGCCTGAAGGATGGATATGAGCAGTGAGTGCTTACAGGTTGCAGGTCGCATCGCGCCAGGGGTACGCAGTAGCCTCGTCGGGGACTTGCAGGATGGCATTGTTGGGGAGGAACTCGATAACGAATGCAGATCCGCGAGCCGAGGGGAACTCGTCGTAGAACCGGGTCAGCTTGTCGAAAGTCGACTCGAAAGTCGGCACGTCCGTCTTGCGGAGATTGATGCCGTATATCACGCGGCTCAGATCACTGCCGCGGATGCCCGCGTCGCCCCCGATCACCTCAGTCCATCTGATGGTACGAGAACTGGCAACGATGGTCTTGAGAGCGAGGAGCGGCGCGACCACAGCGCCGCCTTCCTCCTCCGAGCCGTGCCAGACCCAGTTGGCGGCGATGACGGGCTTCGCGATGTCAGTGATCAGTCGGGATGATATTGGAGGGGAATCCAAACATACCTGACCCGCGTCGGGGTTCCATACGACATAGGCGATGATGCCCAGCTTGGCTGGCTGGTCCCTGGTCAATGTTTCCAAGATGTCCAGCATCGCCTTTCCTTGGTCCATGGGAAGGACGACATCGACGCTGAGAACCTCTCCATGGTTGATGGCCTCCTGCATCTTGTAAGTCGCGGAGACGATGACGCCAAAGTTTGCGCCGGCGCCTCGGATGGCCCAGAACAAGTCGGGATTCTGCGATTCAGAGGCCTCGACAACTCGGCCGTCGTGCAGAACAACACGCGCCGAGGTGAGGCTGTCGAGGACGAGACCGTATACGCCGGACCAGCGATTCACTCCGGCGCCGATGGTCACGCCGACGAGAGAGAGGGTGGTGTGCGATGCCACCGCTGAGCCCATGTTAGTGAGAACCCGTCAAGGCGAATCGTGCCACTCACGAATCTGGTACCCGGCCCTGTCCACCTCCTTGATGATATCCTCCGTGGTGGCGCCTGGGCCGACGGTGAGGGTAGAGCCAGAGGTCTGGATGCCGTTCAGGCGGCTGAGGTCGATAGCCAAGCCCCCTTGCAGGCGGTTCATGGTCATGCCATATCCGTGACGGGTGGCAGTAGCAAGGAAGCCGACTTTCAGAGCACGTGCGAGCTTCACCTAATAGATCATGACGTGTCAGCAAAGGCTGAGTCCTCGACACGGCAGTCCATACAGCTGCAGTCACATCTTGTTCGTTGCCGACGGTGACACTGGCGGAGTACGAAGGTGCCTTGTAAGCATTCCAACGCTGAGTAGCCTCATCGAAGCTTGAGTCTCCGGGAAAGCTGATGGTCGTTCCGCTAGAGAACTCGAGGCCCGCGGTTTCGATGGCCGAGTCGACCGTCTTCTTGGTGATAGTCGCAACTGATCCCATGTTGATATCTTGATGAGCGCTTGGTGCCAGAGTCCGTGTCTGAGTCTCAGGAGGCAAGGTGAAGACCACCTGTATTTATAGTATTCAGAAGTCTACTTGTAGATACACGCATTCTACACCTGGTTTGCCCTCACAAAGGCACCATCCCGATGCTGCTTACTCGCCAAATACACGTATCCATGAGGTGTCCAGACTCTGTTGATGCGCAAAAAGGCACCATCCCGATATTCTCGTCGTACAGTCCGCTTATGCATGACGTTTCCCAACTTGGTTACGGCAGATGAAGGCGTCGTTGCCAAGTTGGTGTCCATATACGAGGCGGCCAATGATCTTGAAGTTGAAGGCCCGAGGATCCCCCAAGATACTCCAAGGCTGTCTGATCACGATAATACGCCGTAGCCCAGAGTCCAGCAGAAGTCGCAGTTTCGATACCAAGTAGTCACCCTCAGTCAGCATCTCGCAGAAAAAGCAGGACTTGGATGCGATGAAAAGCCACCCTGAGAAAGTGACCAGTTCGCGAGAGTATGGCCAGCTGATAGCCAGACGAAGGTGCACTGCGATCCCGGCCCAGAGAACCTGAACTCTCAGTCAGCATTCTGCATCACGACGGCAAGCGAAGGCTGAAAGGCTGGATCAGGCGAACCGACCCTGAGAGCCCTTCTGGAGGCCCGGCAGATTGGTTCAAGAGCAAGGGAACCATCCACCGTGGTGGAAGACTCGATGGCCAACACGCAACCGGCCGCCTCAAACTCGGCCACGCATGTCCAACGCCGTCCCTGCAGCCCTCCTCGGATGGTTGGACGTGAACACATCGTGTTGGATTATGTGAAATATGACTATGCTCCCCCCAACGCCAGGCAAAGTCAAGAAGGAATCTACTATAGAACAGGGCGCCTCCTCCGCCGGGGATGCTCGCTCGACGCCGCACGTGCGCACACGTACGGGATGCATTACCATGCCCCTCCCCTCCCCGGCCTCACGTGGGCACCCCGAGCTTCTGCAGCCGCCGACACGAGTTCTTCTGGTACTCGCTCGCGGTGCGCATCTTGTCCTGGTCCTGGAACAGCCACCCGCTGGCCTCCTCGTACAGCCGCTGCTGGTGCGCCATCTCGCGATGGCACTGGTTGCGCATCTTGCGGACGAAGTCGTCCTCGGCCACCCTGTCGAGCTTGCCGAGCTGCTGGTCCGTGTACGACTGGATGTCGTTCGGGTTGACAAAGTAGGGCACCTTGAGCCTGGGCATGTGCCGCTCGAGGACGAGGGGCGGCTCGGCCGTGTCGAAGGCCATCTTAGGCGTGGGGATACTTGAGCCCCCGCCGGAAAAGAGCGAGCTGAGAAGGGGGAAGATGAAGAGAAGCAGGATGGGGAGCAGGCTGACGAGCGTGGAGAGGCCGCCGCTGGGGTCTTCCCCCTGCTGGCCTTGGGTCCGGGGCCTCCTGCGCGGCCGCGCGCCCCCGAACTGGTGCACGTTGAAGCCCTGGCCGCCGCCAAAGTTGAAAACGAACTGGGGACCCGTGTCGAAGCCTGCGTACGCCAATGGTTAGCACTCGCCTCGCGTGTCGTTCCGGAAAAGTGAATCATACCTCCGAACGGTCCGCCAAAACCACCACCACCTCCCCCGAAGAATCTCTGGAACATCTCCTCGGGCGTCATCTCCTGTTCCCAGCCGCCGCCCGCCGCCGCACCAGCGGGTCTCCGTTGCGCGAACCCGCTGAACGGGTTCTGAGCCTGCGCCTGGCCGAACCGCGAGTCAGGATCGGTACCGAAGCGGTCGAACTTTTCCCTCTTCTCCTTGTCGCCGAGCACGCCGAACGCGCGGCTGACCATCTTGAATGCCTCATCGGCATGCTCGTGGCCGTTCTTGTCGGGGTGGGTCAGGAGGGACTGCTTGCGATACGCCTTCTTGACCTCGGCCTCGGTGCATGTCTTCTTCACTTCTTCGAGGCCCAGGATCTCGTAAAAGGCGGTCGGAGAGCACCTGCGGATCCGGATGACGGCGGCTTTCTGTTCAACGGTGTACGAGCGGCCCTGATTGCCTTGGTTGTGCCCGCTGGCATCGTTGCCTGAGGCGGCTGCGCTCATGGCGTTGGAGTTTTCGGCGGGACGACCAGGTGGTAGGAGGGATGCCGATGCAGAAAGCTGTGTGTGTTAGACGATAGCCAGGCGTATTTGGGCGTATCGTTGTGATGCGAAAAGTTGGAGGGGGATGCCGCGGGGGAGAATCTGGCTTCTTCTCGCTCGTGGGTTGGGCGGCCTTGCCGATGCTGTCGATGCAAGATTCGCAATGCAGAAACGTCGTAAATTTCGTGGTCCGATGCGGACTCGCTCGCTATGCCGCTCGATTGCAGCGCGGGTCGCTACAATGCTCCTGAGGCAACGTCGTGATAATGATGTGGTGGTGAACCCGAAATGGAACAATGGGGAGCCGTCGAATGGCGGCGAACGATGTTGGCCCCAGACCCTGGACTTCCCAGCGGACCGGGGCCGCCCACTTTATCCTGTCCAGTCCAGTCGTTTGGGGCTTCTTGTGCTTAGTCATCCGGGATGTAAGTCGTGAATCGAGATGCCTTCACTCGTGCTTTTCTGTCTTCGAGTTGATATGAATGGTCTAGAAGCCGGGGTTACTGTACAGAAAAATATATTTCAGAGGAGGTTAGTCTCTCAGGCAAATTGCCATATTATTTGTAATTGCCTTGTAACATTGCAGACAGTCGTTGCACTCGAGGCATTGGGTGTGGATGGCAATACAAGACTGAGGTGAGCATCCGGGTCGTTTGGCGATAAAATGCCTGCAATTAGGACTTTCAGAGCCAGCTAGAGCCCCGAGTCTCCTACCATTACTCGTGCTTCAATCCCTCCGTTCCCGGGGACTGAGTTCTTGAATCGCGAACCAGAGCACGTGACCTCGTGTCAATTGGAGATCGGGTGGTGCCAGTCGCCCCGCCAGTGACGTTGGCGATCTTTTTCGCGCCGCCGAATCCATGTCACCACGCAACTCGATCTCTCCTCGAGAAACATCCCACCCCCCAGACCTCACAACCATGGCGTCTGACACCCCAGCGCCGTCCACAGGGGACGGCGCGCCCAGAACAACTCTGGGCGAGAAACTCACCAGCTGGGGAAGTGCGTCCACCCTCTAAGACCGTCGCTCTCCCTGTTCCGCTCGCTGACCTCCCGATCACCAGCACACTGCATGCCCCCGGCCATCCACGGCATCCTCATCGCCGCCCTCCACGGCAAGCCACTCCAGATCCTCCCCATGGTCTTCGCCCCCGCCCTCCTCTTCAGCTCCTACGTCTCCCTCGCCGGCTTCCCCACCGACTCGGCCGGCATGACCTGCGCCTGGTCCGGCCTCTACGCCCTCCTCGCCCTGCGCCGCAAGCAGAAGCTCTCTAGCAAATTCAGCCCCCGCGGCATCGTCCGCGCCAGTGCCATATCCCTCGGCGTCGCGAATTCAATCGCCGGCGGCTACGCCTACGCAACAGGCGACCGAAAGCGTGACGAGGCGGAGCGCAAGGCGAGGAATCGCTGGCAGTAACGGAGACGCGGGCGCCGCCCATACACATTAATCTACGAAGCACATGAACCGGAAATGGTGTAAATCACTGTACAATACTGTCCAAGAGTAGCAAAAGAGGGGAAAAACACACCCGGGTCGCCGGCCGCCAGCCCAGCACGGCTCGCTACGACCCGTGACTTTCTAGCCACTGTCCTGTTCGCATCGCCGCCCCTTGAACAATAGCGGTATCTCGTCCGTGACGCCCTTGATCTCGTTCTCGCACCACTCTGCGGTCCCCTTGCCGCTGCACAGTGCCCTCCCGAAGCCTTCTTTGGGAACATCAGTCCCGTCCGCCCCGTCGCCGAAGAGGTACAAAGCGTCAACGCTGCCGATGAGGAAGGTGATGCGCTCATGCGAGAGGGAGCGCCAGAACAGGACCGAGCCGCAGTCCCCGCAGAAGCCGCGGTGCGCACCGGCCGAGGCGGAGTATGTCTTAATCGCGGGAGGGAAATCAGTGGCGGCGCGTTCGGCGCCGTCGGTGGATGTCCCGGTCGAGGCTGAAGGGAGCCATGTGACTGCCGTCAGGGGTGCCTGAAACGAGGCCATGAAGAGCGAGCCGGTCTGCTTGCGGCATTGGGTGCACTGGCAGATGGCATTGCTGGCCTCGAAATCATGACCTTCGGGGAAGGAGATGCGATAGCGAGCGGCGTTGCAGAGGCAACCCCCCGTGATGGTCTTTGGGAGAGGGCCGATGGAGTCGTTGGTCATGGTGAACTTGATAGACACTTGATGATATGACCAGGGTTGGAAATGTTGCAATTAGCCTATTGATACAGGTAGACTATATGCAGGCTACAAGTCATCATAATTACGTCGTGAGGGGATCGTTGTCAAGGACGCCCTTGTCCAACTTGGCGAGTCCCTGTCGATCCCTGTCGGTGAGCTCGGTGAGGGGTTGATGTGTCTCAGTTTTTTACTGCAGTCCATGCATAATTTCACCAAACTCAAGCCAATCCTCACGTATTGTTTCCGTATGAGGTATCGAAATGGGCTATTTCTTCTACGAGTAGTGGTTGTTCATGAAGTCGAGTCGACCGTAGCTTGCCCAGTCCTTACTGTCAGGGCTCTGCTCTTATTCATTCACTGTGCAGCAATAGAACACACGGCCAATGATTTGGAAACACCTGACCGTCCCATCTTCACTCAATGGTGAAGCTATCAGTCACCTGAATGTCCCTCACGCTCTTCCCAACATACACCTGATACTCGCCGCGCTGCAGCACCCACTGCTGCTGCACGACGTCCCACGTGCTCAGGTCCCTCCGGATCAGCGGGAAAGAGAACACCGAGTTGACGCCCGGGTTGAGGAGCTGCTTGTCGAACCCGCGGAGGACCTTGACGGGCCCGCCCGGGATGCCGAGATACAGCTGCGCGACCTCGGCGGCAGCGACGTCGCCGACATTCTCGACGTTGACGCGCACCTCGGCGACCTTGTCCCACAGCGAGGCGATGCCGCCGGGGATGACGACGTCGCGGTTGGGAGGCAGTGGAGACAGCGTCGCGTTGGCGTTGACGTGCACGCGGAGGTTGTCGTACTCGAACTCCGAGTACGTCAGGCCGAAGCCGAATTCGAAGCGCGGGGTGATGTTGTACTTGTCAAAGTGCTTGTAGTCGATGTACACGCCCTCGGTGAAGTTGGACTGCGGGTAGTAGGGGGTGTCGTCGCTGGGGAAGTCCGGGTCGAGGGTGACGCCGTAGTCGGCCTCCCGCTTGCCGACGGTGTAGGGGAGGCGGCCGGAAGGCGACTGCTTGCCGTACATGATCTCCACGAGGGCGCGGCCTGAGTCCTGGCCTGGCAGGTGGCCGAGGATGATGGCGGTGACGTTGGGGTGGTCGTACCACTCGTCGACCAGGCGGACGCCGGGAGAGTGGATGATGACCATGGTGTTGCTGCACTGGTTGGCGACGGTCTGGACGATGTTGTCGGAGTAGGGATCTGTCAAATTCTTTCGGTCCCAAGACTCGGAGGCCTGGGCATTGATGAAAACGAGGCAGGCCTCGGAAGCTTTGTTCACGAGAGGAGTCGGGCTCTGGACATCCCAGGCCAGCATCGTGCCGTCCTCATACGTCTGTCGGCGAAAAGCGTCCAGGGGAGCATCGACGTAGGCGCCGATGGAAGCGCCAGAGCCACCGCCAGTGGTGACGGTGCCGTTGAGAGCAATCTCAGGTCCGGTCTCGGTCTGCTCGACGCTCGAGGCGAAAAACCAGTCAAGCATCTCACGAGTGAAGATAGTCCCGTTCAGATGCTGGTGCGTTCCGGCCAGGCCCATCTTCCAGGTGTTGAAGCCTTGAGGCTCGGCCGTGTGCCTCATGTTACCGACGGCATCATAGCCAAAGATGGAGATGAACTTGAGCTTCTTGAGGGGGAGCGCCTTGTTCACGTTCTTCACCAGAACATGACCCTCGATGGCACCTTGCAGGATGGTCTGCCTTGACGCAGGGTCCCGGGCATCGATGAACTCGTGAGGCTCGGTCAGGTTAAACGGGATGCCAGTGCCGGGCTCAAAGTCGGCGAAGCGCCACGACGCAGCAATGACACGGGTGATCATGTCATCGAGACGAGCCTCGGAGACCGAACCATTCATGACCATTTGCTGAAGCTTTCCGTCCTCCCAGAGGGGAGCAACGGGCATGACAACGTCCAGCCCGGCGTTGGCGCTGTCCACACCCGACTTGTGCTCGAACCAGTCCGACACCAGGAAGCCCTCAAACGCCATCTCGGTCTTTAGGAAGCCGTTGATGACTTTGCTGTTCTGGCACGAGTAGCTGTTGTTGACGCGCTGGTAAGCGCACATGACGGACCCTGCTCCCGCCTTGATGCTGTCGTAGAACGGCCAGAGATACAGCTCATGCATCGTCTTGTCATCGATGTTGGACGAGAGGGAAGCGTTGTGACGGTGGGGGTGGGTGGCATTGTTCTCGAAGAAGCGAGGCGCCTTGCGGCTCGTCTCCTGCTCATTGCCAATGAGATGCTTGACGCAGGCCATGACTGACTTCTGCAGGCCAACCGTGGTGTCGTAGGTCAGGATACCGGTGAGGTAGGGGTCGTTACTGGGCGCCTCCCAGTTGCGGCCGCCCTTGGGAATGCGGCCGAGGGGACCCGGGGCGGGACCAAGAGCGATGTTGACGCCCTTGCGCTTGAACTCGCGTCCCATGTGAACAGCCCTGTCGTAGGCGAGCTGGCGGTTCCAAGAAGCACCGACATGGAGGGCGGCCGGGTAGGCGTTGGTGCCTTCGGTGCCACCAACACCGTTACCGGCATTGTTCAGGCAGAGGCCCTTGAAGCCGAGGCGAGGGACGCCAGCAAGCCTTCCGTTGCAGCCGTTGACCTCAGACTGATAGCCATATGTGAGATTGACCTTCTCGTCAATGGTCATCTGGGACACGAGGCCACGGGCATAAGTCCAGGCCTCCTGCCAGTCGCCACGACCAATACTTTCGGCTACCCATATGTCAGATCTCGAGAACTGCTCAGGTTACTGTGTAATAAGTATGCTTACGAGATGGGTATACCGGAGGTGATCTGCCATAGCTCCAGAAGAGCTCAAGATCCTCAAAGTACTTGTCAGAAGTTGAGTTGTCGGGCGAGGCCGAGACGGTGGCCGCCAGCTGTGCCGACGCCACGAGGAGCAACTTGGAGAGATGCATCTTGTCACTAGCAAACTTTGCACTTTGCGAGATCTGTCAGGCCCTTGTGTGCTCCTTGGTGCAAATAATGAGCGTTCATTCTGGCGGCCTTGGGCCGATATTTGTAGCTGCCCATGACTTACTTGGCCCTGGCCGTCCTGCCCGTCTTCAACATACATGGCCGTCTCTCCTCCCCCCGCCCCGAATTGTGGCTCCAGGGCCAAGACTCAATTGACCGAGATCACAAAGCGTGACCCATAGTGATGGATCAAGAATAACCGGGTGCTACTGAGGGGTTGACGTGAACGTGAACATCTTGAGGGCATATCCGTGACTCGGCACCCGTGTAAGTGTTCGCGGGGACCCCATGGGTTCCACCGCAACTGGAGCACAATGGGACGTCGGGGTAATTCGGCAAGGCACCGATGGCAAGAGTCCCATCGAACCGTGGGCACATCTCAAACCAGTGGTATTCTTCCAGCGGCCATCCTTGCGCCTCGTGGCTCTAACTGGCATAGCTGCCGAAGCCAAGGGACAGTACCGCGGCTCTCGACTCCACTTCCACGAGTGAGATCGTCAGTTCATTCCGATCAAGGACCTTCTGACGATGGGGTCCATGGAGTCGTTCGGTCTTGGTCTCTAGGCACTTCAAGCAGGACGAGAGTAGAGCCGAAGGTTGCTCCGGCTGGAGCCTCCCAATGCCATGGTTTGGCGACCTTCCTCCTCTGACATGGAGTATTTGGGTCTTTTTACCAGACCAGAGTCCACTTGGATGACGTCTGGTTGTTCCAGCAGTGGATATGCTCCATCAAGAAACTGTTTTCCTCACTGTATCCCAGGACCAGGATAAGGGCGTATGGAAGGAGAAGAGAAGAACTCCGAGGTTAGGCGCGGCCTCATGTCGGCATCTTCTCCACGGGACGGGGCCGGATCATCCATTTTCTGGCTGCGAGCATGGCCTGACCTCGTGGAGTGCATGAAGCCCGTTTTCCTCTCCGAGGTTACTCCAGAAGTGGGTGACATGATGATGGTTGTGACCTGGCCGGGAAAGCTTGGTCGACGAGGAACCAGAAGCTGGGCCTATCAAGCAAGCCTTGCTACATCAAGAGACAGCTGCATAGTGTCCTCGGGAGCCGGACTCCCAGGGTAAGTTCTTTTCACAATACCTGCAATATAGTCAGCCCAGCTTCATTATTTAAGGGTCGGATGGGCGTCCCCATCGCAAAGACTGGCTCTCAGACAGCTTCGCTGAGGAGTGCGATTCTATAGCGAGGTAGCGGCCATCTCTGAGGTTGTAGGACGTTCTGGCCACGAGATTTTGTCTTGGCATTCATCATATGATGAGCTACCTTAGCGGGCGCTTTTCATGTTCTCTCATCCATGCATTGGTTGACAGTATGCGTGGTCGACTTGGAGGCTGTGAGACTAAAGCGCTTCTGAAAGTGCAGCCGCAGAAGCATCAAGCTCGAGACCGTTGTGAGTCAGACACCTATTTCATTGGCCTTGTAGAAAATCGAGGGCATGTCCTGGGATACTGTGCTAGTGGATGAGTTTGGCTTCTGATGCTGATGTGGTAGTGCTCATGTCCCGCCGGCGGCTGGTCCCGTCGGTGAGGTCTCGGTGACCCACGCTAGCGCCCCATTTTCCGGGGAATACCCGCCACCGGCTCGGTGAACGCGAACTTTCATCGTCCAAAGGTTTGCGACGGGCTCATTTCCAACTTCCACCATCAACACCAACGTCGACCTCCCCACCCACGAGATCCCCTCTCTCCCCGACGTCGCCTGTTCAACTGAAAACCCTCCTTCAAGCGACTCGAGACCACCACCATGGATTACCAAAACCGCGCCGGCTCCAAGTTCGGCGGCGGCGGCGTCGCCTCGCACTCTGCAACAAACGCCGACCGCCGCGAGCGCCTGCGCAAGCTCGCCCTCGAGACCATCGACCTCGACAAGGACCCCTACTTCTTCAAGAACCACGTCGGCTCCTTCGAGTGCCGCCTCTGCCTCACGGTCCACCAGAACGACGGCTCCTACCTCGCCCACACCCAGGGCAAGAAGCACCAGACCAACCTCGCCCGCCGCGCCGCCCGCGAGCAGAAGGAGGGCAAGGCCCGCGAGGGCGCCGCCGGCGCCATCGACCCCGCCACCGGCCTCCCCGTCGGCTTCGGCGGCGGTCCCCGCCGCAACCTCGTCAAGATCGGCCGCCCCGGCTACAAGATCACCAAGATCCGCGACCCGAGCTCCCGCCAGCAGGGCCTGCTCTTCCAGCTCCAGTTCCCCGACATCACCCCCGGCGTCGAGCCCAAGTGGCAGGTCATGAACGCCTTCACCCAGCACATCGAAGAGCCCGACAGGAACTTCCAGTACCTCCTCGTCGCCGCCGAGCCCTACGAGACCTGCGGCTTCAAGATCCCGGCCAGGGAGCTGGACAAGCGCGAGGACAAGCAGTTCAGCTTCTGGGACCCCGATGCAAAGGAATTCTGGGTCCAGGTCATGTTCATGTCGGAGCGTGAGGAGAGATACGTGGCCGCGCCGGGCCTGAGCTCGCGGAGGTAGCGGCGTGTACAACAATGCGACGGAGGATGGGAGACTACGTGCTCCCAGCGGAATCAGATACCCCAAAAACGCAAGAACGCGTGCCTGCGGAAGACTTGGCTGGTGTATGTATGATTTATGGAGGGACGGGTTTCTACAGGATAGCATCTCGGCTGGCGTTCCGGCGTATCTTACTCAGACTTGAAATACCAAGCAAAAGGTCACTCACACCTGCGCAGAGATCCCTTTTTTCGATCTACTCTAGCGTCTAGCTGCATGTAACGCGCGCTCCAGGCCCGTTCGCGGTCCTCAAATGCTCACCCTCGCTTGACCTCAACACGCAGATCCAGAATGCGATGGGAATCACAAGTCCACCCACTTCCAGCAGCTCCCCCGCCATGTGTCTCGGCGCAGCCGGCCCCTAGCAAGTTCTTGATGTTTACTCTCCTCGGTGCCACAGATCCGTCGATATCAGTACTTTCTCAGCCCTCTCCTGTGCTTTGATGCAATGAGAACCGAGCACCGGTCCCCTGACCATGTCCGTCGAATTGCTGATACATCGACCGCTGCCACAACTGCCCTCGCCGGAACTTTACCGGAAGTTGTTATCGAAACGCTTGAAGGTGTAGCCGATGAAGGGCAGGGACATCTCCGGCGACTCCTCGACCTGCGCGACGCCCTGGACGCGATGCTGTGCCGCCTGTGCCTTGAGCAGAGTCGCATTATCCGTCTGGTCAATCTCGTCCGTGGGGAAGTAGGTCGTGTCAATGTTGGACGTAAGCCTGGGCTCAAATGGCGCCCGGATGCGGCGCAGGCTGTCAAAGTCGACACCCCTGAAGAAGGAGTGTGCCTTGATCTCATGGGCGTTTCCGCGACCGAGACGGTTCTCGGTGTTGCAGATGAGGCTAGGAACGATCAGCATTCAGGTTGGCCATCAAGGGATTTGTGCGTCACTCACCTCCTGATGAGATTCTCGGCCTCAACGCCCAGGGTGATGTCGTCGGGGAAGTACAGTGTCTGGCGCCAGTTGATGATCTTCCTATAGGTATCATGGCTATCCTCGGCGCAGAACGGCGGCCAGCCGACGAGACATTCGAACATGATGGTGCCCAGTGACCACCAATCGCAGTCGTAGGTGTAGCCCTGGCCCGTGAAGATCTCGGGCGCGATGTAATCGGGCGTGCCGACGGTAGAGTAGGCCATGAGACGCCTCGACCTACGCCAGTCGTTGATCTGGGAACGGTTGCTGACTGTGAGGTTGATCTGATCAATGGCGATCGAGTTACGATCCCTAGGTCGGTTCGATTTGCCAGACATCAGCTGTTGGTAGTAGTTGTTGTCATGCAGGCGCTGGAAGCCTGTTGACAGACCGAAATCGGTCAGCTTGACGTGGCCGCCACGGTCCAGGAGAATGTTGTCGGGCTTGATATCACTGAGCGAGCGCGTTAGATTGATTTCACCGGAGCCGCCTCGTCAAACTCACCGATGGATGAAGCCCAGCTTATGGACCGCCTCGATCGCCAGCACAATCTCCGCAATGTAGAACCGCGTGATGTCCTCAGAGAAGATCTCGTACTTGATGAGCATCGTCATCAGGTCACCGCCGGGCAAGAACTCCATGAGCATGTACAAGAAATACGAGTCCTGGAAAGTGGTGAAGAGCTTGACGACCCAGGGGCTGTCGGACTCGGCGAGAATGTCACGTTCCGACCGAACGTGTGCCAGCTGGTCCTTCTTGAACATTTCCGTCTTGACGAGGGACTTCATGGCATAGACCTTGCCGTCCTGCTTCTTCTGCACCAGCTTGACCTCACCGAACGCACCCTTGCCAATAATCTTGATGGTGTTATAGTTCTCGGGGCGATCCTTGGTACGCAGGAAACGCAGGTACTGCCCCTCCTTGCGGCCATTGGTCGACCAGATCTGCTCGCGCCTGGAGGCCTGCTGGTTCGGCTCCTGGAGCTTGGTCTCCATCTCGCTTTGTCTGTCGGGTCAAGGTCAGCCAGTTTTCATAAACACATGCACCTCATCCACAAGCGCACCTTTGGTTCCTCTCGCGCGCTCTCCTGACGCTATCCTTGAAGAAGTCGGCGGCCAGCTTGGAGCACTTGACCTGGTTGTTGTTGGCATTGGGGCCATACTTGTCAGGGTTGCGCTCGGGAGCCCGCGCGAACTCCTCGACAGGGGCCGAGTTCGAGGTGGGTAGCGGAGGTGCCTGGTAGTTGTTGTAGGCTGCGGGCTGGCCAGTCGCGCCGGCAGTGCGAGGGCGCTGGGCGGGGGAGGGGCCTCGAGCGGCTCCGTAGGGAGACGCCCTGGCAGCACCGCCCAGGTTCTGGTGAGAGAACTGGTGCGCGAGGCCAGTATTGGGGTCGTTCGTGCCGGGGGTGTTGGATCTCGGCTGGTAGGCGTTGCTGGGAGCGAAGTCGACGGCCTGGGGCTGCGAGGGGTATCCGGCGGGGTATTGGTTCTGCATGAAGTAGCCAGGAGGCGCATATCCGGTGCCATAGCCTTGCTGCTGCTGCTGCTGGGGAGACTGCATGGCGCCGGGTTGCTGGCCGGAATGCTGAGGGAAGACGGGCTGAGGGAAGGTCGAGGGAGTCGTGGGGTAGTTGGCACGATCGCCAGAGGGTGTCAGGCGGTCATTACTATTACCAAAGTTGAGGTAGAGGCGGTTGTTGTTGGGATTGGCGTTGTTGTCCATCTTGAGGGGGGCCCGCTGCGGACGAGGGGCTTCGAGTTTGGATCTGGGAGAGGAGTGAAGCGTGAGGCTGCCGCAGACGAAGGGCAGACCGCTTGAAGGTCTGATCGTTTATGCCGTATCGTCCGATTGGCGTGATTAAGCTCGGGGAGTGTCGAGCTAGATCAATAGAAAGCCGTGTTTCGGAGCTCGCGTATTGTTGCTCGCGAGCCTTGGAGACGCGAGGTCAGGCTGGTCGGGCGGCAGCAGGTGAAGGAGGAGGCGGATCGGATGCTGTGCCAAGGGGAAGACAGGTCGGACAGCCAAAGAGCAGCGTATCGGAGTCGTTCGAGGGAGGACAGAAGCTGTGGGCGCAACGAGGAAGTGCCGCTGCGAGAAACGGGCAAGAAGAACAGCAGACGGGGGCTGACGAGGGCAGCGGAGAGAAAAGGGGCAGGCAGTATCTTCAGCCTGTACCACTGGCCCGTCTGGTGTGCGTGAAAATGGGACAGATGGTGTGTTGGAGCAGGCGGTCTGCGGTCCAGCGGTGGTGGTGGTGGTTTGTGCTCTGTGGTTGGAACCCCTGATTCTCCTCGGGTGGGAAAGAGGTCCAGCGAGCCCAGAGGATGCTCGAGGTGGGGATGCACAACCGTGCGGGGTTGTCGAGTTGCTCCTGCCCTGGCCTTGGACCACCGGTGTGTGTCCCCACCTCCCGCCGTTGATTGCGACCCGGGCTCGGGCTGTGAGGATTCCCACGCGATGCGCTGTCTTAGCGGACTCTGGCCCGCGACTGGACTGCGGGAAGGGCCTGACCCGTCCACGGCGGCCCCTGAAGAGCCCTGAAGTCCCCTGTAGCCCAGGCCCAATCCGGCGACACCTCACCGCACTTTTCTCCCGCCAGCCGACATGGATGCAAAGAAAGCTCCCTGTTGAAATTCCACCCACCTGAGACTTGGGATTGGGTTGCCGGTGGCCAACAAAATATCCGAGCCAAGACGATGAGCGATCCGGCAATTAACTCGATACAGGCTGTACCAGGGTGGTGTTTTTCTGTGTTGCCAGACCAGACTTTGGAACGAAGGCACCTGAAATGTGTCTGACTGTGCAACACCGTCCCACGCCAAACATTCCGTTTCTCAGCATCCCGTCCATGCTTCGTTCTTGTGAGGCCTTGTTTGTCCTACGACTCGAGGCGTGTTGACGATGCCACGCCTTCTTCAGTCGGGCAAAGCAGCATTCACCTCTCCCCGGCCGTGCATGATCGAGTCTCATGCACCATACGGCTCTCCACATGCTTAGGACCATTGAACATCAAAGAATAATAATGTGATCTTGAGAACATGTATGTATGGAAAAAGGTTCCCTCGCTCCCAAGGATGGAAGGCGGTCAACGCCGGTCACGGGCGCTAATCCTCTTTCGACCGAGCGCATCCCGATAACGACCGAAGCTCTTATCGCGCTCAAAATTTCCTCGATTCCTTCACATGACTTGACGTCCGGCACGTTAACCAGTCCAACGACCACGGCAACAGAGACTCCATTGTGGGTGTCATGGTACCGACTCCCATGTGCTGATAGACTACAACTGTCCTGCTCCAAGCCATGTCCGACTCGAAGCCGCCAACACCGCCGGGGCCAGTAAGTCATCCAACACTCCCAATCGGTCCCCCCTGGCCCGAAGACGACGACATCTAACATCCAGACCATCAGGCATCGGTCCCCAGCGCAGCCGCACCGAATGCATCGACGACAGCAGCGGCCTCCGCCGCCAACTACAAAGCCGCCGAGCCCAACCCCGCCCTCCGCATGATGGGCCTCCCGGCCCTCCCCAAGAAACTCCCCTCCCGCAACTGGATGATCTTCTGGACCCTGACGGCCACCGTCTCCGCCGCCATCATCTACGACAAGCGCGAGAAGAAGCGCGCCACAGCCAAATGGGCCCATGCCGTCGCCCCCCTGGCCACCGCGCCCATCGCGGAGCCCTCGGAGATGCCCCGGAAACTGACCATCGTCATGGCCGCGCCGCCCGGCGAGGGCCTCCGCGTCGCTCAGGACCACTTCCTCGAGTACGTCAAGCCCATCCTTGCCGCCAGCGGTCTGGACTGGGACTTCGTTCAGGGCCGGAGCGAGGGCGACGTCCGCGCCGCCGTGGCCGAGAAGATCCGGCGAAAGAGGAGGCTCGCCGAGCGCCCAGAGGAAGAGCTCCTGCCCACCGAGGAGAATATCCGCGACGCGGTCAGGCAGAAGAACGGCATTGCCGAGTATGTCGGCGAGATGGGCGACATCGTCATCGGCCGCAACGCCTGGAAGGAGTATATCCGTGGCCTGCATGAGGGGTGGCTCGGCCCGCTGGATGCTCCCGCAAAGCCCGAGCCAGTCGTTGCGCCGACACCGACACCGACTGACGACTCTAATGCGGCTTCTGGCGATGCCGCTCCTATCGCGGGCTTGGAATCGGAGGGCGCAGCAACCGAGAAGGCCGAGGAGAAGAAGGAGGAAGAGAAGAAGGACGAGGAGAAGAAGCCCTCGCGGCCGCCACAGCCCGTCCCCTACAACACAACATCCGACTACCCCTCCGCACACATCCCGTCAACCCTGCCCGACGTCTTCTCCGCCTCCATCCCGGTGCAGTTCCCCCATATCCTCGGCTTCCTCAACACGCCCACCCGCCTGTACCGCTTCTTCAACCGCCGCGCCCTCGCCGACGACATCGGCCGGCAAATCGCCTCGGCGTGCCTCGCCGCCCAGCGCCGCGAGTGGCGCGACGGCCTCCCCTCCGACTCGGACGACCAGCAGCCGTACGAGCAGCAGCGCGCCCTCGACCACGAGGAGAAGAACTGGCTCAAGACAGTGTGGAAGGAGGACGAGCCGCCGAAGGACGAGGACGGCAAGGCGGACGTCCAAGTCAAGGAGAAGATCTGGGCGCGGCCCGTGGTGCTCGATCCCAGGATCGCGATGCGCATGAGGCGATATGAGATGCTCCCCGAGGACGAGGAGCGGGCAAAGGCCATCGTCGTTCCCGAGACGGAGATCGAGGGCTGGATCAAGGGGACCGTGAGGTCCATGGTGCGATGGGGTGTTTCTGCGTTCGAGTCCAAGCCGAAGGGGCCGAACGTCGGCAATGTTGATGATGAGACTGTCTGAGCGAGACGATCAGGAGATGTAGCCCGCACAAGCGCTGGGATTGTAAAATCATGCTGGGCCGTTGATGGTCATTGTCATTGTATAGTACTGGCTGCCAGGCGGCATGTTGCATGGGTATCTGTTTAGATTATTAGACTGCTCGTCGTACAGGCGAAGCGGGTGTATTTCTCCCCTTTCACCAAGCATTCTCTCTCTCCCTCTCTCTCCGCGCTCCGAGGCTCAGTCAGAGTCATCAGAATCATATCCTCCGAGGCCGAGCGCAGGCTTCACGGGCGGGCTTGCACTCTTCGGCTTCTCGATCGGTTTGCTCCCCGTCGGTGCTGGCTCGTCCTTCTTCGCCTCAGCACCAACCCCTCGCCCATCCTCAACGATCGTCGTCTTCTCAACCTTGTGCTCCGTGGCATCGCTCGTCCTCCGCTTTACGAGGCCCTTGAATCCGTCCGCATGCCGCTTCCTCTTCTTCCCGCCTCCCGCCTTCCATTCCGCTGCAAAGACATCCCCCTCCTCCGGCTCTTCTGTCTTCTCATGCTTCTCCTGCTTCTTCTGCGCCTCCTGAAACGCTCTGAGCCTATCCGCCGTCTCCATCTTCACTTTCTCCTCCTCCCGCCTCTCTCTTTCCCGGACATCGTCCAGGAACTCAATCTCATCATCATCCAGCGCCCGAAACTGATTCTTCAGCTTCGCCTGCTCCTCGAACTCGGCCTGTTTTGCGGCTAACATGGCGTCAGCCCCGTCGTCCAGAACGTCCATGTATGCAGACATCTCAAGCCACGAAAGGACGCAACGCAAAACAACCCCTGGCGCCCCATGTCAGAGGAGGAAGAAACCAACCTTTGTTCGCCTGCAGCACATCATACAGGCTCTTCTCCCCGCCCTCGACCGCCTGCCGCCGCGCCTCCTCGCGCCGTTTCCGCTCCGCGTCCAGCTCTCGCTGCACGGCCTCCCACTGCGCCTGGCCCTTCGCGCTCGCGGCCTGGACGGGCTCGTCCGCTGACGGAGGGGCGACGCTCTCCCCCGTTTCGGCGTCGATTTTGCCGCCCGAGACAAACCGAGATGACATGACGTGGCCGTGTTGCTCAAGTCCGATGAGCCGGTGGAGGGGTGGTGAAGATCTACAGGTTCAAGGCCGGCGTTGGCGTCATGCGGCTGCTGTATGGTGGGTAGTACGGCTTGAAAACGGTGCCACTGGGATTGGATCTAGAAAGTGGTGGGTGGTACGCGACAATGCGTAGCAGGTGTTGGATGTGAGTTTAGTCTTTTGATTGATCTGATGGAAGTTCGAGAAGACAACCGGAGGTGGGTGCTCAACAGCCAATCAGAAGCGGCCGTTGGCGGGGACTTTGACGACTTGAACGACGCCTCAATGACATGAGCGTAGAGAACACCGACACCGACACCGACAGCGAATGAGTGATTGATGTGAGCATTTTTCTTGTTTTTGCCTTCTAGGACTATGGAGGATGTCCAGCCAGCCCTCGCGTGGCTCCATCCAACCCAGACCGGAGGTTGAGAACCTCCCAGCTCGCCACCACCGACACCTCCAGTCCTCGAGTTTTCGACTCCTGTTCATATCGGGGGTATCTGACCATGCCGGTCGCCGCCGCCCCTTCGTATTCTGCTGAAAACGGGAAAAAGAAGGCCACCATTACAAAACCAATGCTGTGCGTCCTAAACCCCTGTGCTGACTGTTCCCCTTTTTCTACTCAAATGCCAATGTGTCAAAGTGAAGACGTCTAAGGCTCGTGGAAAAGAAAAAACAAAAGGACGAGTATTGTCGGGGCCGGGCAGACAGCTCGATGGGCGTGCCAAACACCAGACACCCGAGGCCCATGGCATAGAAGCCGAGACCAATGAGAAGAAGAAAAAAAGAGGAAAACGACCTAAGACACCCTGCCAACCCGAAACCAAGAGATATCGTCTCTGAACCGGCTGACGCAATGCATGAGACCATTCCAAAATGTTTCCCGTTTCAATCTCGAGGGAATCCTCCTCGTGTGCAGCCCAATTGAGAATGATTTGGTATCAAGAACCAATGTGTGCCGTCCCGAAACCGAAGAAACTTTTTTGCACCCCGCCCCCGAAGCTCGAGTGCTCGACCATGTTTGGCGGGGAGGCGTGCCGGAGAGGTGGCTCGAATGGGGCGGAAGCGCTGATGAAAAAAGTGCGTGTAATAATTACATCTGAAAGCCGGCCGCGCAACTTTTGTCTGTCGTCTGATGAGTCGCGGTGATGTCGTGCGGGTCCGCAGAGCCGTTTCCGTCTATGCCTTCTCCTGGACACCAATCTGCGTCGTCCAGTGAAAGCAATGCGAGGCCGACCGAGTGCGTTGAGAGTGGATGCCCGATGCCGAGTCATACCAGCCCCAAATCCGCAATATTGACCGAAAAGGAAAATTAAAATCAAAGTCTATCGAGGACCAATTGTCCCGGGGAATCGTCGTGCCGTCCCTCAACGCCGTGTGAAAAGCAACCCCCTATACCGAGGAAAGAAGTCCGGGTCCAATGTCATTAGAAGTCTTTGCCGTGGCCGCGTCATTCCGTATCTCCAACCCAGTCCGTGTTGATGTTGACTGGGGGAGACGTGTCGCTGGCACAGCGGGCAAAGACCCTGAGTCGTGATATACGGGGGGACCATGTCGAGAAAAAGTGTGGTCCCAAAAAGGCATTCCAATCCTAGAATGCCGGCTTTTGATGTTCCGTCGTAAGGGTATCTGAAAATGCAATGTCGTCCGTGTCCGAGAAAGAAAAAAGTAGAACAAGAGTCCCATGCCGGTGCGATGAAACGCTTGAGATGCTCGTCTAGCCTTGCTCTGGCTGCTCATGCCTGTCATGGCGAGCGCCCGAGCTGAGGAACGTGATGTTCAGCCTACGACCGGCTGACCGAAATAGCCCTGCTGCTTAACGGGGCCCACGCAGTTCGCACAGCTGCACTCGGCAAGGTTGTGATCCCAAGTACCCTGGTTGAAGCCGTAGGGCTGACCGTACGTGTTCTGTCGGTGGCCGTAGTAATGGTTCTGAGGCTGCTGGTACCTGGCATTCCACTGTCCGCCAGTTGTAGCAGCGGAGAACCAGTCGTTGTACCGGGCATTGGCAGATGCCGCCGAGTTGATGTACTCGGGGGTTCCGTATCCGGAGTCGGGCGGCGTCAGAGGAGCGGTGTGCCAGCCAACAGTGGAGTTGGCAGAAGACCAATCCACAGGCAACCGGTACGTCTGGGACGCGACCTCGCCACGCTTGAGAGCCTGGTAGCGCTCGTACTCGGCCGTTTGCTGCTCGACCCAGTTGTTGTACGAGTAGCGGCTGTTGTAGCGGTTGAGATCGGTCTCGATGGAGGGGACCAGGGACGCGAGCCTCTCGCGGTTGGCGCGGGCGACGGCCTGCTCCTTGAGACCCTTCCACTCCTCCCAGCTCTTAATCCAGGCGTTGTAGTCGTGGCTGTAGTCGAGGTTCACGTACAACGAGAAGCCACACTCCTTGAGCCAGTCCTTCTCCATCACGTTGAGCTCGGTGACGGCAATGCCACTGACCTCTGCCCAGGAGCGGTTCTGGAAGGTGTTATCATCCAGAAACTTGCTCGCCAGGATGAGCGAGACCGTCAACATGCGCCACGCCTCGGCGTCATTCGCGCGCAAGGGGTTGTTGGCCCTGAGGACGTTGACACGCTTGGCGAGATAGTTCATGCCAAGCAGGATGGTGCTCTTGGGAAGGCGGGTGGACGAGAGGATGCCGGAGACGAACTTGCGGAAGCTAGGCGAGGCCATGGTGTTGGGGATGACCACGCTGGTAGCCATCTCCGCAACAAACTCGGCCATGTGCTCGACCTCATAGTCGAGGACGGCACAAACTCCTCCGCCAGGCATTTTGAAGGTGTTTGAAGAGGCCGACGAAGACCGGACGTCGATCTTTGTCGGGCAGGTGAACGCACTCGGCGACGCTTGGGGGTCAACTCAGCGGAGTCGATCGGAATCGGGCTCGATTGCTGGCGTAGGTCCAAAGGCCGGGGAGTCGTCAAGAGTCGGGCGAGAAAGGGAAAAGGGGAGAAGAACGGATCCTCTAGACAGCTCGGTGATCCATAGAAGGGTGTTCGTACGGATTCTCCAAATGGTACGAAGCGGTGTTTGGGGGTAGGGAGTGTCGGTAGTCCGCTACTGTCGTAATGAAGATGAAGGAAAGCGATGAAACACGTCGAGGAGTCGTAGTACGTTTGCCACCGCCAGACAAGGTGTGCAACGTGAAGTGATCGAGAGAAAATGCGGGCCGAAAAGGACAAGAACCAACCGGTGAGGTGGTCCTGTGCGCTGGGATGTCGACTATGGAGTGTTAGTAGGGCACCGACATGATGTAGCGCATGGTTGAATGGGGAAAGTCTGGGTCTGAGGCCGAGTGGTGCCGTCGTGTTGTTGTTGGGGTGAAATATGCGTGTCGACAGCCTGGCCCGAGGATTTGGCTCGCAAAGAAGACCGTGTGCCAGAGACACACATGCGAGTGCTGACACTGGTAGTCCGCTAGACGCGTACCGAGTGACCAGACGTTCTCGTAGCTCGACTCGGAGAGCTCTGAACTGCGGTATCGAAAAGTTGACCAGGCCGGGATAGCAGGCCTCGAGTGGCCAGCGCGGAGGAGAAACACGTCGACAAAAGACCCAGGCTGTGTGGTGAGAGTGTTGAAATCACGCCTCGATTTGCTTACCTTTAGAAGTCAACCTCGGGGACAGGAAACCGAAGGATGCGGATTATCGCGGCGGATGGAGAGGGTTGATTATGTCCGCGTTGCCAGCCGACAGAAGCAATCCAGAGCGAAGAGATGCGCCGACGATAACTGCTAGAGTTGGTCGGATTGAATGCAGGAACTGTGCTCGTCTTCGTGCAGTGGTTGATGTTCGGGAACCCGCTGTGATCGGCAAGGGAAAGGAAGAGAGGACCGACGGGAGAGGTGACGCAGAACCAGAGAATCCCGGGTGGTATAACGACTTTTCGGAAACACAATCAGAAGAAAGATCTCGTCTTGGCCGTTATAGGAAGGACTCGGTGGTTTCTTGCGGGATGGGGGGAGAGAGGTAGGTTGGGGGGAGTGGTGGTCGAGAGGATGGGGAGGGCGGCGAGAGAGGGTGAAAAGGAAAAGAGGTCGCAGGTGTTTACCACACGAGTGGAGTGTCGAGTCTGATGGGGCTGGCCTACGGGCTGCTGGGATGAGAGATGGGGAACCGGGCTTGGGGCAGACGAGGAGGTACGTACCAGGCGGCCAGGCCTGGAAAGAAGGAGGCACGACGGGAGGACGTGAATGAAGAGCGGGTCGATTCACTGTGGGTGGCGCACTGTCCGTACAGAGGAAGGTACCGCTGGTGTGGTGGTGGATTTGCCCAAGACCCAGTTTTTAGGGGCCCAAGACCAAGGGTTGGATTGGCTGACTGGGGAACCGCAGCGTCAGAGGGGGGGAAAAGTCGCCTGTGAAGGGTGGTGGCCCCAGGAGGCCGAGTCTTCTGTCTGGTCCGGCGCCAGGAGCAGCGGGAATCAGCAGATGCACCGAAAATGTGAGGGATGAGCTAAAACCCGGCACACACAGCCTGAGGGAAGTGGAGGGCCAGGGACGGCGGAGCCTGAAAGGGGCGCCCTGAGTGGTCAGACGACGGCACAAATTTACTGAGGCTACAGGGCGGTACAGGCTAGCTAGGGTGGTTCCGGGGGGGCACCGTGAGCGGAGGAGGCGACGGGAGGAACTGTGACCTGAAGGGAATGGGGCCACTGACGACGACGGGGCGACGGGGAGGAACGCAGAAGCCAGAGAGTTTCCAGGTCACCTTCTGCGGGGACCACAGGCAAAAGATACCTCTCGGCGACTTGGTCATGTCACCGTGGAGGGCAAGAACGAAACCTTTGACCAGTGGCTTCCAGCTTTGTTGTGTCCACGGGGCATTCTTCGGTGCAGGTATGTGCCTCCACCAAGATCTCTCGTTTATGTACGAGCCTTGACGAGACGTACCTCCTGTAACTTACATTTGACTTTCGTTGACTTGACTTTCCTCGTCGTCCTCTTCTGTCAGACCCGGCCCGGCCGGACTCTTCGTGTCAGTCACTGGGTGCCTAGACTCGTCATTCAATGACTCTGCTTGACTTCCTCCTCGTAAGTAACCTTCACGCACCTGGGCTGCCTGTCTGCCTGATGAGTTCGGTTGTGGCTGTCTCGTCCCCAGACTGGATGGCGCCCTAGCACCTGGACGAACGGGTTGCGCCTGCCCGCACGGAGCAAATGTGATGGTGGTGTGTAAAAATGGAGACCTGCAACGAATCGACTGCGGCCTTTTAGGGGCAGAGGAAAGAGGTGTGCAAACGGGGTCTGTGGGGAGTGAATATATGGATTCTGTCCCACACTGGGTTCGGTCGGATGATATAAGTGGTACCAAGAGGCCCTGCGACGGTTTCAGGGCGTGTCCTACACCCCAGAAGAGGGGTCGATTCAGCCAAATTGCAGGCCACGAGTTGCTCCTCGGCGGAGCTTCCTTCCTCCTTCCATCCTCTCCCCCTGCAAGGGTGGTCCCAAGCCCCAAGGGTCTCTCATCAGTTTCCATTTTCGATCCCTCAATCATCGTCATCTCCAACGCCGCCGACAGTGCTCCCTCACACACGGCTCGGCGCCCCGCGGAATGAGACGCCTCCGACTCCCCGACTTGATTGTTTTGAAATTGTCTCTGCACCTCTTCATTCCACTGCAAATTGTCCGATACCTTCATCCTCCGAGCCATTCCGCAGCTGCCGGTCCATGCCTTGGACGGCTTGAGACGACTGCTTGACGTCGATTTGGCGACCAAAAAATCATGGCTGGCGTCCGTCGGTCGGGAGGGCAAAGCAAGCACTGCAGCCGTCAGATGGGGTCACTCGTTCCTCGCCTGCGAGAAGAGTCTGCAGCCAGCGCTCCCCCTTCATTCGCCCGTTTCTAGGCGCGGGTTCAGGATTCTAGCGCCTCCCGCAGATGGGGTTGACTCGCTGGCCTCTGGCATCTGGATGGGATCGCCCTGACGCTGGCACAGCACAACCTGATGCAGCACTGCCCAAGAGTCGTCCGTTCTCCGTCGTTGCAGGGAACGAACGGCGGGTAGCCACACGTACCCGAGCTAGCCGGGCCTGCCATGTGAACTCGAGGACACCTTCGAATGTACCTGCATGCAGGCACAATTTGTCTACTCTCGACAGGTTTCCCTGGTCCCGTCTCCTTTCAAGGCTCACTCTCGACAACCTCAGGGTACTTTGGCCGACACTCGTGCCAATATCCACCGCCGTCTTTGACAGAGGCCCCGGCAAGCGCCACAACCCCATCGCGGAACTGTCGAGCGACCAATAGCCGTGGACGCAATCCCGTGTTTCCTTCGACCAACTTGGCCGTGTGCAAGTCTCCTCCTGGTGGCAAGGTTCCTCGCCGCACAGTCCTGTACGTTCTTACGGAACGTCATCAGTTCGTCGCTGGACCCTTTTTGCTTGAGGGCTCGACGACCTTTTCGGATTGATTGATCATCGGGGGGCGAGACCACCCACCAGCGTAAGCCAGTCCGAGGCATCAGCATCATGACCCAGGCCAGCCAGGCTTCCAGGTCATGTGAAGCTGCTGCCTTTGCAGTTGCGCTAGAAAGAAAAGTAGGGATCATCCGCGTCTCCTTTGCAACCGGTTCGTCAGCTTGTTCCGGCCTCGGACGCGTCTTCAATGCCGTCTTGAAGAGTTGCATATGGTACCCGGGGTGCCGGGGAAAACCGTTGCACTGTGAGACGTGGTGGGCCTGGGCGGTTGAGCAGCAACTGCTTGGCGACTTGTCCCAAAAAATTCCTGGTGCCTCGTGGCCTGGAGAGCAAAGCCTGGGTGCAGTAGTCCCTGCCAAAATACCGCACCCAAGAGACGCGCAGCAAATTTCCGGGGCCCATCAGGAAGCCACCTTGTTTCCGAGGCACTTGTGAACACGACTCGAGCACGGCCAGGAAGGCTTCATGGTCGAACGACTTGACTTTCAGACCCTCAGCCACATCCGCGCCTGTGTCCAAATCCCTGGTCCTTTCAACCCAACACCAAGAGCTCGTTCAACAAAATACGGCATGTCCTCCCTACTTGCTACCTCCAAGGCCTTCCTCGACACCGGATGTATGTACTGTATGTAGGCACCTCTCCATGCAGGGGCAAAAGGCCTCTTCCCCCGGAGATTGGACGCAAGCTGCATCGACTGCCTCTTTCACGGGTCTCAGCCTCTCTCCCTCCGATGGCTTGACCTCCACGACGATCGTTCCGGTCACAGAGTTCGGACCACATCTGTGCAGCCGCCCCTATTCTAACCGGAGACCCGGGTCCGTAAAGCCCCGCCCTCGAATTTGTCCCGAGTCCATCCATCACCAAAACAAGCCTGCAATAATAATTAAGACATGTCAAGATCAGCCTCCGAAACACCAGATGATTTTCTGAGCCGGAGGCGGCACTGATCTCATCGGAAAGACGCCCGGTCCTCGCCCTGCCGCACCATGCGACTCATTCTTGAGACCAGCAAGGCCGTCAAGCCGTATCGGAAACAGAATAGCCTTCGACATTGGCCTGTGCAACTTGGCCAGTTTTCACTTCAAGCACCCAATCTGGGCCTGAGAGGTTCACTGAGGCGTCCAGATGCTGACTCTCCTTGACTCTCACCGAGTCAGATGCCACATTGACTTTTGGGATGTGAGCCAATCGGACAGCCGGTATACTCATCAAACTCTTCTGATGGCTCGACTGTCCTTGACCGCCTGCACATTCACCTTACCTCTCAAGGTCCCATCCCATTCCTCGATTGGCCACTACACCTCACGCGACATGGTCAGATTGGCTTTGACTCCATGAGGCCAAGTCTGGGCCCTTTCAAGTGACGCCTGGAGGATTTTCCAGGCAGTGCCGACTCGCCCGGGTCGTCGATATCAGACGCTCTGGCACGGCACTGCATGACCGGCCCACGGGACTCGGTTCTTGTTGGTCTTTGACGTGGCATTGGCCACAAACCTCCAGCAATGTCCCCTGGGCGGACTGTGCTCCCGGCCGGCGGCGTTTTCACGTCGCTCCTCTAAGAGCTGTCGTTGTCTGGATATTCTGCTTTCGATCGATGACAACGATGTCGGCCCACAAGGGTCCAATTGTGGGACAAAGAGAGAACACGAATTCCCACAGTCTCTCCGAAGGGTCTGCACTAATACATGCGGAACGAACCTGTCGACCGGCCTCGAAGCCTCCTGGCCCGCCGATGCGCGGTTGATCTGCCCTCCCATGTGCTAGTCTTGCAGCTATGACTGCCTCGCCTCTCACCGCAGAATCTTTCAGCAAAGATCGCCGCCATGACAAGACTCAGGGGTAGTGCAAACCTGGCGTTGAAGTCTTGAAGCATTGGGATTTTTGGGTTCCAACGAGTTTTATTGAATCTTTCCGGGTTCGGGGTTCCTCGACTTCGCGGCTTGGAAGCATGCCGAAGCAGAAACCACCCAGTAACACATCAGGGGCCGAAGAGTGAGCAAACGAACATGGACATGGCGGGCCCTTTGGCCCTCACGTTTACGCCAAGGAAAGATGCCTCTAGTCCCCGCGCTATTAGGCCGCTATTCGCTTGCTTGGGTTTGCCGCACGACATGTTCCCACTTCATGGAGACGATGGTCGTGGAGGCTTCTTGGCTCCATCGACCCCGTCAACCCGTCGATGTCACAGGACGCTACCAACCACCACGTCCACTGCGCCTTTTCTTCTGGCCCGTGGTCGACGCCAAGACCTGCGGGCATGCATACCAGTACTATCCACACCAGTGTTGGCGCTCAACTGATGAGGACGGCCTCCCGTGCTTGCATGCGTGCGTCCCTTTTCTCTGTCCTGCATTGGGAAGGCCGCTAAAACTGGGGAGAGCCATTATTAATCCCGACCAGTGCTGATGGCCTGAGTTGTGGCGGTGAGGGTCGAAGAGGGTTGAGAGAACAGCTTACCTAAAGTGGTCAGATGCTAGCCTCGACATTAGTTCCTCTTCGGTGTCTCGGCTTGAGTATCACAGGGCAAGTGAGTGTCAGAGTCTGCACTCCGTGAAGTGGTGACGACCGAAGACCGAGCCCATCTTTCGTCGTGGGGATGAAGAGACAGTGGGTTTGTTGAGGGATTTCATCAGTCGAACAAGCCGGCAATACGGGTCGATGACGGAGCCAACCTCGGGTTGATAGCTGAAGCCTCTTTCAAGTTGAATGTCATTCTTTCGAGGCACCCTGAAGTATCCGAGATGGGTGTGATGTCTGGAACTCGGCCACGGCTGGTCCAGGTCCCTCGGGTTCTCAGGATGGACCACATGGAATGACACAGTGCTCAGAGGGTGAAGATATTCCCAGATCACACTCTCAAGCCACGATGGCCCTGCGGCCAATCCTGGGGTAGGACCTCAGTCTCGGTCCCTCCGCCACGACGATGGCCCAATTACCAGTCTTGATCGCCTGCATATGAGAAAGCAAGGCACGCGCCGCGCGACGAGAGCGAGCACAGAGAGGCGCTGGCGAGGAGGGGCACAGACCGGATGCCACAGAGTCACTGCGTCTGCCCTTCCCTGTGTTGGCGGGGTAGTCGAGGGACGGGGCGTGACGGGCGACGACCACTCATTGCCTGCCAACCACCTCGGCAGCGGTCGGCTGCTTGTGCTCCGACCGGCAGGATCTATTCTTGAGACGCACCTGTGTGTGCATTGGCGCCGTGCTCCTGGGTGCCCCTCAAGCTGGGCAGCTGGCTCCCACGATGAGTCCCGCGGGCGCCGCCCGCAGGCTGCGAGCGTGAAGCTGCTTTCCAATTCTCATTACTCGATCGACCTCCCGCATCGTGACCGCCACGACCGCCGCGTCTGGCCAGGGCCGAGCGACCGGCTCCCTGCTCGGGATCCCATCTTTCCTCCGGATGTGCCCCCCCAACTACCAACCACCCAAGACCGCCATCGTCATAGCCCTTCCTGATCCGTGCAAGCGCCGTCGCAGCACATTCGCGGAGAGAGCCAGGCAGGTGTGCTGTTCCTGTAGGCAGGCGGCGGTGGTCTCGGAACCAGGCGGCGACTCTCGGGGCCTGCGGCATGCGTCTCCATACTCGCACCTCGCGAGCGTCTCAGCGTGGGATTCGCCGTGGGCTGACTCCCGCGGGATGCATCGCGGACCTGCGGTGCCACGCCCCCATATAGAGTGCTCTGTAAATGGGCTGTCTATATCGAGCGCCTGGGTGGTATTCCATCGTGGAAGGTGCCCCGGCATGCCGGCCTTCGTGGGCCTATGTCCGGGCAAGATTGTCGCTCGTGGTCTCGGCGTGCGTGCACCTGTGAACCAAGCGAGTGCGGTAGGCTGTATGACTGTGTCCTCCTTTAAGACGTCTGACATGTCAGATCAGCGGGGACCGCATGCGCATGCTCCGGCGCTCCGGGGCACTCCTGGCGGGCGTTTCTGCGGCACATGATCAGCTGCGTAGGCAGCTGGGCCAACACGGGCGGCGAGGGACGTTCAGGTTGTCGATCGTGGGTGTGGTCGGTTTGGGTTGTGAGTGACGTTTTCTTCTCGCCACGGGGGAGCCTGCTGTCTCTGTTTCGAGGTCAGACCGGCCGCGGAAGCGAGACGCGGGTTGGGTGTGAGTGAGGGTATTGCATGATATCACTTTGCATTGCAGACAGCCTGCCTTGCCTAAGCTGAGCTGAGGCATGCGGGATTGAGCTGAGGTTGGACTTTTTCGGAGTGAGAGACTCTGACCTTTGCTACATGGTGATACCTGCACTTGACTCTACCACGATCAAGAGGTGGCATCAGCTTGGATCAGAACGGAAGCACAGCGTTTGAACGACTCTTCTTCACTAAACCTGTCCCTCTTCTCGTCTATCTGTAGAACGGTTCTGTAGTCATACAAAGCATCCCCTCCTGAACGCAGTACCCCTGAATTATGGCTCGGGTGCGAAGCCATGCACTGCTCTCCCACCGTGATATCAATACAATTCGCAAGCAATCCCTATAGTATTCCGTGAAACGCCCCGCCCTGTTCCTTCAAATCATTTTCGCAAGCCTGCCCCGCGGCCCCGAGGGTTGACGCCCCGGCCGGCTTTGGCAGAATGTTGACATACCGACGAACCTGCCCCGAGGCCGAAGACGCAGCCGGCTTCGGAAGAATTCCCCGACGCACCAGCTCCGCATCGATCAGGGCCATTTCATCAACCGGCTTGGTAATCCTGGCTCTCCGGCGAAGGCGCACCTCTGGAACTGACAGGTACGACGATGCTGAAGATGGTGATGATGACCGAGTCGATTCCGGCGTGACCCTCAAACCCCTGACCGCGCGTATGCGGCTCTCAATCTCCTCCTTCGTCATGGCCGGCGGGGTGACGACGATCCGCGGCAGCGGGCTGAGGGCATTCATCAGGGGCCCGGGGATGTCGATCTGCAGCGGAGGCCTGCCCGCCGGCCGGTTGTGCGGTTGTATCTACCGGAACGGCACGATGGCCCTGTCAATGACGGGCTTGCCGCGGGAGCAGACCTCGCTCTCGGGGCCCCAGCGGGACTTCCACTTGTTCTCCTCGGCGAGGGCGCCGTCGAAGGCCGCGCGGCACTCCGGGGGCAGGAGGTCGCGGATGTCGTTCGAGACGGCGCCGAGGCCCTTGAAGGGGGAGAGGAAGTCGGCGGGGCCGGTGCCGCAGGTGATGTCGTCGATGGCGGGGGCGACGCCGCGCGGGGCGGGCTCGTACTGAACGTCGAGGACCTGGAAGTTGCGCGCGATGCGCGGGTTGAGCTTGGGGAAGGAGGAGTCCTCGTCGGCGTCGGCCGACGGCTTGTAGGGCTCGATACGGACATGCTTGGGCTGCATGATGGAGGGGTACTGGATTGTGTTGGTGTGGATGTCGTAGACGCCGGGGTTGTTGTATCTGCGGAGGGCATTGAGGTTGCTGTTGAAGGAGCTGGGACATGTTAGCGAGGATAAGGCAAATGCTGGCGACGGCGACTTACCTGGCCTCCCTGGCGTGCTCGAGCATCCAGTTGATGTTGTTCACGTTGACCCTCCTCTTCTTGAGCTCCGGCTTGCTGCTCAGGGGATCGGGCGCGGCGGGCACGTTCTGATGATACACCGCGCTGGCACCGTGCCAGGCGACGTACTGGTTCTTGTTGTACGGCTCGTTGGGGTTGAAGAGGTCGTTGGGGTCGGCGATCTCGCCCTCGACGGCGCCGTCGGCCCTGGCATCTGCGACGCGGTAGTCGTCGATGACACGCTTGCCTCCGACGACGATACGCGCGCCGAACTCGCGGAAGACGGAGCGGGCCGTCACGATTCCTATGGACCGTCCCTTGTATGAGTGCGGGATGATGTCGCGATCGATCATATCCCGCTTCTCCTCGTCGTCCACGATGATCTTGTGCAGCTTGAGGTGCTTTGTGAAGAAGAGGTACGAGTCCCTGAATCCGACGCAACGCGCGGGCTCGGTCGACAGCATGTAGAGCCTCTGGCTCCTGCCGAGGACGGTGAACGTGCGGCAGCGGTATTCGCGGTCATCCTGCAGGACGCCATTCTTGTCGACCTTTGTCTCGCCCTCAGGGTCCTCGGCGAGGACGCACTCGTCGTCGACGATGTCAACCTCGGTGCCTTCCTTGTCGATGGCCTGGCGCAGCTTGAGGGGCGTCTGGCCCGGCCCGGGCTTGCGACCGCCACGGCCTCGCCAGCCGCCGCGGCCGCGGCGTCGGGGCGTCTCGACCTCCGAGGCAGGGACGCTGATCATGTTATCCCAGTCCGGCGGGCGGTTCTTGGGCGGTCGACCAAGTCGCTTCCTACGAACCATCGGCACAGGTGGCGGGGAGGGCTCCTTGGCGGATGCTTCTGTTTCTTCGGCCTCGGGCTCTGCTTCGGGGGCGGCATCGTCGCCGGCGTTCTCGTCATCATCGTCCACCTTTCCATCCTCGTTGGCATCGGAGGCCGCTTTCTCATCCTCATCCTCTTCGGGCTCTGGGGCAGCGGCGGGAGAGCTGGGCGCATCAGGCATCGGCTCGTCATCCTCGATTCCCTCGAAGGCGCGGGGTGTGCTCTCTGCAAACAAAGCATGTCAGTTTTGCTTGTGTATTGCGCAATGCGGCAGCGTATGGCGACAATGCTGCGAAAGGGGAATGAAGAACATACGCAGAGCTGCGGAGGCACGCTTTGCGGCGGCGCGTCCTGAACGACGGCCCATGGCGGCGTCGAAAGATCAAGCACCGGATTTCCGAGGTGTCGCGGAGCTTGCTGATGGGGTCGAAATGCGGCACGGAACTCCCAATTCCCGTTGCGCTGTCTAGGCTTGATAATATGCGCGGCTGCTGGAGTCGCGATCGCGTCTTCGGTCCCTTCGATTGTCTGTGGTGGGACTGAGGTGCCACATGAAAGAAAAAGGTGGATTCCCATCGCTGCAATGGTCACGTGGCACATACCGTGCCAAATGAGTGATATCACACTGTATGCACTGTATGGCTATGGAAGGTGAAACTATCGACAGACTCGTCCACGCGGGACAAGGCGGGACGATGCAAAATCAACAGTCAACATTCAGTCATCAGGGGAGTCGCTCGGGGGCAAGCCATTTGGTGCGACTGTGAATAGCATTACTGTCTAGAGCTGCCTGTAAACTGGTCCTCATGACGCTGCTTCCATACTTTCTCCCCGCGCTGCATGACCGAATATACGTGAATGCCGCCTGTCTCCTGTCACATCCTCGTGGCGATATTTGCTCTCATTCTCAGGAGCTGAAATACCGAGCCATAAGCCCAGGGGCTCAAACATACAAACGACCGGTGCCCCATATCGATGTTCAGTCTTGTGGAAAGCAAGAACGCATCCTCAAAACGTTGCGGATTCTGTGAAGCGCAGCTGGCTGTGACTGTGCGGTGGTGGCGGGTGCTTCATGCCCTGGCAGACATAGTGCCTGGGCTGGAAACGATGGCCGGGGGCGCGTAGTCAGGCTCGACCTTGGGCTCAAACTCGCTCTGACTGTCGGCGACGGCCAACTTCTAGTTGACCGGCAGATTGTCGATGGCCTTCTGGGTGACGCCCCACTCCTTCTCGATCAGCCTCTCCCGCGCGTGATAGAGGAACTTGTAAGCGGTCTTGATGGTGCCGTCACTGACACCAGCGATGAGCGCAATGTCCTTGGAGCTCTTGGGCTCTCCCACGAGGTTCGAGGCCATGTAGATGCACGCGGCAGCGACTGAGAGGGGGGATCGACCCGCCAGCTCAGAGACGCTGGTCGTCTGGCGCGCAAGTGCCCTGGAGATGTTTTCAATCTTCTGGGCGACACGGAAGTGAAGCTGGGACGTGAAACGCGTGCAGAGGTCCTCAGCGTTGGTGGATGTGGCCGACTTGTATCCACTGAGATCCTGGATGGCGTTGCCGCCTGGGTTCTTCTCCTTCATCTTCTGCAGGAACGCCTCGAGCATCTTGAAGGTGCGGCCAATCTCCTTCTTGCTGACGTGCGTAGCCTGGAAGATCTCGCGGAATGTGCGGCCGACGCCAGCCTGGCGGCAGGCGATGAAGACGCATCCGGCAATGAGGGTCTCGGTCGGCTTGCCCTTCATGAAGCTGTGATCTTGACACAACTTGAAGATCTGCTTGGCGCCGTCCGAGACGTTCTTACCGAGGTTGAGACTATCGCAGATGGACTGGATATCACGGAAACCGTCGAGCAGCACCTTCGAGACCTTGTCGTTCTGGGACTTGTTCTGGATGCGTGCGAGGTTTTTGTGGTCTCGGCCCTCGGAGAAGGCGATGCTGGTCTCCAGCTGCGCGCCGTCGAGCAGCGGGTTGCCGGCGTCACCAACACGGGAGGGGTCGTCGTTGCCTTGGTCGTCGTTGGCGAAAGTACGCCACTCGGAGCGCGTGTCGATGATGCGCTCGCCGACGACCAGGCCGCAGGAGCCGCACACCATGTCGCCCGAGGAGAACTCCTCGACAAGGTTGGGCGGCTGCTCGCGGCAGTCGGGGCACTCAACAATGATGTTGAGGTCCTGCTTGTAGTCCGGGATGGGATTCCCATGCTCATCCAGAGCCGGGGCTCCGTTGGCGGGAAGCATCTTGGGTTCGTACTTCTTGGGCGTGTAGATGTTGTCGAGTTCGTCAAAGACTTTCCGGCGACGCTTGGCCTCCTTCTTCCTGCGGCGGAGCTGTGCCTTTTTGACTGTGACTGTCCGAAAGACCTTGGTGTTCTCGTCCAAGGGGACCGCTTGTTCCCAAATGCGGTTGGTTGAGAGATGGACAAAGAGCGGTGAATGCAGTTTGGCGACGACGAAGGAAGTTCTTTGTGCTTCGTCGAATGTCGCAGAAGGGCGACGGCTCGTGAAGGAAGCGGGCGGGCGGGCGGTCGGACGGAAGGCGGGAGGAATGCTGTCAAAGCCGGTAGAGAAAGGAAAAGAGAACTCTTGATCCCTGTAGCAACTACCGTGAGCACTTCATGTCCTGACTTTCGACAGGAATCATCTCTTCTCACAAATGGACCTTGCGGTGACGGGGAGGTGCCCGGAAACCAGAGAGTTGGTCAATTAGGTGTGAGAGAGAGGGAGATTGAGAGCCGCGTGACGCAGCCTGCCGACCAAATCTCAACCAGTGAAGGCGTCTGAGAGGTGCAAAAGTGTCCCAGATCAAGGAGATTGTCGGCTGCGAAGTCGTGAATCAATCGCGCGAGTGCTGGATGGCTGTCTTGGTCGAGGTTTCGGCGAGGGAGTTGACTTCTGGCGGCGAACGAGTGACTGGGTAAGGGAAGAGATTTCCTGGAGGTTTGGAGTGTCGCAGAGTTTCCCTTGTAGCCAGGCCCGGGCGCCGTGGCGGCAGGCAGCAGCAGCGGGTGGGTTCTAGAAAGTGCATGAATAAGCAGCCCCCAGCCTGGGGTCACGTGGGGTACCTTCTATTCACTGGTTTCCAGGTTGGCAGTCGCATTCACCCATTGTGAACGGGAACAAGTGAATGCTTTCGATGGAACTTTCTGTTATTTCCTGCAGCTTACTGCACATTGGCATCTGGGTATTATTAATCAAACACTTTCCACACCTCGCTATTGAACCAACGCTGCCGTTCTCGCTAAGGCCAAAATTACCACCCTGACACCGCGATACTGCTCGTCCCTCAGCTTGGTCTCCAGATGTATCGGTGTATCCGGCCATCCTCCCGCAAATCCTGGCCGAACTGCAAGCTGCTTGCATCGATCTGCGGCGGGTGATGCGCCATGGAAGGCAAGCCATGGTATGGCCGGCCGAATCTGTCTGGGTGCGGCGGCGGGCTGTATGCTCTCGGGTTGTCCAGCAACGGGCTCCTGTCGGGAGACGGTGACCTCGATCGCGGGCGTCGGAGAGGAAGCACCACCTCCATTCCGGGATGAGGGTCGTCGTCTCCTGGTCGGGGCATCGACATTGACCGCCCTGTCCGTGTGGAAGCTGGAATCCGGGAGTCCGTCGGTGACAGGGGGACACCGACTAGTGATTCTGTGTCATCGTTCACCACCGTCCGAGAAGATGTCCGGCTGGCGAGGGACTTGCGGATCATCATGCGCCGCTGTCTCTCGTCTTCTTCGATGCGCTCTGTTGGGCTCATATTGCTCCGTCTCTTGAATTCTTTTCGTGTAAGGTATGGGTCCTTCTTGCATGCGTCTCGGTATCGTTGCTCTGATCGACGGTTGTAGAGGAGATAGGCGACGATGCAGATGAGAATTACGCAGCCGACGACGATGATCGTGATCAAGATGGCTGTTGTGCTGGTGGATAGGGAGGTATCGGAGTCTCTCGTCGCCAGTCTCTTCGTATATGAGCTGATGTCCAGCCTCATTTTGCCAGTGTGAGTGAGGATATGTTTTGTCCTAAGATCTTCGGATGTCTTGGCTTGGACAGGAGGGGTTGGGAGAACAGGCCCTTATCATTATTTGAGAGCCGCAGTGCTGGGGAAACAAATATGCCCAGCTGGCTACCCTGGTCGCTGATGTTCGCCAGGACCGCAATGTAAGAAGAGACTTCGAGACCAAGGGGTGGCTATTATTGGCCGTCGCCGACTTCCCGCCAAGGGTCACCTCGCACACGACTGTATGGCAAGTTATTGGAAAGGCACAATTGGGAAGGGCAGAGGGCTTGGCCGACGATCTGGGAGTGCAAGGTACTAGTAGTACAACGGTACCGTGGTTGCGTGGGCGTGGCTCTGCCACGCCGAGACTCTAAGGTGTAATGCATCACGAATCTGGCGGGAGACTGGAGGCGCAGTAGGACCCGACCCGTGCTATCGCTTGCCCGTTTGCCCCGGCGCGGCAGAGAAAGTTTGTTGATCCCGGCTTGTAGGCGTTCAGCACGGGGCAACATGACCGCCTCTGATTACTCCCTTGCCTGGCCCTTGCCGCGTATCTGGCCCTCGCTACAAAGCGCAAAGTCCGTCAGTCCGTGACGTTGTCTTACCCCCGAGATCGACTGGCCGAGGCTGAACAGCTACATGCTCGGATGCCTTGAGACATTCGTTTCGCGGAGGCGAAGACAGTGCATCCATGCCAGCTGGGGAGATGGGCAGACGGACGGCGAGACGACGGGGCATAAAAAAGTTTCGTCTGGTGTTGCTGGGAGCATCCTGGTGGCTTGAACGAGGTCGTACAACTGGCTTTGAGGACACGGGACTACCCATGAACACGAGCAACTGGTCGTCTTGGCTGCTTCGGCCGGCCGAGAAACCGTTCAGCGGACGCGGGGCACAGCCCGGGGACTTAAAGCCAGCCGGCTATTTTTGGGCATTGGAGGGTTCGGCGCCAGGACGGGACAGGACAGGACCCCTGGAACTGTCATCTTCGCAATCTGGAAAGAAATCCTCCCGTCGGTCGGTCTGCTGGGGCGTCACGAGCTGCCTGGGCAAAGACAATGTCTCCCCGACCGAGCATTGACTTCGGATCTCTCGAGACATGGACGCCGTCTGATGTCGGGACAGAATGATGGCCGCCGCCGGCACTGACGCGGTCGCCCCCTAAATGATCGACATGCCTGGCATGAAGAGCAGCTGTTTGGGCCGCAGATGCGGCGTCAGCATCGGGACGTTTCGAGTGGCAGGCAGAGCTGTCCTTCGGAGCTATGGCGCCTGCTCTGCCTTATCTCTTTGATCGGGGGGACGATGCGCAGTCAGCGTTGCACCTTGTTGATTGATGATCGATCTCTGGAGTCTGCTAGATTGGGCGACGAGTGGCAGTGCAGTCAGTGTTCATTTCAGTCGTAGTGCTCCGTGGGCTGAAAGCTCCGCCTCGGCCATTATCGTGGGGGGACGAATTGGACCGGCGCCCGTGTTCCCCGTGGTCTTGCATGACAGATGAGGTGTCTGTGGCGGCGTGACGACGTCGTGAAGCCGTGATGATCCTCTTGAGCTCTCGGAGCTGTCTCCCGCTAGAATGTTGAGGTGATGGAGATGTTTCGGGGCCCCATCGGCGGTGACGTCTGCTAAAAGTGGCCACTAATGGAAGCCCCACGGGACTCGGCGCCGCCTGCCGAACCTCGGCGAGCTGATGGAAACGCCGTCGACGGAGAGCTTGGAATGCTGGGGATGTCACTTTCGGCAACAACTCACTTGACAGCTCCTAAAATCACCCACCATGAAGCCGAGCACAGGAGGATTGGGCGTTATCACTAGAACAGCACTGTCCAAGTGGCGGCCAGCTTCAGCTGTGGCGCACCCTGGCCGAAGATGGAGCTCGACAGTCTCCGGAGCCGGCTCGTTGCCCCTCGAGGGATACCGGGTTCTTGATATGACGAGAGTCCTCGCCGGCGTAAGATTCCGCCTTGCCAGTTGAACTGTAACCCCGACTGACTCCATTGTAGCCATACTGTACCCAAATCCTTGGAGATCTCGGGTACGTCTCCATTGAAGTCTAGAGTGACGCTGCCATGTCACTGACATCACCAGCGCCGAGGTCATCAAGATCGAGCATCCCGTGAGGGGCGACGATACACGGGCGTGGGGGCCTCCTTACGCCTCATACCACCCGGACTCGCCGCAAAAGGGGCCAGGAGAGTCGGCGTACTTCCTTGGTGTGAGTTGAGTGACACGAGTCTCATCCTCCAAGCTGGCACCCGCAGCCTATTACTGACACGGCTCCTTCAAGGTCAACCGGAACAAGAAGTCCCTCGGGCTGAACTTCCAGCACCCCAGCGGCACCGACATCCTGCATAAGCTTGTGTCGAAGTGTGACATCCTGGTTGAGAACTACCTCCCTGGCACGCTGAAGAAGTACAAGCTGGACTATGAGACCCTCCGTGCTATTAATCCAGGTTTGATCTACGCATCCATCACGGGGTATGGCCAGACTGGGCCGTACTCAGACCGTGCCGGCTACGATGTCATGGTCGAGGCCGAATTCGGACTGATGCACATCACGGGCAGCCGTGATGGGCCGCCAGTCAAGGTCGGCGTGGCGGTCACAGATCTGACCACGGGGCTGTACACGAGCAACGGTATCATGGCAGCCCTACTGTCGAGAGCCAAGACCGGCAAGGGTCAGCACCTCGATGTTGCGCTGAGCGACTGCCAGACGGCGACCCTGGCGAACATTGCGAGCAGCTGCCTGATCAGCGGGGAGAAGGATTCGGGGCGATGGGGAACAGCACATCGTATGTATTTCGTCTAACAGCTGTTCGGACAGAGCACTGACCCATGCAGCTTCCATCGTGCCCTACCGATCTTTCAAGACGAAGGATGGCGACGTGCTCTTCGGCGGAGGCAACGATAGGCTCTACGGCATCCTCTGCGATGGGCTCGGCCGGCCAGAACTGAAGGAAGACCCCAAGTTCGTTACCAACGCTCAGCGCGTTGCCAACCGAGACGAGCTCGAGGCGATGATCGAGGCGATCTCGGTGACGAAGACGACGCAAGAGTGGCTCGGGGTGTTCGAGGGCAAGGGGATGCCGTATGCTGCAGTCAACGATGTCCAGGCCACTTTGAACCACGAGCACACCAAGGCGCGGAACATGGTTGTTGAGATGGACCACGAGCAATGCGGGCCGATCAAGATGGTCAACACGCCGGTCAAGTACTCGGAGAGTGAGCCCAGGATCCGTAGCGCGCCGCCGACGCTGGGACAGCACACGGAGGAAGTGCTGGCAGATCACCTGGGTCTGTCTCAGTCAGGCATCGAGGCGCTCAGAAGCGAGGGTGTGGTCAGGTAGTCTAGAGGCTTGGAAGACGAGGAATATCAGGTGTATGGATCACCATTCAGCAGCATACATCAGATGTACGCGGGACACTTTCGGCGTCCCGTGCCTTCCTACTTTGATAGGGCTGGAATTTTCCAATGATTATCTCCCGCCAGATCGACTGGCTGAGAGGGGCGGTGCCCTGGCTATCAGGCCAGGTAAAGCAAATAGGCTCTATCGCACTGTAAGCCCGCGGTCCCAAAAAGGGAGGGCGTAGAGGAAGGGTCCCGGTTCGACCGGGGCTCCGACCTTTTGCTTTTCTTTTTTCTGTTTCTCCCAGTCCTTGTAGATCAATTCCCAGTCATTCTTCATGTTTTATTGTGTGATTGCTTCATCAGCCAGGCCTTTTCCATGCTGGTCGCCCAGCTGTATTTTCTCCTGAACACCTCGGTGGGCTCGGTGAAACATATGGCCCGTGCGTTGCGACCACGTGACCACGCGTTGCTGAAGGTGGAACGATGGGAATCTCATGAGACTTTCAAACTTTCAACACGTCCAACCAACCAACATGGAAGAGACTTCACAGGAGGGCAGCAGTCGCCAAGAGGCGGCCGGCGACTCCTTTGCCGCTCCTCGTCAGGAGGCCGCACCTGAGGCCCCGAGCCACCCTCAACCACTGGCACCACCGCCTGCAACTTCCAGCTCACTCACATCGACAACACCAACACACGCCTCTCATCAGTTTACCTCGTCTCTCTCCTACATCATGTCCAAGGTCAATCGACAAACAGCATCACAGACAACACCAACAGCTTATGTACCATCACCTGCTCTCCAGCCCCCGCAGACCAAGCTCAATCGCCAACTCGATTGGGGCTCCAAACCACCCCCAGACCTGGCATCATTACCGACGACTCTCTCCGCACCGCCATTGACTCTGGCCCCGGGGACGAAGCGAAAGCGAGGAGATGAAGATCACACCGAAGACAGCGCCCCCGTCACATCACCCTCGGTGCCGCCAGCCGCGCCGGCAGAGGAGCCGTTGCCGCCGCTGGTCCTCGAGAAGCCGGTCCTGCGCAAGAAGAAGACGAGCGCGGACGCCATCCTCCGCTGCGAGCACTGCACGAGAACAACATACAGCACGACAAACCCCCTCGTTACGTGCTCGGAGTGCTACGAGTCCTGGCACCAGCACTGCCACGAGCCGCAGATCCACCCCGTCATCGTCGCCGGCAAGGCGCCGCTGAAATGCTCGAGGTGCGTCGGCGAGGAGCAGAAGGTGCGGGAGTACGAGCGCGCCAAGGCGGAGATGGAGGAGCGGGAGGCCGCTGCGGCGGCGTACTCGAGCGTGGACGCCACGAGGGAACGGAATCTGGAGGGGCTGCCTGAGCCGCCGAGGACTGAGCTGGTCGGGTTCGGCGCCGGATCGTCGACACGGGAAGAGGTTTGTGCCAGTCCTGGTGCCGTTGCGAGGGGTTTATGCTGACTTGTCATGCAGAGAGTGACGTATTTCTCATCACTTAAGAGAACGGACTTGATCAACCTCTTGGTGTTCAGCGATGCTCTCCAGCCGGGCCTGCTGGTAGACGTCCTGGCGTCTATTGCGAAGAACCACCCGGACCTCCCAATCTTCAACCACCCCGAATGGGCCCAGGTATGTCTGGTGTTACTCCCGGATGCACCCCTACTAACTCTCGCCAGGGAGGGGAGAGGGCGCCATCACCACAGCCCGCAGGCGCACACGCAAAAGCGACAACATCTCTACGCAGACCAACAAACAAGAAGCACAGGGTCTCTGCCATCAGGAAGGTGCAGGACCTAGCCGCCGCGGCGCTCGGCATTCCCAACAACCAGGAGGAGGAGGAGTTCCTCCCGTCCCAGTGGCCAAAGGTCGGACAGGGCCTGTACGCCCAGCTGGGACCGGAGGAGAAGGACCCCTGGATGTACGACGACGATGACGAGGAGGCGTTCAGTCACTGGATCGTCGGCGGCGACGGCAAGCAGATCATCCCGCCGGTGCTGGTGGTGGGAGTGTAGATTCATCATTATACCAAGCATTACTCGTGGCTACGCGCGCGTCCCCCCTCCTGCATTACTTCGCGTCGGCGTCACCGGTCTGGCGGTGGTGTCCTTGAGCGGCCAGCTCGCATCCCCGAGGGTATCCGCCCGCGACACCCTTTCTGGTGGTGCCCTCCTCTCCCTGTGGGCATGGTGGCTGCGATGCCCTCTCCGCCGTGACCTGCGGCGCCAGCTTCCCGCCTCGCCGAGGAGGGTGTGCCGCCAGATGACGGCGCGGGTGAACTCCGCCACGCCGAGGACGAACACGACGCCGGCGACGAGACCGTTCCCGGTCTCGGGGGACATGTTCCACAGGCGGTAGTCGGGGGGCGTGAAGACGCGGGGGCCGGGGACCTGAGCGACCCAGGCGAGGAATATGGCTATGAAGCTGAAGGCGAGGATGAGTCGGATCAGGAGGGCCCAGGGGTTCGGCGGCGTGTGGGGGCGGAACATGGAGAGGAAGGAGAGGAATATGGAGAGCGTGAGGAGGGTCACGGCGGCGAGGGCCGTCGAGCTGCACGGTGTTAGTCAGATCTGCCTGTGCGAGCCGCTGTGTAAGGGAACATACCCCGTTGGTGTTCCTGCGGCGCTGGGGACTTGATAGAGGAACGTCCCCAGGCCCGCGATGAGGGCGGCGCAGATGTGGATTTGAACGGCGTCGGAGGTCATCTGAATCCATGACAAGTACGTCGGGTTGCCGCTTGGCCGTCTTGTAAGCGTCGTCGTCGTGACCGTGGAGCGATTCGGGTGGGTTGATGTGGTGTACGGCGTCTTCATGGTCGATCTCCTGCCGATGGACACGGCGACTGTAGCCGTCCGCTTTGGAGGGGCGAGCTCCAGAGGAGGAGGGCGGTGGACGCGGTCCTTCATGGCGCTGGCTATTAAAGAAAAATGAGGGACGAGTCTTCGAGGTAGTCGAGACTGTTTGCTGTCGAGATCATGAGAGGCGTCCTGGCCCGTTTCCAGGTGCCAGTCAGCCAGTCAGTCTGTTGTCTTTCAGACCAAACGGAATGTTGTCGAGTGCAGCGCAGCGCTGTCCAGCAGCCGTATGTGCAGTACTTCAGTAAATCCCTTCTTGTGCAGCTTGCGGGCAGGGCCAGCCTAAGGGGTAATGAAGGATCGCCAAATGGCGTCGGCCGTACATGTCGACATGCCGGATGAAGAGACAAGAGGGAAAGACGGCCGTGGGATAATCAACGGCGCAGATGACCAGATGGTCGTTCGGAGCGACGATGCCGCCGACCCTGGCACTGGGATGTCGTCGTTCCGGGACGCAGGCCGACGACGTGACCTCAGCTTTGTGGCTGGAGCCGACGGGCCCTTTGCATCTTGAGACGGGCAAGGCCCTGGATTTGTTAGCAGCCATGTTAACCGGCAGGGGTTCGCCGCACATGCAGCGTGGCGGACCGGGGGCAGGGGATATCTCGGAGTCGGTGCCACGGTGGTCTGGTCCCTTGGTTCAGGGTCGCATTCAAGAACACAGATCGGGTGGTCGGACGATGGTTGCGCCGCGGTATCCCAAGACGCTGGCGCGTTGCGCGCTTGTCTGACCGTGAGGAGCGGACGCTCGAACGTGAGGTCCGGGTCAATTGGCGATGCCTCATCCCATGTTCCAGAGCTCGGAGACCGGACGACGACGTCCAAGGCCTCGGGGCTGGGCATCGACGGACGGAATAACATCCCTGCTTCAACGTGATCGTCAACCTGTTACACAGCCGGGGCCCCTGACGGCCACCCCTGGCTTACCCCGTCCTCATCTCTCGCATTCTGCCGAAACGCACCTCTTCGGTTCCGATATTTGCTCATTTGCTCTCTTTCTACCAAGGTGCTGTCTACTCGCCGCGAGAACCCCCCACGCAGGGGAGACAGACGGGGGCGCGCCGGCATCCTGAACCACGGGTCGTCGGGTCGAGGGGCCCGCGAAAAGAAAACCAGCAACCACATCGTGTCGAAACCTGGCTCAGACTTGCCTTTACGACCTCACAGCCTATGATCCCGTGCACTGGAAACACTCTCCGGCACGGAGGGTTACTGCATAAAGCAGAAACGCACAACTGCCGGTCGTAGTGTACCAGGCGATCACGGCTCGGAAGTATCTGTGTATCATCACAGCCAGTTCGTCGAAGTTATGCAAGCACTCGCGTGCCCCCCGTGACGTTTCCTCGCTTGTCGCAACCCAAAGTGAGTCCAGACCCCTTCTAACCAGTGACCAGGGTCGTCCCCTTGGTCCGTCCGCTCTCCATCTTGGCCGTCCTCGCGCCGAATTGAATCTGTGGGGGACCGCGAGTCAGTATACTTGCGGTCTGAGGCCGTCATCAGACGAATATCGGATGATCGCGGGTCCTTACCGCTCGCTTCTTCTCCCGGGCCACGGAGCGCATCCCCAGCTCCTCGGCTAGGAGTCGCAGGACACGCTTGCCGGGTTCAGGAAGAGACTCCGTGCCGGGGTTCCCAAAGTCGCATTTCTCCCATACCGGCCCCTCGATTGCCCACTTGACAAAGTCCTCGTCGAGGTATGGGAACCGCACCTCGCGGCTCCAGTGCGCCATGGCTCTGTCGTCGCGCCCGAGATTGCGCTTGCCCAGGCGGCCAACGTCCAGCTTGAGCTCTTCCGCGAGACCAGAGTAACCCGCGCGCTCAAATGCAGCCAGGTGGCGGGAGTAGCCCCCGAAGAGCTCGTCCGCGCCCAGGCCGGAGAGAAGAACCCTGGCAGGAGTTCTGTACGGCGTCGGACTTGAGTTTGGGTGTTCGTATGCGGACCCTACACCTCGGGAGGCAAAGTACAGCGCGTACGCGATGGACAGGTCCATTTCGGTATTGTGCGGGTGCATCAGAGAAATCACTTGACTTCTGTGAGCCAGGGTCTCGGTGTACGGTACATCAACCTGGACGAGTCAGCGAGCGCCCAAGTGACACCGGCGAAGGGTCGACGTACTGCGACAAATCTCCACTGGCGTGACGGACAGACAGAGGCCAGCTCGGCAAAAGACTTTCTGCCGGTGACGCGATCTGGGCATGCCTCATATATAGTCTCCGCGGCGTCCTTGCTTCGGTGCTGAGCCACCCGCGGATTCTCAAATGCTACGTTGAGAAGGTCGATGCCTTGTTCTGGCGGGAGCAGATCGCTGGCCAGACGGGCAAGCACTGTGCAGTCAAGGCCACCCGAGAAAAGAACCGAGATCCTGGTGTCGGCAGCTTTACCCGTCGTGGGTGGCGGCACGTTCTGGACACGGAGCTTCAAAGACTCGACGAGCTGCTGGCGTAATTGCTGAACAGATGGAGCTGCTGGCAGCAGTGGGGGCACATCATCCAGAGTAGACATGTTGAGACGCCCGATGTTTAGGACCTGTAATCGTAAGTAGCAGGAAATTTCCATCAAAATGCAGATGCAGGACTCACAAAGTCGTCATCGTGTTCCACAGACCACTGCTTTCGGGACAGAGGTGCTGACGAGGCAGACGTCCCCCAGCTTTTGACATCGAGCACGTATATACCGTCGGCCTCGACCTCAGTCCAGCTTGAGGAGGTATATCCGGAAGTGCTGGACAAGACAAGACCTTCGTCATGGTTGACGAGGAGCGATCTTCGGCCGAGTCTGTCCCGGCCGAAGTAGACTCGCGAGGAGTGCGTGTCAAAATAGACAAAAGCAAACGGTCCTTTGATGCTGCGAAGAACATCAAGTACTGCGTCCTCGTCTGACGCTGCCGCTAGCAGTCCAAAGATGGCCTCGCTGTCGTTTCCATTGACTGGCTCGCCGTCAAGCTTCCATGCCTCCCCGTTCCAACAGAAGATCGACCCTGTGGAAGGATCGCGGAGAGGTTGCGGTGCGACGTGATCGCCGCGGAGTGACAGGACGGTCGATGTAAAGGTCAGAGAGAGCGAGGTCCCGTCATCGCATGTGACGTTGGCCTTCTCCTGCCCCAGATGGTCTGGGCCGCGGTTGATGAGGCATCTCTTCAGGTCGTCGGTCAAAGACTGCGCGCCGTCGCGGGAGATGACCGCGTGGATGCCGCACATGGGCTGGTGTTGAAGCAGTTGCGAAACCAGAGGCAACGAAGGCAGAAACGCGAGGCTGGTGATGCAAGTCGAGAGGATACCCGATGCTCAAGGAAGGTCGTGCGGGAGTGATGAGAGTCAGATGTCGTCGATAGATGAATATCTTCAGTGCTGGAGTGGCAGAATAAGGAACCCAAAGATTCCAGCTTAGTCATCACATTCCGAAACGTCGCATCGCGCGGGAGGCACAGTCCACAGTTGCCTGATGAGGTTTAGCGCCAATGTTCAGATGTGCATCATCCCTTGAGAAGGAACAAGTTGCCACGAAGACCTTCTGCTTCATCTCTGTCGACCTACTCCAACATCAACCTACGAGGCCCTCCTACGAATATCCTCCCCCGGCGGCATCGAGGCATCTCCTACGAGGGCAAATCTTATCCGCGGCGACATGAGAAACTAGAGCCCCAGACGCCACCTCGAAATCATGGCGAGGGCCACTCATTTCATGTCCTCTCACTTGCTCCTCATCTCACTCCTTCAACTCGTCCTTCTCTTCGCGCCATCAACATTCGCCTACCAGCAGCTTTCCGATGACTGGCTGAAGGAGATTACAGTAGACGAGGCAGAGTTTGATATCCACAGCGGCGGGCTGCTCGCGCCGCTTCTCATCCCCAGGGTTCCGGGGACCGAGGGCCAGGTCAAGGCCCAGCAGCATTTCGTCGACTTTTTCAGGAAAGAGCTGCCGAAATGGAGCATCTCATGGCAGAACTCGACAGACAAGACGCCCGCGACCGGCGACAGGGACATTCCCTTCCAGAACCTCATCTTCCGGAGGGAGCCACCGTGGGCCAAGCCGGGGCAGACCAACTGGCTCACCCTGGTCGCTCACTATGACAGCAAGATTGAGCCCGAGGGCTTCATCGGCGCGACGGACAGCGCGGCGCCCTGCGCCATGCTGATGCATGTTGCGAAGACGCTGGATCAGAACATGACGAAGATGCACGATGAGATGGTCGCGCTGGGCGAAACGGGCGGCACTGTGGCGATGGACATGGGCCTTCAGATCATCCTCCTCGATGGCGAGGAGGCTTTCAAGGCCTGGACCGACACGGACTCATTGTACGGGTCGAGGTGAGTTATCCCCTCAAAACGGGTGTGTGGATGGAAGACTGACTGCTCCCCAGATCTCTCGCCGAGGAGTGGGAACACACCTTCAACCCCGCCACTGCAGGCTACCAGAACCCGCTGGACCAGATCAGCCTCTTCGTTCTCCTGGACCTCCTGGGCGCGCCGAACCCCTCGATCCCCTCGTACTTCGTCACCACCCACTGGGCTTACCAGAACCTCGCCAAGGTCGAGGAGCGCATGCGCGACCTCGGCCTTCTCGAATCCCAGCCCAAGCACCCCTTCCTTCCGGACGCTGGCAAGGCCTCGAAGGACATCAGGTTCCGGGGCATGGGCGACGACCATCAGCCGTTCATGTTTCGAGGCGTAGACATCCTGCATCTCATCGCCCTTCCGTTCCCGCCGGTGTGGCACACGATGCAGGACGACGGGGAGCACCTCGACCTGCCGACGGTGAGGGACTGGACGAAGATCGTGACGGCGTTCGCGCTCGAGTGGCTGGACATGATGGAGATTCGGCCCGAGGGAAGCTGAGGAGATGTTTTTGAGAAGCAGGCGAGCGAACACAGAGGCCACGGCCACATCATCTTGCGCGGACCTGGTGCGGGTGTCATTTTGTTTGTCGGTGGTACTGGGTAAAATAATTGAGAAACGCCTTCCCAACCCTCGATCGGGGTCAAAAAAAACATGAAAAATGAGCTATCGCGAGGGATCTCAAAAAAGATTCCGGAACGGGGAATTGAACCCCGAGCCTGTCGGCGCCGTCACCTGTTTGATGAGAGCGACAAATGTTGACCATTACACCATTCCGGATGAGGGAATTTGTTGGAAGATGGGCCCTCTCGGCGCGTCTATGTAGTGTGCGAATGACTCGAGAATGGCATCCTGGAGGGACCCGAGGGCCCGACGCCGTTCAGTGGGTGGGGTCAGAGTCCGGGAGGTACAGATCTTTTGGTTTTGAATGCAGAGGCTTTGAAAGGGAACGTTGGTACCGGTGGGCGTGTGGCGCCTGACCGAGCGACGGAGCAATGGGCCTGGATCATGATGAATCTAGATGCCCTTCGTTCAGTTTCGAGAAACGAGAGCAGCTTTGAAGTCGACTACAGCTCGGTAGAAGGAGAGATCAGGGTAGATTTTACCTCCCCAGTGGTCTGCCCGCCATGAGGGTCACAGAAAACATAGCCAGCCCAGCTGTGATGCCGTCCAGATACGTTGCCCTTGAAGTATCTGTAATCAAGCAAGAGGAATTCTTGATTTCTTGGAATCAAGAGGGAGGCCATGTCAATTCATACCCTTTCTTGCGGGTGCCCAAGCAAACCATTGTAATGACATTGTATTCTCAGCACATTGTCTTCTGTCACATGTGATATCAATCTCTCGAGTCTCCGGTCTCGACTATTCCACCGCTCTCCACTGCCGCTCCAGCTCTCCAATCTGCCACACAGCCGTCCCCGAACTGACCTGCGACCCAACATCCCGAGCCTGCTTGCCGTACATGGCGCCCTGCAGCTGATTCTGGTTCTCGAACCCGTACCCCACGCCCGCCGCGCCCCACGAGCCCGTGGCCCCAATCGTCCTGGCCTCCGCGTTGCCCAGCCACGTGTAGAACAAGCTCGAACTGTTCAGCGACTGCTGTCGATAGAGGGCCATCCGCTGCTCCACCATAATCTTCTCGATCACCATGACCGTCCGTACGTACACCTCCGTACGGTGGTCGCCGAACGCTATCAGCGCCGTTGGGTCCGGGGGGCTGGCGGCGCAGGCTTCGCGGTACAGGGCGCGCATGCGCGGGCTGTACATCTGGCACATGTTGTGGCCCTTTCTCAGCGCGGCCTTGAGCGGCATCGATGCCTCGAGGGCCGTGCCGCGGGTGAACTCGTGGTGGCACGCGGGGCAGATGGTGCATTCGAGCCAGCCGTACCAGATGCCGTTCTCGAGCGTCTTTTCGCGGCGGCAGAGGGGCAGCTGGGCGTAGTCTGCCGCGAAGGACTCCAGCGTCGCGGTGCTCTGGGTGTAGTAGGACTCGAGGAGCCTTTGGAGGTATAACGGGAAGCGAGGGAACTGAGGGTTCAGGCAGCAGCGATGCGTGGCGTCTGGCTGTATCCCCGTTTTGCGGACGAAAAATTTCGTCATGTCCATTGACTGGATGATCGAGACGTAGCAGCCGCCGCAGACGCCGAAGTCCTTGGGGTTAGACTTGAGAGTGTACCAGACCGCGCCCTTGATGCCTTCAGGTTCGCACGAGGGACCTTTCACGGCCTGATCGAGGGCGTTCCAGAACAGGGAGTAGTCCTTCCGGTCTTGAGCGAAGCTCATGGATATGGCCATGCTGAACAGGCCCAGGACGCAGAGGCACTTGTCGGCGTACTCGACCGTCTGGTCCTCGTCCGAGTCGCGCCACTTCCCCTCCTCGCCGGTCCCGAGAACATGGTCGCAGAAGCAAGCCGGGCAGATCAGCACGAGCGGGTATTCTTTCGGGCAGAACCACTTCCTGCTGTTGCGCGGTGCACGCTCCGTCTTCGGGCAAGGGGCGATTTGCAGCCGTGCCGATGCCTCCGTCACGAACCCGGGCCAGTCGCCGGCCCTGGACCGCTTCTCGTACTCCTTCCGGACATAGGGGACGGCGAGATCGCACGCCCACATGTCGTCTTCTCCCTGGGGTGTTGTGTTCTGCTGGAACCTGGAGGCGAAGGAGTACACGCTGGCGTGGTCTTCCCAGCATGCCTCGCAGATGACGAGGCCGGGGATGGCGTCGTCCCTGGCCAAGTACCACTTGGTCCCCTCTGAGCCTTTGACGCCGCCGAGTCCCTTGCAGTCGGGGATCTTTGCGCGGAATTTCATATAGTTGACGAGGGCGTCAAGTGAGCCCGTGGCCTCTGCCTGCTTGAGCAGACGTTCCTGAATCCTCGTCATGCTGAACTTACACGCCCGGGGGACGTTGTCGTCGATGTGGCGACCCGCGAAGTGACCACTGAATTTTGTGTTTCGGAGGTGCTCGTCGTAGCATCTCGAGCAGATGGGGACTTCCGGGGCGTTTGGATGGAAGTACCATGTCGTGGGAAATGTCATGGCGGCACTGATGCAGCAGGTGTCGGGTTGGGTGGGCTTGTCCGAAGGACTGGGATCTCCCAGGTTGGGCTCTGCTGTGCAACTTGGAGGCAAGGCATCCGGGGCAGGAGTGTTGACGACATCCTGCTTCATGTGTCTGCTGTGCTCGGCGCTGGATGTTTGCCTTTGTTGGCAAGCCCGGGCATCCGAAGAGACGGTAAGCTCTTTCAAGAGCTCATCGATGTCGTCGGTGATCTCATCACTCTGATGAGGTAGCTCAAGCCGACCCGCCTCATCCGTGGCATCCGGTATTGGTTGTTCGTATTCTCGCGATGCCGCCGAGGGAGACACTGGGCGAGGCGGCAGAGGCGGTGCCTTCAGGTTGTAGCTGGGCTGTTGAGGTTCTGAACCGAGGCTCGACTTGATCTGTCGCCAGGAATCCCTGAACGATCCAAGGACTGCAGACTCAGGCCGGGCCTGCGGTTGGTCCCGCCCTGCCGGAGCGCCGGGGGGAGCTGGACTTCGCGGGGGAAGCGGAGGTGGCTGATCTTGTTGATGCGACATGATCACAATTGTACGCGATGTGCCTGTGCAATATTCTCCCACGGCAGGAGAACCAGGCATTTAAAGGAGCTTCGAATGGAGGAAGACGCCTTGGACGCCGTGGAACTGAAGGCGGGGTGCCCTGGCCCCATCGCGGATCGGGACTCGGAAGCAAGATCCTTGGCGAGGCAGACTGCTGGGAGATCTCTAGTGGCCGGATCGACCAAAATAAGCGAGCGGGGTGCCAAAGATCCTGGACGGACGGTCATTTCTCACGGGAGCGATCTGTTGTTTGTTAAACTGGAATAGCTTTTGTTATACTAAGACACCTGCAAGATGCTCTTGATGACCTCGTCGGTCCCGACCACCTGGGCGAATTCGCCGTCCAGGCTCGCCAGATGCACGGCATGGACCGTCTCAGCGTCAAAGTCGCCCTTGGCGTACGTCGCCGTCGCGTCCCGGACCATGAAAATGCCCTCCCCGTCGGGGCTGTCGCCCAACACATGCAGATTGGCGGCCATGCGCACCGTGGTGCTCACGCAGTGATCCGTCGTCAGTCCAATCACGACGAGCTGCTTCGCCCCGAAATCCCGCAGGCGGACCTCGAGATCGGTGCCGATGAAGCTCGAGTTGACGTTCTTCGTCAGCACGGGCTCGGAGGGGAGCGGAGCGGCGAAGTCGGCGGCGGCGACGGCCAGGATGTCGGACCCGGGGAGCTTGTACGAAGGATGGAGGGCTGAGCCGGGGGTCACGGAATGGTGGTGGACGTGGATGATGAAGACGGGCTGAGTCGCCTGCTCATTGTACTTGCGTGTCTCCCTGAGGAGTCTTTCGACGTTCGACTCGAAGGTAGGCGTGCTGCGGTCGGAGCCCCAGTGTGTCGGGTGCTTGAAGCCCTGCTGGATGTCGACGAGGAGCAGGGCCGTCGGAGCTTCGGAGGCGGACTTCATGGCGAGAGAACTTGGGGTCAATCGGATTTTGATGTCGACCTCGATTCTCTTGCCAGCTTGCTGAAACGGTGTGAGGGGGGTTGGCGGTGAGAGATGATGTGTTTTCAGTCCGCACAAGACCACCTTAAGTACTCAGTTCCCGGGTCCATCGTGGGAGTCATGTTCAGTTGGGCTAAGAGGTGATGGTGTCGATGGCGGAAGACATGAAGGGCGGAGAATGAGATGAGATCCACACTCAGGGCGCAACGATCTCCTATCAGCGATCCTATTGGCTTCTCCGCCTAGTACAGTGTGCATTCTCGGCCGGGAGGTCGCAGAAAAGATGACTAGGCCAGGTATATGACTAGGTATCCAGATACGTTGCGCTTGAATTATCTCTATTTGAACAAGAGCCTATCTCGATTTCTTCGAATCAAGATGGGGGCCATGTCGATTCCTTAGACTCGAGATAGAGGCCATCTCAATTTCTTTGGCTCGATCTAAAGCCTACTGGGTCGACGTGTGCCCGCAGCGCCGCCAACTTGGGATATTCGCACCTCGAGATGCACTGTGTCTCGAGGTTGATTTGTATTATTGCCCATTCTCTAAACCCCCAAGTCGACTTCCATAGGTTCTGTTGTTCTACGTTGTTTTTTCGCAGATGTCTCGACCACCATTGCCTCCAACAAGTTCGTTGCCTCGGACACGACCCTCCAAACCCTTCAGACGAAGGGCCGAGAGCTGTATAGGCTGCTCGAAGATGCGACAGCTACCGGCGGAGATGTCTGGCCCCTCCCCTTCTCGAGCCATACTATTGTACCATTTTCGATCCTCCTTCGATCCCCTGCGATCCCGGGAATGCCCTTAAAGAAGCTCTCGAAGCAGCCGGGCGCCCAATGGACGACTGCCACCTGGTCTCTGGATATAACCCGCCAGTCAATAGCTGGGACCAAAGTCCCTACTATAACTCTATACACAGCAGCGGCAAGTCGATTCTGTGTCTATTCAACTTCGCCGAGATGGACAGATGGACAGCAAAGCGCCACCCGCTCCAGGAAAGAAACGCGGGCTAAGGCGATGGCGCGGTTACCACGAAGGACGACGCATTCTTCTCCCTGCTCGCGACAGATAATGGCAAGGGGTTGGCTCGAGGGATGTTAGCCGACCTAGAGGGCCGCAGAAAGGATGGCCTCCCGGGCTCGGAACGATTACGTCGACCAGACTTCAGTTCAAGCCTCAGCTCATTGAGATTACCACTCTCTCCCCCTCAGAAAATCGAGATGGCTTCTATCTCAACCAGGAGCAATTGTACCAGCTGCCTAATCGACTTCGCGCAGCTCTGAAGACGGCCTATCTGGACGGTAATAGCACTAGACCGGCCATGGATTCTGCGACCCTCGTGCCGACCACCCGCATAGACTCGGGCGGAGACACATCACAAAGGCCTCTATTTACACAACGAACAAAGTTTCCTACTACATTCGCTGGTGTTTAGAGGAGGCACCTCGGCCGGAACCTATCTCCCCGTATCCGCCAATCCCATTGTCGAGAAAGGCGAAGCGCCAGCAAGAGCGCTTGTCATCGCAGTCCAACTCCAGCATCTAATTGACGTCCGCCAAACCAAGGGCGGCATCGAGTCCGGGCCGGGAAGCAAAGCGTCTACATATCCTCTCTGGCCACTCGACAGACCGGTCCGGACTAGCCCCGTTGCCAAACTATCGTGTAGAGCGGAGGAAGTGTAGAATTGCGTGTTTGGGAAGTTTAAGGCCTGTCTAACTAGTATCCTGACTTGCCCAAAGAGCCGTGTACTCTTGCGGCCTCTTCGGCTGGCGTGGTCGGCTGAATTTGATCTGTCATTAGGGGCGAATGTTGACTTATCGGCGAAGAAAAGATTTTGTGGTGTAATGAAGAACAGGAGGACACGGGCGAGCGCGAAGTTTGGTTGTATTAATATTTCCATGGTTTGATCGTTTGTCATGTCGGTCTTATATTTGCATCAAAGTTGAAGCCACACGACCTCAATTTTGAACAAGAAGCATGATGCAGCCGCCCACCAGTAGGTACTAGGAGCATGAGATGATTTAGACCAGCGAGCAGGCGTCGGAAGAGTTGAGAGCATCGGGCAAGCCGAGATTCTGCGAGCATCTCACGAGGGGTGCATCGTCGTCCACCGGTTATGGTTATTGTATTCCGTGTCGCTATCCTCCCCATGCTGCGCCAGAGTGACGAGTTCTCGTCTCGTCTGGCTTTACAATTATCTCAGAGAAGAAAAAAAAAATGAGATAATTTAGAATTCAGATTTGTCTTTATTTGACTACCTCTTACAATAAGCGACCTAGGGAACGAGGCTCATGCAGGGCTGGATACACCACGATCAACCTCTCGCCAATTAATCTGGACTCTCAGTCGTTTAACGTCACAATGAGATTGAGACCTTGCCCGTCAACTTCGACATGAATAGGTGTGAATTTGCACATTTTTCATCATTTCATCGCCAGACGACACCACACACGTTGGATGAGGCGGGACGCATGACTCGGGGCGGGTCCCTTTTTCGGCTATAACCCCTCCGAAAAAGCATCATCTCAACATCCGCCTCCAATGGCGCAGTTGTCAACCAATCCGGTTGAGTAGTGTAATGGTTATCACAGTGGATTCTGATTCCACTAATCTGGGTTCGATTCCCAGCTCGACCTTCTATTTTTGCCATTTTTTTTCTCCCCCACAGCCACTGGACCGAACCTGGCCAAGACAGGACGGATCTGAGAGCCTAGTTGCAGTCCTTCGGGTGTGCAGCCAGTAGGAGCGAGACCCAAGCAAGTAGAAAGCCATCAGCGAATCACCCTTACGACGTGGTCTCGGCTTATAAGCCGAATGACGACTGAGACATTACACGGGAGCCAAGGGATGCAAGTATTTTGCCAAGAGATCTTTCGCAAAGGTGAGAAATGCCCAGAAATCATCCCTTCCCCTCGAAAAGCAGGAGGTCATGTTTTCAACGACGACGATTGCTTGCCTCTTGGCGGCCGGTGTGGTCTTGGCCGCTGCATCACCAGGCTCGGACACGCACGCGGTGGCACACGGCCGGCGGTCTTGGTTGGCCAGCTGCCATGTCAACAACGACGCCACGGCCTGTCTGACCTACTGCTCTGCGGAAACTGGCAGAAAGATGGACTGCAGTTTCTCTGTCGCACGTTGCCGAAATCCCAAGAAATCACCATGAGCGCGTGGACTGACCTCTTCTCAGTGCCTCCCAGACAACGAGGGCTCACCGGTCGGCACCTGTTCATGCGATTGTCGTCACCATCTTGACCACCCCGTCGTGGACCTGCGATGATGCCAACGATGGCATACTGAAAGAAGGCATTGGATCAGTTGGATGGAGAGAAGGAGAGAGGGCTGGGAAGTGTATTATATCCTGTACGAACTTGTAGAAAACATGAGGTCGTGGTGACTCGTGAGAAGGATTGAATGGCGAAAGAAGGAGCAGGAGGATCGCTCGAAGGAATCTCGCTTGATGAGCCCGGCCAATGATAGAAGCCCAGAAAATCTACCAATCAAAACGCCCCAAGTCCCGCCACCTTGCGCCTCGTCGACAAACGGGGAAGTCGATTCGAGATGTCTCCTCTCGCATCGCCTCCGGATTCCGTGCCCATGCACGCCTAGAGACAATACAGACGCATCCAGACTCTTGATACCGCTCCGCACATAATCACTCTCCTGAATTGGTCTCGTGTCATTTGCCAGCTCAGTACCGAAGCGTCCGCCGACATGCCAAACACTGGCAAGCCGAGCCGGGACTGTCATTTATGTCGACAACGCCGTGTCAAGGTCAGGAAAGCGGTCACGAACCTTGCGCGCAGAGAGGCTGATTGGCGTACAGTGTGACCTGGGTCGGCCCTCGTGTCAGCGCTGCATCAAATACGGCGCCGAGTGCCCGGGGTATCGGGACGAGCAAGACGTCCTCTTCCGTCATGTCCGGGCCTCCAACCTGAAGCGAGGCAAGGCCAAGGCCACTCGCCAGGACGCTACTAGTAAAAAGGAGGACCCCGGCGCCTCTCAAGGAGGTTCCCCTTCTTTCATTACATGGCAATCGAGCGACGGAGCATCCGACCATGGCTCATCCACTTACTCCCAGAGTCTGGTCCACCGTGGTGCCACGCCGTACACGCCGCCCTCAACAGACACGGCCTCTACGTACACGCCGACTACTGTCTCATTGCGAAGCATCAAAGAGGACTGGACGCTGCACTCAATACCGCTCCTGCTGGACTGCTACTCGTCGGTTGTCGTCCTCGGGCGCATCTACAACGAGATCATCGCCCTCAAGAACGATGCCTTCATGAACGCCACGCACTTGTGGGCCAGGACTTACTTGGCCAATAGGTTCCACGCACCGCAGGATCAGAGAGAGAACGAGCTCTGTGTGAGCAAGGCGCTGGGTTCCCTTGCCGTTGCTATGCGCGATCCCCGCATGGCGACCGCCGACAGTACCATCATGGCTGTTTGGCTTCTGGGAATGTACGAGGTCAGTTTCCCGAGATATGTGGTACCCATGGACGACTCTGATACCCGATTCAGCTTCAAATAGGAGGGATTGGCAAAGTGAACCATTCCGCGTGGAGCGTTCATGCCGATGGTCTCACTGGCATTCTCCGCGCCCGAGGCCCAGACCAGTTCTTCTGGCCAAACGGACGAGCGATCTTCTGGTCGGTCTACACCGTCATAGTATGTTCGTACGCAGCCTCCCGAAAGTGCCACGACTGACACGACCAGCAAACCAACTGCATCATGAATGCGAGGGAGTGTCCCGCCGAGTCGGAAGCATGGCTGGACATTGTGGAAGGCTTCCGAGACCCCAACGACTCCCTGGTCCTGCGCATATCTCGATATGTCATCGGGGCCTGCAGCCTGCTGTCCAAGATGATACCTTGGCTTATAGAAGGGAATTTCTCGGAGGCCTGCGCGAACTGGACGACCATCGTCCAGGAGGTGGATCTTCTCGAACAGCAGATGCTCGAGTGGCTGGCGTTGGCGACCACCCCGGAGCTCGACACGGGCCCTGTCATGGGCCACTTCTGGAACTCTTGGAGATGCGCCCGTCTCAAGCTACAGCACAGCACGATATTGCTCTCGAACGTTGTTCAGTACGGCCCGGTAGCCGCCCCCGTCGACCACTCGGTCTTGGAAAGGCGACGGAAACATTGTTCCTTGCTCATCGCCACGACGGCCCAGCACATCATCGCCAGCATGCCGGCGTCGCTCGGCGGCATGTCGAGGGAATTCAGGGCCGACCTCCACGGGGCCTGGTTCGAGGGCATGCGGACCATATGGCCTCTGACCAACCTCTACACTGTGAGGACCGTTCCCCGAGAACTGAGGCTCGTCGCAAAAGGGGCCCTGATCTCCATCGGCAAGGAAATTGGCATCTTGCAGGCCCTCAAGAGTCAGCCCGGCCAGGTGCCGTACGCCCCGGAGGCTTTGGTTGGCATCCCCATGGACCAGACCGTCGAGGGACCCCGCGTTGCGGAGATTCCAAGCTCTGGACAGCCGCCCCATGAGTAGTCCCAACCTCGAGGTCCTCGAACATACAAGCAAGTCGGGATATCTCTCCCCACTCGATGCATGCCAAGCTAGCTGCAAATGGCCTCTCTCCGCGGTCCACTAGGTAGACTTGTGGTAGACCCCATCAAGCTCTCCGCACCAACATTTACTCCGCGATTTCACCACCATCCCAAAGCGGATATTCGCCATGATGATCCCCGTGGTCTGCGCCAGATCGTCACCAGCAACTTCGGTCTTTCGGTTGAACAACCACCGGGGTGGATGAGCTCTACCCTGCTCTCCTGCGAACAATCCGGGGACCCCACGTTTGTTGCAACCCAAGGTGCCAGCGAGGGGTCGCAGAGCATCTTGATTCTGCAAAGGCCACTCAGAGACCTTGTTTGCTCGTCGGCTCATGCCATCTGCGACCCACTCGCTCTGCCGACCCCCCAAGATGACCCCGGACCATTCCATGATGGACCCTCATCTCGGGGCATGAAGCCCGGACCTGCATCGTCGTCCTGATTCATGATCTGCCTCCATTGGTGGAACCGATGGGATAGTTCCGTGTATTCTCAAGAAGATGGGAAGTCTCTTCCATCATTGGGACGGATATTCAAGATGTCACATCTGGAGCAACTGACGTCAAGTCCTCTCGCGGTGATATCGCCCGAGGTTTTATTGCGCACGGCGAGTATAAAGCTCAGCGACAAGAAGATCTTTCACCAAGAAGGACAGGCCTCCTGGATTCGAAAGGCTCTACCTTAACGCAAGGAGCTTGAAGCATGACCAAGCTGCCCGTCCTTCTCGCTGCGGTGTCAAGCCTCCTGGGCCTGGCCGCATCGGCGCCCCTGAGCCCCTCCGATACCACCTCCAGCACGGTCAACGTCCACTGGCTTGGCGGCACGCCGAAGCACAACTACGGCACTACCTTTGGCCTTCCGTGGGCTCGTGGCGTTTACCATCCCAACGATACTGTCTTCTCACTTGACGGCGACGTGCCGCTGCAGTCCTGGCCCACCGCTTACTGGCCTGACGGTTCCATCAAGTGGACTGCCCATGCGGTCTCCGATCCCGGTGCGGTCCTTGACGAATACACCGTGACTGCCTCGGGTTCCGGCCCAGGCAGCAACTCGACCACCAAGAAGCGCTCGCAGAAGTCCGGTCTACTCGATGTCGTAGATTCCAAGGACAAAGTCGTCGTCAACACCGGCAAGATATCGGCCACCTTCCCCAAGAAGGGAAGCATCCTCATCAAAGAGCTCAAGACATCGAACGGCAAGACAGTGGGGCGGGATGGGAAACTCGTCTTGAACACTCAGTCTGGGATCAGCGGAGATGTTGAAGACCGAGCCTCGGCATCCATTAAATACTTCAACTTCCAAAGCAGCATCGACAACGTCACGGTCAGCGATGACAACGATGTCCGGGCTCTCATCACGGTCCGCGGCAAGCACCAAGTCTCGGGAAAGGGTGGCCGCGACCCCTGGCTGCCTTTCATCTTGCGATTCTATCTGTACTCCGAGTCTGAGGCCATCCGACTGGTTCACACCATCATCTACGATGGCGACGCCAAGTCCGATTTCATCGCCGGCGTTGGCATTCGTTTCCAGGTGCCCCTCGCGGAGGAAGAGGCGTACAACCGCCACGTCCGCTTCGGCGGAGTTGAAGGAGGAGTGTTGAGCGAGGCTGCCCAGGGCATCACTGGGCTGAGAAGGGATCCCGGCGAGGCGGTCAGGCAGGCCCAGTTCAACGGCGAGGAGACGCCCGACATTGGCACCTGGGATGAGAGGGTGTCTACTCGTATGCACTGGATCCCAGAGTGGAACGACTTCAGCCTGCACCAGCTGTCCCCCGATGGATTCACCCTGAAGAAGCGTACGAAGGCTGGCCAGGGTTGGGTGAACATCCCTGGCGCGACTCGATCCAGCGGTCTCGTGTACCTCGGAGGCGCCACGCAGGGCGGCCTGGCCGTCGGCCTCCGCGACTTCTGGAAGCGATATCCCACGGGGCTTGACATCAGGAACGCTGGGTCTGACAGTGGCGAGATCACCTTGTGGATCTACAGTCCTGCCGCCGAGCCTCTGGACTTGCGCCCGTATCATGACGGCCTCGGCCAGGAGACTTACGAAGATCAACTCGATGCGCTTCAAGTCACGTACGAGGACTGGGAGGGCGGACTCGACACCCCGTACGGCATCGCCCGAACGAACGAGGTCTTCATCGTTGGCTTTGAGAAGACGCCTGAGAGAGAGGCCCTGTCCGAACTCTCGGAGTACATCAACAACCCGCCGCTGCTTGTTGCCAGCCCCGAGTATTTCCACGAGACTGAAGCCATTGGCACGTACTGGTCACTGCCAGGCAATGCAACCGCACTGGAAAGTCACCTCGATTTCCTCCTTGAGTTCTACCAGGGCCAAGTCGAGCAGCGCAGGTGGTACGGCTTCCTCGACTACGGCGATGTCATGCACACGTACGACGAAGACCGCCATGAGTGGCGGTACGACATTGGTGGCTATGCCTGGGACAACTCGGAGCTGTCGCCAGATCTCTTCATCTGGTTGCAGTTCCTGCGCACCGGGCGAGAAGACGTGTTCCGTTTCTCAGAAGCCATGACGCGCCACACGGGCGAGGTTGATGTCTACCACATCGGGCCCCTCAAGGCACTCGGTACCCGCCACGGCGTCCAGCATTACAGCGACAGTGCGAAGCAGGTCCGCATCTCCAACGCACAGTATCGGAAGTACTTCTACTACCTGACCGGCGGGGATGAGCGCACGGGAGATCTCATCACCGAGACCCTCGACGTCGACAAGACCTTCGAGAGCCTCGATCCCAGGCGCAAAGTGCGCGGCGACGGCTTTGAGCCCAAGCCTGATGAGGTCGACATCGGCCTCGGCACGGAGTACTCCGCGCTGGCCGCATCCTGGCTTCTCGAGTGGGAGCGTCGCGGACCACGATGGGAAGAGTCCGTCTCTAAACTCACCAACGTCATCAACGGCATCACCAACCTAACCAACGGTTTCGTCAGCGGCGGGGCCCTGTACAACCCGGCCGACGGCACGTTGAAGCCGCCCCCCGCCGACCCGGACAACGAGGGCAACGTGGACATCTCCCACCTGTCGGCATTGTTCGGCATGCTCGAGGTGACCCTCGAGCTGGCCGACCACTGGGGCGACGACCTTCCAGAGGGCTTCGAGGACGCCTGGCTCGACTACTGCTACTACTACAACGCGCCGAACGCGGAGCAGGCCGCGCGCTACGGCAGGAACTTCGGCGCCCCGAACCAGGTGCAGTCGCACTCGAGGCTGACGGCGTACGCGGCGAAGAAGTTCGGCAACGAAACGCTGGCCGCCCGCGCGTGGCACGAGTTCCTGAATGACGGCTTCAGGCAGGATGCGCCCTGGGCCGCGGAGCGGGTGGACGGGAACCTGGTGCTGAAGCCTGTGGATGAGGCTGCGTGGGTCAGCACGAATGCGTTTGCGCAGTATGGCTTGGCGGCGATCCAGAACCTGGCTCTTGTTGGGGGTTATCTGCCTGACGGAGTTTGAGTGAGATCTGAAGAGGATGGGGGTGATTGGGAGCGGAGTTATTTCCGAGATACTGCACGATGATGGTGACTATCCTAAGTCGAACTAGCACTTCTATAAATTTATTCAAAGTCTAGCAGAGACTCTCAACTTCTCTACCTACATAAGGAAAAAGTCTACCTTCCTCGCCACGGAGAGAGTCCCGGCGAATGTGACACAAACACTATTCACAGCCGAGAGCCAGCTGCTTCTCGGTCCCAATATCCCCCGCAACCTGCCGCAGAGCGGCTTCAAACCCGGCGAACCACGCCCCGATCCTCCCCTGGTGCAGGACATGCCTGCTGTACAAGACGGAAATGCTGAGCCTGCCGTGGGCAACGCCGGCGAGGACCTCGAAGAGCGCGTATCTGCGTACCTCGGCTGCGGACGGGGGGTTGATATCGAAGACCGGTCCTCCCTCTGCGCTGTCGTCGGGATCGCTGCTGCTGCGGCCCTTGGTCCTGCCGGCCATATTCGGCAGCGAGGCGGCCTCGAAGAAGGAGTCATTGCGCTCGAGCTGCTGGTACACGCCGCCGTAGTTGAAGACGATCTCAGCGGGGAGGCGGTCGCGCACGAAGGAGCGAGCGGAGAGGGGCGTCGCAAACTGGGAGGTAAAGAAGACGGCGCCGCTTTCCGGAGAGGATATGGAGGTCATTGCGTCGTGCGTGCGGGTGATGGTATCGAGTAGAGTGTCCTCTTGGTGGCCCGCAGTGCTTGGCTCGACGTGGATCGGGTAGAGCGTGGTAAACCAGCCGACGGTTCTTGACAGATCCAAGTCGAGGGTCTCATCCCACGTGTTGCGGCCGTGGCCCTCGTTGAATATTGTGGGCGGCGGTCTGTCCTGGAACGTCTGGGTGAAGGAGAAGAGGAGGGAGGAGATGAGAAGCTCTACGGGCTTGGTGCCCAGGCTATCGTTGCACGGCCCGAGAATGGCGGTTGTGGTCTGCTCGTCGAGAGAGAACGCCAGACTGGCCGAGTCGGCCTCGAGGCTTACTGCGTCGGAGGTGCCGTTGGTCCAGTAGGAGAGCTGCGGCGGTGGGATGACGGCCAGGGGCCGTGGTCCGGCAGCAGTGAGCTCGGCGGCGCGCTGACACTGGAGTGATGACCAGGTCCTGAAAGATGTTGTCGGCGGCGGTAGTGCGGGAGGGGTGGAAGACGTGAGGAGTCTCTCGAGGTCGGCGAGGATGACGCGCCAGGAAACTAGATCCACGACGAGATGGTGGATTGTGATGAAGAGCGTCTGCTGGCCGTCCACCTCGAACAAGATGGCCGCGATCAGAGGCCCGTTCGTGATGTCTAGGCTGGCGCGTTGATGCCGGATGGCAGATGTGACTTCCTCGTAGTTGACACAAGTCTGTGATATGCACCGGAAGATATTCTCTGCAGACTGGCGGATGCGTTGCTCCCAGTCTCCGGCACCATTCTGACTGAATCGGGCGCGGAGGATTGGATGATGTGTGACGAGTCTGTTCAGCGAATCTTCGAGGCGAGAGTGTAATATGGGTGTCTTTGGCCGGAGGTAAAAGAACTGGTCGAAACAGACGCTGGTGTTTGGCTGGTGGAGGAAGAACATCTGCTGAATGGGCGCAAGGGGGACGGCGACGTTCTCAGCATCGTCGTCATCGTCGATGTTGATCTCGTTTATATCATGAGAAGAACTGGGACCGCGTGCCTCTAATATCCGACTGATGGTCTTGAGGCGCATGACTCTCGCCGTCGAGATATCCAGTCCCTGTAGACGCGCTGCCGACGAGACCTGCATGGCAGTAATGGAATCACCGCCGAGTTGGAAGAAGCCGTCGTCGAGGCCAATGTCCTCGGCGTCGATATTGAGGACTGTCGCGATGATATCACGCAGCATCTTCTCCTCGGGGGTAGAGGGGGCCCTCTTATACCTAGCGTCAGTTCGTCGCAGATCAGCAAGCTGCGTGGCCGTGAAGGAAGAACCCAGTTCGCGGAGCTTCTTGCGATCTGTCTTGCCTGAGGCGTTCAAGGGCAGATGATCGACGACGAACCATACCGACGGCACCATGTAGCTGGGCACCACCTCGGAAAGGCGCTCCTCGACGGGCAGGGGGACTGGAAGAATATCGAAGGCCATGCCACCTTGCGTCTTGTGGAATGAAGTTGTCGTCTTTGGCACGATGAAAGCCGCGAGAGCCGGGTTTGCGCCCTCACCCACGGGCTGAATGATCTCGGCGACGACTTGGAGGGCTTCGTCATGGCACTGGAGCACCGAAGCCTCGACGCCAGCAAGCTCCACACGCTGTCCGCGGATCTTAACCTGCAAGTCCTTGCGGCCGATGTAGTTGAGGCTACCGTCGGGGTTGTACGACACCAGGTCGCCCGTCTTGTAAAGCCGGCCCCGACGTCCAGAAACTTCGGCGGCACCTTGGATGAGCCAAGTCGGAGAGTCAATGAAGGCGGCGTCTGTCAGCGGCTGGTCGTGGAGGTATGATCGTGCCAGGATGTGGCCCTCGATCAGAAGTTCGCCCACGGCTCCGATGGGAACCAGTTTGTTGTGATCGGCCGGATCAACAACCCAGGCTATTCCACCGGTGGCTGTGCCGATGCATCCATCTGATGAGAGATGATCAAGATCGACGCGAGCCACGCAGCAGAGGACGGCACATTCTGTAGGACCGTAGCCGTGGAGGATTGTCTGCCCTGGCCTCGACCATCTGCGGAAGTCCTCGAGTCTTGATCCTTCTCCCGCCAGCATGAGCGTCTTCAACCCAGGAACGCCTGCGGGATCGATCAACTTTGCGACGGATGGCGTGAGGTATGCGGTGTTGATGTCCATGCTTCGAATGCTCTCAGTGAGGTTGTCGCGGAGGTCGTTATTAGACGGAACGCAGACCGTGCCACCGTAGACTAGAGTGGTGATGATCTCTTGGATGGAGGCGTCAAATGCGTAAGAGGCAAACTGCAACACTCTCGATGGCTGCTTGTCCAGGCCGATCGACAAGCCGTGGTGCTTGCAGCTCGTAGCCACGGCACGGTGATCGAGGACGACGCCCTTTGGCTGACCTGTACTGCCAGACGTGAAGATAATGTAGGCGGCAGAGTCTGGGCTGGTTGACCTAGCCGTGGCTCTGGAATGCTTCCCGTCTTCCCAAAGTGTTGCCATGAGTTGAGGGCCGACGGTAATGACAGCCCGTGGCGCGTCGATGACCCTGAGCGTGTCCATACTATTGTCAGCTGAAGAGTGCTCATGGGTGAGTATGATGATCGGCTCGATTTGACCCAGAATCCTCTCCCTTCGCTCTGCCGCTGTATGCACGGGATCCAGGGGTACGAATGCAGCTCCCGCCTTGAGCACTGCTAGCATCGACACCACCGCCCAGACAGACTTGTCGAAGCACAACGGGATCAGTGCCCCTGGAGTCACACCAAAGTCATCGATAAGATGTGTCGCGAGGGTTGACGATGCGGCGTCCAGCTCGCTGTAGCTCATCTGTCCATCCCAGCCACTCAGCGCGGACGCATCAGGGTGCATTGCGACGGACTGCTGAATGAGCTCATGGACGCAGCTGCCCGCAGCACCCGGAACACTCTTGTTCCACGTCCAAAGCATCTTTCTGTCTGAAGGCGTAAGCCCTTCCACCTCGCTGACCGGAGCATCCGGATCCATGGTGGAAAGTTGTCTGACGAGGAACCCAAACTGCTCGAGGACCCTCTCAGCCCGCCATCGAGGAAGCACACGCGGGTCCAGCGAGCAGCCGATATGCATGCTTCCCGCGGCAGACACACGGCACACAACTGTTAGGGGATACGTGCCGCTGAACTCGTCGGTCCTGGTGGCCACCTCGCGCCATACCTCCTCTTCTTCTCCTCCGTCCTGGTTCTGGTTCTCGTCTTGTTCTTCGGGTTGAATGACGAGGAGGGTCTTGAAGCCGGTGGCAGCCCTCTGCGCGTCCTCGCTGACTCTGGCGATCTGCTGCAGGCCGAACTGTTCGTGGGAAATCATGGATGTTGACTGAGCCTGTATGTCGGATAGAAATTGCATCACTGTAGCCGTGGACTGCGCGGGGATACCGATGCGCACCGGTACGGTGGCGATGGTTGGGCCGATGATGTACTCGATTCCAGGGACAGGAGCATTACGTCCGGAAAGTGTGACGCCGAAGACGACGTCTGGAGATCCGGTATTAAGATGTACGGTCTGGGCCCATGCGGCTCTGATGATCGTGGCGAGGGTGACGCTGGAGTTTGTCACGGCGGGCATCTCGAAAGAGAGGCCAAGGGAGACATCCGCCTTGATGTCGCTGTTGTTGAGGAGACTTGGTGGCAGGGGCGGGAAGGCGGCAGATTCATGGTATCCTGCCAGGTAAGCCTTCCAGAAAGCCTTGCTGGCGTTGTGGTCTTGTCTGAGGAGATGACGGGCGAAGATGCTGAAGGGCGGGTTGATCGGGATGGCTTCTGATCGACCGTGGTAGATACTGAAGACCAGGTCCTGGATCGAAGCAAGGGACTGGCCGTCATATACCGCATGATGTATCGTCCAGACAATGTATGATTCACGAGAGTGATCCTGAACCAGGGCGAAGCGGGTGAGAGGCTCCCCGAGCTGCATCGACTTGGACCTGTCGTGGTCGAGATACTCCTCGAGGTTGTGGCAGTGCGTCCACTTAATGCTATGATCAGAAGAAGTATCAAGGACGACCTGGAGCACGACGTCCTTTGAGTGGTGCTGGACCATTCTGGTGCGCAGGATCGGCGTTCGTCGTACTGCATCCTCCCACGCCCGCTGTAGCCGGTCTACGCGTGCTGTCGAGGCGATCTTCATGACATTCTGTATCACGTAGTCTCCAGGCTGCTTGGTTGTGAGTGCCATGAGACCCTGCTGTAAGGGCGTGGCCGGATAAATATCCTCTATGCGGTCCGCTTCGACGAGGCACAGCTGAGCCACCTCTTCGATGAACTCTTCCAGCAGGCCTTGATGAGTTAGCAGCGAGAACGGCGACGGCGCTTTCTCCTCTTTCTCCGGTTCTGCCAGCTGCAGGGCCCGATTTGTGGCGCACAGCTCCGCGGCAAGGTCTCCCAGCCTCGGGTGCTGGAAGATCTGCGCCACGGACAGGCCGAGGCCGGCCCTCCTTGATGCTGACACGAGACTCATGGCCCTGAGAGAGTCGCCGCCGAGGCGGAAGAAATTGTCTTCAAGCCTGATGTGGCCTTTTTCGACGCTTAGGATCCGGCTCCATAGGGATTGGAGGGCCATCTCCATATCCGTTGTCGGCTCGAGCCTGTTGCCGCCCGTCTCGTTGCGTTGCTTGTTGATCTTCTCCATCGTGTACGATGAGCCCATCTGGCGGAGCTTTTTGCGGTCCGTCTTGCCTGAAATGGCCAGCGGCATTGTTTGGACCTTGAACCAGATTGTTGGGACCATGTAGGCGGGTAGCAGGCGGGAGAGGGAGTCTTCGGTTGTTGTTGTGCCCGACATGACGCTTATGCCGATGTCTTCGTCAAGGGCACCACGTTTCTCCTCATCCATGAGAACAAACGCTGCGAGGACCTGCTGGCCCTCTTCTTCCTCACCGGATGGCCGGATAATTTCGGCAACGACCTCCCGGGCGCCGGAGAGACAGGACAGGGCGTGGTGCTCGACATCTTGGAGCTCGACGCGCTGACCGCGCAGCTTCACCTGTGTGTCTTTGCGACCTATGTAAGCCAGGCTCCCATCGGTCTGATACCGAACAAGATCGCCAGTCTTGTACAGGCGGCCCCCACGGCCTGCGTGGGTGGCAGACCCCCGGAGCAGGAAGGTCGGATCCCGGACGAAAACTGCTTCGGTGCGCTCTGTATCCCCAAGGTAGCCTTGACCGACGATCGAACCCTCGATGAGGAGCTCGCCTATAGTACCCGGCGGTACCAGTATGTTATGGTCGGCTGGATCAACGATCCAAGTCACGGCACCCGTACCCTTTCCGATGCCGGTGATGTTCCTGGAGCCTTGGAAGTCATTGACCGTGCTGGTCGGGGTGCACTCGGACGGCCCGTAGCAGTTCAAGATTCTCACGTGGGCAGGCCAGTGCGCGATATCCGTGGCTCTCAGCTGCTCACCACCAAGGATCATGGTGTGGACGAGGGGCATCATGTCGGGGTCAAGCAAGCGGCACACCGAGGGAGTCACGTCGATGGTGTTGACGCCGAGACGGATGATCGCCTCGGTCAGGCTGTTCTTGCGCTCGTCTTCGGACGGGATGCAGACGCAGCCCCCAGTGGTCAGCGCCATGGCCAGGGTGTGGATCGAGACGTCGAAGGTGTATGAGGCGAAATCGAGAATCCGGGTGGCTGGGCTGAAGCCTACATGGCGCGCTTGGTAGGCGATTGCCGAGGCCATAGATTGGTGGCTTATCATTGTGCCCTTGGGTTCTCCTGTTGTGCCCGAGGTGAAGATGATGTACATGAGCGCGGATGGGTTGGATCTGCGATGGTCCCTCGGCAGGACGGGGAGCTTGAGATAGGGGGAATCCTCGCCGCCAACGACGAGCACGTCTGCGACCAGCTTGGATAGGAGATGCGCTGATGAGGGCGATGATAGGCCGAACTTCGCGTTGGTCTGCCGAACAATCCTGGCAAGACGGTCCTCGGGCTGTGTGGGGTCGAGGAGGACGAAGGCACATCCTGCTCGGAGGACCGCGAGCAATGCGACGGCTGTCCATCTCGACTTTTCAAAGCTTAGGGGAACGATGCTAGCTGGAGCGAGGCCTTGCTGTACGAGGCTGGAAGCAAGCCGTCCCGCGTGTTCCGTCATCTCCTCGTAAGTTAGGTCGCCATCCCAGGCATGGATGGCGATGCTGTCAGGGTGAACGAGGGCTGCATCCTCGATGAGGTCGTGAACGCACGCCTCAGATGCTTCTGGCACGGTGCTATTCCACTCCCAAATCTGATCTCGCGCCGCAGGGCTCAGGACATCGAGCTGTGTAAGGGGTTGCTGGCTGTTGTTGACGATAGCCTCGATGGCAGAGCCGAAGCATTGCCCGAGCCTTGCTGCCTCGACTTCATCAAGGCTTGCTTGACAGTCGACGAAAACCACTAGCTCATCAGGGCTGTCGATTACACGGACTCCCGCGCCGTACTATGTCCTTGTCAGTATACGAACTCAACTCATGCTGTCGCGACTATGACCGCCCTGCCTTTTCAACATACCTCTGTAGGATCATAACCTCCTGCCAGCGAGACTTGAAAGCCTGCATCATCCTGGCCGTCTGCTGCGGCACCGGCCTTTTGGAACGATATGACGGTATTAAACAAGGCCCCGCTCCCCAGGCCCAGCGCATTTTGTACGGAGGCGAGGGAGACTGTCTGGTGTGCAAGGCTCTCGACATATTCCGTATGGATCCTCTTTAACGCGTCGGCGACACTCGTATCCTTCCCGTCGAGCCGCACACGGCACGTCAACATGCCGATGAGGGGGCCGAAGATGCCGTCAACGCCGTTGATGGGGAGATCCCGCCCGGAGCAGAGGATGCCGAAGCACGGGTCGACGGAGCTCGTGTACCAACGCAGGACGACCGCCCACGCGAGGTGGATGACGGTCGCAGTGGTGATCTCTGAGGCCCTGCAGAAGTCTCGGATGCGCAATGTGTCCAGACTGGGGACGCGGATGGAGGTGCCTTGGCGGTCTGTCGCCATCTCAGGTGTGGAGGACGAGAGATCCGGGAAGTGGCATGGCTCGCACCCGGCGAGGCGATGGGTCCAGAAATGGAGGCCTTCCTCGCGCGGCTGGCTATCCACGTGGGCGATAAAGTCGGAGTATGAAGACAGAGTTGGGGCCAAGAACGCACAGTACGCATCCTGTACGTCCCTTGCGAGGATAGTGGACGAGTGCCCGTCTGTGATGGCGTGGTTGATCTCGAGGACGAGATGGGCCTCCGTGTCACTGACTGAGTGCACAATGAGGTGGTGCTGCAGGCCTGACGGACCGTACTGGACGGGGCCTGGCAAGGAAACGGACTGAATGACGTCTTCGTACGTGGCGTTGCGGTTGATCTGTATGCTGGGGCGTGGGTTAGCGAGGACGACGAACATCATGCGGCCGTTACCGGGGAATTCGGGGATGAAGACGGCGCGAAGGAGATCATGTTGCCGGACCACAGCCTGCCAGGCCTTCTCCAGCCTCGGGAGGTTGATAGGGCGGGTGACAGAGGAGACCTTCAGGTGCAGGCGGGTATGGTAGCTCTGGGGGTTCTTAAGCTGGTCGATCAAGATACCCTCCTGAGTGGGACCGACGGTATGAATCTTGTCAATATCGTCTGCTGAAGCGGAAGCATTGATTTTCGGGAGGACTCGGGAGTGGAACTCATTGATGGCGTCGTATGAGTCGAAGACACCGGGGAAATCAGACAAGGTAATGCGAGTACATGTGGCCATGTCGTCACCGAAAGATTCTAGGCAAGTCTGGTATCCCTTGATCCATTCCGAAAGGCGTTTGTTGGCTCCCACGCACTCGGGGAACACGAAGGTGACGGACAGACGGCCCCGGTTGACGCCAGCGAGGACGTCAAAGACGGCATGGCGCCTGAAGGAGGAGGTCTCAATCTCACTTGACCTGGGCGCCAGGATGTTTTCAAAGAAGGAATCGCCGCGCTCGAGCTGGCCATAGCCGCCGGAATAGTTGAACATAATCTCGGCCGGGAGGTTGCTCGCAATGAAATCAGTGACCAACTCGTCACTAGTAAACTGGGAGACGAAGTATGACCAGCCGTTCCGAGGCAGAGCACGCATGCGGTCCTTCGTCTCGCGGATGTAGTCGTGCAGCGTCTTGTCTTGATTGTTATTGATGTGGACGGGTGCCATGGTCGTGAACCAGCCCACAGTCCTAGAGAGATCCAGGGCGTCATCCCACGTCTCTCGACCATGCCCCTCGTTCCAAACTATGGGTAGGGGTCTTTCTTCAAAGGCTTGCGTAAAGGCTTGCAGGAGGCCTGCGATCATGAGCTCAATAGGTCTCGTCCTGAAGGCGTCGTTGCATGGGCCGAAGAGCGCCGATGTGGCTTCAGGGCTGAGTATGAAGCTCTGAGTTATGGTTTCTTGGAGCCTCTCGTCAGTCGGGTTGTCAAAGCCCCAGTATGATAGCATTGGCGGCTGCAGGAGCTTGGGGGGTTGCATCGGATCCGCCTTGAGGTGTTTCTCAGCGTAGGCATCCTGCAGCTTGGACCACCTCGGGAATGACAACGGAGGCTGTGGTAAGGTGGCCACGGCGACATCTTGGCTTGTCGTCAAGAGGGTCTCGAGGTCTTGGAGGATGATCCTCCACGACACGAGGTCGACGACCAGATGGTGGACAGCCAGGAACAGCCGCTGTCGGGCGCCGGTCATGTTGATGAGAGTGCCGGAAAGAAGGGGACCAGTCGTCAGGTTGAGGGATTTGCAGCATTGAGCTATGGCTGACGACACGTCCTCCTCGTCTGAGCAAGCTTGGATATTCAATGTGTAAGAGCCCTTGACGTCGGGCAGGATGTACTGCTCCCAGCTGCCACCACCAGGCTGCCTTCGGAAACGGGCTCGCAGCATGGCATGTTGTGCAACGATAACATCGAGTTCTGCGACTAGGCTTTGATGGCTGATCGCGTCGCCAGTGATGCGGAGGAAGAAGGCCTGATCGAACTGGACACCAACGGGGTCTGTCTGGAACCCGAAGAAGACTTTCTGAATCGGGGTTAGGCTGAAGGGCCGACCGGGTTCCACTTCTCCGGACCCCGTAGTTCCGTCCCGGGATTCAGTGGAGTCGCTCGGCGCCGTCGACGGCAGGGCCCTGAGGATCCTGGTGATTGTCTTATGTGTGAGGATCGTCGTGACCGGGACGTGGAAGGACTCGGCACGCAGAGCAGACGTGACTTGCATTGCAGTGATGGAGTCACCGCCGAGGCGCAGGAAACTGTCGTCGAGACTGATGGCATCCGGCGAGATGTTCAGCATGCGCGCCCAGACTTTCTGTAGAAGGAGCTCCTCTTTGGTTGAGGGCATGGCCCTGAACTCCTCAACATCTTGGTCTTGGGATAGGCTGGCCAAGGTCTCTGCATAACAGGCAGTGCCAAGCTCTCGGATTCTTGCCCGATCAGCCTTGCCAGAGGCATCAAGTGGCAGTCTGGCCATGGTGAACCAGAGCGTTGGTATCATGTAGCTCGGTAGTCTCCTAGATAAATCGTCTTCGACTTCCGAAACTGCGGGAATCAGTCGAATATCAAAGCTATCCGGGAGTGCTGATCCGCTGCTCCTTGCCGCAACAGTAAAGGCAGCGAGTGTTGGCCCTGAGCCGCTGGTGCTCGGAAGAGCCTCGACAACAAGCTGCTGCGTGTCTGGAATACACGACCGAATCTGGGACTCGACCTCGGCCAACTCGAATCGCCGTCCATGAGCCTTGATGATATTGTCCTTGCGTCCGACATACGACAGGCTGCCATCATGGCTGTAGCGCACCAAGTCGCCAGTCAAGTAGACCCTTCCGTGTCTCCTGGGAGCTAGCCAGACCGGTTCATCGACGAAAGTCGCAGCAGTCAGAGCATGTTCGCCGGCGTAGCACTGCGCAAGTATGGGCCCCTCAATGGCGAGCTCGCCTACTGCGCCGACGGGCATCAGCCTCTCGTAGTTATGGGGATCGACGATCCAAGTGGCACATCCAGAAGCACTGCCAAGGAGTCCGATGGCTGATGTCTGAAGACGCCCGCTATCACAAGCATGGACCGCCAGCGCCGTGGGATGATTTGTTACCCGCTCAGAGATCACGTCGTGAACACACCTCTCCACCGGAGGAGGAACACTGGCATTCCAGCGCCATATGTCCTCAATGTCGGATGGCATCAGGCCGCCAATATCCGCCAGCGGAGCATGCGGCCTGACTGTGAGGAGTTCCTCCGTGATAGCCACGAAATGGTCCAGGATCCTCTCCATCCGCCAGGCCTCGACGACCCGGGGATCGAAGGCGCATCCCACAGTGAAACCGCCTCGTCTCTCAAGCTGACAGACAAGTGTAATGGGATAAGTGGCGAAATCGTGCGTCTGGGCGCTGTCCTGCCAGGTTCCCAGCGCCGATTCGCCTTGGGACGTGTAGCCGCCCTGCGCGGGTTGGACGACGAGGAGGGTCTGGAAGCTGCAAGCACGCTGGCATTCGGGGCTGGCTGCAGCGATGCGGTGCATACCTGTCTGCTCATAGGGCATGGATGAGACGGCCCGGTCTCGGACACCGGTCATGTAGCCAGAGGCCGTGGTGCCCGTGGCGTCTGGGGGAACACGGACGCGCACAGGGATGGTGGCGATGGTTGGCCCGATGATTTCCTCGACGCGCGGGACTTGGACGCTGCGGCCTGAGAGTGTCATGCCGAAGACGATGTCTTCGACACTGGTGTGGCGGTTCACTGCGAGCGCCCAGGAGGCCCGGAGGGCGGTGGCCACGGTGATACCGCTTGCTGGGTTTGCTGGCAGCGAAGTGCATGTCCGCTGAATTAGGGCATCGGCGACCACGACATAGCCTGCGGTGGGCGGCGTGGGAAAGGATGGTGCGTCATACCCAGAGAACTCAGTCCTCCAGTAGTCGAGGGCGGCGTTGTCTTTGTTGTTCTCCCCCAACACGTGTTTGACAAAAAGGTTAAACCCAGGCGGCGGCGAGGCTAGGAAGGATTCTGGTCCGTCCCGGTACGCCTTCTCGACCTGTTCCTTCATCAGGGGCATAGAGCCGCCATCGTATATGGAGTGGTGGATGGTCCAGACGAACCAGGTCTTGCGGCCTGTCTCGCTGGTGACGATGGCGTACCGGGCGAGGGGGCTGCCGAGATGAATGGGCTCAAGTTTGTCCTTTCTGAGATACTCATCGAAGTCGCCCACGTGTTCTCGCCAGACCATTTCTTCTTTCAGTACGACCTGTAGCAGACCAAGGCCGTCCAGCTGGATGATTCTGGTCCGCAGAATAGGGGTCGTCCGCACGGTGTGCGCCCAGCTGTTGCGGAAGCGAGAGATATCGGTAATGTCTGCAAGTTCCATGGAGTTCTGGAGGACGTAATCTCCCTGAGTCTTGATGGTTTGGGCCAGGAGCCCTTCTTGCATGGGCGTACAGGGGTACACGTCCTCCACAGCGTCACCCGAGACACCGCAGAGCTCAGCAGCTCGCTGGCGGCACTTCTCACGATCGGCTATGTTGTCGAGCAGTGAGAAAGGGGCCACCTCAGATTCCTCTGGTGTAAGCTCGGTCGATGGGTCAAGCTCGCCGGCAAGGTCCTCCAGCTTCGGCTGTTTGAAGATCTGTGCGACGCAGAGCCGCAAGCCTGCCTTGCGAGACTCAGTCACCAGCTTCATGGCATCCACAGAGTCGCCGCCGAGGCGGAAGAAGTTGTCGTCGAGACCGATTTCTTCAGGCTTCAGGCTGAGAACACCGGCCCAGAGCCCGGCTAGCTGCTGGCTGGCACCAGTCTGAGGAGCTCTCTTGATGTTGGCCTTGCTGTGGCTCTGGAGATGGGCGAGCTCGGATGCCCAGTATCTTGCGCCCATCTCGCGCAGCTTCTTCCGGTCTGTTTTGCCTGATACAGTCTGGGGAAGCTTCGAGACCCTGATCCAGATGGTAGGAATCATGTAGGACGGTAGACGCTCGGCCAGGAGCTCCTCGGCCTCGGGAGGAACGGTGAAGTCTCCCATTGCTTCCTCCATTTCGTCGGCTACTTGCTCGGGGACGACGATGAACGCCACGAGCACCGCCTTCGCCTCGTCGCCGGCGGGAACGACAACCTCAGCCACGATCTGCTCCACCGTCGGCAAGCTGGCAGAGACCTGGAGCTCGACCTCCTTCAACTCCAGCCTCTGCCCCCGGATCTTGACCTGCGTGTCCGCGCGCCCGAGGTAGATGACACTCCCGTTCTCACCGTATCGCGCCAAGTCACCTGTCCGGTACAACCGCCCGGATCTGCCGCCCCGCTTCAGCCACCGGGGACTCTGGATGAAGGACGCGGCCGTCCGGTCAGGGTCATTGAGGTACCCCTTTGCCAAGCTGTAACCTTCGACGAGCAACTCGCCCACTGCACCGATGGGGACGAGTCTCTCCGTATCTCCGGGAGCGGTGATCCAGCTCGCAGAGCCGACCGCGTGGCCAATGCGTCCCTGATGCGTGTAAACTTCCTCGCCGGTGTTCATGACGCAGAAGACTGTGCACTCCGTCGGCCCGAAGCCGTTGAAAACCCTCGTCAGGCGCCGCCAGCGAGCAAAGTCGGCTATAGTGGTCGCCTCACCGCCCAAGATGATCGTCTGCAGCGTCGGCACCTCCTCGGGGGTGAGCATCCTGGCTACTGTGGGCGTCAGGAAGACGGTGTTGGCGCGGAGCCTGTTCATGGCGCCGGGGACGTCGTTCATTCGGTCGTCACTTGAAGGTATGCAGATGCAGCCGCCGAAGATGAGCGTCGTGAAGATCTCCATGATGCAGGCGTCGAAAGTGTACGTCGCGAACTGGAAGACGCGGGAGGAGGGCGAGAACCCAACTCTGACGCCGTGGGCGGAGCAGCTTGTGGCAACGGCGCGATGCTGTAGGAGGACGCCCTTGGGGAGGCCAGTACTGCCGGAGGTGAAGAGGACGTAGCACGGGGCCTCGTGATCTTGGTTGGCGGGTGCCTTGCATCCCCGGACATCGTCGATCAGACTGTCGATCAATATCTGGTTGACAGTGAGAGCAGTCCTGTCCTCCCCAAACGAGGTCTGGCTGTACTTTGTCGACGTCAGCAGCAAACGAGCCTCGACTTCGCCGAGAAGCTTCTCGCGACGCTCGGCAGCCTGCGTGGGGTCGAGGGGCACAAACGCCGCGCCGGCCTTGAGGACTCCAAAGATGGCGACGATGATCCATACTGACTTTTCGAAACACAAGGGGATCATCGTGACACCGGGCTGTACGCCAAGATCGAGCAGACGCCATGCGAGAAGCGTGCTCATGCGGTCGAGCTCGGCGTACGTGAACTCTCCATCCCAGGAGCAGACCGCAGAGCTCAGGGGACGGATGCCGGCTTGCAGTTGGAACAGCTCATGGAGGCACTTCTCAATCGGGGGTGGCACCTCGTTGTTCCACCCCCATAGCTGGGAATATGTGGCCTTGTCAATCAGGTCTATGTCTTCAAGCTGCCGGGGGATCGTGACGCTGCCTGCCTGTGGCTGGACGACAGAGGCGATGGCTTCGCTGAAGCAGAGGGACAACCGGTCTGCTTGGGGCCCTGAGAGTTTGATGCGGCAGTCCATAAATATGAGTACGTCTGAATCAGTGTCGACAGCCTGGATGGAGATGGCATACTAAAGAAGAGGAGGGTGTTAGTTAATGAATGATTGCAACTCGCCCGGGAAGGAAGGGGAAAGGCGAGCTTACCTCTGATGGATCAACACCACCTGCAGAATTGAATTCGATGTCGCTCTTGATTTTCTTGTTGTCGGCACTTGAGCTCGTTTTCTGGAACGAAATGACGGTGTCAAACAATTCCGCGTCCAGTCCGAGACTGTGCTGGATGGCAGACAGTGGCACATTCTGGTGCGGTAGACTCCTAGAATAGGTCTCTTGCACGCGCTTGGCGATGTCGACGATGCTTCGAGTCTGATCAGAAAGATCCACGTGGCAGACGAGCATGCCGATCAAGGGCCCGAAAATGGCATCGACACTGGGAATAGGCAGGTCGCGGCCCGAGGACAGGACTCCGAAGCTTGGGGCCCGGGAGCCGGTGTAGCTGCTGAGAACCATGGCCCACGCTGTCTGAATGATTGTTGCGGGTGTTACTTCGTGCTCTGCACAGAAGACTCTGATGTGGGCTGTGTTGATGTCTGGGATGGCGATCCGGGTCGACTCTCGCTGAAGCTCCGTCTGAGGTTCATCGCAGAGCTGTGGGAAGCGGCACGGCTGCGCTTCGGAGAGAAGTTCGGTCCAAAATCCTGGGCTGTCACTGCATAGCTGCTGGTCGACGAAGGTAACAAAATCGCGGTATGACGGAGCTGACGACGCTGAAAGGGTGCCTTCATATGCTGCGCGGAGGTCGCCGAGGAGTAGGTTAGTGGAATACCCATCTACGATGGCATGGTTCATCTCGAGAATGATGTAGACTTCCTCTGGAGAGATCCGGTGAAGTGAAGTGTGATGCTGCAACCGCCACTGCTTAGGATCAGTACCGCGCTTCAGAGCCGAGGCCACGCTCTCTTCCGTGGCTCCCTCATGCAGGTCTATGTCGATGGTTGGATCCCGGAGGATGATGTGAGTAGCTCGTCCACTGCCAGAAAAGTTATCGACGATGATGCCGCGTAGGAGAGGATGGCGTCGTACGACGGCGGCCCACGCCTCGTGCAGCCTGGCGACGTCAACTGAGCAGCCTGCCCTGGCCGTGACTCTGACGCTCAATCGAGAGCGGTAGCTCTCCTCATCCTTGGCTTGGCTGATGAGAATGCCCTCTTGAGTTGGAGCACACGGGAAGATGTCTTCGATATCGTCCACGTCTTGGATGCCGAATTCTGGCATCGTAGTTCCCTGAAACTCGGCGAGGCTCTGGTACGAGTCGAACGCGGCGGGCATGTCGGTCAACGTCCACTGCCGGGGCTGCTTGGAGAGCACCGCAGCCATTTCTTCAAGGGTCGCTTTGTACCCCTGCATCCACAGCTGGATCTTTTCTTGGTGATTCAAGGCCATGGAATCTTCGTAGACAAGCTTGAAGCCTAGGGAGGAATCGACGGCGGTAACAAGCACGTCGAAGAGCGCGAACCTCGTAAACTCACTTGGTTGAGCAGACGAACTGCCTTCTGGGACTGCCACGTTTCTGAAGAACGCATTCTTGCGCTCGAACTGCTGATATTTACCGCCGTAGTTGAACATGATCTCCGCAGGGAACACGGATGCAAACTCCTTGGCTGTCTTTTCGTCGCGGAACTGGGCCTCTAAGAACGGGATGCCAGACCGAGGAATCATCCTGATGCAATCTTTGACATGGCGGATGAACTCGAGAAGGTCTGCCTGCGATGGACAGACCTGAACTGGGTAGAGGGCGGTGAACCAGCCAACAGACCGGGAGAGATCGATACTGCTGTCCCAGGCCTCGCGGCCGTGGCTCTCGTTGACGATGGCGGGCAGGGATCTGTCAGCAAATATCCGTCCAAATGAAAAGAGGAGCGCAGCCATCATTAGATCTGATGGCTGAGTACCGAGCGCATCGTTGGCACTGCCGAGAATGGTAATGCTGTCTTCCACGTCGAGGGTGAAGCTCTCCGCGATGGTTTGACCTGACGTTGTGTTGTCGTCTTCCCGAAAAGCCCAGTAGGACTGTGGAGGGCCCTCAAAGATGCATGGCAGCGCCAAATCCTCGTGGGACTGGCTTTTGATGTGATCAGCTTGCAAGAAAGCCCATGCGGCAAAGGGAACAGGCGGAGGAGGTGGTTTCGTTTGGTGAGAGAGCATGGCTTCCAGATCTTCAAGGATGATCCTCCACGATACGAGATCCACAACCAGATGGTGAATGCTCAGGAAGAGATACTGGGAGTCTGACACGTCGATCAGCGCGGCTGCAGCGAGGGACCCGTCCGTTATGTTCAAGCCGCCCCTGACTGCGGATATGACAGCTGAGATGTCGTCGAATCTGTCAAGTCGTTCATGGTGAAGAGAAGGGACTTTGCATTCAGCCCCGATTCTCTGCTGCCATGTACCAGCTTCAGAGATCTCAAAGCTGGCGCGGAGGATTGGATGGATGACCAGAAGATTAGCTAGAGCCTCTTTGAGCTGCGACAGCTCCAGTCTTTCCCGTGGCTGAAGCAAAATGCTCTGGTCAAAGGCAACCGTGGGATCTCGCTGGTGCAGGAAAAAGAGCTGCTGGATGGGATTAAGAGGGAAACAATCTCCACGAGAAACAGCCTCCATGGAACGTCGGAGGCTTTCCTGGATGTGTGATGGCTGCTTGTCCTTGGCATTCTGGCCCCGGGCGTTCCAAGTTTGCACAACGGCGCTGATGGTCTTGAGCTGAAGGATGTCCGACGAGGAGATATCCAGATTGAGGGCCCTTGCCGAGGAGGATACTTGCATGGCTGTAATGGAGTCGCCACCAAGACGCACGAAACTATCATCGACGCCGATGGAGGAAGCTTCCATGTTCAAGGTGCGAGCCCAGATGTCTCGGAGAGTCGCCTCAGCTTCGGAAGACGGGAGGCGCTTGCTGGCCTGTTGGTCGCTGCTCTGAAGAGAGGCAAGTTGGCTTGCAGTGAGGGAAGAACCAATCTCAGCCAATCTCTTCCTGTCAGTTTTACCTGCCGTATTCAAGGGCAGACGGTCCATGACGAAGACAAGAACGGGCACCATGTGGCTGGGCAGTCTCTCCGACAAGGCCAGGTCGAGTGCGGGTGGGAGGGGCAGGACGCGGCACTTTGAGTCCAAGGTGATGCCGGCGCTGAAATATTCTTTAGGCATGTTGTCTCCCGGAACGACGAAGAGTGCCAGCAACGCGTTAGCCGAAGCACGCTTGACAACGTCGACGACAAGTTCCCCCGCCTCTTGCAGGCAGGCGACAGCATGATGCTCAATCTCGGCCAACTCGACACGAATGCCGCGGATCTTAACCTGGGCATCTCGACGTCCAAAGTAGATAAGACTGCCGTCTTCTGCGTAGCGGATGAGATCGCCAGTCCGATAGAGGCGCCCCTCACGGCCCGGCACGCCAGCTGACCCCTTCCTGAGCCAGGCGGGAGCATTGATGAACGCCGCTGCTGTCTTGTCGTGGTCGTTGAGGTAGCCACCGGCGAGGATAGGCCCTTCAACTAGGAGCTCGCCTATTGCTCCCACGGGGACCAATCTTTCGGGGTTCTGCGGGTCGGTAACCCAGCACACCGATCCCGTTGCTGTGCCGATGGTTCCGGGATGCGTGGGGCCGGCTGAGATCTCGGCGACGGCGCAGATGACGGCCGTCTCGGTCGGCCCATACAAGTTAAAGACCTTGGTGGCTGGCCACCTGGCATAGTCCTCTATTGACAGCGCCTCGCCTCCAAAGAGAAGAGCTTTTAGAGACGGCACCTCGCTTGGCTTGAGATGTCTCGCCACCGACGGCGTGAGCAGGGCGACGTTCACGGCCATTGACTCCATGGCCTGCGCCAGGCCATCAGCGCGCTGCATTTCTGAGGGCACACACACGCAGCCGCCAAAGACGAGGGTGGTGATGATGTCGAAGATGGAGGCGTCAAATGTGTATGAGGCGAATTGCAGCACCCTCGATTCGTGTCCGAGACCAACCCGGATGCCGTGGTAGTGACACCCGCTGCTAACGGCCTTGTGCTCCAGGACGACACCCTTTGGCGTGCCGGTACTGCCAGAAGTGAAGATCACGTACGCAGCAGCAAGAGGATTTGGTGCGGGTAGTTCGATAAATAGCTGCGAGCCCGAGGAAGAGTTTGGGCCGATGGGAATGACTTTGTAGTCTTGTCCAAAGCTGCGTTGAGATAGGCTCTCCGATGTCAACATGATGCTGCCGTTGACTTCTTTCAAGATGGTCTCAATGCGGTTGGAAGGCTGGGCCGGATCGAGGGGAACGAAGGCGCCGCCCGCTTTGAGGACTGCAAGCATGGCGACAATGGTCCAACGGGACTTTTCGAAGTAGAGAGGGACGAGGGACCCAGGAGTCACGCCAGATGCCACAAGACGTCGAGCTACCTTGACCGAGAGACTCTCGAGTTCTTCAAATGTGAACTCTCCATCGTGGGCGACCACTGCTTGCGCGTCAGGTCGAGATCGACTTTGGGCGGAGATTAGGGCGTCGACGGGGGTTTCGATGGGCGGCGGGACGTTGCTGTTCCAGTTCCAGAGCCGCTCAATGTCCATGTCATCGGGGCCCAGAAGGTGCACCATAGGCTGGTCTGGAAGCGCCACAGTCAGCTGCCGGACAGTGTTGGCAAGGGACTCGAGCAGCCTCTCCATGCGAGGGGCGGAGATGACGCTCGAATCAAACATGCACTCGACGCGAAGAGCGTTGTCCGTGTCGAGTTGACAGACCAGAGTAATCGCATAGGTTGCGAACTCCCTCGTCTGTGGCATTTCGCGCCACGTGCCCAGTTCTTTGTCGATGGAGCCCGTTCCGGGAGGCTGGACGACGAGTAGGGTCTGGAAACTACTGGCGGCGCGAGCGTCGGCGCTCAGTTTGGCAATGTTTTGCAGTCCGATTTGCTCATGCGGGATCATTAAGGCGGCCTCATTCTGTAGCTGGCCGAGGAACTCCGAAACTGTGGTAGCCGTGGCGATTCTCGCGAGAACGGGGACGGTGGCGATGGTCGGCCCGGGCATCATCTCAATGTCGGGCACGGGGGCGTTGCGACCAGACAGTGTGGTGCCGAAGACGACATGGGCAGTGCCCGTGAGGCGATGGACAGTTATGGCCCAGGCTGCCCTGATTATAGTCGAGATGGTGGCATCCTGCTGACTCGGTGTGGGATATGATATGTCGTGCTGAAGAGTTGTGTCGGCGTTGACGAGGTAATCGGCGCTCGGGAGCGACGGGAAGGTCTCGCCTGTGACCCCTTCAAGGGTGCTCTTCCAGAACTCGTCGGCCTCTCGGGTCCTTTGATCCATTACGTACCTGACGAAGACTCGAAAGTCCGGCTGGGGCCGAACGCTGGCGCCCTCGTAGAACTGTTTGACGAGAGACAGGATCAGGGGCATGGAATGTCCATCGTAGATGGCATGATGGGTGGACAAACTGAACACCAAGTTCTTTATCGGCATCTCCCCGTAGATAAGGGCGAAACATGCCAGGGAATCTCCCAGGCCCATGGACGACGACGGCTTGTTATCTCCATGAAGCATGTTCTTGAGGCTGTCCGAGCGCTCCCATTCGATCTTTTCCTCCCTCATGACGACCTGCACAAGACCAAAACCATCGCACTGGACGATCCTGGTGCGCAGGAGGGGGCAGCACCGCACCGTCTGCTCCCACGCTTCCTTGAACCGCTGTAGATCGGTCCCTTCGGAGAGCTCCATGACACTCCGCAGGATGTAGACGTCATCGCCCGCGTGCTTGGACGTGAGAGCCATTAAACCGGCCTGCAGTGGGGTGCACGGGTAGATGTCCTGGATATTCTGCACGTCGACGCCGCAGGCCCGGGCGGCGATGTTCTTGCAGTCCTCCACATCCACATCTTGGCCTAGGAGTGAAAATGGTTCGATCTCGGCCAGGGATGCGGCCACTTGGGTCCCCGTATCCATCTGAGAGGCAAGCTGCGAGAGCCTCGGCTGCTGAAAGACCTGGGCAACGGAGAGGCTTATCCCTTCTTTCCTGGAAGCCCTCACAAGAGCCATGGCGGCAATGGAGTCACCGCCGAGGCGGAAGAAGCTGTCGTCGGGGCCGATAGTCGAAGCGTCCAGACGTAGGACGGACGCCCACAGCTGCCGCATGGTCTGCTCCGCCCGAGTGACCACGGTCCTGAGCGGTCCGTCTCTCCTCGCCGCGGACAGATCCGCAACGGTGAAGGATGAAACGATATCAACCAACCTCTTGCGGTCAATCTTGGCCGAGGCACCCGTGGGCAACTGGTCCATGGCGAGCCAGACGGTCGGTATCATGTATCGCGGCAGTCGTCTCGCCAGTTCCTCCTCCACCGACGCCGGAAGCAGGTGAACTCGAGGCGATGGGCCCGCCGTCTCCGTGTCGTCGTTCAGCACCAGGAAACCGACGAGCGCAGGGCCGGCGCCCTCCCCCCCCAGCGTTGCCACCTCGGCCGCAGCCTGGCGTAATCCGGGGATGCACGCATGGAGATGGTGCTCCGTCTCAGCCAGCTCCATCCGCTGCCCATGGAGTTTCACCTGCGCGTCCCTCCGGCCGAGGTACATGATCCCCCCGCCGTCACCGACGTACCGCACCAGGTCGCCAGTTTTGTACAGCCTGCCGCGGCGCCCACGACGCTCACGAGACCCGCGTAGTAGCCAGGGCGGGTTGCTGATGAACGAGCCGGCCGTGCGAACCTCGTCCCGCAGATAGCCCGCTGCCAGCTGGGCGCCCTCGATAACAAGCTCTCCGATAGCGCCGATGGGTGCAAGCTTGTTCTCGTCGAGCGGATCGATGAGCCACGCCGTCGTGCCGACAGCGTGCCCGATGCAGTTGCGGTACGCCGCGCCGGGGCCCTCGTCGTTCACGGCGCAGAAGATGGCGCACTCCGTGGGTCCGTACGCTTGGAAGACCATGTCGAGGCGACCCCATCTCGTGTAGTCGGCCGCTGACCCCTTTTCGCCGCCGAGAATGATCGTACGGAGGGAGGGGACTTCGTCCGGGCTGATGAGCCGGGAGACGGTCGGGGTCAGGAAGACCGTGTTGACGTGCATGGCCCGGATCGACCCCGCAATGTTGTCGAGGCGCTCCGCCGGGGAGGGGATGCAGACGCAGCCGCCAAATATCAGGGTGGTGAAGATGTCCATCATGCAGACGTCGAAGGTGTACGCCGAGAACTGCAACGTTCGCGTACCCGCGCCGAAGCGCATGCGGTTGCCGTGGTGAGTGCAGCTCGTGCTTACCGCGCGGTGCGGGAGGACGACGCCCTTGGGTGTGCCTGTGCTGCCCGAGGTGAAGAGGCAGTAGATGGCGGATTCTGGGTCTGCTTGGGACTCGGCAAGAGCCTGGCCGTCGTTCTCTGCCACAAGAGTGTCCATGGACGCGGGCGTGAGCGTAAATATGTGACGGCCGTCTCCGGAGCAGAGACCAGCATGCTGCTCTGAGGCTACGATGATACGGGCTTCGACTTGATCAAGCACTAGGGCCCGGCGTTCCGGCGCCTGCGTCGGGTCGAGGGGCACGAAGGCAGCGCCGGTTCTGACGACAGCCAGCATGGCGACGATGGCCCAGAGCGACTTGTCGAAGCACAGAGGGATGAAGACACCGGGGCCGGCCCCGAGAGAGACGAGGTGGTGGGCGAGGGTCTTGGAAAGTTGGCCCAGCTCCGAGAAGGTCAGACGCCCGTCCCAGGCTTCAATGGCAGGCCGGCTCGGGGTTACCAGGGCCTGCTGCTCGACCAGGTCCTGCACGCAAGCGTCGACGGGCGGCGGGACGTCCTGGTTCCATGCCCACATCGTCTCTAGACCGTGGTGGTCCAGGAGGTCAAGCTGGGAAGCGGTGCCCTGCACATTGTCTATGATGGAGCCGAGGGCGGCACTGAAGCACCAGCCGAGGCGAGTGGCCTGTGACTGGGGGAGGGTGCCGGCGTGGTCGATTGAAATATCGATCCCCGAGGGACTGTCGACGATTCTGATTGAAATGGCGTACTTGTGGCATTTTGTGTTAGCGATTGATGATTTAGAGGGTTGGTGGAATTGAAGTGGTGGGGTGGATGATGGGATCAAGACCTCTGGCCTTGTTGGAAGGGAAGGAGGAGGAGGAGGCCCGGGGAGGTATAACTTCTGGGCCGTAGTTGCCCCGGCTGTTCCAGTCGCTCCTTCCCCGCCTCAGACACTCTCAGGAATAGGGGTAAGGGAAGTGGGGCCGAAAAGGGGTACCCCAAACACTCACCTCGTTGGGATCAGCACCGTTCACAACCCTCATCGACAAACCACCCTTGCCGCCCTCGATGGTGTCATCCCCCACCTTCTGGAAAGATATGATGCTGTTGAAGAGCGCAGACGACTTGAGGCCCAGCGCGCTGTGCACGGCCGCGAGAGGGACGCTCTGGTGCCCCAGCGCCGCGAGGTGCGCACGCTGGGCGTCCCTCAGCGCGTCGAGCACGGGCTCGTTCGCGCCGAGCGAGATGCACGCCGTGACCATGCCGATCAGCGGGCCGAAGATCCTGTCCACGCGGTCGACGGGGTGGTCCCGCCCCGAGCAGATGACGCCGAAGGACGGCCGCTGGATCCCCGTGTACGCGCGGAGGACCGCCGCCCACGCGGTCTGGATGACGGTGGCGGGCGTCAGCTCCCACTCGGCGCAGAAAGCCCTCAGGCGCGGCGTGTCGATGCCCGGCACGGCTACCATCTCGTGGGACGCAGTGCGTGGCGCTTCTCCGCCGGCGCCGAGGTCCGGGAAATGCGTCGGCTCGGCATCGGCGAGGAAGCGAGCCCAGTAGTCGACCCCTTCCTGCTCCGGCTTGGAGTCGAGGAAAGAGACGAACTCGTGGTAGCTCGGCGCTGAGGGGAGGGATGCCCTGTCGTTGTTGTAGAGGTCTCCAAGCTCCCGCATCACCATACCGGTCGAGTGGCCGTCGACGATGACGTGGTTGAAGTCGAGCAGGAGGCGGGCCTCGCCGCTGTCCAAGAGGCACAAGACCAGGCGGTGCTGGAGACCCAGTTCCGGATAGCTGGACTCCTCGCCCTGCAGCCTCTCTGCGAGAGAGTCCCTGTCGATCCCGGTCTCGACGGCCATCTCGACGGCCGGGGATTTCAGCACGACGTGCATCAAGCGGCCGCTGCCGGGGAAGTTCTTCACGATGACTGCGCGGAGGAGGGTATGGCGCCGGACGACCTGCTGCCACGCCTGCCGGAGGCGAGGTACATCAATGGACTTGCCGGTCCCTGGCGCGGTGAGCTCCATGTCGAGTCGCGTCCGATACATCCTGGGGTCCCTGAGCTGGCTGATGAGAATGCCCTCCTGCATCGGCGTGCACGGGAAGATGTCCTCTACGTCTTCGAGCCGCAGGCCCGGGTCGATCTGCGGGAGCGTCTCGCTCGCAAAGGTCTTGATATCTCGGTACGAGGGGAACACACCCGGGAAGTCCGACAGGGTCCACTGCACGCCCCGGTGGCGCAGCTCTCCCACAAGATCCCGCAAGGACTGCCGGAACTCGTCCGCCCACGCCGGTACCCGCTCGGCGTGTTTGACATGCTCGTCGTAGAGCATCGTGACGGCCAGGCGGCCCGCGTCGACGGACACGAGCACGTCAAAGACGGCCTGCCTTCGGAACTCTGGGCTCGTCACCGGCCCGAAGGTCTCCTCCGGGGTCGGGAGGGCCTCGAAGAACGCGTCTGCCCTCTCCAGCTGCTGGTAGCGTCCCGCGTAGTTGAACATGACCTCGACGGGGAGCTGCGCGACGAATTCCTCTCTCGCCTGCTCGGTGGCGAAGCGCGAAGCGAAATAGCCCCAGCCGTTCTGGGGCATGCTGCGCGCGCAGTCCTTGACTCGGCGGACGAGATCGAGGATCCCGGCGTCCTGGTCGCAGGCGACCTGCACTGGGTGGAATGTCGTGAACCATCCCACTGTTTTCGACAGGTCCAGAGCGTCGTCCCAGACTTCTCGCCCGTGGGACTCGTTGAAGACCGTCGGAAGGGGGCGGTCGGTGAAGACACGCCCAAACGAGAGCAAGAGCGCCGCTAGCATGAGTTCAGGGGCTCGCGTGCCCAGGGCCTCGTTCGCCTCTCTGAGGAGGGCGGTGGTGCAGGACTCGTCAAGATGGAATGTCGTGCTGACTAGAGGGGATCGTGCTACTTGGCTGCTGTCCTTTCTTTGACTCCCGACGCCCCAGTACTCATGCATTGGCTTCTGTACCACGAAAGAGATTTCCTTGTCCGGTATGAGGTGAGTACCGGCGTACGTCTCCTGCAGACCACACCAGCGGGCGAAGGACAGCGGCGGAGCGCTGGGTGTGACACTCTCCCTTAGGATCCCCTCCAGATCGGCGAGCAGGATTCTCCAGGAGACCAGATCCACCACGAGATGATGAATCGAGATGAACAGCCTCTGTTGTTCGCCAGAGACGTCAACGAGGAGAGCAGAAACCAGGGGCCCGTTGATAATGTCATGGCTGCGGCGGCACTGTTGGAAGACTGAGGCGGCCTCCCTCACATCTCGCAGACCCTCTTCGTGGGAAATGTTGAAAGCAAGGCTGCCTCCAGGTCCAACGATCTGCTGCCACCGTCCGTTGTCCGCCCGCCGGAACGTGGTGCGCAGAGCAGAGTGCGTGGAGGCCAGGACGCCCAGCGCATCAGACACCGTCTGAAGAGAAACGGCCTTCCGCAGGCCGAGGAAGAAGCACTGATCAACAGACACTGTCGGGTCGGGCTGGCTCCCGAAGAACAGCTCCTGAACGGGACTCAGGGGCAACAGGGTCCCGTCCGCCGGCTCCTCCTCCGCTTCATCCTGAGCCCCAGCGTCTGCCCGCGAGTTTGCGCACGCATCCAGAATGGCGGCGATGGTCTTGTGCCGGAGCACGGCTGCCGTTGAGACGCCCAGTCCCCGCGCCCTGGCCTCGGCAGAGACCCGCATGGCCGTGATCGAGTCTCCGCCGATGCGGAGGAAGCTGTCGTCGATGCCGACGGAGGTAGCGTCCATGTTGAGCACGCCGGCGAAGAGGCTCGCCAGGAGTATCTCGTCTTTGGTGGCTGGCTCGCGTTTCTGCGTGCCTGCCCCGTGGGCGAGCTGTGCGAGCTGCGTTCGCGAGAAGGAGGATCCCAGGGCTCGCAGGGCCTTGCGGTCGACTTTTCCGTTCTCGCTGAGCGGCCACGACGCCACGAGCACCCAGACCGTGGGCACCATGTAGCCCGGCACGCGCTCGGAGAGCTGCTCCTCCACAGACCCGGGAGCGGTGAACAGGCGCGCAGGCCCCGGGGCCGAGTCTGTGCTCCGCATGACGACGAATGCTGCGAGCGCCGCGGAAGAGGCGTCGTCCGAGTCGTTGTCGAGGTGCACCACCTCGGCGACCACCTCCTTCGCCCCAGGAAGACAAGCCAGGGTGTGGTGCTCGACCTCGCCCAGCTCGAGCCGCTGTCCTCGAAGTTTGACCTGGGAGTCGTTACGGCCGACAAAAGCCAGCACGCCGCGCTCGTCGAACCTCACGAGATCACCAGTCTTGTACAGCGTGCTGCCGCGGCCCCTGACGGCACGACTGCCCCCGCGCAGCCATTCCGGAGCGTCGACGAAGCTGGCACTGGTTTTCTCATGGCTTCCGATGTATCCCCTGCCGACCGTGGGCCCCTCGATCAGGAGCTCTCCCACGGCGCCGATGGGGACCAGGCGGTGGTGGTCGTCGGGGTCTACCACCCACGTGCAGCTCCCGACGCCGACGCCAATGCGCGTGAGATCCTCTCTCCTGTCCTGGTCGTCGTTCACGGTGGAGATTACAGAGCACTCAGACGGCCCGTAGCAGTTGACGATGCGGATGTGCTCGGGCACGCGGGCGATGTCAGGGGGTCGGATGGGCTCTCCGGCGAGGGCGAGGAACTTGAACAGCGGGAGCTTGCGGAAGTCTACCATGCGCGCGACGGACGGCGTCACGAGAATGTAGTCGGCTCTTGTCGATGCGACGGCGCCCGTGAGATTATCTCTCCTGTCTGCGTCGGAGGCTATGCAGACGCAGCCGCCCACCGCCAGGGTCATCATGCTGTTGAAGATGGACAGGTCGAAGGAGTAGGGGGAGAAGTCGAAGACACGAGGTCTCGGCGGCAGGACGCGGCTGGCCTGGTGCCGGATGTTCGACGCGAAAGCGCTGTGGGGGATGATGCTGCCCTTGGGCTCGCCGGTCGTGCCAGATGTGAAGGGGATGTACATGGTCGAGGAGGGGGAGACCTTCGGCAGCTCCACTGAGGGCGCATCGGAGACGGAAGACAGCAGTGCATCTTCTAGAACGACAGTCTCTGCGACAAACGGCGAGACCACGGCGCAGGTCCCGGGAGAGGCGATGGCGAAGGATGAGCCCGTCTGGCGGGCGATGCTCTCGAGTCGATGCCTGGGCAGAGACGGCACGACTAACACGAACCCTCCGCCGGCTCGCAGCACGGCAAGCTTCGCAACAACCATCCAGAGCGACTTGTCAAAGCACAGGAGGACGAGACTCCCTTCGGAGACGCCGAGGCAGGCAAGGTGATGGGCGAGGCGGCGGGAGGCAGTGTCCAGCTCGCTGTACGTGAGGTCTCCGTCCCACGAGTGCACTGCCGGCGCCTCCGGGTACAGGGCCATCTGCTCCTGGATGATCTCATGGACGCACTCGTCATTCCTGGAGGGGATGGTGGCATTCCACTGCCAGAGTTGTTCCTTGTCCTGCGGTGTAAGACGACCCAGACGAGATAGGGGCTCGTCGTCCCCGACGTGTTGGGCCCCCGCGAGGTGCTGGATCACGAAGGAAATCTGGTCCAGCATCTTGCGCATCATCCAGGGCTCGATCGCGTCCGTATCAAACTGGCACTCCAGCCGGACCGAACCCGCCGCCAGGAGCTCGCAGCGGATGGTGACGGCGTACGTTGTGAACTCGCGCGTCTCGGCCACCTCGAGCCACTGGCCTAAGCCGTGCTCTTCCTCGTCTCTGATGGATCTGGCAGAGTCAACGACGAGCAGCGTGTTGAATTCGCAGGCCTGCTGCGCATCGTCGCCGAGCTTGGCTATGTGCTGGAGGCCAGTCTGCTCGAACGGTATCATGGCCGTGGCCGCGGCCTGGACCTCGCCGAGGAACGCCGAGACTGTAGAAGAGCCGTCTCGGGGAATGCGCACGCGAATAGGAACCGTGGCTATCGTGGGGCCTACGATGCCTTCGATCCCGGGGACATCCATGTTACGGCCAGAGAGGAGGGTGCCGAATATGATGTCGTCGGATCCTGTGTATTGGTGAACGACAAGCGCCCATGCTGCGCGCACCAGGGATGCCGTCGTCCCGGCAGACCGATGGCCGTGAGATAGCCTGAATGGGGCGCTCTGAATTGTCTCCATATTGTCAAGGCCGTCTCTTGACCCCTGAGGAATAGGGGGGAAGGCCACAGCACGGAGACCAGAGAAGTATCCTCGCCAGAAAGCATCCGCGGCCGAGCTGTCAGCGCTCAAAATGGCCCTCACAGCCTGGCTGAAGCTCACAGTGTGCTTTTCGATGGGTCTGCCATGATAAAAGTCGTAGAAGAGTCCGCGGACCAGCGCCCAGGAGTCGCCGTCATACAGGGCGTGGTGTATCGTCACGACGAAGAATCGCTTCCCCTTGTTGTCATCGATGATTCCAAATCGTGAAAGGGGCTCTCCAAGGCCCATCGGCAGCAGCTTGTCCTGCTGAAGGTACTGTTCAAGGTCTTCGGCGGCGTTCCACTGCACCTCGCCTTGCACGACGACCTGGACGAGACCGAGGGTCTGGTGCTGGATGATGCGCGTCCGCAGGATCGGTAGAGCCTGTACCGTCTTCTCCCAGGCCGCGCGGAGGCGGAACTCGTCAATGGAAGGACTGGATATGTCCAAGACACTCTGCAAGATGTATGCGCCAGACCGGAGTGACGTGAGAGCCAACAGACCCTCTTGGAGAGGGGTGCAGGGGTAAGCATCGACGATTCCCTCGCCGACCTGGCTCTTCAGTGACTCAAGGGCCGTGATGTCTGTCAGGAGAGAGAACGCGGGTATGTCATCTGGGACCGATTTCGTGTCGTTGTTGTTATCGATGGCCGTCGACCTCGACGCAAGTTCTGAAAGTCTCGGATGCTTGAAGATCACCGCAACAGAGATAACCAGCCCGGCCTCCTTGCGCGCAGCACCGACGAGCTTCATTGCGGAAATCGAGTCTCCCCCCAGTCGGAAAAAGTGGTCGTCGGCTCCGACCTGAGACTCCTCGAGGCCGAGGACCCTCGCCCAGAGCCTGACCAGAGCCGCCTCGGCTTCCGTACCCGGCGCTCTCTTTGCCGTCTGTCCTTCGGCAGGGTCCCCATTCAAGCGTCGAGCATCGAGAAACTGTGTCCCGGCAGCCTTCAGCCTTTTCCTGTCCGCCTTTGTAGAAGTGTTGAGCGGCAGGTGATCGATAACAAGCCACGCCGTAGGTATCATGTAGGCGGGGAGGGCTCTCGCCATTTCGTCCTCGATGCTGGTCGGCAGGCAGAAGCTCTCCATCTGCAAGCCCTCGAAAACCTGAGCCGTAGCCAGTTGCTGCTTCTCCTCTCCTGCAAGAACCAGGAAGGCCGCGAGCACCGCCCCGGCGTCCGTCTCCAAGACCTCGGCAACAAGATCCTGCGCTCTCGGAGCGAGACACCGCAGTGCGTGGTGCTCGACCCCCGGCAACTCGATGCGCTGTCCGCGGATCTTGACCTGCCTATCCTTGCGCCCAAGGTACAGCAGTCTGCCATCTTGTTGATACTGGACCAGGTCACCAGTCTTGTACAGACGGCCATGACGCCCCGGTGAGCCTGACGAGCCGCTGAGAAGCCAAGCCGGGTCCTCGATGAACGCGCCAGCCATCTTGACAGGGTCGTTCAGGTACCCCCGGGCGACCATGTGTCCCTCGATGAGCAGCTCGCCCACCGCGCCCACCGGGAGCAGCCTGTTGTGGTCCTCAGGGTCCACGATCCAGCTCACCGATCCTGTCGCCCTGCCGATGTTGCGAGTCTGGGACTGGTCGTCCACGTCGTTGACCATGCAGAGCACGGCACATTCGGTAGGTCCGTAGCCCTGGAATAATGTGACGTGCGCCCACCTCTCCAGGTCTTCCTCCAGGGGTGTCTCGCCGGCGAGAAGGACCTTTGTGACGCAGGGCGCCTGGTCGGGCTGGAAGATCCTGGCCCTCGACGGGGTCATCATGAGCATGTTCGCTCGCATCTCGCACGCCGCCCCGGGGAGGTCATCTAGTATGCAGGGTCCCGAGGCCGTGCAGACGGTGCCTCCGAGGGCGAGCGTAGCGAAGATCTCTGAGATGGAGGCATCGAACACGTACGCTGCCATCTGCAGCACGCGAGACCCCGGGCCGAGACCGAGCCGCCTGCCATGATGAACGGAGCTTGTGGCGATGGCGCCGGAGTGTACGAGGACTCCCTTGGGGGTGCCTGTGCTTCCAGAGGTGAAGATGGCGTAGGCCGTGCTCTCCGGGCTGATGAGTGGTAGCGCCAGGGGCGTTGTTGCGGCTTGGGCTTGGCCGTCGAGGTCCATCTTCTCGAGAGATTCCTGGCTGACTTGCACAATCTGTCTGCCCGTGCCAAAGTCAAGCCCGCCGGAGTGCTGTGCTGACACAAGGGCAACACGGGCACAGGTTTGCTCGAAGATGCTCTCTGTCCGATATCTGGCATGTGTTGCGGCGTCCAGGGGCACGAAGATACCCCCAGCCCGCAGGACGGCGAGCATGGCCACGATGGCCCAGACGGACTTTTCAAAGAGGACCGGTATGAATTCTCCCTCCTTGACACCCAGGCGGCGGACAAGATACAGCGCAAGACGCGCTGTTGCCTCGTCGAGTTCGGCGAATGTCATGTTCCCGTCCCAAGACTCAAGAGCCATCGCTTCGGGCGTTGCCTTGGCCCAGTCGAGGACCAGATCATGGAGTGGCCTCTCTATGGCGTCCGGGACTGTCTCGTTCCAAGTCCATATCGTATCGAGGTCGGACGGGATGAGTTGGCTGCTGAGAGTGTCGAGTGTTGCGGTATCCCGTTTCGAACTGCCCAGCTGTTGAATCAAGAACCCTGTCTGGTCCAGCATCTTCTGCATTCGCCACGGATCAACAGCGCCGGTATCGAAGTGGCACTCCAGCCTCACTTCAGAGCGTTCCGCCAGAAGCTCGCACCGGATAGTGACTGCGTATGTGGTAAACTCGCGGCTGTCGGTCATCTGGATCCAGCCACCGAGAGCCTCCTCATCTAGAGACCGGACAGAGTCGGTGACGAGGAGCGTCTGGAAGTCACAGGCCCTCTGGCCCTCGGCTCCCATCTTGGCGATGTTCTGGAGTCCGGTCTGCTCAAAGGGGATCATCTCCGTGGCTTCATCCTGCACGGTCTCGAGAAACTGCGAGACTGTCGGGGAGTCTGAGCCTGACGGAACTCGTACACGGACCGGAACCGTCGTGATGGCGGGACCGATGATCCTGTCGATGCCCGGCACGTCGCTCATGTTGCGGCCCGAGAGGACCGCACCGAACACGACGTCTTCGCTGCCGGTGTACTGCCGGACGACGAGAGCCCAGGCCGCTCTGATAACAGAGCCCATCGTCACGCCGAGCTGTCCTTCGACGCCGCCGGGGACCCTAAAGGGGCCGGTATGAATCGTTGCGTCGGCTGCCATGTCTCTGGTGCGAGACGACGCGGAAGGGAACACCTCGCCGTCCAAACCAGAAAGGTATTCCCGCCAGAAGGCACCCGCCGTCTCGTTGTCTGCGCCAGCAATGGCCTTGACAATGCTGTTGAAATCGCCGCGGAGCTCAGGGGAAGCAGTCAAGCCGTGGTACATCTGGCCCAGATGCTGTCGAACGAGGAGCCACGACTCGCCGTCGTACACGGCGTGATGCATGGTCACGGCGAAGAAACGCCTCCCCGTCTCCTTCTCGGTGATGATCCCAAACCGCCCGAGAGGCTCTCCGAGGCTTATCGGCATTGCCTTGTCGCGCCTCAGGTACTCCTCGAGGTTATCCCCCGTCTGCCAATGTACGCCTCCAGCACCCTCGTCACAGACGACTTGAACCAGTCCCAGCACGGAATGCTCCACGATTCTCGTCCTCAGAATGGGCAGGTCCCGGACCAACGTCTCCCACGAGGCGCGGAGTCGTGCCTCGTCCACAGATGGTGCCAGTTCCAGCACATTTTGCAAGACGTATGCGCCGGCCTGGGCAGAAGTGAGCGCAAAGAGGCCTTCCTGCAGCGGGGTGCATGGATACACGTCTTGGATGGCCGTGCCGTCGAGGCCGCAGCAACGACCGATCTGGTCCCTCAGCTCAGGTAGATCCAGACCGTCCGGCAGGAGAGGAAAGGGGCCCACGACAACCGCGCCGTCCTTCTCGCTTGCCGTCGAGTGGGCAGCGAGCTCAGCTAGCCTGGGATGCTGGAAGATGAGGGCAACAGAGATGGCGAGCCCGGCTGTGCGGGCTGCGCTGGCCAGCTTCATGGCCAAGATGGAGTCGCCGCCCAGCCGGAAGAAATGGTCATCAGCTCCGATGCGGTCTTCTCCTATGCCCAGGACCCTGCCCCAGAGCGCGGCCAGGGCCACCTCGGCGTCCGTCTGCGGCATGCGTCTGCCGCTTGTTGTCGTCGTGTTGATGGCGGACCGCTGCGTCTCGAGGTATGAAGAACCAGCCGCCCTGAGCTTCTTCCTATCCGTCTTTCCAGTGACGCCCAGGGGCACTTGGTCGATCACGAACCATGCCGCAGGGATCATGTAGGCAGGAAGTCGCCTGGCCAGCTCGTCCTCGACGGCGGCCGGAGGCCAGAAGGTCTCGATGGTCAGCTCCTCGGAGAGTTCCTCGCAGGGACCATCGGCCACACCGCCAGGCACCAGGAACACCGCGAGCACGGAGCCCGTGTTCGTCTGCAGCACCTCGGCAACAACATGCCGGGGCCTGGGGGACCCGAGAGACTCCAGCGTGTGGTGCTCGACGCCCGAGAGCTCCAGCCGCTGCCCTCGCACCTTGGCCTGCGTGTCCTTCCGCCCGACGTAGAAGAGACGCCCGTCCTCGGCGCCGTACCTCACGAGGTCTCCCGTCTTATACAGCCTGCCGCGACGGCCGGGCACCCCCTCAGCTCCCGCAAGCAGCCACGCCGGGTCCTCGATAAAGGAGGCTGCCGTCTTGGCAGGGTCATGGAGGTATCCGCGGGCCAGGATTGGCCCTTCGATGACCAGCTCGCCCACGGCGCCGATCGGGAGGATCCTCCCGTGGTCTTCGGGGTCCACAATCCAACCCGCCGAGCCTGTCGTCCAGCCGATATCGCGCGTCCGCGTCTGCGCATCTGGTGTGCTGCTGCTGATGGTGCACAAGACGCAGCACTCGCTCGGACCGTAGCCCTGGACCACGGTAGTATGGCTATCCCAGCGCTCAAAGTCTTCAGGGACACCGGCCTCGCCGGCAAGAAGCACCGTTGTGAGGCAAGGCACTTGGTCGACCTGGATGAGGCGGGCCAGGGAGGGGGTCATGGTGATGGTGTTGGTCTGCGTATCCCGCAGGCTTCCGGTGAGGTCGTCCCTGAGACGGGGACCAGAGGCCACGCAGACGCTGCCTCCAAAGAGCAGCGGCGCGAATATCTCACCGACGGAGGCATCGAAAACATAGGCCAGGCTCTGCAGGACCCTCGAGCGCGGGCTCAAGCCCAGCCGGGTGCCGTAGTGCGTAGCGCTCGTGACGAAGGCCTGGTGAGGGACGAGGACGCCTTTGGGGGTGCCTGTACTGCCGGACGTGAAGATGGTATACGCTGTGCTTTGGGGGTTGACGAGAGGCAGCGATCCGATAGAGCCAGCCGTGTCATGGCCGTCTGTTTCTAGGTGCTCGAGCGCTCCCTGGCCAACTTGTATGGTCTTGATGTTAGTAAAACTGAGATGTGAGTACTGCTTTGATGTTAAAACGACCTTGGCGCCGGTCTGCTCGAGAATGTCTTCTGTCCGGGCCCTCGCAGAGGTGGCGTCCAGAGGCACAAAGGCACCGCCCGCCTTCAAGACGGCGAGCATGGAAACAATGGCCCAGCGAGACTTGTCGAAGAACAGGGGCACAAAGTCTCCCTGGCATACGCCGTTCTCCGCAAGGTGTTGGGCCACGCGTGTCGAGACTCTCTCGAGCTCGATATATGTCATCTTGCCGTCCCACCCGTCGATGGCTATGGTGTCTGGCCGTTCCCTGGCTTGCTCAGACACCACGTCATGCATCGTCCTCTCCACCGCACTGGGGACGCTGCTGTTCCATTTCCAAATGGTCTCCAGATCAGAAGGCATGAGATGGCCGATGGTGTGCAGCATGGTGTCGGCCGGCGAGCTCACAAGCTGCCCGACCATGTGCTCCAGCTGAGCGAGCATTCTCTCCGCCCGCCAGCCTTCGACGACCCTCGAGTCTGTGTGCACCGAAACTTCGACACAGTCCTTGCCGAGGGTGCAGATGATAGCGAGCGGATACGTGGCAGTCTCCTCGATCTGCGGCGTCTTTCGCCAGACTCCAATGGCGGTGGAATCATCATGGGAAAGGGCCTCGTCGGCGTTCTGCACAATCAAGATGGTCTGGAACTCGCACGCACGCTTGGCGTCGCCGTTGATGCGGGCAATGTGCTGCAAACCCACATGCTCGAAGGGCATCGCATCAGCGGCATCCTCCTGGACGTACCGGAGAAAGTCGGACACGGTCGTCGCGGGCCCGTCGCACGTCGGGATGCGAACTCGGACGGGGATCGTGGCGATCGTGGGACCGGCGATGCTGTCCATGCCGGGGATAGGGGCGTTGCGGCCGGACAGAGTTGCGCCGAAGACGATGTCGTCCTCGCCGGTGTTGTGGTGAACGACGAGCGCCCAGGCTGCGCGGATGATCATGGCCGCAGTCACGGCATCCTTCGACGCCTTGCCCCTGCTCGGGAGCGGGATGCGCCGCTGCACGGAGGTGTCAAGCTTGCCCTCTGACAAGCCGGCAGGGAGAGCCGGGAACGTCTCCGAGTCGAAGTCCAGCGTTGCCCACTCCCAGAAGGCCAGGGACGAGGCCTGGCTCTTCTTGAGGAGGTGATTCACATAGGTCCTGAAGGGCGGCGGGACATGTACATCGATGCCGTGGTAGAACTGGTGGAAGACCTCCCGGATACGAGGGAGCGTAGCCCGGTCGTACAGCGCGTGGTGGATTGTCCAGACAAGCCATGAGGCGCCTGTCTTCTCCTCCTGTATGAGGGCATATCTGGCCAGGGGCTGGCCGAGCTCCATCGCTTTGGTCTTGTCGCCGCTGAGGTACGTTTCGAGGCTTGCTCCATGCGTCCAGGAGATGTCTTCGTCCAGCACGACCTGGAGGAACCCGAGAGCCTCATGCTCGACGATGCGCGTTCTCAGGATCGGCAGGGCCCTCGCAGTCTTGGCCCACGCCTCCTCGAATCTGCTGAGCTCGACGGCGTCTGCCAGGGCCATGACGCTCTGCAGGACGTAGTCGTCCCGGTTCCTGGACGTCAGGGAGAGGAGACCCTCCTGCAGCGGCGTGCATGGGTAGAGATCCTCGATGCGCTCTTCTGTGACGCCACACATTGTGGCTATTTCCTGCTTGCACTCCTCGACATGGACGGCTTTGCCGCCGGCAATGAGCGAGAATGGCGTGTTGTGTGCATCATCCTCCGCCTCCACGGGAAGAAAAGGGAGCTGCGCCATCTGCGACAGCTTGGGATACAAGAAGACCTGCTCCACGGGCAGTCCGAACCCGGCGTCGAGGGATGCGTTGGACAGCCGTGTGGCGGCGAGAGAGTCGCCGCCGAGCTGAAAGAAGTTGTCGTGCTCGGCGATGGTCGTCTCCGGGATTCCCAGCACTCGTGCCCATAGTTTGGCGAGATCAAACATCTCGCCGATGGGCTGCAATGCCACGCCGTTCCCTTGACCGTTCCCATCCATGCCGGACGGGCCGTGGAGGGATGACGGCATGGTGATGGGTGTAAGAATTTGAATTGATATGTTACAAAGTTGGTTCTTGGTGTAGTAGGTTGAGTTGGTTGAGTTGTTTGGATCTCCGGGTTATCTCGTTGATGTTGTTTTCGAGGCAAGACAAAGAAAGTGTGTGAGGTTCACTTGGCCAAGAAGCCATGAGAGTGATCTCGCATAGTATCAATTGGATCTGGGTAGTCCGGACTCGGCAAGGCGTGGGCAACACCCCCTGTGTGCCTACCCCTGAACGTTCTGTCTTCTCTTGCCTCCTTTCCTACCAATGGCAGGATGATACAAGGGCCCCGATCGACTTGGCCTCCTGCGCCGCAACAATGCAGAGTTTAGCCAAGCTGCACCTTTCGATTCAGGAAGGTCCCGGGTGATGTGGCAGCTGAGGAGGCCGAAAACTCGGAGATGGTCTCGCCTTGGGTTGTGTCTGTCGTAAATTGCTTTTCGCCCCCCCCTCACCCCACTCTCCTCTCCCGCTTCTGCATCGGGCCCCGACAAGGGGGCAGCACAATCTTCCAACTGAACTGTGCCGCAGGTGTCGTCAGGACAAAGGTGCCAAGCCAGCATTTTCTAGGAAGGTCATCTCGCGAGTGGGCACATCAGAGCAGGTTTCGCGGTGATTGTCAGGCCTGTCGGGGGGTTGGATCCTTGCCCGGTTGCTGTTGAAGAACCTTGATGAATCCGATATGCCGGCTCCTGAGCTGCTGAGGTCCAGCCCGACAGTCCCAACACAACACAACAGCCATGCAGCATGCATGTCGGGCATAGGCACCGCAGGGTATCATCGGCCCTCTTCCATCCCCCGGGTGGTGCCGTTCTCGGCGTGGGTGACATATGACGTGACGTGACGGCTGTTCTGTGCGGGCTTCTAGATAAACTGAACCGAAGAATGTGCGTGCTGGCAAGACCCAGCAGGTTGGAACCCGAGGCAATAAACTGGGCTTAACGATTTCTTTAATGGAACGTCGCCAACGACCTCTGGATCCGAGAATGACCATGGCTCGCACTGACGACGACCTCACCCCTCGGCACACCACCACCTCCATTACCATGCTCAAGGCCACGCAACTACTGCAACTTGCAAACCTCACTGTCAGAGACCAGCACGTGTCGGGAAACCTCGAGAGCGTCACGAAAGCGTGGACCGAGCTCAGCCCCCCGTCGTCACCTTCCCCCGCGTCCATCGACGAGCCAGAGGAAGAGACGGAGTCCTCCCTCGAGATCGTGCTCAAGTACGCTGACCAGGTCCATGAGGAAATACTGCGATCAGGCCCCGAAGACACCAAGGCTTCCTGCGAGCTACTGCGGCTACTGATCGTTTACCTGGAGCAGACAGTCCTCGCCGAGACGAACATACATCCAGTTGTTGCCGCTCTTCCCGTCCCCGACGCCGAAAAGTCCAACCTCCTACGCTCATACTACCAGGCCCTTCATGCCACGGGTCTCGAGCCTCAGCAACTCATAGGGGGCCTTTTTGGCAGGCCCCTCGGCGAGAAAACGAACAGGGCGACAGAAATATATACCGTCTTCGGTGGCCAAGGACTGAGGAGCAACTCCATCCAGGAGCTCAGGGAGATCATCGACACATACCACTCTCTCTCTCGAGATGTCATTCAAGATTCGGCGGCTCTCATCAGCAGGCTCTCGACAGCCGACGCCTCCGTGAGCCGAGTCCTCCCTCATGGCCTGGACATTCTCGCATGGCTACGTGATCCCGCCCAGGCTCCAGGCGAGAAATACATGGCCTCCGCGGCCGTCAGCGCGCCCCTCATCGGCCTTGTTCAGCTGGCACACTACCAAGTCACCTGCAAGATCCTCGGCCTCACCCCAGGCCAGTTCCGGAGCCGCATCGCAGGCTCGACGGGCCATTCTCAGGGCATCATCACCGCCGCCGCCGCAGCTGCTGCAGAGGACTGGGAATCCTGGAGGGAGGCCGCTGCCGCTGCCATCACGGCTCTGTTCTGGATCGGCGTCCGCACCCAGCAGGTCTGGGACAGCGCCTCCCCCAGCCATGGGCCCATCTCGGAGGCCATGAAGCGGGACTCGACCGACCACGGCGAGCGCGAGCCGTCACCCATGCTCAGTGTCCGGGGCCTCACGAGGGAGGCGCTGCAGGGGTGCATCGACGCGACGAAACGCCAGCTGGGGAGCAATGGGAGGTCCCTGGCCATCTCCATGGCGAATGGACCGCAGCACTTTGTAGTCGCGGGGCCGCCGAAGCACCTGTACGGACTAAACCTGCAGATCCGCAAGGCGAAGATGCTTGCTGCGGCCCGGCAGGGAAGCATGATGGAGGAGGACTCCGACGCGGCCGTTGCTAGCCGGTTCCTCGACGTGAGCGTTCCCTTCCACACGAGCTGGCTTGATGCGGCGGTCCCGGTGATCCAGCAGGACCTAAAGGACGTGTCCTTGCGGGCAAGCGCCATGGCGACGACCCTGTCCAGCACTGAGGACGGGCATGATGTGCGTGGCGAGGAGGCCGATGTACTTCCGAGGCTGGTGGAGCTGGTGGTGTGCAAGCCGGTCGACTGGGAGAAGGCCACGGCGGCTATTTCGGCAGGCCAGATCGTTCTGGACTTCGGTCCGGGCGGCGTCCAGGGCATCAGCTCCCTGTCTGCCACTGCCGGTCGCCATCGCGTCATTTTGGCTGGGACGCTGAGCGGCCGCAAAGCTGGAGTTGGCTACAAGGGAGATTTGTTTACGTAGATGGCTGCGGCGCAGAGTCAAGTTTCCAGCATATAATGCGAGTCTGTGGCATACAAGTGGATTTTGCGGCACAGGCCGAGATCACGCACTGTAGCAGCGCTGTATTTCTAAGACCTTCCCAATTCAGTTACAGAGGGCTCAGCAGTCTACTTGCCTGTTCTAGTAGTTGTCTCCGGGGAGTTGGTAGGGTCTATGGAGATGGATGTTGGATGGGTGGCGAGTCAACAACCCAGTGTCGTGCGGCACAGCAGCCATATTGCGGCACGGACCGAGATAAGGCACTGTTACGGCGCTGTATTTCTTAGACCTTCCCAATCCAGCTATGTCTATAGGAGGCCAAGCGGTCTAATTCCCTCCACTGTTTGAGTTGTCTCCGGGGAGTTGGCTGGGCCTATGGAGATGTTGGATAGGGGGGCGAGTCAACAGCCCGTGAGGCACAGCAAACACCCACTTGCCATGTTCGGGGGATAATGGACAGCAATTGCATAGCTAGAACACTTCCATATTTTCTAAACGCGTATTAGTCCGGCCAACTGTTGCGTCGTACGACGTGCCACCCCTGCTCACTTGGATGGCGAGATGTCCAATTTTTTTTGTATCATCTAGATCCCTACCGGCTGTGCCCCTTAGATGCTGCTACGATATTTTTTCAGCACCGATCGAAGCCGATACCCCCGGCGAGCGATTACTGAGTTAGTGGGTGGCCTTTCGTACGCTCGCTGCCATCCATCCACCACCGAAAACGCAAGTCGGGTAGGCCTGCGATCCGTGCCATCAACCATCTCGAAACATGGCGTGCCTCAACGACGAGACCTTCGGCCCTGTCGTCCATGGATGCCGCGGGAACTTTGACTTCACCCTCTACTTCGAAGAGGTATTCTTTTCGATTCTGCCATCATGTTTGTTTCTCATCCTGTCATCCGGGCGCCTCGTATGGCTTCTGAGGAGGCCGAGCATCGCCGTGTCCTCGGCCTTCCTGTGGGCGAAACTGGTGAGTTCTGTTGCAGGTACGCTCTCCAGACAATCAACAGCTCTCACACGTTTAATAGGCTGCTATCGTGGTGTATTGTGCCCTCCAGCTCGCTCAGCTGGTTCTCACTGCTCGAGTTCACTCAGGCCTTGTGTCCCTGTCAGTCCCGTCTGAGGCCTTGCGGCTGGCGGCCTCCGCCACCATTCTTTTGCTATCATTTACGGAGCACAAAAGGGCCCCGAGACCTTCCGTGCTTCTCGGCTGCTTCCTCTTTCTCACCCTGCTCCTCGACATCACTCGGACACGTACCCTGTGGTTCATAGGCAGACAGAACAGGGACCATGCCGCGACTCGTGCGAGTATCGCCGTCGCCTTGACGACTCTCAAAGCCGGCGTCCTCGTCCTGGAGGCGCAGCGCAAGAGTCCCGACAAGGACTGGAGAGATCACCACAGTCCTGAAGAGAGAAGCGGCATCTTCGGCCTGTCCTCCTACTTGTGGCTGGACCGGTTGCTGCTCTCGGGCTTCCGCTCGATCCTTGCCATAGACTCCCTGTACCCCCTCGACCAGTCCATGTCCGCCTCTGCCTTGCAGGCCAAGACCGGCCAGCAAGAAGGAGTTAAGAGCCTAGCACTCAGTCGGCGCATGATCCGCTCTCTGGCAATGCCTGTGTTGCTCCCGGTAATCCCAAGGCTGGCCATCATTGGCTTCACCTTCTGCCAGCCTTTCCTCATCGAAAACGTCCTCCGGCACCTCCAGTCACCCAACGAGCCGAGCCACGGCTACGGGTTGATCGGCGCCACGGTCATCGTGTTCAGCGGCGTGGCCTTCTCCAACGCCCTGTACTTCTACTGGTGCGAGAGGTTCACATGCATGGTGCGCGGCGTTCTCTTTACTGCCGTATACGAAAAGACGACCTCGCTGCCTACCGCAGTTGCCACGGACTCGGCTGCGCTCACGCTCATGAACAGCGACATCGAGCGCGTCAAGATGGGTCTCCTGCCCATCCACGAGTATTGGGCCAACATCGTCGAGCTGGCCCTGGCCTGCTGGCTCCTCGAGCGCAAGATCGGTGCGGCGTTCGCGGCCCCCATCGTCGTGATTGTCGTCTGCATCTTAGGCTCGGGCGCAGTTGCGGCGCTCACGGGCCGACGTCAGGTCGCCTGGATGAAGGCGATCGAGGAGCGAGTCGCCGCGACGGCCACAGCCATCTCGTCGATGAAACCGCTCCGGATATCGGGCATGGAGGGCGCCATTGAGAAGCTTATACAGGGGCTGCGCGAGCAGGAGATCATTATCGGCGGGAAATGGCGCCTAATGCTCGTCATCGCCGTGACGCTCTCGTTCACGCCCATGACCATCGGGCCTCTCATGGCCTTTGCCGTTACGTCACGGACTCTGGAGATCACCAGAATCTTCCCAGCTATGGCGTTCATGATGCTGCTGGCCGGGCCTCTTGTCAGCTTGTTCCAGAACATCCCGGGTCTGATCGCGGCCATCGCGTGCCTGGGACGAATCGACGAATATGTGCAAAAGGAGAGCCGTGTAGACCCTCGCACAGCACCAGACCATGCGTCTCCCACATCTGTACAGGAGAAGGATGCTACAGAAATCATGGCTATCCGAGTGTCAGATGGTCACTTTGGATGGACGCCGGGGAGCGATATCCTAAAAAACGTCAACTTCACCATACCATTCGCTTCTCTCACCATTGTCACAGGACCCGTGGCATCAGGAAAATCGACTCTCATCAAGGCCCTCCTCGGCGAGACAACCGTCTCTTCGGGTACCATCACTCTCAGCACCAGCTTCCGGAGGATAGGATACTGCGACCAGACGCCGTTCCTACTCAACGACACCGTCCGAGCGAACATCATCGGGCACGCCCAGTTCAATGCGAAGCGATATGCAGAAGTTTTGCACGCCACCGCTCTTGCTGCTGATCTAGACCAGCTGCCGCAGGGAGACCGCACCAAAGTTGGCGGCAGCGGCATCACGCTCTCCGGCGGACAGAAGCAGAGGCTCGCCCTGGCGAGGGCACTTTACCTCGAGGCGGGCCTATTTCTTCTAGACGACGTCCTCAGCGGCCTTGATGCCTCTACGGCAACTCTCGTCTTCCAGAGGACCATGGGGCCACAGGGCCTTCTTACCCGCAGAGGATCGACCGTGATTCTTTGCACCCATGACGAGCGCAACCTGCCGTTCGCCGACGCGGCTCTCGCCATCAACGGAGAGGGTTTGGTGACAGAAGCTTGTCCTCCCAGTACTACCATCGATGAGCCGGTGACTCTGCAGAAAGATAGTACAAAGGGCCTCCTGAACGACGAGACCCTGAAAGACGAGTCAACTAACCTCATACTCGACGTCGAAGTCGACCACTCGACTGACCACTCGACTGACACTGATAATCCCGGAGACCAAAAGCCTGACGCCTCACGACAGGTGGGAGATTTCACAGTGTACCGCCACTACTTCGCCAGCATGGCCAACTGGGTTATCCTCCTCTTGGTCCTATTCTGCACATGCTTCGGCTTCACCTCCAACTTCCCAACCGTGTGGCTCAAGTACTGGGCCGACGACGTTATGCGCCCGGACCCGTCTCGCCCAGGAGCCTTCTACGTCGGCATCTACGCCCTCCTCCAGACCATATGTCTCATCTCCGTCATGGCTGTCGTCTTCGTCTGCACGCAGTCCATGATTGCGCAGACCGGCTCGGCCCTGCACCAACGAGCGCTACAGACCGTCGTCGGCGCTCCCCTGCGCTTCTTCGGCGTCGTCGACGTCGGCACCGTCACAAATCTCTTCGCCCAGGACCTGACCCTCATTGACAATGAGTTGCCGCTCTCCCTTCTGAACTTTGCCCTCTCGCTGTTTTCGCTACTCGGCATGGCGGCCGTCATCACGACAGCGTCGCCGTGGCTCGCGATAGCTTACCCCTTCCTGATCGGTATCGTCTACTACATCCAGCTCTTCTACCTGCGCACGTCCAGACAGCTCCGCCTCCTGGACCTGGAGAGCAAAGCCCCCCTCTACGCGCACTTCATCGACACCCTCTCGGGACTCGTCACCCTGCGGGCGCTGGGACACATCGACGTCTCGGTGGCCACGAGCAACAGACTGCTCGACGCCAGCCAGAGGCCCGCGTACCTCCTGCCCATGGTGCAGCGGTGGCTCCAGCTCGTGCTGCGGCTCGTCGTCATGCTGCTCGCCGTCGGCGTCGTCGCGCTCGCGACGCAGCTGCGCACCGACTCGGGCCTGACGGGCGCTACGCTGCTGACGCTCATGGGCTTCGGGGACATGCTGGCGACGCTCGTGCAGTCGTACACCACGCTGGAGACGAGCATCGGGGCTGTCGCGCGGCTGAGGACGTTCAGTGCGACGACCGAGTCCGAGTCTCAGGGTGATGATGCCGCGGCGCCTGGTGAGGAGTGGCCGCGGAGGGGCCAGGTCGAGATCCGAGGTGTGTCTGCGTCCTACCGTACATCAAGGGAGTCCCCCGAGGAAGCGGTGGCGCTCGGGGACATCAGCCTGACGTTCAACGCCGGCGAGCGCGTCGCACTCGTCGGGCGAACGGGGAGGTAAGATGCATATGACCTTGACTTCAACGCGTATCCATTCGCTGACCTGAAGCATAGCGGCAAGTCGTCTATCATTCTTCTCTTGCTCCGTCTTCTTGACCCCCTGCGAGGCGGCGAGTCCGCGGGAAGCATCACGGTCGACGGCGTCCCCCTGGAGAAGATCCAACGTGACGTCGTGCGTCGTCGCCTCATCGCCATCTCTCAAGATCCCGTCTTCTTGCCCCCGTGCTCAAGTTCGACACTTCGCAACAACCTCGATCCTTTCCGCGAGGCATCAGACCAAGACCTACTAGATACGATCAAGTTGCTCGGACTAGAGGTGCTGACGGACGAGCGGGAGCCCATAAGCGAGAGACAGCAAGAGCCTACCAGCCTCGACGGCAGTTTTGCGCCCGATTCCCTCAGCCAGGGCCAGAAGCAGCTCTTCAATCTGGCGCGAGCGGTGGTCAGGCGCCGCGTTCGGACCCGAGCCGGCGTGCATGGAGGCCTCCTGCTTCTGGACGAGGTATCGTCGAGCGTCGACTCCGACACGGAGGAGAAGATGTGGAAAATCATCGAGGACGAGTTTGATGGGTACACGGTCGTCATGGTGGCGCATCGACTGGACCTGGCCCTGAAGTGCGAGCGTGTCGTAGCCCTAGACGGTGGCCGGGTAGCTGAGAGCGGACGGCCGGAGGAGCTGCGGGTCCGGGACGGCGGGGTGTTCAAGGCGTTGCTGGAGGCGCGAGAGGCCATGTCGTGAAATAGAAGGGGTCGTTTGCCTATGCATGTCCCGTTGTCGTATGAGCTTTCAATGGTGTCAATGCATGTTGTGGGATGTTGGGTATATGGCAAACCGATATCTTGTTCATCGACAATGGGCAGAACAGGAATTCATTCATGGGTGATATCTCCGGGCTCGGAACACCGGACCGTGCCGGGTGGATCCCAAAGCACCGGCCCGGGGGATATCGGCGGCACCGGGGACAGGCCGTGACCCACAGGAAGCCCGGGAGTCGCCGGAACAAAGTAAAGAAGCCGCCAATTCCACTGTCAGCAACCCGGTATCCTGGGGATGGCGTAGGTACTGGAAAGGGAAGCTTATTGGGTGGCCTACGGCTCATGGCCAGGGTCCCCACATCGGCGAGGATGGTGTGCGAATCGACGGGGTTTCGGGGGCAGGAGCCAGTCATCAAGGCTACAAGGGATGAGGACCTGCCGACGAACCTATTTAGAATTCAGGGTGCCCGTTGGAGCTTAGCTCAGCCTCTAACACTGCAGGACGGCAGCCTGATGGCTGACCTCTGCGGGATGGGGTGTGGACGCCAACCATGCCCAGCCTGAGCCTAGCCTACTCGTGCTGAGGAGGAACCTGGGGGCCGTCTGCGGCTGTGATCTTGTACTACACACCTTGAGGAAATGAGCCTTGAGGCGTCTGCCAATCGCAACCCCAGACAGCCACCAAAGAGCTTTTCTTGTCATCATGGGTGGCATATCTCAGCGAGCCTTGCGACTTCCAGACTCCCTGCATCTGTTGAAGAGGCGTGCTACCCGGAGTGCAAAGGCTTTGATTTATAGGGGCCTACTTCCTTTCCAGCTGCTCGATTAAAAGCTCGAAAAGCAAAGCACATTGTTCCCAGGCTTCCTTTACTGTTCGTCCCAGTCCTGATCGATACTATGTATGTTCCTTCTCGTGCGGTGTCTCCCTCGACCTGCTAGCTGACCTCACAGCGCTACTAGAATCCCGAACACCAGTTCCAACGCCCGACGCGTCCCACGACCGCACTCAAGATTCTCCAAACCTCAAAAGACAGCAGCATGTTGTGCATTCGGAGCACCAGGTCGCAATGGTGCGATCTTCTCACCAACCAAATCACCGTCTGGGTCGTCTTCGCTCTCGTCCTCCCCGTCGCATGCGTCCTCCTCGGCATCGCAGTCCACGGCCAAGGCAGTAAGGGTCTCAAGGAAGACTTGGTATTCCACACCTTCCTTGGCCAGGCTCTCCTGCACTTCTTGTCATGCTACTTCGCCCTGGTCTGTGTCCTCCAGGATTCCGGGCACGGCGCCGAGAGCCGCCGCATCCTCCCACGCTGGGGTCGCTCCCCTTTCCAACCCGCCAACGCTGTATTCTACGGGTCCATCCTACTCAGCGTCGCGACCGGAATCGCTGCACCGATCGCGTATGCCAGGGGCCCAGAATCGCGCAAGGAGGCATACGCCACCTGTCTGAATTTCGTATCGGTGGTCCTGTCGGTCGCGGCCACTGGCCTTTTGGCGATGAAAATGATTGTGAAAAACAAGTGATCGGCCGAAATGTTCCTGCGGCGGCTCTTGCAGGATCGAAAGCGGGAGGCGAGAAGCTGGAAGAAGCGAGCCAACTGAACCCCTGTCACCCTTGTCCAGCGGTGGACTCGAGGCCCCCTCGACACAACATCGCAGAACCTCGAGTACATCTTTGGTCCTGGCGGTCCCAATGAGAACCAGTCTGCCGCCCCTCATTAAGATCTCACCTCGCAGCGGTTTCAGATGAGGACGTTGTCTGTAGTATTAGGAATCTGTCGGATAGCAATAGATGATATATCACAGCAAAGTTGCGTTTTCCAATGCCGGACCACCCACCCCAGCCCACCACTTCAAACTGCGGGAAATTTGATATTTGGCGGGGACGGAGTACCGACGCGTCAATTGCGTGTTCTACAGTTATCATATGCCCTTCCCCTTTCCCTGTAGCCTCGTCCCTGCGCCAACTAGCTCACAAGCTCCGGCCAACTACACGGCCGCGCCTCGACTCCTCAGCTGCCGGCCCGGAAAAGGAGGGCGACATCAGAGTCCTTGTGGCCTGCAAAGTGCTGGGTATTTGCACTTTGACGCGGTTTGCCACAGCGTGCTGGTGGTGCCTGGACCTCGGGGGTATTCTTGGACGACGAAGCCCCAGGCTGTGTCTGTTTTGGCTGCCACTCGACCCCCATGATGCAGCAGTAGTCAAGCCGCCCGTGCCATCGGGACCTATCAGATTCTGGACTCACCCAGCCCATACCATGAGTACGTCAGGAGGCTTGCAGGCTGCTTGCGCATCTTGGCCGCGGACGGGCCAATGTCTTCGTCGCATTGCAGAGCCTGATTTGTGTTTGTGTAACACCGCGGAGATGGAAGCTGAGACGTTCTGCCTTTTATATGCAGTTGCGGCGCCCCTAGATGTCTCTCCCTTTCTTTTACTTTGATCCTGCCGCTTCTGGCGCTTCCTCTTCACACTTGTCCTCCAACGTGATCATCACGGATCCCGAGTCAACAAGCCCCCTTAGTCACGCCACTTGCACTACCCGTCATACAACCAGTCTATTATAATGTCATCCGGACTTGACTTATGGACTCGAACAACGTGGGGCGAGGAGGATCAGTCAAGAGTCGAAGCTTTGACCGAATTCTTTGGCTGGGGTATCCAGGATGGACGGACAAGTAAGTCTGCAACATTCATTCAGTATCAACGCTGGCAATACTGGCAGCGTCTAGTTCCCCTCCTCCTTCCCAGGTGCTGACACTCAAACGCAAACAACCAGCCCGCGCTATTCGTTGCCCACCCGGTAACACGTTCGAGGCGTCCAGGACCTTCGGAGGCTGCTGCAGCGCAGACGGCCGCGCGTGTAATCACAGAAAAGAGTGCACCGACAACACCGTCCACTGGGACGACGGCTATAGCAGTATATGGTGCGTCCTAGTTCAAGTCCTCCAGCCCCAACATACGGGTGGAAGTCGTGTCGCGCCCTGAGCTAATGTGTTTGCAAGTGGCACTGGCCATCAGTGCATAACTTCGACCATGTTTAACATCGGCCGCGAAAGTTCGCCCACGCTCATCCTCGCGTGCGGCACCATCAATGCGCAGACCGAAGTCTGGCGTCGGCTGCCTGCCGAGACCACGTCGGCCTCAACGTCCACCTCGAGCGAGCTGGCCACCTCGACCGAAACGGCCACGTCGATAGAGCCCACCATCTCAAGCACAGGGACTCCCGAAGACGATGAAGGTGGCAGCGGCAGCATGCCATGGATCGCTGGCGCCGTCATCGGGCCCATCGTTCTCATCATCGCCGTCGCCCTCGGCATCTGGTTCTACCGGCGGCGCCGCGCCAAAAGGGTTGGTGTGATGGCCTCAGACGGAGGCCCCGACGAGCGCACGCCGGCCATGTCTCTGCAGTGGGCACAGCCTCCGGCGTCACCAGCCAAGTCCCCGCCCCAGGGAAGCCCCGGCTACACGCAGCCCGTCCCGGGAGGCGAGTTGGGCCACCAATATCCTAGCCACTTCTCGATGTACTCGCCGCACCACACAGGATCGCAGTCACCGCCACCAGCGCAGGTGCAGCGGCAATCATACCAGGTTCCAGCATCCCCGCCACAGGAGATGTCCGCGGAGGCGAGGTACTAGTGAAGGATGAGAAGATGTCATGTCAGTACATGAGCGGGTGGTCTAAGGGGCTGTATTTATTGATGTTATTATTCGTTAGGGCTTATAGATATATCTTCTTTTTGCCATTGAATTCGTTGGGGGTTGCCTATGCCACCCCATCTTCTTTTCATGTTCATCCCATCATCTCCAGACCCTTGCCGAGCGAAAATATGCACTGGAGTTGGCAAACCGTCTGTGGAGCGCCGGTGTTGACGTTGTGCCGACGGAGAAGACAATCACAGCGTAACTGGCCCTTAGAACTATTCTTTGAGCTTGTACGACGTTTATTCGACGGATAGGTTGATTTCATTCAGCCGAATTGGTTCCGCTGGCTCCCTTTAGTCCACGCAGGTAAGGCGGATGGGGTCGGATGGCGCCAAATTGCTGGTCAAAGTGAACCTCAAACTCCTCAAGCTCGCAATTGACTGGATCAAAAGAATGATTAAAGTATGCCTGAGTGAAATGAAAGCTTGGCTAAGATTAGAAGTACGGGTCGTGGTCCCAGTCCTCCTCCCGTTTGGAGTTGCAAACCCACAGCTGCTGCGGATGGCTCTGAGACTTCCTCCACATGGCTTTCATGTCGACTCCTTCGGTCCTCGCGGCGTAAAACCATGCCTGTAAGCAGACGTACGGGACCTTCAGGCGCCCCTGATAACCGTCCTCGTCAGCGGCAAGGGGATCATCGCCGGCAACGCCGGATGGAGGCTCCCAGTCGGCATCGCAGGCCCAGACCCAGAAGACTGATTGAGGGAGGTCGGTGAGCTCGTTGACCTTCAGAAGGTCGGGATGTAGACATTCAGATGCTATCGCAATGAAGGTGTTGGTTAGGTAACCGCTGGTAACCGGGTTAATGATGGCGCGATGTTGTCTGAAGTGCCTAAAACATGGTGTTAGGCAAACAAGAAAGCTTTTTGATCGCATTCATCGAATCCACTTACTCCCTCATGCCCTTTAGGTCATTATCTTCAAAATCAGTTTGCGTCCAGACTGGTTTCCAGGAATTGATATAGGCTGGTTTTGGGCGACCGTCAAGAATACAAGAGGAGTCCTGGCCGGGAAAGTGAATCGATCTGGGCCCGGCCGTCTTCCAGATTGGCCTGTTGAGTGAAGTCTCGCCGTCAAAGATGTGATCCAAGCCCTCAAGTCTGTCCAGGGCCTTGTCCCACTCATCTCCAACGCGCTCGTTGACCTGTGCGGTTCTGTAGAAGAAGTATCCCCAGTAGAAGCCCCAGTAACGGTCATGATCAGGGGTAAGACGGGCAATCCAGGCAGGAGCCGGGGGCTCAATCTTCTCCCAGAAGGTAGAGATGGCACCTTTTTCTGTGGCATCCTTCAACTCTGTCGGCGAAAGCTTTTCGAGGGCAGAGACAATGATCCTCGCGTTGCGGCGTGCTAGTCTCTCAAGGGGTAACCGGACGGCTTCCCGGGCACGCTCGAGGTCATCTTGCCGTCCAGCCGCCTCGATCTGTGCCCGATACTGTCGGTCGAGGTCTTCGGAGTCCTCGGCGGGCCGCAGATCAGTGTAAACAATTTTCCAGGCGTCAATCGTTGTCATCTTCCGCCTGTATTCCCTCAGATACGAGGGTGAGGCGGCATCGTTGAGGACACCACCCGGGCTGATTTGGCCTGCGAACTTTTTCAGGAGCCGGTAGAGATCACCGCGGTAGTACGGACGGCCCAGAAGGGCGTCTCGACGGGTTGGGTCTTCACTTATTTCTTGGGGGTTCGCCAGAGCCATGGCCACCAGATCGACGCCTTGGGTACTTTTTTGGTGTTCGAGTCGTGCCTCCTCTTTCCAAACTCGATACCTCTCCTTGTCCCTTCGGGCTATGCTGGGTGGCGAGAGGTCAAAGTTCAGGGGCCACTTCAGCGGGTCGCGAGGCCGGCCGTTGCGGTCGACGGGCTTGTCGTTTGGACTCCACGGCATATCGCTGGCCGAAGTTTTGGGTGTCGATCGGAGGAGTGGCCCAGTAGTAGCGTAAATTGGTCGATACAAATGAAAACTGACCTTTGGTTTTTGAGAACCTGACGCAAAAGCACCGCAGGGCAGGGTGAGCTCTAAAAATACCTACTACTTTCGCTTATACCGTGATCAGGCCTACACCACTGGTAGATTAAGTCACGACCCCATATCAACCATTTTACAGGGGTTCACTATAAATACGGGGCCTACAACGTCCAAGGGCCCTATACATATAGGGGGGATGTCTACTATAACTAAAGGTGGCCTATACCAAGGACGCCTGACTCAGTAGCCGGCGCCACAAGTAGGAGTTACAACTCCCAGTCGAGTCAATCAACGTTACGGTTGTCTGCAGCTAACATCTTACACCAATATGACGAACAGGCTTTCCCAAGAACTACATCATGATATCTCGGTGCCTGCCTAGAATGGGCAGGTCGGTATCAAAGAGCGCATGAACGGCGTCCCACCCCCGGAGAAGCTGTACCACCGGTAGGTTCGCCTCTCTCACTGACTCAAAGGTGTGCATCTTTAAGCCGCTTGAGGGGGCGCTGCCGCCATGTAGCTCCTTTAAGGTGATGTCGACTACCGCCTCCGTCGTGTCATCGTCGGCAACTTCGTCCTTGCGCTCGCTCGGCGTTGGGCCATGGCAAGAAAGGAAGGCTTGGACGGGGGTGATTGTGCGCCGGCCCTTCTTGAAAACCATGCGGGTGACTGCGGACGCGAGTACGCGAGGACCTTTGCTGGGTTGCTGCAGGGGCGCCATCTTCATGGCATCCCCAGCCTTCGAATCGGCTTCGGGAGTCTCAGGTTGATGCCGGTGGCCGGCTTCCACAAAATGAGTGACCATGTACAACCACTTATCATCCCAGCTTGCCACTCTTGTCCACAGCTCATAGGCCTGCTGAGGTTTGATCTCTTTGCGGAAAACGCAGGCGACCGAACCGACCATCAAGTTGCAGCGCCCGTACTCTGTAGTCCCCAGGAACATCTGATTGAAGAGGAGTCCGCTGAGGTGAGCCCTCGCCATGTCGAGATCTGTGAAGTAGGTGGAGTTGGATTTGTGCATGTTAAAGTCGCATTCGGAGGGAGGGGAGCGCGTTGTGAAGACGGCGGGGAGGAGGAGAGGGTGACTGGCGAGCTGTTTCCCGGATGGTGATCTCGGGAGACGCCTGGACAAGGCCCAGAAGAACCGAACCTGTGGTTTGATCAGCGGCAGCCTCTGGCTGGTTTGTGCGTGTCACCGGTCCGGGAAGTTTGAATGATGGACTTACATGCCATATCAGCGGCAAAGTCTTGATACATAATGCGCCGAGGACACCGAGGAGCCAGTAGCGAATGTTCAAACTGAGGAGGTGGTACATGATGTTGTCACCGGACGCTGCTCGTTGGACGTTGGTTTGAAGACAGCCAGCTCTTTGCTTGGTAGGGAGAAGCAACACTGGGTAAATGAATCGCATGTGCTGGTGGAAGGGAAAATGAAATAGTTCGCCAATCTTTGATGACCGAATAGAAGAAAGGAATCATTCCTCGGCGCTGGGGATGGGGGACGGGGATGCTGCGGAACTTACAGCCAAGTCGCGAGGAGAATCGCCGCGGCTCGTCTCCAACATGGATGGGTACCGCGGCATTGAACCACCATCGAGGATATATGATGTTCTGATTCAGCGGCATGTTGCCTCGGGATGGAGTATTATTTAAAATGATGATCAAGGGGCTTGCTATCTGCCCATAGTAGATGTTGTCCATAGAGTCTATGTCACGTACGGTCACAAAAGCTGCTTGCGATCATCACCAACCTCCACAATGTCGCCCGAAGAAGCCGTCCAGATCGAGTATGATGGCAAGTTCGCCATCATTACACTGAACAACTCAGCAAAGTTCAACGCTTTGACACAGAGTTCCTACTCCCGCATTGCAGGTCTGCTGCGCGAGGCTGATGCCAACAGCGACGTGGTTGTCACCGTGTTGATCGGAGAGGGGCAATTCTTCTCCGCGTACGTTGCCTGCCCAAACCGAATGCACGTGGATATCCTTTAGTTCAGTTCTGACCGTGAATGCCACCGTTCTAGCGGTGCAGATCTCAAGGACAGTCCGCCGTCCATGGAGGAGATGGTGTCGCGCCCGTACTGGCTCCCTAAGCTGGTCAACAACAGCCTTGACGTTGCTCGGGCTTTCTACAGTCACTCGAAGATCCTCGTCACCGCACTGAACGGCCCCGTCATCGGCCTGTCCGCCGCTCTTATCTCTCACTCCGACTTCATCTACGCCGTTCCGGATGCGTACCTCATGACGCCTTTCACATCTCTAGGCCTCGTTGCCGAAGGCGGTGCCAGCATCGCGTTCGTATCGCGGCTCGGCCTGGGCAAGGCGAACGAGGCCCTTATCCTCGGCCGAAAGATCCTGGTGGAGGAGCTTGTACAAGTCGGGTTTGTCAACAAGGTGTTCCCGGACAAGAAGGACTTCCGCGCCCGTGTCCTTGCACACGTCCACGACACGTTCGGGGATCACCTGGTCGGGTCGAGCATGCTTGGTACCAAGGCGCTTCTGCGTCGTCGTCTTGTTCGCGAACAGGATGAGGCGGCTCCTTTGGAGACATTTGGCGGGCTGGACCGTTTCTGCGAAGGAATTCCCCAGGCCGAGATGGCCAAGGTGATCTCTGGAACCAGGAAGCACCGGCTCTGAAGACAGTGTGCTTCAGGTTTGGGGACTTCTACTCAACGCAATTTTCCAGTAGCTAGTACTACCATAAGACACGGCACTTCAAATCACTACTAAGCATTATACTGCTAGTCGTACGTAAACCCGAAGGCTTTCTAGATCTCCTCGTGCTAGGTTCCATAAAAACGTGAAGGGTGGGCCGGCCCGGTCCCTGCTCTTCAACTCGTGTGCCGAGGCACGACGCATCGTGTGGCACTTATAAATGAAGGTCCGCGGCACCCACCAGGAGCCGCGGCCCCGCCACTCGACCTGGATTGTTCCCACTTCGATTTTGCTCCCATCCATTGGTTCACGTTTCTTGTGGGTAGTTACAATGGCCGCGGCGAATGCCTCACTCAGGGGCGTGACTCCACGTCCTCGGCCGCCGGGGCGAGCTGCCATGGCTTGTCAAGCATGCCACGGCAGAAAGGTGAGATGCAGCATCCCGCAGACTGGGGTTCCCTGCATGAACTGCGCCCTGGACGGAGCTGAGTGCCAAATCCGCCGCCGCCGACGGTAAGCCATGGAAAGGACCCGGATAGTAAAGAGGTGATCGTGCTAACAATTACCGCTCAGGGCGGCCAGGACACCTCTTCCTGATCCAGAGCCAACCACGCCTCCCGCGATTGCGGAGTCACCCGCCGAGGCCTCTGCGGACGCGGGCCCCCTGTATGCGCCGTTGGCGGCACACATCAGCCATCACGACCATCAAACAGACATGGGCGGTACCGCACCCGGTTCGGAGGGCGATTCGACCGTCCTCTGCTCGCCGCTATATGGTATGAACTGCCCATACGAATGACTCTCCACATACTACCAGCTGACCGACTGACGAGCGGAGCAGGCGACCCCCAGGGAATAGGTTTGGTCGCTGAGGTTTGCCAGCCGGAGCGCCGCGGGAAGAGCGGCCACTTTCTGGTGGAGGCTCTGGCCAGGTCCGAAGTCGACTCCGAGACGGCCGAATATCTGAAGAGTCGCGGCGTCTTCGACCTTCCGCCATTCGACGTCTGCCAGAGCCTGGTGCGCCTCTATTTCCACCACGTGCACCCATTCTTCCCGGTCCTCGACGCTTGCGCCTTCTTGGAAGCCTTCGAAAAGAAAAATGAAGAGCATCTCAGCCTGCATCTGTTATGGAGCGTGTTCCTGGCGGCCGCCAATGTGAGCAGCGGGCGCCCGAGTCTTTCCCGTCGGAATGCTGATGCGAGGCCAGTTTGCAGACGAGAGTGTGCTTCAAGCGACCGGGTTCGCGTCTAGGAAGATCATGAAGAAAGCCATGTTTCGACGGTCCAAGGTATGATACCGCATCATGGCCCAGGCCAGGTCGAGCCACCAGCGAGGACGCGCGGACACTGACACAGAATGATTATCAGGCCTTGTATGACGCGGAGTACGAACGCGACAAACTAATCCTGATTCAGGCGGTCCTACTCATGGGGTTCTGGTATGCCGACACAGAAGACAGGATCGGACCCTGGCATTGGAACGGCGTGGCCATGAGCCTCTGCACCAGCATCGGACTTCATCGCCAGCCCGACACCAGCATGGGGAGACACAAGGTCAATAAGGCACTCTGGCAGCAGATATGGTGGGCTTGTATCTTCCGGGAAACCTGGCTGTCCTCCGGCATGGGCAGACCTGCGCGCATCGATCTCGCCTGCTGCAATACCCCAAAGCCCGACCCCGAAGAGTTGGATCGTGTTTGCGACAGCAACCCCAGTTCCATAAGTAGGGCCTACCTACCGGAATGCACCAAGGATCTGGCTCACCTGTGGGTCGATTTGCTCGACATAACCGTCCTGCAGGCAGAGGTCTTGTCCGTCCAACATCGCGTGCCGGTAGTCCGACAAAGCAGATCTGAGGTCGAAAGTATAGAGAAAAAACTGCGAGGTATAGAACGGAAAGTGCGTCAAGTCGAGGACTCGTTTGCGACAGCGACGTATCTGGTGCACATTCACCATGCGCAGCTATTCCTCGAGTAAGTCGATAACGCCGCGAGACACCACCATAATGAGTTGGGTGCTAATTAGTAACCTTCACCAGCTCGGCGCTCCTGACACTCTATCGGCCTTTCATGCTTCAGCATCTTGGGATGCCATCGCCCGCAGCCCATCGGAGTGCTACCGCAGAGTCTTCGGAGTGGCAGGGAAGCCTCACCAAAAAGTCCAGAGCAGCCGCCCAACATATAAATAATCTCCTCGGGAGTCTCATGGACCTAGACCTTGTCAGCTCATCTCAAGCCTTGATGTACGAGGTTCTATCACAAGACGGTGGCACCTATTCATGCTAACACCTCGACAGATGCATCGCAATCGTTCCGGCCTTGCAAACGCACCTCCTCCAAGCCGCGTCCCCGGAGAAGATGGCGCGCCAGCTCGGGTGTCATCACCTGGCGCTCTGCATGATGGCCGTGGAAGAGCTTCGGAAAACATACTTCGGCGCCGAAGTACTCTACAAGCTGTTCACACGGGCACAGTCAGAGCTGCAGAGACGCCAACTGCCCCCTCCTGTTCAGCCTGTGACCTCCGCGGCCGACGTCTCCCGGCCGGCTGCGCATGCTAGCGAGACAGAGTCGCCGTCAGCAGGCGCTGGTTGGAATCTGGGGGACGGTGGCCTGGACATGTTACCAAGCTCATGGTGTGTGATTCCCTGGTCCTGGGCTGCCTCTCTCTCGTGTCCCGACGCTAATTTACTCCCCAACAGGGCTGAGCCATCTGAAATCGAGTCCATCCTCAGCCAATGTATGTTCCCAGACATCGGGAACCTCACTTCTTGGGAGTAAAAAAGACAAGAGAAACACAGGTGACGACCTGTCGTTCTATTTCAGAACATCGCTCTCCCAAGCGTCTCGCATCGCTGCATCCTGAACGATCACGCCGTTCTCTATCGCGTACTGTTGGAAGTCGGCAATGAGCTCGTTCAGCTTGGCTGGCTCTCTCGTAGCCAAGTCATCCGTCTCGCCAGGGTCCTTACGGATATCGAAGAGCTGCCAGCGTTCAGGGCCGTGAGGCCTCGGGATGAAGAGAGCCTTGTAATCACCCTTTCGCAATGCCATGCACCCGAAAAGCTCCCAACCTATCGTCTCGTCATGGCTACGTGGAAGTCATTGAATTGGATTCAATTGAAAGCCAGCTTGTCTATTGCAGGAGTTTGGATTTCGCCGCCCTAGGCATCAATTGTCGGAGAAGCCCAGATCATCCGCAAGGATGATGAGAAATTTGGGTCGTTGTTGTGATGCCAGTCGGATAGAGTTGTGCTCGTGATTTCGCACCATATGGGGAAGATGCTCAAGAAGACACGGTCACAAGGAGGAACGTGCAAGTGCCACTTTCGAAAGACTGCCAGCAGTCACGCTCAGGCATGTTACTGGGATCACACAAAGCCCAGGGCAGAACAAGGGCTCGGTTCGCTCGGCCGAATAGTTGCCATTTTGGGAAGGAATAGTTGCGACCCCGCCAAACAACGAGACGTTTTAGTACTAGTAAGCATATTACTCGTTGGCCCGAGATCTCTTCATCTTCCAGGACTGGTCGCGCTGACGCACGCAATCCCCTGCTCCTGAGGAGTATCAGACAGCCATGGCTTTGCCAGTCGATGGCTCCGCAAAAGCCCAGCCAGAGAAGAGAAATTTGGTCTCAGAGGCCGCAGTGGTGACGGGGGCGGATCTTGCCAATGTCGAGAGCCGTAAGCTCGATGAGCGACCACAACAGCTCATCAAGTCGGAGCCCCCAACCCTCTCTCTGCTCACCATCTTGGGCAACGGAAAAGAAAATCCAGAGCTGGACAAGATTGCTACCCAGCCCTCCGTGTACGACGACCCCGAGCTTGTCAACTATTTCCTGCCGACCGACAAATATGAGAACCTCCACCGGTTTGATCCGTCGGCACGCTGGACCTGGCGTGAAGAGTTTGTACGCTTCTTGGCGATCCCTGGCCGAAAGAACCAGAGTGTGTTGACATGGAACGGGTAGAGCATCATCAACAAGCTCGACTGGAGAGTGACTCTCTGGGCCTGGATCGCCTTCTTCGCTCTTGATCTCGACAGAGGCAATATCTCGCAGGCCAACACGGACAACTTCCTCGACGACCTCGGCTTGGATACCAACGGCAAGTCTGCCGAGCAGGGTGCGATCTGACAAGCACTGACTATTTATGGCTCTCCAGACTTCAACTTGGGAAATACCGTGTTCAGAATGTCCTTCTTCGCTGCAGAATTGCCTTCACAGCTCATTAGCAAGAAGCTTGGTGCGTAAGACCGGTGGATAAGCTCCGGCTAGGACTGTTCCCATTCGATTCAATAGCTGACTCTTTTGCTCTACAGGCCCAGATCGATGGGTATGTTAGTTGTCCCGGATAGGCCTTCCCAGTTTGATTTGAAGAAAATCTCTAACCCGAAAGCGTCCTTCAGATCCCAACGATCATGTGTCTCTGGGCCACCGTGTCCGCCTGCCAGTTCTGGCTGAGCGGAAGAACCAGCTTCCTCATATGCCGCGGTCTCATCGGACTTTTGCAAGGAGGATTTATGCCTGACGTTATCCTGTATCTGGTAGGTGACTCGAGGGAAGGCCATGGTGGGCGAAACGCAGACTAACCACAGACCACGCAGACATACTTCTTCAAGAGCACCGAACTACCCTTGCGACTCGCCGTTTTCTGGACTGCCGTGCGGGCAACCGATGTTGTAGCGCCGCTCCTTGCCGTGGGCCTGCTGCGTCTCCGCGGAGTCCTTGGCTACGAGGGCTGGAGGTGGCTGTTTCTGATCGAGGGCATCATGACCCTGTTCATCGGCGTTTGGTCGTGGTTTGCGATGGTTCCGTCCCCGACCCAGTCGAAGACCTGGTATAATCCCAAGGGGTGGTTCACGGAACGTGAGGAGACCATCCTTGTCAACCGCATCCTGAGGGACGACCCGACCAAGGGCGACATGCATAACCGCCAGGCGGTCGACTTCAAGCTGCTGTGGAAGTCTCTTTGCGACTATCATCTGTGGCCGATTTACATTATCGGCCTCTGTTTCGTCATTCCTTCAGCGCCGCCAAACCAGTATCTCACTCTAACCCTTCGCGGCATGGGATTCAGCACGTTCCACACCAACCTTCTCAGCATCCCCACGCCGGTGCTCCAGACCATTATCGTGAGTTGCCGTCCGAGGCATGACTTTACATCTACCAGCTGGCTAATTGTGAACCTCCTGTAGATGCTGGTTTCCACGTACTATTTCGAGCGTTGGGGCCAGAGAGCCTTGTTCGGTATTTTCGCGCAGACCTGGCTCATGGCATTCCTCCTCGCCCTGAGGCTGATGCCGGATGATACGGCACCCTGGGCAAAGTACGTCGTGTTGTCGCTCCTGGTGGCATATCCTTCTCGTGAGTGGTCGTCTGCTCTTCACCCGCGGCATCTAGGAACAGTGGAAGCTGACTTTAGGCACGCCGGTGCTGTGTCTCCAGCCCATGCATCGCAAGCCGCATGGTGCAGCACGAATTCGGGATCTGTCAGGACCAGAACTGTTTCTGCAGCGTTGTACAAGTACGTGACGCCGATTCCTCGTCATTCAAGCGGCCTCGAACCGGTATCAAGAATGGAATTAACAGTAACGGCATTCTAGCATGTTTGTGCAAGTTGGCAACATCGCCGCCGCCAACGTCTACCGCGAAGATGATCGGCCCAACTGTGAGTATCAGACGTCTCGTATCAAGACCCGGACATATGATTATCTCTGACAACTGTAGACCGGCGGGGCAATATGATCCTGGCCATTATGTGCGGCGCGAACATTGTCATTTATGTCTTGACACGGATCTACTACGGTTGGCGCAACAAGGTCCGAGAGCAGGATTGGAGCACGATGTCACGACATGTGAGTTACACTGCAGAACTAGACATCTCAATGGCCCGTCCGACTGACTCTTTGCCTGCTATTAGGAGCAAATAAACTACCTGGAGACCACCAAAGATACCGGAAGTAAGCGCAGGGAATTCCGGTTTATCACTTGAGCGTTGCTTGGCTGTCCCTTCGGAATGCTGCCTCGCTCGCCACTCAGCACATACGCCGGCCCAAATGTTGCTCCATCTGTCAAGATAATATGGCCTCAGCATCCACGTTACTTTCTAGGTTGGGTCACTGTTCACTTCTAGCATCTCCGTAGAGTACAACCCATGTGGCACCAAAGAATCCTTTGGATTCTAGAGGGGCCGTTCTCATTTGCCTCATTCGATCCCCCAGGCAGGCCGTGATGGCATAACGCAACTCCTGCAACATATATCAAGTGGCCCTGAAGTATTCTTCCATTTCTGTGTTGCCTCTCAGCGAAGCTTCGCTGGCCTTGAGCTATAGACAGAACATAGCGTCTCTAAGGGGCTCAGCTAGATTCCGCCCCATGTATCAGGTTGGCCGCCATACGTCCTAACTTATTTCTCACGGGAGCGGGCTGACTTGCACACGGTCGATGATTTACTAGACCTGAATATCCCTTTTAGGATACGTAACAAACTCTAAAGCAAAGGTTAACCCTGCGACGCCTGCGTCGGCCGCCTCCCAAGCTTCTCAATCTCATTCACCGGCCCGACACCCATCAACGGCCGCCCCTGCTGCGTCAGCTCAGAGTACCCGTACCGCACCCGCCGATCCTTGAGCATCGACGTAATCTCCGACGCCGACATGCTCCCCGCGTTCGGCGGCAGGTCCATGAACTTGGAGTCGCGCACGAGCGTCGACGCGTACCCGAGGATCTCGGGGCTGGCGGCCACGTGCGTGACCACGACGCTCGCGATGCCCGCGAGGAGCAGGACGAGGCACGCCAGCAGGCCCACAGCGATCCACGCGCGTGGCACGACGTAGACGACGACGAGATTGCTCACCTCCGCCCGCGCGGTGGTGCTCGGCGATATGTCCAGGGACGTCCCGTCCTCCGTCACGCTGCCAAAGTCGAAGGAGCTGAGGAGGATGTAGGTGTTCAGGAGCTGCGACAGCCGGCGGCTGAAGTCGGCCCTATCCGCGCTGATGCCGCTGAACATGTCGGTCGAGCCCTCGTTCCGCGACATGTCCCTGGGGTTCTTCAGGTACCGGAGGCCGAGGTCGGTGGACGCGACGCCGCCGACGCCGGTGGCCTTGGGCAGGTTCGTCATGATGTTTCCGAAGATCTCCGGGAAGTTCAGGTGGGATATGGTCTCGGGGGCGTGCTTCTTGCGAGAGGGTCGCTGGGCCACGGCGGTGCAGTTCTGCCGGGATATTTGTGTCTGGCGCTCGCAGTGGATGCGGGATTCCACATATCGTTGCCGTACGTCGCAGTATCCCCAGATCACATTACCCTGGACAATGATGCCGCTGTCGTCGTTGGACGCGTAGAACACCAGCCTCGTCGGTCCGGCGTCGATGCCCGTCTCGTTTGCAAGCAAGCCCGGGCTCTCCCAGGCATCGGTGAGGATCTTGTCCTCTCGCCATTCGTGAGCCGCGAGACCCCGTCGGGCCTCGTGAAAGGCCGTGTCCATCCACAACGGGTCCACGAACCTGTCCACGGCGATAGACCAGGGAGAAATGCGTTGTCCTTGCCAGCTTCCATTCCTTGGGGGCCGTGTCGTCTCCTCGAGGGCCAGTCTTTCCCAGAACTCTTCCCAGTCCCACTGAACGGTTTCCAGCGGCGAGCTGGGATCCTCTGGGAGGACGAAGTCGTAGCAGTTGAGTTCGATGTAACCCGTCTCGAGGTACAGAGTCGTGTTCCCTTGCGGGATACTGCCGAGCGGGATACCCGCAAGGGCAGAGAATCTCTCCTGCTTCGGGCCCCATAACACGTCCTGCCAATCCGCGGCCGGCGTGCGTATGGTTGTGTTGTCATAGCCCGTGCCGAGGAATGGAATCTTCACATTACCCCATAAATCCATCGTATCTGTCTGGATGTATTGGGGCACATTGAGCAGAGAACTCAGGCTGTTTCCCAGCTGGGCGAAGAAAGCAGTCGTCCTTGCTTGGTCGTGTTGGGACTCGGCTGTCATGCCTGTGAGGCCCGTATTCAAGGCTGTTTCCATAAAGACGACATCTGCAGACGATGTTATCGGCTCGGGACTGGTTTCGAGCACGCGAAGGATCGCCTGCGTGCCCAGAGGAGATAAGACCCAGATGAGGACAAGACCAATGCCGACAAAGTTTACCGTGCCCAGAGAGATCTGGGTAACTATGGTGCCTCCAAAGGTCCGGCTGCCCAGCATTTGTTCCAGGAAGCCGATTGACGCTCCATGCTCCAGTCTCCATCGGGCGATCTGGTACATCAGGCGACCGACGATGAGAGCGAACAAGATGGGGAACGCGGATGCGAACTGGACAGATGATCCAGATTAGCGATTGTTCAGTATCTAGCGCACTGACATGGTCTATAGGTTGCACTCACCACGATGATGCCGTCCTGCCACCGTGCATGTTCGTGCTTGTCAACGAGGGACCCGTCCAGAGTGAAGACAGCCGCCACGAAACCCGTAAGGGCGATAGGAACGAGGACAGCCACAACGTCCGCTGCTATCACGGAAAAGCTGAGGTTGCGCCTGCCGGCCTGCGATGCCGGGTCCTCGTCTGGATATTCCGTCGGGGCCACTCGAACCGCTGCTTGTGGTGAAGCATCAGGACCGGATTTGGGCTCTGACGAGCTATCATGGTCTTCAGGTGCGCCCATGTTGACTCGGGCCGGGAGAAGCAGCTAAATGAATAATGAGGGGCCAAGGACGGCAGAACGGCGGTCGGGTTGAGAAAATGCTGTTATAACCATGGACTTCCGTATTCAATGCCTGTTTCCGCCCCCAACCCAACCCCTGCCCCTGCTGCAAATCGGTCTGGCTTCCGATAAACTGATTCGTCGCCTTGAACATCCGCGCAAGAAGCAACCCGATCAGGACATGGCTGGAACGAGTCCCCGATCTTCTCCTGCGTGCTCTGCCCAACTACATCCTGCGTCAGGAAGCGTCCCCGGCGGCAATGGTACCCTACCCCCTACATACTGCAAGTAGGGCGGCTGTGCTGACCCCCACAGATGGCGATCGTCTTGTTTTCACGACAGAAAGGCCGTTGTAGCGAGGCCCGAGATAGTTGGCCCGAGAAAAGGAAGATCACGTGTCTCAGCACGTGCCATGTCCACTCTGGACCGAGATTCCACGTCCAGAGCTACGCGGGCCGGACAAGACATCCTGTTCTTCGGCCTTGCGAGTCAGTCCCTCCCGCCACAGCAGTGCTCTGGTAGCGTGATGCACTCCACACGCCGGCGCCCGTATCTAGCGCCGTCTGGGGTCCATCCCATTGCCCCGACTGACTGATAAGCCCCCAGCGAGCTCGGATTCTCCCGAGTCCCCAATCTGGCGGGTTTTCCTAGGCGTCCTCGGAGCCATCCGGGGCGATATCTCGACCATGCATCGTCGCCAACGTCTGTTCGTCGCAGACTGGACTCTCTCGACGAGAGCCCAGCATCGCCATGAACGGCGGATAGCTATCTAACCTCGGACAACAGGGGGCTTGCCGTGGTTGCTGAGTTACTTAAACTCATCGAGTCGGACGCGACTCACAGGCTCACACGACCAGACTCAGTCGACCATCCAACATCACGGCTACCACTTCTGCCTTCCACCCGCGCCTCACACCGACAAGATGGGCTTCCTCAAGGAGACGACGCTCAGCAAGTACATCAAGAGCATCAAGGCGTCCCCGCGGCCCCTGATCGCCAACAAGCATCTCATCACCACGGCCTTGCTGTTTGCCTTGGGTGGCATTCCACTCTGTACGCACGCCCTCTACATCCCCCCTGGAACGCAACTCCTGCTGACTGACTCTTTCAGGCTGGGACCAGGGCTCTGCTGCGACGATCCCGTCGCTGCCCGGCTTTCAGCATGCCTTCGGGCTGACCTCCGCCACCAACCCGAAGCAGATCGCCGACTTTGTCTCGCTCGTCTACGTCGGCGCCGGAGTCGGCTCGGCTCTGTCGTACTTTGTCAATGACCGATGGGGCCGGCTCTGGGCCATGCGCATCTACACCGTCATCTGGATCATCGGGCAGCTCATCGCCGTGGCCTCGTCGGGAAACATCGCCGCCATGTACACCGCGCGCATTGTGTCCGGCATGGGCATCGGACCGCTCACCGTCATCGGGCCCATTGCTCTGACCGAGATCGCGCCCGCCGAGACGCGCGGGCTGATCACCTCGTGGTTCACCGTGGTCCTATTGCTGTCCCTGACTGTCTCGGCCTTTGTCGTCCTGGGCTGCTTCGGCATGGCCACCTCGGACCTGCAGTGGCGCACGCCTTTCTTCGCACCGACGATCGTCATGGCCATCGTCATCGCCCTCAGCTTCTACGTCGAGGAGAGCCCCCGCTGGCTCTTCCTGTCCGGCCGCACGCAGGAAGGGACGGACACCCTGGTCAGGCTCCGAGGTTTGCCGCTCGACCACCCGCGGATCCAGTCCGAGCTCCGGGAGATCAACAAGTCCATCGCCAAGGAGCAGGCCGTCTACGGCGACGCCACCACATACTCCTTCAGGGGCCTCGGTCCCGTCTGCCGGGAGACCTTCCTGGTCCCCGCCAATTTCCGGCGGACGCAGCAGGCGTGCCTGTCGTACGTTTTCGCGCAGTTCTCCGGCGCCAACAGCATCACGGCCTACTTCATCCCTGTCATGGCCATGATCGGGGTCAAGGGCGGCGCGACGACCAGCCTGACGTACGCCGGCCTGTACTCGCTGGCCAAGTTCTTCTACACCCTCATCGCCAGCTTCTTCTTCGTCGACGCCCTCGGCAGGCGCAACAGCCTCTTCATCGGCATCATCATCCAGATGCTCTCGCACATCTACATCGGCGTCTTCATCAAGTTCAACCAGGAGGGCCCCGTGCCCCAGGCGGCCAGCGAGGGCGCCCTCGCGGCCATCTTCATCCACGCGTTCGGCTTCGCCGTCGGCCTGCTCATCCTCCCGTACGTCTTCGTCAGCGAGCTGTGGCCCAACCAGCTGCGCTCCTTCGGCGCCGCGCTCACCCAGTGCTTCCATTGGCTCTTCTTCTTCGGTGTCAACAAGGGCATGCCGGCCCTGCTCGAGAGCACGAACCGCTGGGGCGCCTTCCTCTTCTTCGCGGGGTGGTGCCTCGTGGCCCTCGTCTACGTCTTCTTCGTGGTCCCCGAGACCGCCGGCGTCGACCTCGAGAAGATCGACGCCCTGTTCGAGGGGCCCTGGTGGAACCAGTACAAGAGGACCAAGTACATGGCGCGCAGCCCGGACGTCCTCGAGGCGGTTGATTCCAAGTAGGTGGTTCCCACGTCCGTGAGAGTAGCGGTTTACAGCGCTGACGTTTCACTCAAGCAGTTCGAGCAGCGAGACCGCCAGGGCTAACCACGGGGTCGACACCAAGGTCTAGTGAGCCGCTTATGCGGTGAACTAGGCTTTGGATCATCTACGGATCTCGTTCCTCATCCATGTCCTAGGTTCATGCCAGGGAAAATCACAATGGTTGGAGAAGTCGAGGAATCATGTCATTCTATGTCCTTGAATGAGCCCATTCTAGTAGTTGCGCTCGTGACAATCAATATCAACCCAAGTGATTTATAGCACTGAACCACTTTGAGACGTGCGGGACTAGAAGATGCTGAACCCGCCAATGCTGGGGATCTGTCTTACACCTAAAGTGCTGCTAGTAGTACCTCGGCATAGCCAGCACTATGCCCCATAGAGGCGACCGTCCAGGCGCGAGTCAGTGGCCAAGGAGGTGCTCGGGATCTTCCTTAGTAGGCTCCTTAACCTCCCCCATCCATCCTCCACACCAGCTCCCCCACTCGCGCCATCCATGGACCGATGCCGGACAGATACCGGACAGACTTGACCACACATGATCACGCCCCACGAGAGCATCGCAGGGCGCTCCGCCGCATCTCACCTGCCGTCGACAATGAGGTCTCACCGACAGAGCATGCCGTCGTCGAAGCGACCGAGGGTCGGGGAGCGGACGATGCTGGCCTGCACCGGCTGCAAGCAGAAGAAACTCAAGGTATTGACCTCACAGCGCTATCGCCCGTAACCATGCTCCCATCCGGAGGATTTTCTCACAAGACGTAGTGTGACGGGCAGAATCCTCGCTGCCAGAACTGCATCAAAGGTGGACGAGGTGAGTAACGACGACATCATGCCCGTGTCGTGGCACACCCAGTTGACCCGGAGATACCACAGACTGCCTCGTCGAGGACCCGGCAACAGGGCTGCACCGCCCTCGGGACTACATGCAGTCCCTGGAGGCCCGCGTGGCATATCTCGAAGGCCTCCTCCGCGAGGCCCGGCCCGATGTCGCCATCGACCACTTTCCCAGCCGCGCAGGGGATGAAGGACAGCCATCGTCGTCTGGCACCGCGGCGGCGGCGCCGGGGTTCAGCTTCCAGGACGACACGTTGACACCGGCAGCAACAGCAGCAGCGCCGCCGGCGCAAGCAGACGGAATGGACACGGCGCACCAGGGCAGTGACAATAACCAGGCCGCATCTGTCGACGCCGAGGACCCGACCGACCAGCTCTCCACGGACGTCGCGCTCCTCTGCCTCGGCGCTGCCGGGCGAGAGCCTCACTACTTCGGCCCCTCGTCAGCCGTGTCCTTCTCTCGCATCGTCAGCGCTGCGCTCAACCTGCCAAACAAGAAGGGCGGCTCGCAGTACAGCGCAACGAGCCCGAACGGGGGGACCGCATCCCACGCCTCCCGTCCGGCGCCGCCCATCATGTTCCCGCCGCCGACGCTGGGATCCGTGCTGTCGCAGGCGTACTTCGACAACCTCCATCCGCAGTACCCCTTCCTGCACAAGCCGACCTTTCACTACTGGGAGAGCCTCTGCATGAACGCCAACGCGGCGGGACAGCTGTCGGAGGCGGGGGATACGGCCCTCTTCTTCGTGTGGATGGTGTACGCCATCGCCTCGCTGACGCTGGGGACCAGTCAGTACGCGGCGGCCGAGTCGTACTACTACATGGCCCTGGAATACCAGCCGGCTGTCCTCGAGCTCGACAGTCTTGAGTCCATCCAAAGCCTGCTCTGCAGCGCGGTGTACTCGATCCGATCGCCCGTCGGGGTCAGCCTCTGGTCAGTGCCTAGTACTCCCTTTCCTCTCGTCTTCCCACTAACCTCCAGCACAGGAAGATATCGGGCGTCGCCATCCGGCACTGCGTCGAGCTGGGATATCACCGGAGCGTCAGCAAGTACCGGCGGAACTCGAACCCGCTCGTTGCCGAAATGTCAAAACGATGCTTCTGGGTCGCCTACGACATTGACCGGGTCGCATCTTTCATCCTCGGTCGCCCGGTCGGCATACCCGACGAGTACATCGACGCCGAGCTACCGCTGGACATTGACGACGAGTTCATCACCGGCGCAGGCCTCGTGAAGGAGCCTCGGTCGTCACCAGAAGAGCCGCCGACCAGCATGACCAGGGCGCTCCACGTCATCAAGCTGCGCAGGCTCTGGTCCAGCATCAACCACTGCCTCTACTCCACGCGCGGCGAGGAGAACCGCGCCGGCCGGAAGGCCACCATCGACGGCCTGCTCGCCCAGCTGGACAGCTGGCACGAGAGCATCCCCCTGTACCCGGACTTCCCGGCGTACCAGCCCCTCTCCGTCTTCGCCTCGCGCGAATGGTTCCAGCTGGCGTACGACCACTCGATCCTGATGCTCTACCGCCACCTCATCACGCACCCGCCCCTCCCGGGCGACGAGCAGAACGTCGAGGACGCCATCGCCCTCTGCGCCACCCGCGCCAGGGAAATGTGCGTGCTGTACCGCCGCGTCTACCAGTCGCCCACCATCCAGTTCACCTGGGGCTCGCTCCACATCCTCTTCCTCGGCGGCCTCACGTACCTCTACTGCATCTGGCGGTCCGCCCGGTACAGGGACTCCTGCCGGAAGACGGACGTCATCAACACGTGCATGGCCTGCAGCACCGTCCTCGTCATCATCGCCGAGCGGTGGAGCCAGGCCGCAACGTACCGCGACGTGTTCGAGAAGCTCTCGGAACGCACCCTGGACCTCGTCTGCAATAATCACGGGGCGACGGGCCCCGCGCCGGACAGGTCCCTGATGCAAGTGGAGAGCTTTGCCCCGGCCGAGGCGCTCCTGCTCGAGGACTGGATCATGGACCTGGACGACACGATGATGCCGGACGGATCGGAGTGGTTTGTCCAGGAGCTGCTGCAAGGGATGAGAGAGATTCAGCCGCAGGGGACAGTAATGGAGAGTGATCAGACGGGTGGATGAGATAGAAACGTCAGGGCAGCCGGGTCACCATTTCAGCGTGTAAGTCGACTGGAGATGTTTGTACAGATGCCTCGATGGACTCCTCCTTTCACGATGAAGTCCCTCTTCCTCTTAGCACTCCGCATTTCACTGGCTTAGGCATCTCTGTCTTTATTTCTATACCCGCTTGCCAGAGGAGACAGTACTACAGATATGGAAAAGTATCATTTCATTCAAAGAGAGTGTACATTGAGACAGCTAACCACGACTCTCCAGAGCAGAGGCGCACTCCCTGAGACTCTCGTTTTGAATCTCCAGGTACAAGTCGTCGGGGCTCAGAATCGTGCAGCCGAGGGCAACTTCCAGTCCGGCCAGGTCCGCATGCGCCCCAGCCTGCGCCCCAGCCGAGCTACCTAGGGGCTTTGTGCCGGCGCGCAAGTTGGACTGAAAGATGCCGGCCGCCGAAAACGGTAGGAAGTCTTCGTATGTGATGGGCTCCGCGGCGATGTAGCCCCTTTCGACGAGCTTCTGCAGGGACTCCTCGTCCCGGAGGAGCTCTATGTCGTCCCCGGGAGGCTTCGACGTCCGGCGATAGGTGCTGTACACAAGGCCCTTGCCGCGCAGTTCCGCCCAGCTGTCCGGATATGCCTCGAAAACCTGCGACAGGGTCTCGTCCTTTGCCGCAGCGCTCGGGGAGGACAGCTCGGCGATCTTCCCGTTCGTCTCCCGGAGGAGCCTGTCGTAGAGGGCTCTTCCCGCCGGAGTCACGGCGGCGCCGCGCTCTTCGATCTCGCCGAAGCGGGCGCGGTGGGTTCCCTCGACGAGGCTGCCGTCTGCGGTCGGGAACTTGATCGACTCCTGGAGGGCGATGAAGCTGGTCTGCCTCAGCAGGATGGGACACTCGCGCTTTGGGGGCCCCTCGATTCTGTCCTTGGTCATGAGGCCGCGCGCGTGCATCATCTCTTGGGCTGCCGTGATATCCAGAGTTCGCGGTGTGAGGTGGTTGATGTGCGAGCTTCTGAAGGAAGCAATATCTGCCAGGATCGAGTGCTCCGAGGCCAGCTTCTGGTACTCGGCCTCTGTGGCCGATGCGGTGGGCCTCCAGCTGAAAGTCTTCATGGCCTCGATGACAAAGAGACCGGTTTGTGACTCGGTCAGCCGGCCGTGCTGCTTATCAGCCGTGTCGAGAAGCTGGAGAAGATCTGTGCTGAAGATCTGCCGTCTCTCGAGGAGAGTAGAGGCGAGGCGACGAGCTTCTTCGTCCTGGAGGAGCTCTGGACGGAGAAGAGTAGTGAAGATGCGGAACGGGTTCTGACGGAGGGAGCTCCTGTCGGTAGGGCGGAAGCAAGTCGCGTGCATGGGAAGTCCGGCCACTGAGAGGTCGTAGTAGCCGACGGCGCGGAGCCCGAGTACCGAGAAGATGCGGCCGACCGTCCTGAGCTCGTACGGCGTGCCCAGGCGGATGGCCCCGTGGCGCTCAATGTCGAGGCGAGCTGAGCCTACGTCTCCGACCTTGGCGGCTGAGGGATGTTTGGCGGCGAGGACTTGATCGTTGACGGCCTTGACGATCTGGATGAGTTCGCCATAGAGCGGGACCTCTTCACGATACATGGCCGACATGGCCATGGTGAAGGCATCGCGGATGTCAATGACATTGGCAAACGATTGGCCATTGAGTTGGTCCCTGATGAGACGGCCTGGCGCCGCGTTGAGAGTCGACATGTTCGCAGGAGGAAGTGGTTTCGAGAAACAACAGAATGAAGGGGGTGCATGACTTTCCACACCCGCTGATCCCCCCCTTACTGCTCCATGTTTATAACTCCTACCCAAAAGTGATCACATCACACGACTCCGAGTCCCGTCTCGTGGTTGACAACATGTTTCCTGGGAGCTCCCGAAAGGTCCATGCCAGGGAAGGACACGGCAGGTGTGTCTCCAGCATCGCCGATGAGTGGGTCTCGCCGGAGCGCCTGGCCACTCACGGGGGAAGCCGAAGCCGGGTGGGCCCCGGGGTTTATATGAGCCCGGGATGCAGCATTGGGCAGCAAGCCTGGCCGCGGGGTATTGTTTGCCCTTACAAGTGAGCATTTCGAAACCGATCCTGGCTTCCCGATTGATACTCCCCGTCTGTAGGCACTCTTTCGACTCGACCCTATCAGCGAGAATGTCCAGCACAACCACCACCGTTCTGGCGCCAGCCGCCGCCCCCACCTCGGGCCTCAACACCACTCAGACCTCCGACGGCCAGGTCAAGAGGCTTCACAAGATCCCCACGTTCAGCACCAAGGAGGCAGAGAGACGATGGCAGCTGGAACAGCTCGCTGGCGCCTTCCGCATTTTTGCCAAGCTGGGCTTCGCTGACGGCAGCAGCGGCCACATCAGCCTGAGGGGTAAGTCTGTCTCGTCACAGGCGGGGTGCTGCACGTGTAGCTCCTAGGAAAGCGGTGCTGAGACCAGAAACAGACCCAATCCGGCCAGACACCTTCTGGATCAACCCGTACGGCGTTCACTTTGGCCTCCTGACGGTCTCGGACATGGTCCACGTCGACGAGGACGGCAACCGCATCGGCGGCGCAGACCTCGCCGTCAACACGGCCGGCTTCATCATCCACTCGGCCATCCACCAGGCCAGGCCGGACATCAACGCGGCGTGCCACCTCCACAGCCCCTATGGCCGTGCGTGGTCGACGTTCGGCAGGCCCATCGAGATGATCAACCAGGACAGCTGCATGTTCTTTGAGGACCTGGCCGTCTACCCCAGCTTTGGCGGTGTCGTCTTCGCCAAGGAGGAGGGTGGTAGGATCGCGAGCGCCATGGGCAGCACCACCAAGAACATCATCCTGCAGAACCACGGCCTGCTCACTGCCGGCGGCACCGTGGCCGAGGCGGCGGCCTTCTTCATCGCGCTCGAGCGCGCGTGCCAGGCCCAGCTGCTCGTCGAGTCGGCCATGGCGCCCGGCGGGTCGCAGCTCCGGAGGACGCTCGTCGGGGAGGAGGAGGCGCGGTACACGAAGAAGGGCACTGGGACGCCTGAGGTCATGTACATGCAGTTTGAGCCGGAGTACCGGATGATCTTGAAGGAGTCCGGAGGGGACTTTTTGCTCTGACGCGATTGAGCGTTGGATTTCGAAATTGATTGCCTGTAGCTAAGAAGAAGCCAGGCCGAGCACTGCTACAGAATGATATACTCTCTGTTCCCTCCAAACCAACACTGGTTCATACACCCCTGGTGATGTTAATGTGACGTTTTCCAAGGACCCAATCCGGGGGACAGATGACGGTGATGGATGCGAACTGCCTCGGACCTCCTGGCGGTCATAGTTTGCGCCTCAGCAAGCGTCCGAGTTTGCCGGTGTGTCGGTCCCTCTCATGATTCAAAGGCCCCGGGGACGAGGTCTCGCCGCTGCCTTGGAGTGATTTGCGCCTAAAATGTTCTGGTGGGGACGCCTCGGGGGAAGCCATGAATGAAGTTCGGGAGAAGCCATCAAAGCGCCGTGCCACCCTTAGCCCGTCAGCAGGGTGATCCCGAGCGATCAGCTCACCCAGGACTGCTGCCGGCCCGGACGGAGCAGACACGGGCGGGAGGTTCCAATACCGAAATAAGCTGAGATCTGGAAGCAGGTACTAATTCCCATCTCGAGGGAGCATCATACCATTTGCAACCTCCCAGGACAACCCTCCGCATTGAACCCTGCCCAGTCGAGATAGCACCGAGTTCATTCACATCCCAAAATGTCCCCCAGCCGAATCGAAGCCGCCGACAGGAAGCCCCGCGTCGTGTCCCTGGGCCAGCCCAAGTACGCCGGCGCCGAGTACCTGGACGACTTTGGCAAGCATTTCGACTTTGAGGTCCTCGATACTGCCAACCGCGAGGAGACGCAGGCCCGGCTCCCCGAGCTCGTCAAGCAGGGCGGCCCCATCGATGCCTTCGTCGTGCGTATGGGCACGCCGCCCTACGAGCCCTTCGACGAGGACCTCCTGCGGGCCCTCGCGCCCGGCTGCAAGATCATCACGTCCGCGTCGGCCGGCTACAACGAGTTCGACGTCGACTGGATGAGCAGGCAGGACATCCTCTTCTGCAACTCGGTCGACGCCGTCGCCGAGGCCACCGCCGACATGGCCATGTTCCTCACCCTCGCCGTCCTCCGCAACACCTCCAACGCCGAGAAGAGCGTCAGGCAGGGTCGGTGGAGGGGCGCGCCCGGCACCCTGTCGCCCGCCCGCGACCCGACGGGCATGACGCTGGGCATCATCGGCATGGGGTCCATCGGCAAGTACCTCGCCAGGAAGGCCGCCGCGTTCAACATGAAGATCCGGTACTACAACCGCACGCGGCTCGCGCCCGAGGTCGAGCGCGCCCACGGCGCCACCTACTGCGCGTCGCTCGGGGAGCTCCTCTCGACGTCCGACGTCGTCTCGGTCAACTGCCCCCTCAACGCCGGCACGACCAACCTTCTGAGCACGGCCGAGTTCGATGCGATGAAGGACGGCGCGTTCCTCGTCAACACGGCCCGCGGAGCGGTCGTCGATGAGAAGGCCCTCAAGGCCGCGCTGCGGTCCGGCAAGGTCGCGCGCGCGGGGCTCGATGTGCTGTGCGACGAGCCCAACGTCGACCCGTGGTTCTTCGAGCAGGACAACGTCATCCTGCAGCCTCACCTGGGCGGGCTGACGGACGTGGCCTTCCAAAAGGCCGAGCGCGAGTGCTTCGAGAACATCCGCGCCTTCTTCGACAAGGGCGCGGCCAACAGCCCCGTGAACCTGAAGTTGGTCAAGAAATAGACGTCGGGACGGCACATGCCGTTTATGCTGGACATATAGATTAGCATGAATGGATTTGCTTTCATCACGGCCGCATTCTTCATCTTTCGGTGTCTGTTCGTAGGTTGTTGTGAAGTGACCAGCACCTCGACCAGCAGACATCAGTTGAGCCAGAGAAAGTCGAGATGACCTCTCTCATTTCACGAAACTAACATAGCCTCCCTCTTGATCTCATGAAATCGAGATACCCTCTCAATGTGGCCCGGATTGCGTCCTCACTCTGACTTCTGCTTCGGGCGCAAGTGAGATACTACCTATTGCGCTGGGCTTCTGAACCTTGGAAGGCCCCGGGACAATCCGAGCACGCTGTCGGCCCGCCGCCCGGCCCCTGCGMCCCCTGTCAMCCCCCAATTAGCGCTTCCCTTCCCCGCCTCGCTGGAGCTTCCCCGGGACCGGACCGGAGATATGTCGTCGCTACGAGCGGAGGACTGAATAAAAGCGAGGGACAGGTCCTCCTGTAAAATCTCTCACAGCAGGGCACGCGACTCACTCACCTGCTTATGTGCCATCTCCAGACGACACCATGGCACACCAGGACCTGCGCAAGAACGACCCCGTCGTCATCGTCGGCGCCGGCATCTTCGGCCTCAGCACGGCCCTGCACCTCGCCGCCCGAGGCTACCAGGACGTCACCGTCTTCGACCGCCAAAACTATGACGAGTCGCTGTACTCGTACCAGAGGGGCTGCGACGCCGCCTCGGCAGACCTCAACAAGATCGCGCGTTCTGCATACGGCTCCCAGGTGACATACCAGGAGCTCTCCTTCGAAGCGATCCGGGAGTGGAACTCGTGGAACGAGGAGATCGCCGCCGGCAACGTGCCCCCGGGGATGAGCCGCGAGGACCGTGTCTTCCTCAACACGGGGGTCATGTCGCTGAACCAGGGCACCGAGCTGCCGGACTTCGAGAGGGCCACCATCGACACCATGGCGAAGCTTGGCCGCGGCGACACGCAGCTGTCCACGACGGACGAGGAGGATCTGAGAATCGCCGCCAGCAAGGGCTTCGACATGGACCAGTTCCGCTGCAGCAAGCGGGGCCAAAAGGTCGTCGGCGTCCTCGACACGAGCGGCGGCGTGACCATCGCCGACAAGGCATGCCGCTTCGCCCTCCACAAGGCGAGATCCCTCGGTGCTCGCTTCGTCTTCGGTCCGCAAGCCGGCGCCTTCGACAGCTTCCTCGAGCAGGGCGACCGGGTCGCCGGCATCCGCACCAGGGACGGCACCTCCCACCCAGCCAAGCTGGTCATCATGGCCTGCGGCGGCTGGACGCCCTCGCTCGTCCCCCAGCTGGACGGGCTCTGCGAGACAACCGCCGGCTCCGTCGCCGTCTACCGCCTGCCCCGCGGCTCCCCGGCCTTCGACCGCTTCGCGCCCGAGAACTTCCCCGTGTGGATGTACCGGATGCGCGACGGCGCGGGCGGCGGCCTGTACGGCTTCCCGCGCGACGACGCCGGCTACCTCAAGATCGGGTACCGCGGCACAAAGTACACCAACCCCCGCACCCAGGCCGACGGCCGGGAGCGCAGCGTCCCCGTGACGCGGTACACGGAGGGTGAGAGGCTGGCCGAGATCCCCGTGACCGCCATGGACGTGATCTCCGGGTTCGTCGCCGACTTCATGCCGGAGCTCGCCGAGGCCGGGCTCGACAAGGTGGCCTTTACGAGGCTGTGCTGGTACACGGACACCTTTGACAACCACTTTCTCGTCGACCGCGTGCGGGGTCGGCAGGGCCTGATGGTCGCCACGGGAGGCAGCGGGCACGCCTTCAAGTACCTGCCCAACATTGGCCGGTGGGTGGCGGATGTCGTCGAGGGTGTGGACTTGGAGCGGCCCGCGATCAGGGCGTGGCGATGGCGGGAGCAGGGCCAGGCGGCTCCCTACAATGTGTTGATGGAGGGCAGCCGGGGCGCCCGGGCTCTCGCCAACGTCCCGTTGACGTCCATGGGGGCCGACCCGTCGGCGAAGTTGTAAGAGCAAGTTGGCGGTGCAGTCAAGAACGAACCATTCCTTTGCTCGAGGTAAGAGTGAGCCTGGAGACAAAGCCCTCTACACGCACCTGTACAAGCAGACATCGAAGATCCCGGGAAAAGCGCAGAACAGGCATTTCAGCGAATCTTCTGCCTTCATCTTGATATACAGAATATTATTTGCATCGTTCCTGCGGACAAGAAAATGCGCCTATATTTACGGGCATCGCAGCGCGTGGTCGGGCCTATCACGCGGTAGACGTAGGTTGATGAGTGCGCACTGGTACGAAGCCCAGCTGTGGTGGTACTTGCTGGACTGGGTGTGAAGGTGCTACTTGCTCTCCTAAATCTCCTCGGGGAACTCCTGTCAGCTGTTGTGCATTGACTCTTTGCCGTCAGGAGTCCTTGATCACTGCTGAGACGGGGTCAAGGGCGTGGCCCAGCAAGAGGAGACGGGTACCGGGAGGGAGATGCGGCGCCCGGATCGCCAACCGCAGGGTATCCAGCAAAGTGGCGGGCCAGGAATATCTTATATTTCTAGAAGAAGTGTATAATTTGAACCATTTTAAGGCTGAATTCTATTCGGGTTCTAAGTGGAATCTCACCTTGGCGGGTTGATGTTACATCGCATGTCGGGAACCCCAAGACATCACACGCTGGGAAGCTGAGTGACCAATCGACCTACATCAAAAGATTTATTCCTTGAAAACTACGTCTAAGGGCAGGCTGCGATTATGTACCAATGAGGATTTACGGGTAGCGGAGAGCCCAGCAAAAGGCTTTGTTCCACTGTCGGCCACTTGGAGTAGATGATATCAGTCTGGGTTGAAGGACATAATCGAGATGGTTTCAACATATTTTAGGAATCATGAGCAATCCGAGCGTGGTACGGAATACGAGAAGCATTGCAGAGGGCACAAAACCCCGAAACTGCAACAGTTTCGAGTCTGTCAGATTTCACCTGTGCAACTCGTCATCGCACACCTATGTCACGAACCAGCGCATTTCACGTCTCCATAGCTTCTGGCGTGTCGTTAACTGTCACGGTGGTCTCGATCTAAGAGGCCCTTCGAGAGCGCCTCGCGCGCCCATAGATCTCAGAAAGGAGGTCGAGATTAATCGTCCGCCACGAGTCAGACGACTCGATGTGCAGATGGGACAGGCGCTATATGTCTGCGATCGTGGCTTCGGACTCGTTGCACATGTTGGAACGGTGAGATGACTCATCCCGGTTCCCCGAGTCTTGGCAAGCAGCAGCTGTTGCCTGCATCCTCTGGTTTGGTCTGACGATGGACCAACACTTTCTAACTACTGCGAAATTCCACAAGCATGAGAATGCCTGACGAAAACGAGCCGCCCTGCACGGGGCCCTCAATAACAACCCTCATCTCGTGCTACCCGATACTCGGGACCCTTGCCTCCTGGATATCTGCACGCGACCTCCGTCGCCTCGGTCGCACGTCCCGCACGCACCACGCTCACATCCTCGCCTCACCCCTCGTCTTCAAGGCTCTCACCCGCCAGAGCACCTGCTCCGGCCTCGGTCTCGTCCTGCGCCAGAAGCAGGAGGATGGCATCTACAGAGCGAAGGGCTGCGGCCGCCTTAGCGTAAACCCTCACATGGACCCTGATGCTGAGATTGAAGTCCGGCTGTACAACGTGGCCTGCGACGAGGCCGGAGCCCTCCCCTGCGTCGGCTGCGGCGTCAACATTTGCGAGGAGTGCCGGTACTACCGTCGCGCGGCCCCGGCCTCGTCCTATCCCGATCGCCGACCGCACCTCAACGCCCCCTGGCAAACCGGGTCCGTCCTCGCCTTCTGCGATCGTTGCGACGAGGGCGTAGAGCAGGAGGTCCGCGCCAAGAACTATCTCAACGAGCTGTGTGACTGCGACGCGTACACGCGGTGGAGGTGCAAAGAGTGCCACGACGCGGAGGAGCGCGAGGCCGGGAAGTACCGGTCAGAGCACACAAAGATGGAGTTTGACTGGGAGGATGGGGACGGGGACGATGATGATTTCCCCGCAACGAAGGTAGCACAGGATCACCAATTTGATCGGGCCGTACGTATCCCCTTGCCCTTTTCTCCTGTGCGCGGAACATGAGAGTAGAGGACGGACGCTGATGCTCGACAGTTTTGGTGCCCGTGCGGCGGTTCAGTTCCCGAAGACCAGAGGTTCCGGTGCGCGTGGTGCAAAAGGCGGCATCTGCCCGAGAGTGAGTGGGGCCAGGAGTGGGATGAGATAGGCAGGCGCCTGCCCTTCTTCGAGAATGTCCGTCTCGAGCCCTTCCTCGCGCTGTGCAAGCTGACAGTAAGAAACATAGGATCCCAACTACCCTCAGTGGCAGAGCGACGGAGATCGCCACTATCCAAACCCATACCCGAAGCTAGGCTACGACCGCCCAGCAGACTTGGTCGAAGACGCTGGCGCGACATGAGGGCACTCTTGCCGTATGAAATTGCATTACATCTCAATGACCATGAATCAACACTTCCAGGCGTGTACCTACCCGGGGTGGGGGTATTTGAACATGGCCAAAAGAGGGTTTTCGGCCCAACATCAAAACAGCTGCCGCAATAGGATAGGAACAGGGTGGTCGCTATCCTATTAGCTAGATATCCTAGTAGCAGCGTAACATTATATAGGCAGATAACATCAGAAAGACCACTACACCTCCTTAGTAACTACCCGAGTCCGGACAACGGCGTAACCCAAGGACGTGGACCAGAATCCCGCGTTTGCCGTTCCTAGCGGCACCATACATCAGCCACAGATAAGTTAACAACACGCCATTGGCCAGGGCTCACGTTGCGTTCGACTTGAACGGACGAAGGTCCGTCATTCACGTGAAGATAAGGCTACTTGTATGCATCATTGCGTCCTATTTCTGGTGTCGTTGCGGGCGCATCTCCAGACACGTCGTGCCACCGAAAAATGCCAAGTCTTTCCCCGGATGCCAAGCCCGTTCGTCCCAAGATCGAACCGCCCTCCCGGTTCTTGGCGCTCGTGGCTTCGAACATCGTCTTGGAACGCGGAATGCCACGGTATGAAAGATTCCCATTTGACCACTTTCCGTTTACTGCACGAACTCTCAAATCTTTTCAACGCGCCCGAATTGCCAATTGCTGAATCCCAGGAGAGAAAGCTGCCTGAAATACATGTGCGGCGCCCAAGACGAGTAATGCTAGCTCAACAAAGGCACCTCCCAAGGTTTCGTCCGCCGCCCGCCCTGGCCTGAAAGTCTTCGCGATCAAACACCACTCACCGGCACTTTTTCTTTCCTCCTTTGATGTGCCCAACTACGGCCTCGCGATAAGCTTGTTCAGGTCTCTCCCGGCGTCCCGGTCGAGGGCCCACGGCCTTTGCTACTGCTGAACTCAAATGTCCATGGTCCGCTGATCTGATTCGTATTCAGAGCAGGGCCTTGCTCTTTTGCAAACCACGAGCCGCGTGTGTGATGCCGACATACCGAGACTCTTGTCTCTGCTAGTAGAGTAGAGTGAAGCATGCAGCGTATATAGATGGTTGATTCCGTATCGCGAAGAAAATTAAAGAACACCTCCCGGTCCCTATTCTGCTTCTATTCTCTGATGCTCACCAACCAAAACTAAAAGACCCAGCCATCTCGCATGACATCTGAAGAGATCACCATGGCAGACACCACCGCCCTCACAGGCACAGATGTGCCATCTCCCACCCCATCTCCGGTGTGGTGGACTCCGGACCCAGCTTCCGGTGTAGGAAGCGGTACGCCTTTCCCGTCATCAGCCCAGCCTGGATCGCCTCAGCCAAGCTGACCGCAGCATCACAGGCGACAATGCCTGGCAGCTCACCGCTGCCTCTCTCGTAGCTCTCCAATCGATCCCCGGCCTCCTCGTCCTCTACGCCGGCATCATGAAGAAGAAATGGGCCATCAACTCCGCGTTCATGGCCCTCTACGCTTTCTCGTCCGTCCTTATCTGCTGGGTCCTCTGGGCCTACGAGGCCTCCTTCGGCGAGTATCTCCTCCCTTTCGTCGGCAAACCCAACAACGTCCTCGGCATCGATCGCCTGCTCCGCCAGTCCTACCTCCCCTCCATCGGCGTCGGCCAGCAGTTCCCCCTCGCGACCATGGTCTACTTTCAGTTCGTCTTCGCCGCCATTACCCTCGTCATCACGGCTGGGGCGTTCCTCGGCCGCATGAACTTCTACGCGTGGATGCTCTACGTGCCCCTCTGGCTGACGCTGTCCTACACCGTCGGCGCGTACTCCATCTGGGGTGGCGGGATGCTGTTCAAGCTGGGTGTCATCGACTATTCGGGCGGATATGTCATTCACCTCTCCTCCGGCACGGCTGGTTTCGTCGGCAGCTACTGGATCGGGCCCCGACTCGCGGCTGATCGAGAAAACGCCAAGCCCAACAACATCCTGGCGGTGCTGATCGGGGCCGGCATCCTCTGGATCGGCTGGAACGGTTTCAACGGCGGTGACCCGTACGCGGCGTCTGCGGATGCCGGCGTCGCCGTGCTGAACACGAACCTCTGCAGTACGCTACCTACCCTAGACTCCGTTGCTGGAGGACTGGTCACGCAAGCTAATGGCTAACTCCGTGGGGTTCATAGCTGCCGTCTCACTCCTCACGTGGACCACACTGGACATCATCTACTTCAAGAAACCCTCCGTCATTGGGGCAGTACAGGGCATGATAACCGGCCTCGTCGCCATTACCCCTGCCGCCGGGGTCGTCGCGGGCTGGGGCGCGATCCTCATCGGACTCGGCTCGGGTTCCGTCCCATGGCTGACCATGAACATCGTGGGGAAGAAGATCAAGTTCATCGAGAATCATTTTGACGACACCCTCGGTGTTGTGCACACACACATGGTTGCCGGCTTCGTGGGAGGCTTTGGTACCGGGCTCTGGGCCACGGTTGACGGTTGCGCCGCCTTCGGTCTGACCAACCCCGGTGGTGCCGTTGCCGGCAACGGGATTCAGCTGGGATACCAGATGGCCGGAGCTTGCTTCATCATCGGTTGGAATGTAGTTTGGACGAGTCTCATCCTGTTGTTCATCAAGCACGTGCTCCGCGTGCCGCTGCGCATGACCGAGGAGCAACTGCTGCTAGGAGACGATGCAGTGCACGGCGAGGAGGCCTACGTTCTTGGACCTTGTGAAACCCACAGCTCCGGTACACGATATCTCCATGGAGAAAGTGTTCAGCCTGGCAGCAATGACGTGGAGCTTGGGCTCGGCCGCAACGGGAGCGGCCAGACTCCTCCGCTGAAGAAGGAGGAGGCGGCCGGGAACGGGGAGGGAAGCGACATACGCCAGTCTTAGTCGCACCCGGAAAGCAGTTTGGTTCCGAATTGAGTACGTATGCTTCCATCTCGACCGACAACCGCAGTAGCACTGTTAGAGCTGGCCCTTTGGACCGGCAAGCGAGGGGTCGGAGATGACGGGACATGTACCTAGCCATCCGAGCCTCTGAGGGGTGATCGGGGTGATGTTTTCACGCACCTTTGACACGAGGGCACGGGCGCCGCTCATTGTCTCTATGCCACTTCTGCTAGATAACACGACGCAAGCCAAATCTACACTCATGTTAGGTAAGTGTAGGCTCGGAGAAATTGACAATGGAACATGCAGTCTAGCAACATATCATTGTGCAGCTGCGGCATCCGTGAAAGCTACATGATGTCGGCAGACCTCCTGTGCCCTTGAGTATCTAATCTTGTGGATTCTGACGAGATTCTAGAATGAGAGTGCCATTGGATGCCGCATCACCTTCAGCTACTGCGGTACCAGACGGCGGTCGTTTCGCCGCCTCAAAGCAAAATAGGTGGTGATTGGAGGCCGTCATCAGAGGCGACTCAGGGGCTCCCAGCCAAAGGCAATCAAAGAGCTTCATCAAAGTAACCCTGTCTGTCCATACTTGGGGGAATTTCACATCTGATGCCCCTCCCTTCTTCGTCCTCCCCAAATCTTGAGTTAAGGAAATTCCATCCAAACCCGTGTATGATCTCTGCGGCAATTCGAAGCGAGGGGGGAGACCGATGCCTTGACTGTGGTATCAGAACAGTGCCAGGATGACTGCATGAGAGGGAAATTGATATTTGTCCGTGTTCATTGACAGGAACCGGATGCCCTGCAATTGAGTCTGGGCGTCAGTTCATCCACGTGCTTCTCACCGTTATTGCCCCTGACCTCGCTTCCGTGAACCCTGCTTCCACCTGAGTGCCACGCCTTGACTGCATGTGGAAGCCATTCCAGACTCGGTTCAGTGGCTGAATTAAATACATATGTAGAGACCCCTCATCGTGCCAATATTCTGGTGGTAGTGTACCAGGGTCGGACACTCGTGGGAGCCCGGTATCAACATGCAGTACGCCCGGTACGAGCAATAATCTCCGTCTTCAGGAGGGTAGGATCACAATGCCTGTATGTACATATGTAGACAAGTATTTTAAATGCCGAGAAATATTGCTGAGGGTGTTTGGGGTCTGGGTTTTACCGTATCACAGGGACAGAGAGATATTTGCCTCCCCAGACGGGGTCGAGAACCATGATAGCCTGCTCGCCCGAATTGATCACTGAAAGTTGAGAGTTGTCTGTGTCGAGCATCGACGTGACGAGAGTATTTGTTTCAATATGATGACAGCCAGTGCTGGAAAGAAGACGGCGATATTGTCCCGGAAACTATAAACATTACGTGATGCCAAAGGTATCCCGCGCTCTTTTCGGGTAGAGCTGTACCGAGATTACAGCACTTTTGTCCTCGACAAGCTGCTCGATGCAAGCCCCTTGACGGCACAGGGGCCGATGAGGGACACTTGGTTTTCATCACAGCCGTCGAGGCTGACTGGGGACAAGATCTTGTCTGGCGAGTTCACCGAGAGCAGTCACCGCACCGGGGAACGCATGCATTCGTTCTTTCTTTTTCACAAATTTCCGGAGGCCCGGCCAGGTGGCCAAGTCGGTTACGACCTTGGTGTCCCGTGAATCGACTGACCAGGATGTTGTTACCGTGTACGTAGGAGGCTTGGTTGCGGGCGGCCCCGGTTCTCGTCACGCCCTTTCCGTTGTCCGGAGACAATGCCAATAGTCTGGGCCGCCCCAAAGATCTAAAATCTGATCATTGACTCCTCATCTGCCTCGCTTCGCGAAGAGGCTTTTTTTCGGCGACAGGGGCGAGACGGTGGTCACCCTGCAAGTCGCCTGCATTCGTCACACTGCTGCGGCGGTGAGGTGGCGCATGGCGAATCACAAGAGGTGAAGGACGGGAGAATTCCCGACAGACTGGTCCGATCTAATTGCAACTATTGGTGCGGCGCAGACGCGCCCTGTCGAACTTTGAACCTGGTTGAAACGGCAAATTGTGAGGGGGATCGAAGCAAGTTTCTTCGACAGGGAGGGGCACAGGGGCTTGATCGGAAGAGCAAGCGAGGCAGGGGGGATTGGCTGGTGGTGTCCAGCAAACACATGCCGGCTGCTGTGCCGTGGTGGTTGTCAGACAAGAGTTGCACCAGATCGGGTTCTGACGATGGACGTTCAGACAGCTTCTAGAAGCCTGAGCAGAGCACGGGAGCTTGCTTCATGATCCATGGACGTCTGTGCTCGCATCTTTCTTCGGACCCGTTCCCGATGCTCCTCCAAGATGACCACTGCATTCAGAGCCCCGTCGAGCCCACAACAGGGCCGTTGAAGAAAGCGGGCTTTCCGCTCCTCCTGGCGGCCGGGAAAGCTTCCCCGCCGATCTTTCCCGTTCCTGGTGCCGTCTGCGACCCCTGACGTGCCCCTGTACGTCCCTTACTAGTCACCCTAGTCTCGAGATGGCGCATCTGCCCGCGACAAGGGGCGGCACAATGTGGGCTTCTCGAGGGAGACACCTGAATGGCGGGCGGAGAGGGACAACGGATGGTCGGCCCATTGTCACCCCACGCTCTGCGCGAGAATTCCCGGCATCTCATCAGGCAGGTGTTCAAGGATTTTCATCTCACTCAGCAACCCGTCGATTCCAAGCTCGCACCATTGTGGACAAGATGGACAAAGTGGACATGGTGGACGGGTCTGTTGAAGGGTCCTGGGCACAGGGAGGTGCAATTCCCCAGTGCAGTGAGGTTCACTGCGAAGGGACCCCTCGGAAAGTTACATGAACTGCAGCAAACCGCCTTGATAGTCAGGCCGTTTTGCCTGTTTCCAGCACTGCAACCTCGCCCCTGAATCTGCCCGGATCTCCCCCTCGAACCCCCCTCGCCTCTGCACACACCGAGGACCACGAAACGGCCCGAGAGAAGCCATGGACACCCCCTCCATCGATGCGTATTCTTCAACCAGCATGAAACCAGTATTGATCATCGGTGCTGGCATCAGCGGCCTGCTTCTAGCGCAGCATCTTCGCAAGCACGGCATCCCGTTCCGCATCTTCGAGCGCGACGCTGACTTCACAACCCGCGGCGTGGGCTGGGGCCTGACCCTTCATTGGTCTCTACCGGCCCTGCGGCGGCTGCTGCCAGAAGATCTGGTGCAACGGCTGCCGACCACTTACGTCGATCGCCGCGCCGTCGAGGCGGGCGAGGCGACGACCTTCCCCCTCCATGACCTGGCGACGGGCGAGCTCAAGTCTGCCACGCCGCGCGCCACCGAGGCGACACGCATCCGGGTTTCCCGGGAGAAGCTGCGCCAGCTGCTCGCCGAGTCTGTCGGTATCGAGTGGAACAAGGGCTTCGCGTCCTTCGATGAGACTGCGGGCGCAGGCGAGGTCAAGGTGACGTTCGAGGATGGCACCGATGTCGTCGGCTCCCTCGTCGTGGCTTGTGACGGAGGGCACTCGAGGGTCCGCAAGGCCTTGATACCCGGACAGCACGAGAACTACCGGGTGCCCGTGAGGGTCATGGGGTTCAAGGCCCAGTACACCCCCGAGGCCATCGCGCCCATCAAGCAGCTGGACCCCTTCTTCCTACAGGCCACTTCTTCTCAGAATGACACGTTCATGTACTTCAGTGGTAAGTCCAGGCTTTTCTCTGTCGACTTGGCGGCGTTCATGACCGGTCAGACTCGGCCGCCGGGGGGATCCCCTCGGTGAAAGCCTCCCGTCGGTCCAGCATCTTGATCGAGAAATGTGACCCGTGCCCAGATGCACCGCAATCTCATCTCTCTCTGCACAGACGAAGCTGACCCCCGCGCCATGGAATAGTTCTCGACGCCCCCGGCAATTACACCTACACCACAGGCAGCGCAGCGCTCACCGCTGGCCGGGGACCAGGGGCTCCCGGTCCCGGCGCCCCGGCACTTGGCAGCGCCACCGAACAGCACTATGTGTGCCAAGTCGTCATCTCCTGGCCCTACCGTGAGAATTTCACCTGGGATGGGCACGGTCAGGGACCCCTGGAGTTCCCGTCGACGACGGAGGCGAGCGTCGAGCTGATCAAGGCTTTCGCCGAGACGTGGGCCGAGCCGTTCAGGTCCATCGCCCAGGGTGTCTCGTCGAGCTCTGACCTGAAGCAGCTCGAGCTCAGCGACTTCGTGCCCCCGAAGGACCTGAGGACGACGGGGCGCGTGGTGCTCATGGGCGATGCCGTCCACGCCATGACCATGTGTACGTGAGACCCAGGCCATTTCGCCGATGGAGTTGCTGACAGCTGCGCAGACCGTGGCGAGGGCGCCAACCATGCCATTGTCGACGTCCTCGAGTTCGCGCAGAAGGTGACGGCTCACATCAACAGCGAGGAGCTGCGCAGCGCCCTCGATGACTACGAAACCGGCGTCGTCAAGAGATCGCGCCCTGCCGTCCTCGCCGCCCGGCGGGCGTGCCTCGACGCCCACGACTGGCCGCGGATCAACCCCCAGAGCCCCCTGCTCACGCGGCGCGAGATGTTCATGCAGTTCGAGGAGGAGGCGTCGTGAGATAAGAGGCTAGTCGATAGAGCTGTAGTTTCTCCAGATTGTCTGTGCCAAATAAACCGTCCCCAATCTGCCTCTATCCTCGCTTGTCGCATCCGATCGGAGGACCAGGTTCCGGAGATCTCGTCCAGCAGCAGGGCGCCCTGCCTCACTCACGAAGGAAGAAAAGATCAACAGCCACGGCGCGCGGGGGGTCACTCGGGGCCTTATTTGGACACGTACGACATGTTGAGGATTTGCTACAGTACTGACACGATGGATCCCGCGCGACCCATGAAGATCGCGCTGAAGATCGCACTGAAGACTGCTCCGCAGAGGGGCTGATCTTCATTCCCGCGGCGCGGTCGCTTTTCTAGCTCTTCGACTTGACTCTGGAGCCCCTGACCCTGACGCCGGCAATGCGCTAACACAGGAAGCCGCTGATCTTGCACACTTAATTCGACGCCAAGTGCGCTCTTTTCGGTCCCGAAGTGCTTGTTTCTTTTTTCCCACCCTGCCCTTCCAGCTTTACATGGCCACGCCGGCCGCGTGTCCGGGTCCCTTTCTCGAGCTGGCCGAGTCGCCGTCGTCATCGACCTGGACGGTGTACGTGACGGACTTGACGATGGAGTTGTTCGGCGGGCAGCTTGCCAGGATGTTCTCCTCGGAGTTGCTGCGGTCGTTGGCGAAGTCGTCCTGCTTGTTGCTGTTGCCGAGCGTGCTCAACTTGTAGTGGTCGCCCGCCTTGCCGCCGAAGGGGCGCGAGTTGGAGTTGCCGTAGCTGCCGCCCGTGTGCTTGGAGCGGTAGCCCTTGGCCTTGCGCATGAAGACGGGTGCGAGGAACGGGAGAGAGGACACGATGTTCTGCGGGACGTGTCAGTGTAATTGTACTCGGGTGGGCATTGGCATCGGCCGAGACTTACGCCGACGTTGAACTCGATCGTTCCCCAGAGAACCAGCATCGTCGAGTTGCCGTCTCCGAACTGGATGCGTCCGATCTGGGTGTAGCGCATGACGGAGCAGATCGTGGTGAAGACGCCGAGGATGAAGACAACGATCAAGCCGAGCTTCTTCTCAATCTTGACATTGAGCTTCAGGAGAATCGGGATCGGGAGCAGCGTGACGACCATGTCAGACACAATCGTGACCACGGCATAGCCGGTGAAGGACGGCCCAGGCGGGAGACAGGTGCCCTCCATCAAGGGGTTCCATGATTTTTGAACCGGATCGCAAGCAAAGACGAGAGCCAAGGCGCATCCCAGATGGCTCGCGAAGACCAGTCCTGCGACCACCCAGACGACCATGCGGTACGTCTTGTGTTCCGTCCTTTGGAGGAGGCGCAGGTAGCTGATCAGAAGCGCAATCTTGAAGAAGCTGATTCCCAGCTGGTAAAAAGGCCGTCCGGCGTAGTTGATCCTCGTGAACGGGATGAGGTTCTCCGGGGGTCGGAGGCGGATTGGGAGGCCCAGGCCATATCTTGTTTCTAGAGAGCAGTCAATAACTTGTCCCGAGACACCGATACCCGCATCCTTCGGCAGAAGTACTCACGACCAATGGACAGCGCTGAGTAGATGATGGCAAACACCATGGACAAGGTCGAGAAGTGGTCGTCCAGCGCCAGGCCACGAGCCTTGTAGCGGATCCAGAGCCGCCAGGTTACGATGACCGTCGAGAGCACGGTCAGTACGACGATCACCGGAATGATCATCGGCCACTGCGAGGCAGCTTCGACCTCGGGCGAGGCATTCTTCACCCAGCCCATGGCGGCGGCGGCAGCAGTCGTCTGTCAGGTGGCTGGATCGTGTGCAACCAGCAGGTCCGAAAGGAGTGAGAAGCTGCTGGTCTGAGGGCCGAGGAAGAAGAACAGGAACGCCGTGGAGTCGACAGTTGGAAAGCTCGAGACGATGATCCCGAGTCAACACAAGATCATACACAAATGTCTGATAATGATAATACCAGCCAGCCCTCGTGCCTCGAGGGTTACGTCTATGCTTTAAGCAAGCTCGCTCCACTCCGGATCGATGCTCGGCAAGGTAGTGTGATATCTCCTGAGTTTCCCAACTCCGTCCGTCCAAGAATACCACCCCCACCGACCCTGGTAGATTCTCGGTGCCGGGCACTGAAGGATGCAGGAGTCCTGACTCCTGGGGGCGTGAGTGGCCGGGCACATGCTCGGATGATCCCACGAGCCGGCACAGGTGTCTCAGATAGCAAGACCAGGTTGGTTCCCCAGGCCAGGCAGACAATCTTCCGCCGCGGCATGAGGAAGAAACGACAGATGATGCCCCGTCTCTCTGGACCTGGGTTCAGAACCTTCCATCGGTGGATGGCCGGCCGGCTTCGCAAGTCAGGGGTAGATCACCGCGAGATTGGGACCTGTGGGTTCCATCTGGCCGCAGGGAGTCGGACCTTGATCTGGCAATGACTGGCTCTTGGGTTCAGGGCTGCAAATCTCCGTACCTGCATGCTTGCTTGTTGTTCCCATAGTGGAAGGAATCGACCGTTGACGGGGACTAGTTCGCTGCTGAGGCAAGGGGTGGTTGGGGCTTGCGGGATGGATTTGCCTTCTTTCCGAGAAGACCCCCCGAGGTTGCGCGTCGAAAGCCAAGGTACATACGATGCACACCTTACTCGTTCGTCCAGCAGGTCAAGGGCCGGCGACGATCCGGCTCCCTTGAGACGTGCGGGAAGCCTATCACACCAGGCTAAGCAGGGGAGCAGCGGTTTGCGGTGTGCTTACAATAGCTATGAGCATTGGCACAAAAAGCAAACAGCTACCAAGCCTGATACCAAGTCCATGCAGTCCGAGAACAAAGGAATAAACAGCCTCGCTTGGGACTTTGGGTTCCCGCCAAGTCAATAATAATGAGAAGCTTTCAACTCGTACGTTGCCAGATCAGCCAGATGACAAAATCAAGAGCCGGACCAACCAGCAGCCCAGACGCACCTCTTGTCATTTTCGCTTCTGCCGGTAAGACACTCTATCCCCCAAGGGTCTCGTTCTTCAGCGCCTCTCTGGATCCATCTTCCTGCGGCGGGGAGACCCCTGGTTCAGAGCCGGTCGATCCCCAGGCTAACTCGTTCCGTCCGTTCCGCACCCCCATCCTTGTTATCTGCCGGCGCCGTTGGAGGCTACGCACTGGCTAGCCGAGTCGACAAGCCCCTGACCCCTGGTCCGGTCCCCTGTCAGTTGTCCCGCCTCTCGACCCTCCACCAGTGAGGCTTGCAAAAGCTGCAGACCACCGCCAAGGAACGCGGGATGCAGTGTCCACTTTGCCAACATGATGTTGTCGAGCACCGGACAGAAGAAGAATACGCAGACAGGGGAGCTGGAAAACCTGGGACTTCTGGCAACCCTGAACAGGTGGGAGCTCCGAGCCAGACCATGCACCCCTGTGGTTCCTTTGACACACAGTCCCGGGGGCGAATCGACACCTTCATCCTCCTCCTCGAGCCCATGACGGGCGTCTTGGCCTTGCTGTCCCCTCGTCAATCTCTCCTCAGGTAGGAGTGTGCCAACACGAAACCGATACTCAATAGAGTGGCTTGCTGGGGCCCTTGGCAGTCCAGTCGAGGCATCAATCAGAGCCTGGGTCCTTGGCCATGGCAATGTCGCCTCTTGGGTTCATGCTACGTACCCTTCCCTCGGCATCAGTCCGCAGGCCATGTCGGCACGTCCCACTTCATATATGGCTGCCCCCTTCGACATGAACCGCTGATCTTCTGCTTCTCCCGCCCCAGCGTCGTAATAAGCACCTCGCAGCTTGCTTACCCCCTCCTCCTGCGCGTTGCTTTTGCCTTTGCTGATCCGGCTTCTCCTCCCTGTCCTGTCCTTCGTCGTGGTAGCTCCACAGAGTCTCGGATCGATCATCTGACTTGCCTCGCTGCGTGTCATCCAGATTCTTTTCTTTCGAGGTCCACTCCCTGACCTGGCTATCTCTTCCCCCTTCTTTCATCTCCGTTGATCCCCCAGCCTCGTGGTACTCTCCATCTGCGCGCCAACAGAGACAATGTCGTCCGCTTCCCCAGACAACTCTACCCACGAGGGTAAGGGCGGCGAACCCCTCAAGGTCAGCGAGCAGATCGCTACCGAGGGCACCCAGGGCCAGGGCGTCGACGATGCCTGGAAGTATCTGGACCAGAACCGCGATGAGCAGCACGCGGAGGTCGATCTGAAGAAGCTTCGTCTCAAGATCGACTTCCGTATTGTTCCTCTCATGTTCTGCGTAAGTTGACATCTCCAATGCTTGAGGAGAAGCAACTCACTGACGGAAAACATGACAGGCCTACACCATGCAGTTCCTCGACAAGGTCATCCTCAACTATGCCGCCGTCATGGGCCTGCCCCAGGACCTCGGCCTCCAGGGCAATGACTTCTCCAACATCGCCACGTTCCTGTTCGTCGGTCTGATCGCCTTCGAGATCCCCAATAGTGAGTATTTCCCCCTTGAGGTCCGTCTTGAACTTGACCTGACAACCCGGTGCAGTCTACTTCCTCCAGGCCTTCCCCGCCGCCAAGTGGCTCGCCTTCAACGTCGTCGCCTGGGGCATCGCCACGGCCTGCGGTGCCGCCGCCCACAACTACCAGACCCTCCTCGTCTCGCGTGTCTTCCTCGGCATCTTCGAGGCCACCATCGGCCCCTCCCTGATGCTCATCAGCAGCCAGTACTACACCAAGGCTGAGGCCGCTCCTCGCTTCTCCTTCTGGTACCTCGGCCTGGGTCTGGGCCAGATCATCGGCGGTGCCATCTCGTACGGCTTCCAGCACGTCACCGGTGCCAGCCTCGCCGGCTGGCGCATCATGTTCATCACCCTTGGTGCTGTCACTATTCTCGTCGGCGTCGGAATCCTCGTCTTCATCCCCGATACCCCGATGAAGGCCGCCTGGATGTCCGATGCCGAGAAGGTCGCACTTCTCAAGCACGTCAGTGTCAACCAGACCGGCATCACCGACAAGAAGTTCCGCCCCAAGCAGATCGTCGAGGCCCTCTGCGACCCCCAGATCTGGCTGATGACTCTGGCTGTCGTCCTGGTGAGTGATACAACCGCAACAAGACTGATCCCTCCGGGCAGGTAGCTAACACATCTGCAGCTCTCTGTTTCCAGCGGCGTCGTCACCACCTACTCTGCCACCCTCATCCGCAACCTCGGCTTCGACCCCAAGCAGGCCGCCCTGATGAACATGCCCTCCGGCGTTGTCAGCATCTTCTTCACGCTCCTCGTCGGCTTCGGCACCCGCTACGTCTCCAACCGCTGGATGTGGAACGTCATCTGCATCTGCCCCGCCGTCCTCGGCGGCGCCCTCATGTCCTTCCTCACCATCGAGAGGCGCTCCGGCGTCCTGGCTGGCATCTACCTCGTCAACGCCGTCGTCGCCCCCCTGGCCGTCTTCTACGCCTGGACCGCCGCCAACGTCGCCGGCGCCACCAAGCGCGCCTTCGCCACCGCCATTGTCTCCGGCTCCTTCTCCCTCGGCAACATCATCGGCCCCCAGACCTTCCAGGCCCGCGACGCCCCCGACTACCGCCCCGCCAAGCTGGCCGTCATGGGCACCCAGGCCGGCTGCGCGCTCGTCACCGTCCTGCTGGCCGTGTACTACATGTGGATGAACAAGAAGCGCGACGCCGCCACCAAGGACGCCGAGGGTGCCGAGGAGGAGTACCTCTCCCCCGATGTCTGGGCCCAGATGACGGATCGGGAGAACAAGAAGTTCAGGTACCAGTACTAAGCGGCGAGGTCTGCTGCCGCGGCTTGCCGGCTTGTTGCTTCGCTTGTAGTCTGTCTTTCTCTTGGTGAGGGTTCACCCCCCTCACGGGGCATGATAGCTCAATGCGATGTCTTCCGGCAACTCGGTGATACCTATCTGTTGTGTCATGGTGGCCTGTGAATAGAAGAGCCCTGTATATAAGATAGACTGGCAGCCATTGAATGCACTACTGCTTCGGAACATGATGAGTTTCCTGGTGTGACCATCCCCTGTGAGGTCGCCATCCGACTCGTCGCCCATGGCCTCTCTGACCCCCACGAAGCTGCAGTGGAATGAGTACAGACGCAAATTGGCGTTGCGCAGAGCTCTCGCATGTGTAGAGATGAACTATTTCTTGAGAAACCTGACGAATTCTCCCAGCTTCGTCATCACCTTATCCATCGCCCTCGTGTCGTCCTCATCCCACACCAGCGGTTGTCCGTCGTCCATGGCAGGGAAGTGGTCCCAGACCTGCGGGAACTTCTCCGTCTTGACGGACAGATTGTCGAACGCGTTCTTCATCACGCCGGACCGGCGCAGATGTTCGACCTCGGCCTCCATAGCTGACTGCGCGAGGAGCCCGGGTGACATGACCGCGGCGTTGAAGCTTTCACGAACTTCCACCGCGCTATCGGGACAAGTTGCGCGGTAGAGCCGGTCGGAGAACAACAGGGTGCCGGCCAGCCCAGCTGCGAGCGCTGTGGACACGGAGCTGCCGAAAGACCCATGACCTTCATCCGTGCTTTGGGCCCAAGCGGCCGACCCAGACGAGCCGGTCTTCTGCGAGCTCAGGTCGTGCGAATCGTCCCCGATAGAGCCATGACGGTAGTCGCCCGGAAGGAGGAAGTCGCTGTCAGCGGATACCCAGGAGAGCCTGGCGCCTGTGTCCGTCGAGGCGCCGATCTTGATGCAGTCTTGCACTTTGCTTGGGTACGTCTTGTCGGTGGAGGTGGCGCCCTCATCGATGGACGAGCAGAAGAGGACGATGTTCTTGAGGACCGCGTCTCGAAGGGCCGTATCTAGACTGGCCGTGTGGCCTTCCTTGATGTACCAGCTCATCGAGATGATGTCTACACCTTGCTTCACTGCCCACGCGATGGCCTGGAGAAGATTCCCAGCGTCAGCACGATTCAATGGAGTTCCTGGCTCTCCGTAGGTATCTTGGGGGGTATCGGGATCTCAAGAGATAAACATGCCATGCTCATACTTACCTCAGCAGCGGACTCGGCACTGAAAGACCTCCGGCCATCTTGACCCCTGAATACCTCGAGTTGCGCAATGTACAGCTTCACTGTCGGACAGATCTTACAGATAAGCTGCGCCATAAGTGTTCCGTGGGGACCAGATGGGACATAGAAGGCGCCCCTGCGACCGGACAGGCTCTCGCCAACCGAATGGAAGGACTCGCCCATTCTGATGCGATCGGTGAAGATGCTCAGTGTCGGGTTGATGCCGTCGTCGATGATGGCGATCTTGACGGGCTGCACCCCAGGCTCGGCGCGATTTGCGCCTCTGAGAAACTGGCCGTACGACATCATGGTCTGCATCCAGCGCGGTTCCCTGCGATTATGAATGAGTTGACTGCCATGGTTGCATGTCGGACGAGTTCAGCTACTCACGTAGATCTTGCCACATCTCCGTCTGTGAATAATGAGCTGACGGCTGATTTAGACCGCTGAATACTCCAGTAAAGCTTGATCTCGGGCTTGTGTTTTCGTATTTCAGACTCGAAGGTCTTCATATAACCTTCAAGTCGAGACTGTCGTTCGAGGCCCTGTCGAGAGTAAGTAAGAAAGAGGTCTGCCATGAATGGCCAGGAGAATGGATCTTTATGATACCTTCTGAAGGACGATATGAACCTTTTCCAACTAAAGTTGGACAGAATTAGTGCTCTCCTTCGATGTCTGGTTGTTTCATGTCCACGTACGTTCTTCAACTTGGCCAACCCTGAAGAGCTTGACCAACCCTTCAACACCGCATTGTTTCCCGACGAGTAAAGCGCGACATCTTTGACGCGGCTTGCGGAGTTGAAAATGACATCGCAGCACAGATCGACTCTGTACCAGTTCCACGAGCGCACTTCGAGGCCCTCCATGCATGCCTCGATCGCCTCATCTGAATGGCAGTTCTCTCCGTCATCGATGACCGTCACCTTGAGGACTGAGCTTACGCCACACTCATTCTTAAGCCAGCGGAAGATATCGCACATGTCCTGAAGGCCTTTCCCCTTGCTGCTCGCGGCTGTTAGCAGATGGACTTATATAGCTTCGGGCGCCCCCAGCTGTGCCCCTGGAGACTCCGGCCTTGCTGACGATAGGAGGGGAGACCTACGGCTCGGATTCCTGGCTTCTGTGTGTGACTGCTCCGTTCACCCCATCAATGGTCGGTTTTGTCTGCCTGTGATCCAGCCCCTCACATGCTTCGACGGCAAGCCGTGGCAATGCCACATATTTAAGAAGCCCTTCGAATCGGAGAACTTTGCGAAGACCCTCGAGAAATTCCGCACTGATGGAAGGATAAGGCAGACCAAAGAGGTCGAACTCAAGTACTCGTCCTGTCGTTTCCCCGGTACCATGTCAGCCAAGCGCTTGATGCGTCTTGTAAATGCATCCGTAACGACTCACCGTCTCCGTTCTTATAAAGCGCTTTCATGGCATCCTTCCGATCGAAATTTTCGATGATGTATTCTCGCATGAAACGTAGGATCTCGTCGCTCTCGATGAGCTTGCGGCGGCTCGCCTCGTCATCTTCAATGTCCAGGTTAGCAGCCCGGGCCAATTCCGCCAGCCTTGTCTGGAACGGTGTGTTGCCCTTGTTGTCCTCGTAGTCAACGAGGACTCTTGGTCGTGCGTTGATCAGCTCGCGGATAATCTTGGACAGATCGAATCTTTGCGGCTCATCAAGCTCTCGAACAATGTTCAGGGTTGGCTTCCTCGTCAGTGCTTGTGGTGCTAAGAGATGTGCCTGTTGTTCCCCGTGGTCCGCTCCCTCTGTTGCATCCCTAGCGCTCCCTTGATTTATCACCATCTGTCGAGAAGCCTTCGAGTTTGGCAGGGCTTTGTCCAGCTTGTCCATGAGGTCAGCGGCCGCTCTGGCAGGCTCCATCCTCGGATGGCTTCTTTTGATGGGCGATTCAGTCCCGCTGACGCTGACATTCCTCGGTGCCAGGGCAGTGTTCAGCGTGCCGCGAGGGATGCCGTTGCGACCCGACTCCTCGGGAGGCGATGTCCATTTCTTGAACCGGTATTCCTCATCTTCTTCAATCTCGAACCTCTCCATCTCTGCAGCGATGTGCAGCGGAGTCATCCTCTCTTCGTCTTCCAGCGACACGGTGGTGAAGAGATCTGAGCCCTCATCAACTCTGAAGATGTTCGCTCCTCTCTTAGCGTTGGCAGCCTTGGCTTCTTCTTGGAACTTGGCGATGATGGCCTTTGTGAAAGGACTCCGATGGACGATGGCCCGGTGCAGACAGTTCTGGCCATTGAAGGAGAGACACAGCAGCTCTCCCACATTCTGCGCGTTCTCCAACACGACCTTGACGAATTCGTGGTTTCCCTCCTCGATGGCGACGTGAAGCGGCGTGCGGCCAGTTTTGTTTCTGCACTTGAGCAGCGGCCTGTGGTGTTTGATCGCCCACTCGACGAAGTTTTGGTACTCATCCAAGCGGTTCCCCTGGCTCCCCTTGCGTGCCGTTGCCAGCAGCAGCTCATGCAGCACATCGGCCTTGACCTTTCTTTGCCGGTGAGCCCTAATCACGACACTATCGTTGGCGCCCTGGTTCAGACGGACGATGTGCTTTTGCTGAAATGGTTCCCACTGCGCCTGGTCGTCGAACTTGATTCCCACCGCGTCTGCCAGCACCTCATCGGCGCTCGTCTCCCGGGTTTCCGACGTCTTGGCGAGTCGGTTGCTGCCCACATTGCCACGATCTCGCTGCGTCGTGGTGCTCGCTTGCACATGGACCATGGTGGTGGACGCTGGCGCTCAGCATTGGAAGCCGAGGATCGATGCCTTGAAAGTTGAGGAGACGAGCAAATGCTGGATTGTTCAGCTGGCTGTCATTTCCGCGTCCCCCAGCGGCTGTAAGCAGCCCCCCAGCCTTGCTTGAACTGACGCCAGGGGTCTCTGTATGCATGCGGGCGCCAATATTCGAGGCAGGCTGCGGCTGTGATGTGCAACAAGGGTGGTACCGTTGGAGTAGAAGCAACTCAAAACGGTCAACCTTGGAGAAACCAGAGGACAGCCCAATCATGTGCCCCCGAAATATGTACAGGTCGAACCTATCAGAGTGATTTCGGCGTCGTATTTTCAGCCTTTTTTCTCTTATTGGTAAAGCGCGAGGTTGAGTTTGTTGATAATCACGCATCGACTTGGGGGCCAAAGCCGCAGTGTGCTGGCCGTGATGAGCTGAAGCGAGCCCTCCGTGGGTGACACAAGACGCCTTCTCAAGACCGCTGCTGTAGTTCTAATAAAGTGTCTTTGGACCCAGTCAGCAGGCTTGCTCTCATCGACGATCCGCTGCCATTCCTCAACTCACCATGGACAACGAATTCACCTTCGAGCTCGTCCCGCGAGGGGATGCGGGAAAGTTCAGGATTCAGAACCTGCCAGGGCACGAGTTTCGCGAGCCTCTCTACAACACCCCGAACGAGTCGTCGCCGCTGAGCACGAAGATCAAGCTTGTCGAGGTGCACCACGGACGCATGATGCACGACAACAAGCCATGGGGCGCAACTCTGGTGCTCCTGGAGTTGAACTTTCTCAGCTCTGAACAGGGCCGCCGCTACAAGAATGCGACAGTGATGCTGGAGTTCTTCGACAAGGGCCTCATCTCCCAGTACCACCCTGCTGTTGTCGACTTGGCTCCCAATCGGATGCACTGGCTGAACAAAACCACCAGAGAGAGGACAACAACGTATGGCGCCAATGCCAGCGCCCAGGGCAGCGCCGGTCCTGCGGGTTTGGAAGCCGGTGTCCATTGGCAAGTTGAGTCAACAAAGCCGACGAAGTACAGAGCTACCCTCACGGGTAAGAACACATGGAGCCCGGGGCATCTCGGGGCTGAGAATACTGCGAAATGGACCTTTGAAGAGAATAAAGACGGGGAAGACGGCATCCCTGCGTTTCTTCAGGCAGCGGTCCTCCTGAGGACGCATGCTTCGCGACCCTTCTTCGCCAAATTGCGCGTCGAGTCGTCCGTCGATAAGGTGTCGGCCGCACGCCGGGCCTTGCCATTCACGACGGACGAGGACAAGATCATAGACCACGTCACATTCACCCCGGGTCAACAGCAGCTCTCCTACTCGCACATCACTGGCATCAAGCCGAGCGACCTGGAGAACATGGAGAAGTTGCCCGTCGGCAAGTATTTCCGGGTCAACATGTCAGAGCAAGACGACTTGCTGGAAACACGCGATGCACCGGAAGTTGTCACCCCGGCCGTGGAACAGCCGCAGGCCTTGCGCGACAGGGCGGCCGTCACAAGCGCGATATTGGCACCACTGACAAACACGGCACCCTTGAGTCTGGCCGTGATAGCGGAAGCTCTGAAGAAGGCGGCGGAAGCGGCGGCGAACGCGGGAGAGGCTGCGGCAAAGTCAGCTGAAGCTGCTGGCAAGGCGGCGGATGCCGCGGTCAAGGTGGCGGAGGCTTTGAGCATCATCGCTGCTGCTGCTGTCCAGCTCGAAGGAACAGGGAAGCCCGGCCCAAGCGATGTCGTGTAGGAGCAAGAGAGAAAAGATGGCCCGCCTCGGAACGACCACGTCTGCCAGTAGACATCAGGTCGAGCCCTAGAAAATGGGGGTGAGCTCTCTCTCAACTTTAAGAAATTTACATGGCCTCTTTCTCAATCAACATCTGGGCGGGAACAGAGCTGGGCCGGTAAGAAGTACCTTACTCCGTGACCCCTCATGAGGAGGTCGAGCCTGGAACTTCAGGTTTGGGGGCAGAGAGCAGGGGTTTCCAGGCTGTAAGCATCGTTCCCTTGCGCCATGCATAACAGCAGGGTATGGCACCTCGGCCGCTGTGATTTATTGGTCAGAGTGCTGCAGGCTGCTGGGACTTCTTCAGTTCAGCTGCGGCCACTCTTCGTCTCGGTCCAATGGCTGGCTGTTGATAGTTCCTCCGGCCATCAGCTGAGAGTGCCAGACCGGATTGATACATGCACGCTCCCTCCCACCCAAGCAACGGCCGCCAACGTGATGCAGCTTTAAATTACAATCAAGTGTGGTTTTGCGGAGGGCGTGTCACGCAGCAGCCCAAGTCACGGATGGTAAGGCTCCCAGCTGTGACTGACTTCGTCGATCATCGTATCTCAAGTTCGACGATGGTCATTGAGCCAGGCATCCGCTCATAGCCCAAACAACACCGATGTTTGTCGCTTTTCGCCTCCTGGAGCAATGGCGCCCCTGTGAGTGATATGAGGTCTTGTATTTCGACGCTGGGCAGCAACAGCTGACATCCCCGGGCAGCATCGTGATCATCAATGGCATCGACGACCTGAGTGAGGATGAGGAGATCCGGATCACCAAGCGGAAGAAGATCTTTGATCGATACTTCCCCTCGGCTACTGTCAAGGTCTTCGACTCTTTTCAACAGGGCGGCTTCATCGACAGCTCGTACATCCACCGCAAGGCCAGATACATCATCGAGGACCTGCAAACTCTCTGCCAACATACTGACGAGGTTGGTGCTGACACCGGAAACTTCCCACTCTGGGCCATGAATGCTTGATTCCTATCCGCTAACCCCGAGGCTTTCCTTTTCACGAAGGAGTTTGAAACTCCACGGCCCATCATCTTCGTTGGTCACAACACGGGCGCTTCTCTCGCAAAACAGGTTCAGTTCTGCCTACCACCAAGTTATCTTTGCAACAGAGACTAAATCTTTGCATCAGATCCTCTTGTTGGCCGCCGAAGATGACCAACACCACTGGATATCTTGGGGGACGGTGGCCCTGGTAGGTCGTCGCCCGGTTCTCATGTCCTGAGAGTACATCTGCTGACAGCCTTAAAAGTATCTCATCGAGTGCCCTTCATTCTTAGGCCACCATGACTGGGAGCGATTCTTGGTACAATTGCTTTCGGCTGGAAGGCTTCCTTTCACCAATCTTCCAGCCCTCGTTAAATTCTTGCCAAAGGCCCTCGCGCGCATTGAGTTGCAGTTCGCTGCCATTGCGGATTCCCTCAACACCAGGGTCTTCAACCCTGAAGGCGGAGATGGCGTCTTTGTGAGCTTTCCCTTTCTCGGTCGATTCATTCTCGTCTCTGATCTAAAGGCTCGCAGAATCAAGCCAGCAACCCGTGGGACATCGGGGACGATCAATCAAAACTTGACGACGTATTGCTGGGAATAGCAGCTTCCACCAACCAAGAGAAGACCAGTATGTCAGCCCTGTGGATTACATCCTTGTGTCAAGTGTCGCTGACGGATGAAGGCCTGAAATCCCAGATGCACATGTTCCAGAAGCATCTGGCTGGCCCCGACGCCGCAATCAACCGTCTCGGGGTGGTGGGCGTATATCCTGATGCCCTCCGCTGGCTAAACGAGAAGAAGACTGATATCTTCGATGCGTGGCTCACTGACACCACACCCAGCATCCTGGCCATCATCGGGCAACCCGGCGCGGGAACGACGCAGCTCACCTCTCACATCTTGCATCAACGGCTCATGCAGGATTCTCGAAAGCCGGAGGATGTGTTCTTGAGCTTTGGATTCTCCCGTTGGGACAGACGATGCAATTCAGAACGAAGCCTGGTCGCCTCTCTCATCCATCAGATGCTCACTCAGAGGCCGGACTACTGGATCCGGGTAGAGCTTCGCCATGGCCCGTCTTTCTTGTCCAGAAACAAGACGCTCAAGTCCTCGAACCCTTGGAGATTGTTTCGATGGCTGCTGACCTTTGTTCCGAAAGAAGCCCGCATCTTCATCGTTCTCAACGCTGTCGACCAGTGTATCGAGCCCATCGCCCTGAAAATCGCACGCCTTACAGAGCTGGATCGCTTAGAGGCTTCCATGAAGATTCTCATGACAAGCTCAATGGAGCTGGACTTGCCATCGGAAATATCGACCCATCGCCTCACCCTCGAGGGTGCTGACTTCAAGGACGCAATCCGGGACGTGGCGCAGCGCCGGGTAGATCACATCATCAACAAGAGGCCTGTTTGGAGAAACTTCAGAGACACCATCCTAGCGAAGTTGTGCAGCGGGGAGTTCACATACTTCTCCGTCATGATGAGCCTGGACCTGCTGGAGCAGCGAAGGATGCCTTCCACCAAGGACGCTCTGGTGCAATACCTCATGACCCCCGTTCTATCCCAAGAAAAGGTTTTCAGCACGATCGCGAGCGAACTGCGCGAGAACCAGCAGGCAAAGGAGGCCATCAACTGGATATTCCATGCGGTCCGGCCGCTCAGCACGTCGGAGCTTGCCGTTGCTCTCGCTCTCAGCCCCGATAACGACGAAGGAGCGCCGAGCCTGAGCTTCACAGATCTCATCCAGAAGGTGTCTTGGGACGTCAGAGGAGACCTGGAGGGCGTACTTGAAGGCTGTGTCAGGATCGTCGACGAACAGGTGGTTCTGGTTCACCACACGTTCCACGATTACCTCGAGAAGGAAGAGGATCTCCTCATCCCCGACTTTCACTCTACGGCCGCGAGTCGGTGTCTTTTCTACCTCGATATTCATTCGAAATTCAAGGCGGAAACAGAGAAGACAGAGCCCCACAAGAGCGTAGCGGCTGACCCCGGCCCTGCCACCGCGTTTCTCAATTACGCGCAGCTGTACTGGGCCGAGCATTACAGACAGCAATCCGCATCGACAGAGTCTTCAGACAAACAGGTGCTCGACTTTCTTACAGGCACCAAAGAGGGCGCGGAGACGTGGAAAGCCAAATGCGCCTCATTACACGGCTGGCAATCAGGGACTGAAGACAGCCCGTTGTTGGTGGCAGCCCAGCTTGGGTTCGACCGGCTGGCCGAAAGCCTCCTGAAATCCGAAGCTGAGGACTCCCCCCTGTCGTTGAAAGATGTGGCAAGGGTTGCGGCACATGCTGGCCATAGCGAACTACTGGGGAAGCTTCTCGAGATCGAAGGCCCTGGGCTTGACGTGATGCCTGCACTTCAGGCTGCCGCAGCAAACGGGCATGCTGACGCCATCCGCACCTTATTTCACTACCTGCATCGCCATGATGCCTTCGGGAGTCTGGCAGATCCGGAGGAGTATTGTGATCCAGTTCTTCTGGCGGCCTTCTGGGGCTACACTGCGGCGGTTGAGGCGCTCTTGACAGGACATGAAGGATTCAGCGTCAGAGCTCTTGACGAGGACGGACAGACTGCCGTTCACCTGGCCGCGAGGATCGGTGACATCGAAACTCTTCGAGTCATTCAAAGACTGCGAGAAGATGATTTTGCCAAGGTCCTCACGAGTCCGTCGCCCTCAACAAATACCCCTCTGCGGTTGACCTGTATTTCAGGCAGCCCAGAGACCTTCGACTTCCTACGCTTTCATTCACCGGCGGAGCACCTGGCCTTGACCGAAAGCGGCTCCTCGCCCCCGCTGAAGCTTGCAGCCATGTCTGGATGCCTCGAAATCCTGGACGCCCTGCTGGCAGCTGACGTGGACCCCTATTTCACCACTGACAACGGCATCCTGCCGATTCAGCTGGCAGCCCACCAGGGATTTCACACTACTGTTGTTAAACTTTACGAGGCAATGGCCAAGCTCGAGTCGCCAGAAGACGCAAAGCAGCCGGAAGTGAAGGAACCCGAAGCGCCAGACGCTGATGCGAAGGACACAGACTCTGCCCCAACCACCGAACAATCTCGATTCGAAAAGGCCCTCGACGTTGCTATCGCTGCTGCTTGCATTAGTGGAAACCTTGACACAGTTCAATTTCTCTTCGACAAAGCGCCGCGCCATGCTGAGCGGGAACACTTTTACCTGCGTGCGGCAGCGCACTTTGGACGCCTTCCGGTCATTAAAGCTCTTGTCGCGCGAGGAGTCTCGATAAAACTCGCAGATGACGAACACAACCCCATGCTAAACAGTGCTATGAGCAACGGCCAGGCTCATGTTGTGCAATACCTCGTCGCCCAGGGGGTAGGCTCCCAGTGGGACGGCGAGGAGTCTTCGATACACTCTGCCGCTGGCGAGAACTGGGCGCTCTGCCTGCGCGAGTTGCTTCGCACCGCAAGCGACGAAGAGGTTCGCCGAAAGGATCACCAAGGCGAAACAGCTCTCGACGTTGCGGTACAGCATGGAAGTTTGGAGGCCCTCGAAGTGTTGCTGGAGTGGGAGGAAGAACACAGCGCCACACGAGTCCCGCCCACGGCGACGAGAACACTGCAATTGGCCCTAAAATCTGAAATGAGGAAGCTGGATATAGTTTCCCTGCTTCTCGCCCGAGGCTGGGAAGCCGATAAGACGGATGCTTCGGATCTGGACACGCCGCTCCACGTTGCCGCCAGGGAACTCGATGACGACGACGAGCAGGATGCAAAGATTGTCCGCTTGCTTCTGGACGAGGTCACGAACGTGGACGTCTGCAATAAGAATGGAGACACCCCCCTCTACGTTGCCTGCCTGAAAGGAAAGACTCGACTTGTCCGTCTGCTGCTGGACCGAGGCGCGGACCAGACCTTGACGAACGAGGACCCTCGCACGCCTCTTCATGCCGCCATCATGGGGTCTCATGTCGACACAGTCAAAGCTCTCCTCGGGCAAAGCCAGGCGGAGGAAAACCTACCAGGGCCATCGCAGAAGGCCCCTGTCGAGGCTGAAAACCAAGATGGGCTGAGGCCCATCCATCTCGCCATCCGGTCTTTTGAGATGACCGACGCCTTGCTCCGCCATGTCCCCAAGCCCGATGTCGACTCCATCATTGCAGACGATAACAGGCGCACGGCATTACAGGAGGCTGCGTTCGAGGGGCCTCTCTCCGTTGTCGAGCTGCTCGTCGAGCATGGAGCCGACGTCAACACACAAGACGAACAGGGATGGACACCATTACACCATGTCACGGCACGGAGCGACGATCACACGGACACCCTAGATATTGCCAGATATCTACGCGTGCACGAAGCGGACGTAAATGCTAACAGGGGAGAAGCACCTCCGCCCCTGTACGTCGCACTGCGTCAGGACAGGCCCGATGTTGCCCTGGCGCTACTCGTTCCCGTCGTGGAAGACGGCAACATCATCGCCCCGGCTGCAGACCCGAATGTCTTTGGCGCCTCCTTTCACAGTCCCTTGCAGCTGGCCTGCTTTAAGGGCAACACGGACGTGGTGAGAAAGCTTCTCCAGGCCGGGGCTCAGCGAGACGCAGTGGGCGGCGCGGTCGGCTCACCGCTTCACGCTGCCATGTGGAACAACAAAAGCGCCGAGCTCGTGAAGTTGTTGCTCGCAAGCAGCGAGAAGAAAACGCAAGGGGAGAAGCAAGAGGAGAAGCAAGAGGAGAAGGCTCAAGATCCCGGGGAAGAGGATCCCGGTACGAGTCCTCCAGACCCGTACGCAAGTCTTATGGTCCGCCCGCTGGGAGCTCCGCTGCATTCCTTGTGCAATAATGCGGCGGAGCGAGATACGCCACTGGGAGACATCGCGGCCCTGCTTCACAAGCGCGGTGCGGATGTCAATGCTCGCGACTACAATGGCCGGACCGGCCTCATGCTCGTTGCCCTTCGGCGGTGCGACGAGCCGAATGACTTGAAGGCGCTCCTCAGGCTCGGAGCGGATCTGAAGCCAGCAGAGGCGGCTGGCTTAACAGCCCTTCATTACGCTGCAATGGCCGCTACGGTCGAGTCAGTCCAGGTGCTTCTTGATGAAGGCGCAGATGTCGAGGCCGTGGACAACGTAGGCCGCAACGTCTTATCCCGCGCGGCATTGCGCAAGTCAAACGACGTGTTCGTGGCAGTACTGAAGAGACTTCCAGTGCCGATGTGGGCATCACACATGGCCACGGCGCTGACGAATGCGCTCAAGGCCCCGGATGAAGATATGAAAGCCTTCAACTTGATCGTGACTGGCCAAGATGTTGAACTCAGCCAGCCTGACAGATCTGGGTGGACCCCTTTGGACGTTGCCATCTCATATGGGCTGGAGACTCCAGCTCAGGTGCTCACGAAAAAGGGCGCGCAGAGAGGAAATGGACCACAGCGGCCGACGAGACTATCTTCCGTGGACAGGGACCCAGCTGTCCAGGTGTCTGAGGATGGCAGGGAAGTTTGGATGGACAGTAAGATCCCCTCCCTTGCTGCCCTCACGCCTATACCCAAGTTCCAGTGGACTTCTGGTGCTCCTACGACCGTGCTTGCGTGCCTTGCTAACAAGCCATGGGGCTGGGCCGCACCGGCCTGGCTGCCCTATTCTAGCTTTCGAAAACCGCTTTTCGCCGTTGGACACGGTTGGTGCCGTGCGGGCAGATCACTGCGTGCCCTTCGATGTCGAGTTTTACTACTTCGAGGTGACTATCGTGAGCATGGACTCGTGAGTTCCCCCTCCCCTTTGGCCAGTTCAGCCAATATTACCGCTGACGCATGCCCGTCTTCGCCGTGACAGACACGGTGCCGCTTCCATCGGCTTGGTTGAGGAACATGTCCCCCTCCACAGCATCGTCGGCTGGGAGCCTCACTCATGGAGTTACCACAGTGACGACGGGAACTGCATCGTCGACAACTCCATTGTTGACCAGGGGCCCGAGTTCGGCGAGGGCCAGACAGTCGGCGTGTGCGTGGACGTGAAGAGCAAGACGATGTGGTTTACCTTGGATGGCGTCCAGATCGGTGAGTGGAATCATCTCCTCGATGAGGCTGTCGCAGCGATCCGGCGACTCCTAAGGGGACCCGTTGGACTGACTGTTTTGCCTACGAATTAGGCATGCTACATGAGGGTGTCTACGGGCAGCTCTTCCCTGCGGTGTCGTTTCTCCAGGGGCAGGATGCTGAGGCAAGGGTCAGGATCAACTTCGGACCCGACGATGGCGGCGAGAAGTTCAAGTACAAGCCTCTGCAGTACGTGGGGCCAGTGGGTGAGGATTTGGCCTCGTTACATGAAGAAGTTGAACGTGTGATAAAGGGAATCAGGTGAGAGTGAAGACGCAATGGCTCTAGTCTTCACGGTTTCTGGCTATCCGAAGAAAACGCGACGATCTGCACGCTGGGAAAACTGAGTTAGGGCCTGAAAGGTCTATAACTATCCATAAACTGCTTGTTTTCATGCCACATTAATGCCCAGGCCTGCGGCCATGCCAGCCAGGATCTCATACAAAGCCCACGCGCCAGGGTCAGGTAGCTCCTGGCCGGCAGCCTCTCCGACATACGTAGCACGGCCGAACCTCGCCTGCAGGAACCTCGTGCCCTCGGCTTTCTCGGCAGCGACCTTGACGCCGCCGGCGAAGTCGCCCGTGCGCGCAAACTCCTCCGCGAAGGGCAGAAGGACGTCCATCACCGTCCTGTCTCCCTCCCGCGCCGAGGTGTGGGACTTGAGAGACTCGACGGCGGATGCTAGGGCCGCGGCGTAGAGCTGCGATGAGCTGGCGTCGGTCGAGCCCTCGCGGATCTTGATCCTCAAAGATGCCAAGAACGCGGACAGGAGGATACCCAGGATAGCGCCCAGCGTGCCGCCCATGTCGTCGACAGCCTCGATGAGAGATGTGAGGAACACGATGATGGAGCCGCTGGAGGCCACGCCCGCGTCGAGGTTGCGGATGACGGACTCGGCGAGACCTTTCACGGCCTCGCCGCAGTCGCCGTCACCCATGACCATGTCCCACTTGGTGAGGTTGGGCTCAGCGGCGATGGCGTATTCGCAAGAGGTGCGGATGCCCTTGTCCAGGAGAGAGCCTTCAATCTTCAGCGTGTCTTCGCCGGACAGCTTCTCGCTGCTCTCCTCGGCCGATGCCAGATCCGTTGTCTTCTTGGCACCCGCAGCAGGGCGCGTTGTGTTGGGCCAAGACACGGCGGTCGTTGGGCGGTCGAAGAATGCGAGGAGCTCCTCGGCTGTTGTTCCGGATGCCCTGGCAGCCGCGGAGATGTTGCAGAGAGAGATGGAGAACCCGGGCGCGTTGAGGGATGTCTCGAAGGTGCCTGACAGTGTCCTCACGGGCTCGATCTTCCAGGTCGCGGCGAGCTGCTTCTGGACCTCGTCGGTCAGGGCGCCGAGCTCGAGGATGGAGAGGCCGCCGTAGTTGTTGGTGAGCAGGGTGATCTGGTCACCGGCCTCGAAGTTGACGAAGGCGCGCTCGGCATCCGTGGGATCGCAGAGCAGCTTCAGGGACCTCTCGATGAGATCCTCGACGGAGGGGAAGGGGGAAATCAGTTGCTGTCCGGGCTCGTTGTGAATTCCGGCTCCCAGAACGCACACGTCGTCTGGGATGGACTGGAACTGCCGACCAGGGACGTGGCAGTGATCAAGAGCTGAGCCGATCGAGACAGTCTGGTCGTTGAGCGCCCTGCCGATGGCCAGGCACTTGTCAAAGGAGAGCTTCTCCGCGGCCGCGGCACCGAGGATCTTCATTGCTGGGGAATGTCAGCATCATTCATCAAACATTTCAAGCAAGCAAACTCACTGAACACATGGCCGGGCATGCCTCTTCTTCCCACCCTTGTGCTCTTGCTGCGCCCGATCGACACATCGTCCGTGGCGGGCAAGACGACAACGTTCTCAGCGAGCCCCTCAGCCCTCGCCCTCTCCGTAGCAAGGCCGAAATGCAGCCTGTCGCCGGTGTAGTTAGTGACGAGGAAGATGGTGCCCTTGTCTGACGGCGCGAGCCTCATGGCGGCCATGACCTGCTTGGTGCTCGGCGAGGCGAAGATATCGCCGCACGCAACGGCGGAGAGCAGGCCCTCGCCGACGAACCCACTCCATGCCGGCTCGTGTCCGGAGCCGCCTCCGCCGATGATGCTCACCGTCGACGCGTCATTGTATCCGTCGGCGACGACGCGCTCGGGCTCGTTGAGGACCAGGTGAGGGTTGGCCGACACGAGTGCCCGGAGAGCCCTGGGCACCAAGGTGTTCGCTGCGGTCGAGGGGAAGTAGTGCTTCGTCGCCATCTCGGTAATTCACGGTAAGGGACTGGTCACTGGTACTCGGGAATCGTGGCTGGCTGGAGCCAGGTCGGTGAACTCATATTGCTTTAGATACTTCGCTTCTGTACGATCATCACGGCGTGACCATGGACGGAAACGCGCCCAGGGGACGTGTCGCGATGTCTCTTCATCGTGTTGGCGGATATAAGAAGAGGGAATCGACGCGCTTCGGGGTTCTTTGGGTCACGATGACTTCGCATCGAAGGGCTCGGCCGAGTCTCCAGGTCGTGCCACTTGGTTCTCGTGGCCGTCTGATACAGCACTATCGCAGGTGTTGCCAAGATATGTGAACCCGCGATAGTGCGCTAAGTGCTCACCATCCCAGGCGCCACTGACCGCGAGACGAGGTCCCAACTCCGCAGAGGCTCGACACCTCGCCAGGTTTATCCCACACTTGCGGAGCGCCCGGACGCTGGGCTTGCCCTCTTTGGGCAAGCTTGGCCGACAGCACACCCTTCTCGAGGCGAGGGGCGGCAGTTCATCCAAGTGTCTCTCGCATCGAGGGTCAACACAAGGGCAAAGCCTGGGCGAGATCGAATGTCATGAGATGAGGCACATCCATCTTGACCCCATATTATCCCCTCTCTGGGGAACTTGAGCATCCATTGGAGACTCATCATTAGCAGTCTTCATCTTCCTTCATCCCTGACCGACCAGAGTTGAACAGCTTATCTGCCGCTGACATCTGCCCTTGAAGCGATTCGACAAGTCAAGACTCACTCCTCTCACTCATCTCACAATCAAGACTCACCTCACACACCTCACAATGGCTCCCTGGGACCCCACGAAGAACAAGACATGGCAGATCCTCAAGGCCGCTGAGGACGGCGGCTACGGCGTTCAGGCCGCCATCGCCTACAACATCGAGCATATCCTGGCCTTCATCGCCGCCGCCGAGGCCAAGCGCTCGCCCCTCATCATCCAGGTCTTCCCCTGGGCCATCACATTCTCCAACGGCCTGCTCGTGCACGCCGCCGCCCTCGCCGCGAGCAAGGCCACCGTCCCCGTCGCCATCCACCTCGACCACGCCCAGGACGAGGCCATGATCCGCCTCGCCGCCGACACGCTGCCCTTCGACAGCATCATGGTCGACATGAGCCACTACGAGATGGACGAGAACCTCGCCAAGACCAAGGTCCTCGTCGAGTACTGCCACGAGAGGGGCATCTCGACCGAGGCCGAGCCCGGCAGGATCGAGGGCGGCGAGGACGGCATCGCCGACACCGCCGACCTCGAGGGCGCCCTGACGACGCCCGAGCAGGTGGAGGACTTCATCGCGACGGGCATCGACTTCCTGGCGCCCGCGTTCGGCAACGTCCACGGCGAGTACGGCAAGAGGGGGCCCGTGCTGGAGTGGGATCGGTGAGTTTTCCTTCTCAGGATGTGTTCTTTGCGCGCGAGATGCTAACCCGGTGCCAGCCTGGACAAGATCCGCCAGACCGTGGCCGGCAGGGTCAGGATCGTGCTCCACGGCACCAACGACTTCCCCGTGGACATCATGCAGAGGTGCATCGACGGCGGCGTGTCCAAGGTGAACGTCAACAAGCTCGTCCTGGACGACTACCTCGTCCACCTGGAGAAGAACGCCTCCAAGCTCAACCTGACGACGCTGATGGAGGAGGGCGTCAAGGAGGCCCAGAAGCTGATGGAGTGGCAGATGGACGTGGTCAAGTCCACGGGCAAGGCATGACGGATGCGCCAAGGCTGACTGACAATCTTGTACAAATCCAAAAGCCGGAATGATGACATGATAGATTTCCACGATGAAGAATAGAACTCGCTACATGAGAGCTCCCATACCTTTTGATATGCCCCCCGAAATCCAGGGCCTCCCTACAAAACTCCGTGATGCGCGCGCCAGCCCCGGGCGGCGATCGATATCAGACCTGCCCCCGATGCTCGCTGTCCACTTTTGCCCATTCCTGTCGTAAATCATGCCTCCAGTTCGCCATCGGCGCCCACCCGACGCGGGCCTCGCAGTCCTCCATCATGGCGATGATCCGCTCCCTCTTGACCGGGTCCTGCACGCAGAGGCCGGCGCCGTACATGCACTGCGCCGAGAAGATCTGCGCCGCCGGGTCCGTCATCTCCATCGCGATCCCGCAGATGGTGTCCACCGCCTCCGAGAGCGTCCGCTGCACCTTCAGGTACCCGTTGAACCCCGGCGGGATCGGGCTGTGGAGCGTGATGAGGATCTGCGCGAACCAGTACGCCTGCACGGCGATGCCAAAGTGCGGCGGGTATATCCACAGCGGCGTGAACACGTCCGTCGGGCTCGTGACCGTCGGGAGCGGCTTGAATTGGTCCTCCCAGAGCGACCTGAGCTGCTCCATCTTCGCCAGCAGGTCCTCCCTCGCCTTTGCCCTGGCCTCTGAGGCGGACGGGTCCGTGATGGGCGCCTCGGGGATCTCGATGGCGCGGGACTGGGCGCAGTAGTTTACCGCGTGGGCGAGGAGGTACAGCATGCGCCGGGCGAGCTGGTGCTGGTCCAGCTCGCTGAATGCCAGGGTTGGCTTCCAGATGCTCAGACACCGCCGCTTCTCCCTGAAGGCGGCCCAGATATCCTGCCGTAGCCAGGACCACCAGATGGCCTGCCGAAGGCCGCCGCACTCCCCGTCTGTGTTCTGGGACCGCTGGATCCAGAAGACGCCTTTCAGGTGCCGCTGCCAGTTGCCGCGGCCGTCGCTCTCGTCGAGCATCTCGTAGGTCGAGATGGCAATGACGGTGACGAGGAGCTCCTCGGAGTACGTGTAGCTGTTGTATGCCAGAGCCTCCTGGACATAGTGGAGGGTCTCGTAGTAATATTGGATGGAGTCGTCGGTCCCGTCGGGCATGGCGCCGCCCTGGGATATGCTGGTGGTGAGCATGTGTTTTGCGGCCAGGGCCAGGAGAGACTTCATGACGCCGACATTCCGCAGGGCTAGTCTCGTGGCCTGGGCCCCGAAGGGCATGGAGGGGTCGAGCAGGTCGAGCCAGCCGGCGACTCTCTCGGTGAAGTGGCGGAACAGGATGGCCTCGTGGTTGGTGAGGACCATGTCCTGCGGGAGCTGCCACGTCTTCCGCTCCGGGTCGCCGGTGGCCGTGTAGTGCCGCGACAGCTCCGGACGTTCCCGCCGGCCTTCGGGCGCCGGGCTCTGCGGCGCCGGGCTTGGCGCGAGGGAGAAGCCGCTGTCGGCGTTGGCGGCGTCCGTGGCAAGGAGGCTGAGCCATCGTGTCGAGGCAAAGTCGGTGGTCCACAGCTCGGAGGACACCGTGTCGGGCGAGTAGCCGAAGTTGAACCCGTCCCCGAGATTCAGGCCGGCCGGGGAGGGCTGCGGGGCTGGATATCCCGGGAGAGGAGCCGCATGTGTGACGGCCAGCGGTGAGTGAGTGAGGTGTTGTGGTGTCGCCCCCGAAGCGAGGCCTGGCGACCCCTGGGACTCGGGTCCTGGGCCAGAGGGCTCCGAGCGGCTGCCATTGCTCATCTGAAGCGGAGAGTGTGATAGGGCAGACTGAGGCGCCTGAGGGTCGAGCTCGAGGGCAGCCGCCGGGCTTGCACGTCTCGGGGTTGAGTCTGGGGGAGCAGACTCCTCGACGTTGACGTTGGGTGGGAAGACGCAGTCGCGGTCCGCGATGCTGCAGGGTCCGCAGACAGGCTGCTTTTCATCGCACTTCTTGTGCCTCTTCCGGCATGTCAGACTGGTGGCACCCGAGGTTAGCGTCCGTCGACAACGAATCATCTAGAGAATTCTAGGCGAGCAGAGTGGTGTTGAGCCAGCGTGATCCGATCATCAGGGGCGCCGCATCTTCGCAGCTTCTAGCGCCCCCCTTCACCGGCAACAACTGAGATTTCATGCGGGTTTTGATGATCTAGGATGCTTGGCTGGCCCGACATCAGGCGGTTTGAGGGACTCACCATCCTGTTTTGGTGCGCAGCCCTCGGCCACGAGGCTTCCTGATGCGCTTCTTGGGCGCCGGTGCGCTGTCTGTGGTGTCCATGACGCATGACAGACCACAGGGCCCGATGATCCCCAGGGATAAGACACACCGACAGATGCAAGCGTGATAAGGCGAGACGCGGGCTGGACGGTTCCCAGGCGGGCGGTTGGGCGGCGAAGGAATGCAAAACAGGGAGAGATGACGCCGCCAGCGAGCGGCTGCAGGCCGGATCTGGGGTACAGATGAACCCCGACACGTCGACAGCACCCTTCAGCGACGCGAGTCACGGCTCCGTTTGTCCAAGGCCGAGCTTTACCGGTACCTGGGGATCGCGACCAGAGCCCTGCCGGTTCTGGAGAGTCGTTGCGGGGTGTATGGGAAATCCGGGGACGCGCCAAAAAGCAAGATGGGATGGGAAACGAGGAGAAAGCAGCCCGGGCGCGTGACGGGGACACGAGTCATGGCTCCATGCCCAAAGAGCCATCTTCCCTGTCCGCGACGCGAGGTCCAGGGAGTCCCCCTTGAAGACACTGGAGACTGACTCGGAAATAAGAGCCGGACTCGCCCCAATGACTCCTCTTTCATTCTGCTCCAGCCACGGTGCCGGGGACACGCCTGGGAAGTAGTAGGCTCTCGATGACGGAGCTCAGTGGCGGGAATGAGGTCCATGGGGTAATAAGATGAAGACCTCGCGGCGGGTCTCGGATCTCACAGATCAATGCACGGAGTTGATACCGAACAACACGACGACGACGATTCACAACTCATCCATCTCAGCAGCCCGTGTTCCTTATTAGTCAATCATTAGTCGGCACTCATCACAAACCATTCCCCAAAATGCCTGCACTCCGAATCGTAGTGGGCGGTGACGACGCCGGCTTCTCCTACAAGGCCACCATCGCCAAGGACCTCGCCGCGGACCCTCGCGTGGCCGAGGTCATCGACGTCGGCCCCAGGTCCCAGGATGACAAGACCGCCTACTCGACCTTCGCAATCACCGCAGCCGAGAAGGTGGCGAGCGGTGAGGCCGACAGGGCGCTGCTCATCTGCGGCACCGGCCTCGGCGTGGCCATTGCTGCGAACAAGGTCGAGGGCGTCCGCGCCGTGACGGCCCACGACAGCTTCTCCGTCGAGCGATCCGTGCTGAGCAACAACGCTCAGGTCCTCTGCCTGGGCCAGAGGGTCATCGGCGTGGAGCTCGCTCGGAGGCTCGCGAAGGAGTGGCTTGGATATGAATTCGACCCCGTAAGTTGCCATGTGTCGAGAGGTCCCAGGTTTCTGGCGGTCCTGAGGTGCGAATCCGTGACAAAATACTGACGATATGATCTTTTAAGAGCTCTGCATCCGCGGAGAAGGTCAAGATCATCAACGACTATGACTCCACGAAGACGCTGGGCTCCAAGACTGCTTAATACCGCCACACATTTGAAGCGCGGGCCGGGAGGGCGATATAATTGCGCATTTGCATCTGGGTTACCTGCACAAATAGAGAAAATAGACCTTTTACATACATGAACCCGCAAGTTGTGGTTCTTAAACTCTTGCCACTTTCGTAACGATGGCGATCAACCAAGAAAGACAACAACTTACACTGTAGAATACGAGTCTCGCGTGTTTATCCGTGACGTGAACCAGCAGTCCTTGCATCTTTTTCAGAAAGGTACAGTATGCTGATGATGAAGGCTCTGCCCCGATGCTCCGAGAGCATTTTCAGGCCTCAATGTGGCTGCCCAGGCCTCCCTCATGCGACACTCGGTTTTATAAACAGCCAGCATATCTAGCACACTCGAGTTGTACAGCGAGGTCACAAAATCCTTTTACGCCGGCGTCCTAAAAGGAGTTAATCAGGCCGTGGACTGCCCAGAACAACAGGGTTGGCTTTGGCTTCAGCTGAGAAAGGGGCCGAAGCACAGCCAGCAGCCAGTGCTGCCCTCGCATCCCTGCTCGAATTGCCACCCAAATCTGTCCCTCGGGCCATCCGAGACCTCCGAGCACAGTAAGCGCTCAGGAGGCCTGATTGTCATTGTACATCTCATCTACCATGGATGAGGACGAGGAGAAGGGGGGGGGGGTAGAATGTCTGTTGACTACGCTTTCAATCTTGTTGAGTGGGCAACAAGCATCTAGAAACATGTCTTTGAGGCAGGATTGCGCATTAAATACACAGATTAGTCGTATAATCACTGCATCAAGAATCAGGTTTCTTTCCGACGTCATGCGGTACATAGGAGGGCCCTTGGGAGCAGACCAGCCCCTGAGCCCCTGAGCGGGCGCCCTACCACACCCCTTTTCGGCAACCCGACACGAGCTACCGGGGTCTCCATTGCCACATTGCCCCGTGAACCAGTCACAAGATCGATCTAGCGAGTAAACTATGCTCTAGAGACAACGTGTGACCGCGAGGAAGCTGGAGAGGCGGGGTCCCCCCGGCGTCTACCGGGCGAGCAGCGCAGCCGAGGGCATGAACGCGCGCCATCTTGACCAAAGAACCAGGGCCAAGAGCGGACGACCGGGGCTATTGCTGGCGGCGGCCGGCTTGGGGACCAAATCCTGTGGAGAAGCCGCTTCCAGACTTCGGCAGCTGCAGCCACCTCCGCTTGAGGCTCATCTGGACACTCTTGGCGCCTCAACGACACGCGTGAGCTGAAGGCTCGGGGTTTTCTGTGTGAAGCTCACAAACCTGCCGCGCAGAAGCTCAGCAAGAACTATGCTGCACTACAGTGCCAGAGAATATTATCTACAACTTCGAATAACTTCACGTGAGAAGTTCATGCTTACATCATGATACGAGGTTTGTCTCAAAGAAGCCTGGAATTGATGTCTACGCTAATATTTACATGCCAAACCCTCTCTACGGTCTTCGTTTCTCATGACAGTTTTCAACATTTTACCACGCACCGACGATGCCGGCGATGGGGATGTCGATACCGGTGGTGTAGGTGGCCTGCTCGCTCAGGAGGTACACGTAGGCACCGCCGAGCTCCTGGGGCAGGGCGAGGCGGGGCATGCCGCCGTAGTACTTCATCTTGGTGTCCCAGTCGGGAGAGGTCTCGACGTAGTAGGTGAGGGCGGTCTTGACGAAGCCGGGGGAGATGGAGTTGACGCGGATGCCGTGCTGGGCCCACTCCATGGCGAGGGTGTGCGTGAAGTTGCGGATGGCACCCTTGGTGGCGCCGTAGGGGGCGGAGGGAGCGGCCTGGAACTCGTTAGTTTCTAGTCCTAAACTTGATATCTGCCCGGGGACGTGAACTTACGCGGTTGGGGCGGTAGGAGGTCATGGAGGCGGTGAAGACGATGCTGCCCTTGCAGCCGAGCTTGATGAAGGTCCTGGCGGCGGCGGTGGCGCAGTTCCACGAGCCGGTGACGTTCAGCTTGAAGAGCTTGTCGAACTGCTCGGGGGTGAAGTCCAGGGCGGGCTGGTGCTTGGTGGCGCCGGCGTTGGCGACCATGCCGTCGAAGCGGCCCTTGGCGGCAACGATGGCGTCGAGGGCGCCTTGGACGCTCTCGATGGCGGTGACGTCGCAGTGCTGGAACTCGAGCTTGCCGGGGAAGCGCTTGAGCAGGGCGGCGAAGTGCTCAGCAGGCTCGGAGATATCCAAGCTGTAGACGCAGGCGGCCTCGTTGGCAAGGCAGACCTCGGCGATGCCCAGGCCGATGCCCTGGTTGGCACCAGAAACTAGAGATCCGGGTCAGTGTCGTCCGCGGCGTGTAACTGACCGTAAGTTGTACTTACTGGCGATGACCTTGTCCTTCAGGGAGATCTTCCAGTCATGGTTGGGGCCGGGCAGAGTAGAGAGGTAGGGAACGGCCTCCTCGGCGCCGTTGGAGCCGTTGGCGTGGCCGTTGGATTCAGCAGAGGGAGACATGGTGGTCGAAAGTGTGAATTAGAAGCAATTCTGAGATGAGAAGATGAAGTTCAGGCTGGGTATCTTGAAAAAATGTGTCACACGATGATGGAGTCGACTTGGAGTATGGTAGCATCAGGAAGTCAACATTAGGATTTAAGTACCGAATAGGATGAATATCTCTGACCGCGACAGCCTCGATGCGCTCACTCACAGAAGCGACCCCGCGTATTGGTAAATTTTATTCCCGTCGCTCCGTGGAACCAAGAATTCGGGAACAACGACGAGTTATGTACACAGAATGCAACGGCCCCTCGTCTCCGGGACTGATGACCGCACGTGAGCCGGGGTCCGTCACCACGACGAGGGCCAGGGAGCATGGGGTAACCCGAGACCTCGGAATTAAAGCATAAGAATGGATCCAAAGCACTTTAGTTTTGCCAAAGTGAGCGCTAGCCTGGGGCAAAACACCACGAGGCGCGCCGTCATGACTCGCAAGTCGGACGATGGGCCTCGTCTCGCGGCCACCAGCCCGCCGAACCTCCCCGCAAGCTCCCCGCAAGTGTCCAACGCCCCGGTCATGAGGCTGTGGAGTGAAGGTTCTGTCCCATGAGCCGATTAACCCACACGTTCGCACCCCGGTTCCCGCATGGAGAGCCGTCCATGGCCACGGTTCGTGTCAACTTCCCCGGACTCAGTCACACTGCGACCCGGCTCCTGTCCTTGATTGGCGCCGCGGTCAGGCGCTGAAGCAAGAAAGTCAGTCAGTGCAACTCCGAGTGACGATCAATACTTAAGGATTCCACCTGCACCTTGTTTTCCGGCCTGTCATCCTCCCCTGGCACCATCCTTCGGCCATCGTCCAGTATTTTCCTCTCCGGTCTCGATCAGGAGTGTTGCGACATCGACCATCTCTGTTTCACCCTTCAAAGCACATCATGGCCACCATGGAGTCGGATAAGAAGAACAGCTACGACCATGAGGACGTCACTCCCAAGGGCGCCGAGTCGCCCGAGGTGACCACCATCGGCGGCTATGTCCCCGGCACCGAGGCAGAGAAGAAGCTGGTCCGCAAGATCGATCTCTACATCCTGCCCTGCATGTGGATTATGTACTTGCTCTCGTACATGGACCGCACGAAGTGAGTATTCCCTCTATGCTGGGCACCGTCTCGGCACACCTGGAAACATGGAAAAAGGAGGCTGACCAAACCCCAACAGCATCGGCAACGCCCGTATCGCCGGTATGGAGGAGGACCTCAACCTCGACTCCGCCCGCTACTCCATCGTCCTGGTCGTCTTCTTCGTCTCCTACGTCGTCTTCGAGGTTCCCTCCAACATGATCCTCTCCCGCACTCGCCCCAGTCTGTATCTTCCCGGTAAGCATTCCACTCACCTTGACAAGGACAAGCAATCAAAGGACTAACGGCAGCCCAGGTATCATGGTTTGCTGGGGCGCTGTCACCATCGGCATGGGTTTCACTCCCAACTACGAGGCTCTGATCGGATTCCGTTTCGTCATGGGTATCTTCGAAGCCGGTTTCGCCCCCGGTGTCCTCCTGCTCCTCTCCTCCTGGTACAAGAAGGAGGAGCAGAGCAAGCGTTTCGCCGTCTACATCTCCGCCGCCATTCTGTCTGGTGCTTTCGGCGGTCTCCTCGCTGGGTCCATCACCACCGGTCTGGACGGCGCCCACGGCATCGCTGGATGGCGCTGGCTCTTCCTGGTTGAGGGCGCCGCCACTGTCGGCTTCGCCTTTATTGCTGTTTTCCTGCTCCCCGACTTCCCCGCCACCACCTCCGCCCTGAAGTTCACCCCCGAGGAGAAGGCCCTTGCCATCCTTCGTCTCCAGAACGACAACCAGCAGGTCAGGAACGACGAGGGCCCGAAGATGGGCCATTGGGCCGCTCTCAAGCAGGCTCTGGCCAACTGGAAGACCTGGATCTTCGTTGTCGGTTACATGGTGAGGCTCACAGGATTTCTGTTCGGATGATGACTTGGCTGACGCGCTCTATTACAGGCCATCGTTGGCTCCTCGACCTTGTCCTACTTCTACCCGACTCTCGTCAAGGGTCTCGGCTATACCTCTCGCGACGCCCAGTACATGACGATCCCCATCTTCGGCGTTGCTTTTGTCTTCACCGCCATCACTGGCTTCTTCGCCGACAAGCACTCGCACCTTCGCGGCCTGATCCTGGGCTGCTGGATGTCCGTGGCCATGATCTGCTCCGTCATCATCTGCGCCGTCTACGGATACACCGCACGGTACGCCCTGCTCGTCATCATGGCCTCCGGTCTCTGGGCCTCCAACGCCCTGGCCCTGTCCTACGCCTCGGTCAACTTCGTGTCCATGCCCGACGAGGTCAGGGGCATCTCACTTGCCTTCGTCAACGCCATGGGCAACCTGGCCCAGATCTACGGCGCCTACCTGTTCCCGTACAGCGACGCCCCCAAGTACATCATGGGCTTCGCCGTCATCTCGGCCATGTGCTTCACGGGCGTTGTTTCGTACGTCAGCATGCACTACATCAACAGGCGCCAGGCGGCTCGCTCTGCTTGAGCAAAATTGTACAACATCAAAAGGGGGAGACCTGCTCTTTGTAGATAGACTCCTGTATCCAGGACGGACAATGTTAGTGTCTTGACAGGTTCAATATCAGGCATTTGCCACGTGCCATACTCTCTGAATATGTGAAGAGCGACCCTCACAATTAGCAAGGGTTCTGGGTGCCAATTCTGCGACTGAATGACACTTCGCTTGGGTCTCGAGCTGCCGTGCTGGCACTGTGATGTCAGCAGTTCTACTCCAAAGGTGACAGGAGAGACACGGTATGAGGGGTGGGGAAAAGAGGGAAGAGTGAGGGGGAAGAAGGAACATCGTTCCGAACAGGGATCTTGACAAGAAAGAAGAAAAGTACCTTGCATCAGTGTGCCATGTATCTGATGTGCCACTTGCTGTCAGACCAGGCAGGGGAGGTCCAGGTCCCTGACCAGTCAAACTTGTTTTCTTCTAAATCTTCTGTCCCTGTTATGCCAGTAAGTGTGGGGGAAGACTTACTCAGTCGAGGTTGTCGAGATGTTGTCGACATGTGCCCGCAGTCAACCACGACAGCTCTTCACTCAAACCCCAAGAGGAGGAGGCTTCTGGCAGTTGTTGCCGTCAATTCACGCGCAGCAGGTGGCGAGGAGACAGATCGCTGGCTGACCGGCTATCCAGCGCGGGGCCTCCCTGATCTCACCATTGCCCGCAACGCCGGCCACCCATGAGTTCATCCCCCGCGTCTCGCCCCGACCGTTCATCCCAACAGGAATAGTACTTGGTATGGAGGCACTGCACGGGGGCTCACAACTCAGCGTCTTTTCCAGTGCCCTTGTGACACCCGCTCCTGCCCATTCCTCAGAACGAAATCCGGGCGCTCGCGGTCGAAGGGTCTTTCGTCTGCTTTCTCCCTAAGGGTCTGGAGTTACATCCCCCGCCCTTTTTGGCCGGGGGACCCCCGAGGTGCCCACGTGGATGGGATATCACACTGGAGTCCGCCTCCCTCAACAAGAGGGTAACTACTCAACATCGGTTGTTGGACGAGAAATCTGGCGCACCGCAACCTCAAGGGGCGAGCCGTCATGGTGTCGATGAGCCTGCAAGCTGGGAACCTATGCGTCGGTGAGCTTCCGCTGAGAGCCCAAGTTCCCGGTCGTAGCGTATGGTGTCGCAGGTTGTCGGAGGGTTGTCGAAGGGTTGTCGAAGGCTGTCGAGAAGGTCGGATCTGTGCACAGTTAGGAGGGGCGGGTTCGTTGTCGGGCGATGAACTGTGAGGTTCTTGTCAGCTTCAGTCTCTCTTGAGGTGTTGGGCTTCGACAAAGCACAACAGAGACAGAAGATGAGGAAGAAGACAAGTTTGGCTGATCTGGGAACACATGTTAGGAGTGACACAACGATTGGGGTTCTGTTGTTGTCAGCAGAAGAGGCAGAAGGGGGAAGGAGGTAGCGGAATGTGTAGAATTGAGAGCAAGGGCACAGAGCGCAGAGCGCGGGGGCCAGAAGAAGAAGAAGACGATCTGGATCGTGACGTGATGGAGGAATCGCTCTCAGAAGGGAGAAAAGGAGAGCGAGGATTGGATGGGACTGAGGCAGGGAAAGACGCGAGGACTCGAGAAAGTGGAAGATGTGAAAAGAGTGTTCGCAACAGGGGCAGTGTGAAGGCACAGAGTGCAGAAGAGTTGAGAGGAGGAAATTGGGGGGTATGCGCAAAGCTTGCAATTGCTGGAAGAAGAAGAAGGATCGCTGGATTCAGTGAATTTGTGAAGAGGGTTGAGTGGGAGAGGGTTGAGCTGGTGGAAGAGGGGGCACAAGAAGGTTGGAGACGCAAAGCGCAGAAAACGCGAAGAAGTAGTGCTGGGTTGCAAAGCTTCGGTTTGCAGCAAGGTTGTCTCTGGAGAGAAACAAGATGAAGAAAAGTAGGTAACGAGGATTGGGTAGAAGATGCGAGCAGGTGGAAGCTGTGAGTTGCGAGTTGCAAGGTTGGGTTGGAGGAAAGGCAGGGCGAAGAATGGAGGAGAGATTGAAGTGGCAGGCAATGGAAGGTGAGTGATTTGGGGAGATCCAGTCAGAAAAGAGACATCCATGGACGAAAACAATAACAGCTTGAGAAAGCAAGAGCGGAAGAGGGAAGGAGCAGAAGTCGCGTTGTTGCGGTTGCTGTTGTTCTGTCAACGCCAGAGACGCGTGGTGATAGTGAATATTGGGTTCAGATGGAAGGCGCGTGAATGTCAGAATTGCACCACAGGTCCAGCTTGAGCGTGGCAAGAGCAAGAACGCGCGATCAACTTGCATTTTGGGCAGTTTCTCAATATTGCAGAGAGTAAGGAGGCCGCGGAGAGTATTGATGCATCACTCTGTCGCTGGATGTGTTGTTTAAACCCAGTGATCAGGCGGAATGTTCCAATTGAACATGCAGGGAACAGGAGCCTGGGTTCTGTAGTACAGATGTGTCTATTATTCAAATATTATTGCTACCGCTTGCTTCTAACATTAAGGCAGGGTGAAGCCTCCATCGATGATCAGGTTCGAGCCCGTCATATAAGTCGACGCATCACTGGCGAGGAACGTGTAGACCTGTGCGATGTTCAGCAAATGCGTCGGAGTCCATCATCTCTGGTTACTCTACTTACGCCCTTCAGCTCGGGGGGCTGGCAGGTCCGGCCGCCGGGAATCATGGAGAGCCATTTCGCCATGAGCTCCTCCGGCTGCTTGGTGATCACTGGAACACGCGCGTCAGCATCTTCGAGGCAACAACGGCCGCGACAGAGGTCAGACTTACTCTCGGTATGGACGTAGCCGGGCGACACGCAGTTGACTCTCGCGAAATCGGCCCACTCGACGGCCAGAGATTTGGCCAGCAGCAGGACGGCCGCCTTGGAAGCGTTGTACGCGGCCTGCGTCTGCGGGACGTTGACCAGCCCGGCGCTGACCGAGGCGGTGACGATCAGGTTGCCGAAGCCCTGCTTCTTGAAGATCTTGCCGGCGGGGATCGCCGTCCACATGGCGCCGTCGTAGTTGACCCTGTTGATGTACTCCCACGTGTCCTCGGCGTAGTCCAGGGACTTGACGTTCTGGCAGACGCCGGCGTTGGCGACCATGACGTCGAGCCGCCCGTTTCCGAAGCCCTCCACGATCTCGTTGATGGTGCTGGCGATCCTCGCCCGGTCGGTGACATCCGACTTGTAGGCTTGCACCCTCCGGCCGGTCTTCCGGGCCACCTCGGCGGCAACGGCATCGGCGGTGGTGCTCGTGCGGTAGATGAAGGCTACATCTGCGCCGGCCTCGGCGAGGGCCGTCACGACCTGAAGACCGATGCCCCTGGAACCTCCGGTGACGATTGCGATCTTGCCTGCCAGGGAGAAGAGAGACAGGACCGGGGCCTCCAGGTTGTCGGGGAGTCGGAGAGGCATCTTGGTGAGATCACGCGGACGAATGATAAGATGCGTGCGATGGATGGCGGATGCAGCACTTGAGTTTGGATTTCGAAGGACTGAGTATTGCTACTTATCTAAAAGACATCCCGCCCTGTGCATTAAGTAAATCCAATGTCTCGTCGAACGCCTGTCATGAGCGTCTGGTCCACGATGGCTTCAGGTCTGAAAAGTCACCTGGCACCTTGGGGCTCATTCTGCCGTTGATGGACGCGTGTCGGGGCCGCTGGAGACATGGGGACCGATCTAGCCTCAGCAATACCGGGTCTTTTTGTGTCAGGCACGGGATCTGGACTGCAATGAGGCGGTCTGCAACTTATCAAATTTGGATCAAAAAAGCCTACTCTCGTCTCGAGGGCAAATTGAGGTGCTGTCGAATCAGCCTGGGCCTCCAGATGCTCATGTGTCATGGTGTATTGAACTAGTATGGGCTGATGGCTCCGAGACAGTCCGCTGGGCGCGCATCCCCACGGGGAGGAAATCAGCTTCCAGGAGCCGCAATCTTACGGCAGCCAAGCCGAGGGTGACCACTGACCAAGCAGTCCGTCGTCATGCTAGCTCGCCGACGGTCGGTTGCTCTCGATTCGTGGGCAAGCTGTGTCGCTCCTGGGGAGCTGGACTGACCGCTTGCATTGATCCGAAATGCCGGCGGAGCACGCTTATCATCAACATCATACATTCAAGGTCTCGCGATGGATGGCACGTGGACAATGTTGGGTGGTATCTTCATGTGTTTCATTCAGCTCTCGTCCCTCAACGTCGTGGGGATGCATGAGCTCATGTCATAACTTTTGATCTTTCATCAAACATTGGTTGCTTAGGCCTTGGCAGCGCCGGCCTTGATGACCAGGATGTCTCCATCCTCCACCACGTAATCCTTGCCCTTGGTCATGACCTTGCCCTTGGCCTTGACCTCGGCCTCGTCACCAAGCTCCTTCAGCACGGCGAAGGGAGTGACGATGGCCTGAATGAAGGTCTTCTCGAAATCGGTGTGAATGACACCGGCAGCCTGAGGGGCCTTGATGCCGTTGCGGATGGTCCATTGCCTGACCTCGTCGGCGCCGCAGGTGAAGAAGCTGCCGAGGTTGAGGGCCTTGCGCATCTGCAGGACGATCTTGGGAAGCGCCGACTCGGCACCGACGCTCTTCTGCTCCTCCAGAGCCTCGGCCTCGGTCTCGAACCGGGACAGGCGCTCCTCGAACGAGACAGAGACGGGGATGATGGGGTCGCCCTGAGCGTGCTCCTTGACCCACTCCGCGATCTTGGGGAGATGCTTGTTCTTCTTGCGGATGAAGTCGCGCTCGGACAGGTTCACGAGGAAGACGACAGGCTTGGCCGTCAGCAGGAAGAGAGGGTTGATGACCTCGACCTGGAATCTGTCAGTGGTTGGTCTACCAAGATAGTTCCGAGAAAGTAAGATGCAAGTGCGTCAAAGTTCAGAATGGGTTGTTATCTCATTAAAACCTCCGCGTTGTATGGTGAGGTTTTCGACGAGCTGGGTTAAGTTTCGGACCTGAGGTCCTTTGTCATCAGGAAGACGCGGGGGTAGGTATGCAGGAATCGAATGCTGCGAGAGAGAAGAAAATGTTGTCTTACCTCCTTGGGCTGCCAGTCGCCCTTTCGGACGTCATTGCCGTCCTTGAGATGCTGGAGAATCTTCTCTATCGTGGCCTGCTCGGCAAGCATCTTCTTCATCTCCAGACCACCACCGCCGGAACGCGTCTTCTTCTTCTGAGCCTCGAGAGCCTTCTCGGTGAACTCGATATCCTTCAGACGCAGCTCCTCGCTGATGATGTCCAGGTCGCGGGTGGGGTTCACGTCACCCTCGACGTGGATGATCTCGGCGTCATCGAAGCATCGGACCACCTGGAAGATGGCGTCGACGGCGCGGATGTGAGACAAGAAGGCATTGCCGAGACCAGCACCGGTCGAGGCACCGCGGGTCAGACCGGCAATGTCGTACACGGTCAGGTTGGCGGGAACCCTGGACTTGGGGTTGTACTTCTCGCAGAGCCACTCGTAGCGCTCATCGGGAACGATGACGCGAGCCTCCTCGGGATCAATGGTGGCATAGGGGAAGTTCTGCGCTCGTGTGTCAGCGAGTGATGGACGGCACTCGTTGTCAGGTATCGAGGAGACGTACTGCCGGGTTACCGAGGCTGCATTTTGTGATGGCCTGGAAGAGCGTGGACTTGCCGACGTTGGCGAGGCCGACCTGGACGCGGAAGCAGTTAGTATCATCCCACCAAATCTCTGCAGCAAAAAATCTGCGCCGGGGCACAGCTGGGAGGGATGACCCACAATACCACTCTTCAGGCTGTTGCCGGGCCTGCCCAGGAGAATCTTCTTCTCTTCGACCTGCTTCTTGGGAGGCATCTTTCCTCGTTTCTTCGCGTAGCGACGTTTGGGGGTATAAAGAACAGTGCAGCGAAGCACTGGCGGGGKATGTAAAAAAGCAGAGCTAGCTGCGCGGGGTCGTAAGGAGGATGGGAGAGAAGCGAAGGAAACGGAAAAGGACAGAAAGGACGACGTCTTGACGGTGATTGGCTGCAAGGACAGCCTCAATTGGTCGTTGTCCAGTAGAAGGAGGTCTAAGGAGTGTGGTGAGGGGCTAGGGATGTCGCGCAGTGGGGGATGGGTGGAAGAGAAGAGGGAGAGCTGCAGCAGGACTTGGAAGAAAAGAAGAGTTTTGTGGCCGACTGGTTCACGGCAGGAATTTCGGCGAGCTGCCCCACTATCCCAGCCCCTCGAGATGGAAGCTTGGGTCGGGTACAAAGGTACATGCACCGGCAGGTGGCCGAATAAAAGTCCGGCCAAGAGTGACGCAGCTGGCCCAAGCTCCTTGGTTCGGGTCCCAGGTCGCATTGAATCGCATTCAGCGGCACCGGACCCTCCGCCAATTACGTCGTCCCAGAGCTCTTTGTCTCCGATGAATGTCATCGTCCGGAGTTTGCTGGTCAAACTTCCTGGACTTTCCCTCCTTCACCTACAACCCAGTTTGACGATAATTTCGCTCCATGATTTATCCTCCTAGATCCAAGTACCTCTTTGCAACACATCCAGCGCTTCCCACCGAGTACATCGCCTGGCTGTCCTCATCAACGTTCCCCGCACTCCTACAGGCCGTCAGCATCGAGAACCATCGCAGGCGAGATGCCGCCGCCCAGAAGGAATACGGGCGAGTCGAGGCAGTCTAGATCATCGCATCGATCGACTCTTTCTCTTAGCAAGACCGAGGTCACCATACATGTCTATGATCTGCTCCCGGTAAGCATACTTCCACAGCGTTTCAGCACGAGGCAACAAACTAACATATGGCTTATGCAGCCCGGTAGGCTGTCGAGCGTGCTTTGGACCGTCGGAGCATCCCTCCTCCATTCCGGCGTCGTCGTCAATGGCCGAGAATACGCATACGGGGGCCATGACCGCCCAAACATGACCGGCGTGTACTGGACAAAGCCGAAGCTCGAACCGCCAGGCGGCACCTTCAAAACGGAGATCCTGCACGGCTTCACGTTCGCCTCGCCACCAGAGATCGAAGCCATTCTGGATGAGGTGTCGCAAGAGTTTCAAGGACGATCCTACAACCTCCTCACCAGGAACTGTAACCATTTCACATCTGAGCTGTGTCGGCGCCTCACCGGCCAGCCTGGGCCAGCCTGGCTCAACCGAGCAGCAAGCATCGGTGTCGCGATGCCCTGCGTAGTGCCGAGAGACTGGATCGCTCCGCCTGAATACGACACGGCCGATGGGCAACTGCTCGACGACGAGGAGGGGCTCGACGAACACGAGGGCTCACATATGCTGAAGCAATCGCCGCAGAGGTTCCACTCGGAGCCGGGGCAGGCTACCCATGACGAGGATGCCGGATGGAATAGCGAGGAAGAGCGTCGCCACGGAGGAAGCGGCAAGGGCAAGAAGGCCATCAGGGACGAAGAGGGGAGGCAGCTTCCCGCTGCCGAGATGGCACCTTCGCCCTGAGCCATCTTGCATTGTCGAACTGTTCACTTCTGCACTTGGGTCAATGCCATCGCATGGGCGATGTGCCGGCGTTTGGGAAGATACCTCATCTTGCTTTGACACTCTAGGCTGGCGCCAGCGGATAAATTGACTTTTTGGCTGTTCATGGTATTCTTTTGGTGTATAATACACTGGTACAATATTGTACATATCACCCGCTCGTCCCGCCGCCATCCCCGTGTGCCTTCGTCGTCGCTTACAGACGTCTCGGCCTCTGGCCCCTGGTACCGCCGAACTTGATCCTCGTCGAATCGGCGACGCGCACAATCTTATCTCTCCACATGTTACCCTCGGGGCTCATCAGGACCTTGACGCCGGCATCACGGCCCTGGCCGAAGCCGCGCAGCACCAGCTCTATGCGGTTGATCTTCTTCTGCCAGCCCGCGTACCTGAGCCTCTCGAGAACGTAGGCAGTGAGCTGGTAGGCGGCGTCGTAGGTCGACCGGCGCGCCTTCTTAAAGCCGAGATTGCCCGTCGACATGCTGATGATGGCGCCACGGTCCGGCTTCGAGACGGTAACGTGCGTGTTGTGCTTGTGGGCGTAGATGTGGAAATGGTAGGGCTCGATGGCGTCCGGCGCGTCCGAAACCAGAGCGCCAAAGTCGCCTGCCGTTGGGCTGCCGGTGCTGCTGGTGTTGTTCTGGGTAGCGAGGCTTTCGCCAAGGATGTCCATCATGTTGCTGAGGCCATCGCTGCCCGAGGCGCTGGTCCGGCCATCTTTGGACAGCCTCGGAGGAGTAGAAGACTGATCGGTGGAGGGTGTGCTGTACAGCGAGGAGAGGATGCTCGGGCCGTTCTTCTTTGGAGGTTCAGAGGGTCTCGTGGCGGACACGGAGAATGCTCGGGTAGTGAGGAAGGATGTGCATCGCGGTGTCGCGACTGGGCGGAACGCGGTTCGGAAGCCAGAATGTGCCAGCAGGCGCGTCGTCGAAGGGCCGCCCATCTTGAAAGGGCTGTGTTGACCGTGCAATTGGCGATGGGACGATGACCTCGAGAGTGGATGCTCAAAAAAATCCACGTTTGGCGATGGAAAGCTGCTGAGGGGCGCCTTCTCATTGCTCAAAATTTGGCATCACGTGCAAGGAATGGTCTGTGCGCTACCTCCTGATGACTCGGCTGGCAGCCGACAGGCTCATCCCGTAACACTCAGAAGTCGGTATATTACTGGGCGCTTAGATTTAGGGCTTTTGGGTGAGTTTAAAGTAATGATAGGCATTGGCTGGATCGAGAGCAGTACCTCTTATGGAAGCATGAGGAAGGGTGAAAGAGTGAATGGGTTCTGATGACTGATCCAAAGCACCAAGTGACAGGGGTAGGCCGGGTGTCTTTGAAGAGACGTCACGTGGTCACGCGTGGCGGAAGGGTCCAGCGAGGTCCCATATCCACCCGTCGATTTCCATCAGGGTCCTAATTACTGCCACTCAGCACCGCCTGCCTAGGTGCGCAGAAATCTGTGATTCACTGGTGTAAAATACTGCCACTTTTTGTGACTGGAAATCCAAGCAACCAGGTCGACCTGCCGTTAACAACCCAACCCAAACCCAAGACTTGTCTCGCGATGGCCGAAACCACGAAGGCGGCTGCGCCGCATAGCACCTTCGACGTATGTTCAGACCCCCTGGCTCCTGGGCTTTCCGCTGATGTGCGGTGCACAGACCATCCTGGTGCTTGATTTCGGTTCTCAGACCAGTCATCTCATCCTCCGTCGGCTGAGATCGCTCAATGTATATGCGGAAATGCTCAGCTGCACCACCAAGCTTTCGGATCTTGATTGGAAGCCTGTTGGTATTATTCTTAGCGGCGGTATGTGTGGTGCTCATCTTTCCAGAGACATGAAGCGAGCAGTCCTGATGTAACTCGTGCAGGACCATCGTCTGTCTATGACGAGGGAGCTCCTCATGTCGATCCTGCCGTATTCGACCTTGGGGTCCCCATCCTGTAGGTTTACATTCAGGCATAGATACATTGTGACTTATGCAAGGTCCGCTGACGATACCAGCGGCATCTGCTACGGTTGCCAGGAAATGGCCTGGCGAATCGACCAGGGGAATGTTGCTCGCGGTATCACACGAGAGTATGGAGAGACGGAACTCACTATCCACAAGATTGGCCAACACGCTGATCGGCTGTTCGAGGGCCTCGGAGACTCTCTCAATGGTTTGTTCACTCGACCAACCCTGCATTGTAAGGGTTTACGTTCGTCTGATACTTATCATTCTATAGTTTTTATGAGCCATTTCGATAAGCTCGTTCGTCTTCCCGAGGGTTTCGAGATCATCGCTACCACAAAGGGCGCCGAGTTTGCCGGAATCGCTCATCAGTCTAAGCCCTTCTTCGGTTTGTTATTTCCAGAGATATCGCAATGGTCAACAGCGAGCTGAGACCACTTGAAATAGGCATCCAGCTGCACCCCGAGATCTCTCACACAGCGCGAGGCACCGAAATCCTTGGCAACTTCGCTCTCCGAATCTGTGGCGCTCGCGCAAACTGGGAGATGGGTAACTTCACCGAGCAGGAGATCATTCGCATCCGCGAGCTTGTTGGAGACACCGCTCAAGTTGTAAGCTTTGTTACCTTCCCCTGAGTCTGTTAGGAGACACAACTCACCAGTACACAGATCGGGGCTGTCTCTGGCGGCGTTGACAGCACGGTCGCTGCCAAACTGATGCAAGAAGCTATCGGCGACAGGTTCCACGCTATCCTCGTCGACACCGGTAAGCGACATGATGAGCAGAACTTTGATAGGTATCAAAACGCTTTGCTGACTATTCTTTCCTTCTATAGGTTTGATGCGTCTCAATGAATGTGAACAAGTCAAGAAAACCCTCAAGGAGCATCTCGGTATCAACCTCACCATTGTTGACGGATCCGAGCTCTTCCTTGGCCGTCTTGCTGGGGTTCTGGAACCGGAAGCGAAGCGAAAGATCATTGGCGCGACTTGTGAGTTATCACAGAAAGCTCTCCATGGAGCGTCAGTGCTGACCCAGAGCAGTCATCGATCTCTTCGAGATAGAAGCACTCAGGTAAGCCTACATACTACTAAATCCCTGGCAAAGAGCTGTCGAGTACTGAGGGAGAACGTTTGTTCTAGGATCGAAAAAGAAGCAGAGAACACAGCTCGCGCTGGCAAAGTCGAATGGTTCCTCCAGGGAACCCTCTACGGTCAGTTGTTCAGATTCATTGACTCGCTTGCGCGACTGAATTAGCTAATGCTTGCACAGCTGATCTCATCGAGAGTCTCAGCTTCAAGGGTAAATACCGAATTCTATCCGTATACTGAGATCTTGCGACTAACTTAGAAATCAGGCCCGTCAGCGACAATCAAGTGTATGTTTACCCGTTTCTTCTCTCTCTCCATACCTGCCGACCATGAGCATGTCTCGACATGGCCTGCAAGACAAGGCTTAGCGACACTATGAACGACCACAGAGGGACATGGCAGCACCACGGACAGCACCGAAGCCAAGGCAAGCCCCGGAGACAGGGGCAGCATCAGAGCCAGCGCCAGCGCTGGAGCCAGAGACAGCCTAATGTCGACACCAGAGCCAGAGCTGGAGATTGCACGAGTCCGGAGAGATGTGGGGCCTGACTCTACCCTGGCTCTTCCTGGCCCTGGCTCTTCCTGGCCCTGGCTCTTCCTGGCCCTGGCTCTTCCTGGCCCTGGATCTTCCTGGCCCTGGCTCTTCCAGACGCTGTCTCTTCCTGGCGCTCCCTTTTCTAGTGGCTGGCTTACGTCTGCCCCCTGTTGTTAGAACACTCTTCTGCCTTCAGAAACCTCTCCGCGAGCAGAAAACACTTTGACTAACACCAGATTAAGCGCATCACAATGCAGGGGGACTTCCGGCGCGGATGCAGAACGGCGTAAGTCATATCAAGCGTGTGCCGATGTATCTGAGGATGGAGGCTGACGTTCCACGCGCATAACAGGAGGCCGCCCTGTAAGCTTCAACATTGCCGCCATACGAAGGTCACAGGTGAAAGCTTTTACATCCCAGAGGACTACCGTCTTGGGTCGTAGAACTTACCCTTGTGACCGTCGTACGAGAAGAAGGAGGACGGAGTGCTGACGGTGTCGCAGACGACTCTTGGAGCCACTTCGAGAACTGTACGCCCCCCTTTTCCGTCCCTCGTGTCCTGGCCTGCTAACATGTGCCTTTCCTCAAAGCTTCAAGGATGAAGTTCGCGGCTTTGGAAGGAAACTTGGCATCCATGAAGATCTCATCATGAGGCATCCGTTCCCCGGTCCCGGAATCGGCGTTCGTGTGCTGGGAGAAATCACCGCTGAGAGGGTCGAGATTGTCCGCCAGGCCGACCACATCTTCATCTCGATGATTAGAGAGGCCGGGATCTACAACCAGGTTCGTCATGAATGCTTGGCTCGGCCCGCCACCTCTCAAGACAACTTGCTGATAGTGAGGTGATAGATAACGCAAGCATACGCTGCACTCGACACGAACAGAGGTATGTTCTGTCTCTCGCTCTTTCAATATGGAAGAGCTTTTACTAATGAGGCTCGCAACTTAAGCTGTTGGCGTGCAAGGCGACTCCCGCATATATGGTTACATCTGTGTCCTCAGAGCTGTCGTCTCCGAAGACCTCATGAGCGCCGAGGCATATGAATTTCCCTGGCCTCTCCTCAAAGCCATCACCCGGCGCATCGTCAATGAGGTGCAGGGAATCGCCAGAGTTGTCTAGTGAGTTTTCTCCTAAGTTTATTGCCTGACCTTCTTGTCTTGAGTCTACTTACCCTGCGGCGTTGTGTTGTCCAAGCTGGATGACCCTATCACGAGATCCAGCATCCCAACCCACTCGTGTTCTTGGCGTCTCTCTCAAACAGACACTCAGTTGCTCCTTCCCTAGTTGATTTCAGGGCCGCTTCTCGTTTTTTCTACTTTTGGAGTCTATTTTAGATTTATAGCTAACAGGTTATTTCAGCGACACCACATCTAAGCCTCCAGGTAAGACTCCCTCAACAGATTATTACCTGCATTGAAAAGGACACTACACAATTCCTTGTAATACTGACCACTCCCGCATTTAGGCACGGTAGAGCTGGAATGATGAGTTGGCCATCTCCCCCTTCTAAAGGCAATAGTCCAACATGGGGGCATTCCCTCTTGCTCCATCCTCACCTCAACACCAACCAGACTCACGCCGCGCCGGGCGTGGGAAGTACAGGAGATTGGCACTGATAAAAGCGAAGTCCGATGAGAGTCTACCGCTATTCTGGGCTATCACATCTCATTTTTCACGAGAGTAGACTTCAGGTCTCAGAAACAGCGGCCCCTAGCAAACGAGCCGGCTCTAATACCATAGACACCTCTTCTGATTTTGAGACGTAGAATCAACAGGTAGATTTCGAGAGTAGATGCTCTTCACGACGCATCTTGTCACGTTCTCCGTCTAGAAGGAAATACAACCAGAAACTCCAACATACAGGCTTCGAAACCAGAGCAAAGTGGCTTGGGTGCCCTGATCACCCGCGTGCCGCTTTTGCAAAGAGAACACGGGAGTTGATGCTGTCCAAGGGTTTGATACTTGCCCTCGACTTAAACTGGCAACTTCGCGGCGCTGCTCCTGGGCCCAGTCAGGCTGGAAGAACGAGACGCTGCCCATGCTCTGCTTATTGGAGCTCTCAGCAGCAGCTTGAGCGACATTTTTCAGGAGATTCCATCCGAACGCTGAAGGTATCAGATCATCCCATGTTAAGCTCCGGCTCCACGGGTGTCATCTGTCACAACATGGGGTGAACCCCTCCAGTCTTCCGGCAGGAGCAAAAGGCACATAAATCCTGGAAAAGGGTACCAGCTCCATAGCCCATACTGTATTTGCACTGATTCCTCTGTCTCATGACACATCCTGGCTCTCGATGGTGGTGTGCACTCGGCCTGGTTTTGTTTGTCTTTGCCCCTGTCAGGATCAATTTGGGAAGGCTGACAGCAAGTCAGGTAGCCCCAGGGACCCTTAGTTCCCGATGCCTTTGAGAAGGCCGAAGGGCTGCAGAATACCCCCTTCAGCTGGTCGGCTTCGGTTTATGAGATGCCACCCGCGAGCGGTCAACTGCGTTGTTGACTGGTCCTCCTCCATCCCGAGGGTGGTCACACGTCGCCCCTGAGTGGGCGCAAACAACTGCTAAAAGAAGAACTTTCGTGGGAGCCAACGCCCCCTGCTCGGGTAAAATACGAATCAAAAGGGCTTCGAGCGGGGAGTCGACATGGGTTCAAGTTTGAATGCTGAGTGTCAGGGGCCCGGCGCTCAACCTTCCAAAGTTCTTTGACCCAGCACGCTGGTCAGTTCCTTCGATCCAAACCAGCATCTGCCGTCTTGGCCCCTAGAATATTAATCAATCCTCGAGGCGCCGAAGCTGGCCGTGAAACGCACCTCACCGCAGTAGTGTCCCGTCTGGGCATCAATCCAACGCGACAGATCCCCAGCCCTTGGCTTGCGGAAATTGGCGCCCGGGATTGTGCCGCTGGTCTTCTTCTGAAAAGGGGCTGGAGGGTGCCAGGGGCTGCTGCAGGAGGCCAAGTCTCCTGACATGAGGGTGCGCCGACACCATGCGGGCCAGTCACCTCCCGCGTGGGCTTGATGACAACAGGGGGTCGCTGACGAACTAAATCCTTAGCTGGACGGCCACGGTCCGACACAGGGCGCTAGCTGATACGGATCAGACCTTCCAGAGCGAGAACGGTGGTGATGGTAAATGAATGATGGTATTTTCGCGCCAAGGAAATGAATGCTGTCTATCCGACATAACCGCTCATAAATAGGTATCGGACATTATCGAGAGAGATAATGAAGAAACGACACCCCCGTGGCAGCCGGCGGCCCAAACGGGGCCGTTGTGCATGTGCACCGGATTCCCGTGCTCCGCGGCGCCGTCTATACAGTAATGCTTTTCATGGCTCATGGTGTCACGTTCTGCCTGCGGCGACGCCGCTCGCACTCGCCCGGGCAGGCGAGACCTCAACGACGGGCGCTGGGGCGGCGCTGCCGCTGGCGGTGGGAGGCGAAACCTCAGTGACGCCGCCAGCCTTCACGCGGTGTGGCGTGAAGCCGTCTGGTACGGGGGCGTTGTACATTGGGCTCAGGATGTTGAGGGCCCACATGACGGCGAGGATGACGATGATCCTGGTCGGCAGGGAGAAGGCGACGGACCTGGCCGAGGGCAGGCTGCTGACAGCCTGGGACAGTCTTGAGCGAGATCGTCCGAGGAGGCCTTCGCTCTGTTCGTTGGCGGAGGACGAACCGGTCTCGCTGTCGTCGTCCTTGTAGTATTCCTTAAGCTCCGCGCCCTCAGTCGACTCGACGGAGGGGGCCTGGCTCTCGGGTTCCGGGGCCGTGGTAAGAATGATCTTGACCAGGTTGTTGGTGGCCTGTGCTGTAACGTGAGAGATCCACACGAAGACGGGTACGACGATGAGGAGAGACCTCCACCTGTCGCCGAGGAGCGAGCCGTCGCCGCCTCCGAACACATCGAGCAGCAGAATGCCCTGGGTATCAGCGGCCAGGAAGAGGTGGAACTGCAGGGTGTACGTCTCCAGAGAGCAGCGTCCGAGCCACGCCATGGCCTTGGAGTGGTAGTTGCGGACCGGACCGGAGACATTGCGAACCGCAATGAAGGCCAGGATGGGCACAAAGGAGACGAATGGGTGCCAGAGCTTGTAGTCCGCCATGGAAGCCATCTTTGTGCCGCAGGCGTAGCTGTAGCCAAACATGACGGCGAGGCCGGCCATGGCCATGGAGAGGCGCAGGGGGAGGCGGATCTGATCCTTGATCTTGAGGTAGGCGACGGCGCAGAGCATGCCGATGTAAACGATGAAGAGGTCCAGAGCAACGCGGTATTCCCATTCTCTGAGATCCCAGCGGATGTTGAAGACCAGACGCAGGATCCAGAACGTCCACTGCGTCAGGGGCGTGGCAAGGACGACCAGGGAGACAAGGACGGCGGAGATGCAGATCTTCGACAGAAGCAGCTGGGTGTCATGGTTGTACTGGTTGCCGATTGCCATCGTGAGGTAGACGATCATGAACCAGAAGCTGCAGAGAGGCGAGAAGTAGTAGAACATGTAGTCGGTGTTCATGAAGTATGCCAGAGAGACGCTGAGCAGGTTGAGACGCAGCATGACCGATGCTACTCGTTTGAAGGAGAAGTCCTTCTTCAGCAGGAAATAGGTCGTGTGACCATATCCAGTCTGGAAGAGGTAAGAGGCCACGAGGAGACGGACGAAAATGTAGATGCCAGTCGAACGGGCCGCAGCGGTCCAGTGGTAGGCGAGAATGACGAACTGCATCCAGCCCTTCCACTCCTCGGTCTGGTCGCGGGACAGGAACGGCTGGTCGGGAACATCGACAACAAGGGGTCCCTCCGTCTTGGGCGCGCGAGGGGGCGCGGACCTGCGGATGGTGACGAGAGCAATGGCGAGGCAAGGCGCGCAGAGAATCGCAAAGTCAGCATACTGCCAGACCTTGCTGCCCTTGGCGAGCATATGCGTCCGGTCGGCATAGTAGCACATGAGAAGGGCCATGACGAATGAACCGGTCTCCATGTTAACCAGCTGCCAGCGGGGTTCGCTCCGGTGAGCAATCACATCGAGCACTTCCGCCACGATGCAGAGTGCCAGGTAAGCGAGTGCCACGGCCACGAGTCCTTGCTGGACGAGCGGCTTGCCGCCGTAGTCGGTGCAGCAGGTGCGGGTGAAAGGATAGCCCTGGATCCGGTCCAACTTCGCATTGCAACGCATGTTGAGGAGGATGTTGGCCTTGGTCTCGGCGACAGAGTCGACGACATGGAATCCGGTGATCTTGGGGTCGACGAAGGTCGCGTTGTCATTCTCGACCAGGGCCGGGATAGACCAGACAGGCCACATGCCAAGGGAGTCGGAGACGGAGTGCTCGCGCACCATGTCCTGCAGCATCTTCACTTTCCTGGAGCGGTACTCCCTCTCCCTGTCCAGCTTTTCGGACTGGTTCCCGACGACGGGGCCGGCGGGAGGGGCGAAGAAGATGTGGTTGCCGATGCCATCAAGGTCGTCCATGGGCCCGTTTATGAAGCTCTTCGGCTTGCCGACGATGTCGGCGATGTTGTCGAGGATAACATCGTACTCATTGGTGAAGTTGTGCTTCTTGCCGTCCATCTTGGAGTACCAGGCGCCAGCACCCAACATGACGAGACCGGCGCTCTTCTGATCCTTGACCGAGACTGGGTGGTCTCGCTCGACTCGGATCATCTCAAGCTCTTCGACGAGCTTCTTGTTATCCTTGCTGTCCTTCGTCTGCAGGTAGGGGTTCCAGTGCTGCTGGATCTCGAGTCCATGGTAGGTGACGTTGAAGCTCGAGTGGATGTCGTTCTTCTTCCGGTCGTAGTTGGCCTCGTTTCGTTGCAGCTGTTTGGTGATGTTGTTATTAAATTGTGCCCATGGATACGACGGTTGCAAAGAGAATGTCCGATCAGATTGTAGCTGGGTATTGCAACGCGCAAGATGATTGATGGGCCGCACCCATACTTACCAGTCGGGCCAGACCGTAGGCCACCTGCCTTGTTGTCGAGTCGCCGGAGAAGACGAAGTGTCGGCCTTCCATGCACTGCCTGATGTCCGCGGATGTGTACTGGTGCAGCGTGCATCCATCGGGCTGCCAGTTGTAGAAGGGCTTGCGGTCGCCATTCTCGTCAGGGGGATCGATCCAGCGACCCGTGTTGAGGATAGCACCACAGCGGTAAGGGTCCTCCTCGGTGGTAAGGGACTTGTAGGCTACCGCCGCTAATAAAAGCACGCCTGAGAGGACGAGAATGAGTCTGGAAACGAGAGATGCGGCCATGATGGGCCAATGTGGTGATCGTGAAGCCGGGCTGTGCCAAGTGCCAAGGCGATAGGACGGGATCTATCCAGAGCGCGGGCTGCGACTCGCGTGATGCAAGGACGAGGCTAAGAAACCGGAATTATGAAAAGGAAACAAAAAAGCGAGTTTGAACACTGGATCGTGCAAAAGAGTGACGACGGCTTGCAAAAGCCAGAACCAAGATCCAGTGATTACCCGTCTCGAGAGACTTGGAGGAGGAAGAAGAGTTCAAAAACGGGACCAGGGACTCTTGACCAGGAGGAGAGTGGACGACATCGAGACTTAAGGGGGGGAACGCGGGCGACTAGCCGACCTGGAGCCGGCAGACGGCGCTGTCGGTGTCCAGGGGCGCCCTGATGATCATGAATCTTGCCACATGGAGCAGGCTGTCCCCGATTTTCCAACACTGCATCCCTGGAATAGGAGACCGACGGCGCAAGGCAGGACTGGATTGGCAGATGGTTCAGGGGTTCGATGGACGCACGGGACGGCGCTACCGCCGCGAACAGGCTACCTGTGCCATTCGGACAGCCTTGACGTGGTGGTAATCTGGTAGAGGGCCTGGAACGATTGGACGACTGACGGCACCTCGGTCGCCCAACCAGGGGCTCCAAAGCAAGAGAACTTCTGTCGGGAAGAAGCTTGCACACAATTAAGCGGCGCCGGCGGGGTGCCCGTATTCCCGCTGCAGAAAGGGGCACAACTCCCTCCATGCGCCATCGTCTGCAGGGCCGTTGGAGGATGGCGAAGGTCGACACATGTGACGATGCTTCCCCTTCCAGAGGTTGTCTGTTCTGCCAATGCTGGCTCGGCCATGCGAGGGAGAAACAACCAAGAGTTTGAGTGCTGATACGCTGACGCAGACGCCCAGAGATCAAGATCGACGCTTGTGGCAGGATGCTCTTCAGGACGCGTCAGGGCCAAAGTCGCCAAGTTGCAGCAGCGGGTCGCTCGCTGGAGCCACTGGGCCCGTTGAAGACGTCGTTTGTGTGAAATAAGCATGGACGGCTCGGTGGAGGAAGCGATAGACTGAGGCTGTGGAGGGCCCGCCCTGTACGGGCCCCTGATGATCGATACATTTCTACCGGCCGGGTCGCAAACAAAATCGGGTGAGCGATGGCATCGAGAGTGGTCTGGGTCTGCCGAAGGAAAAGGACAGGGGTGCTGACCCCCCGAGTTCCAATCCATCAAAATCACCGAGGAAAGATAAGATAGAGAATGTCCTGATAAGATAGACACTCCTGATTATGTCATCCGGCCCGGCCCACCCCCGACTTCGCCCGGGAGAAGCCCGGCTAAATCTTACCGCGGCCAGCCGCAGAAATCGTCGCGGTCCGAATTTTTGTTCGGCTGTCGTCCATCGCCTTCCGTCCGCTGTTCTGCCACTCCCCATCCGCGCAATTCATCGCACACGACCGCTGGGAGGTGGAAGGTTTCGTGCTCTTTACCCGTCGAAATGAATTCTCTCGTCCAGTCTTCGAGGAGCATCACTCCCAATGCCCTGAACAGGACAGCAGCCCGCGCCGCTCATGGCCGCACCCCGGCCTATCGCCGGTTACAGTCCTCGGATGCCCTCGCGTCCCTGAGCCGTCTTCCGGCGGCTTCCCGCCAACTCCCCTCTCTCCGCCCTACCGTCCTCCGATCAGCCTTCCTCCCGCACGAGGTCCGAACAGTCACACAGTCCAGGTCCCTTCACCAAACATCATCAAGATGGGCGGCGGAAGAGAAGGCCAAGTCCGAGGCCAAGCCGGCAGAGAAGGGCGAGAAGAAGGTAGAGGAGGAAGCTTCCAAGGCCGCCGAGTCCGGTGCCAAGGAGGAGGCCCCGTCCGAGGAGCAGCAGAAGAAGACCGAGCAGGAGGAGGGCGAGCCCAAGTCCGAGGAGCAGAAGCAGGAGAAGAAGGAGGACCTGCCCCCTCCCCCGCCCCATGGCGACAAGACGCCGTGGCAGGTTTTCATGGAGACCATGCAGACCGAGTTCAAGGCCTCCAAGGAGTGGAACGAGTCCACCAAGGCCCTGTCCGGCGAGATCCAGACCTTCAACGAGAGTGAGCGCGTGAGGAAGGCGCGCGAGGCGTACAACTCGACGACCGGTGCCATCTCTTCCACGACCGCCACTGTCGTGAAGAGCACGGCCGGCGCCATCGGCAAGGGTGCCGCCTGGACCTGGGACACCAGCGCCATGAAGGGTGTGCGCAAGGCCGCGAACGTGACCGGCGACGCCCTCGACAAGGCCACCAAGCCGATCCGCGACACCGAGGCGTACAAGAACGTCAAGGATGTCATCGACGACGGCAGCTCTTCCCGATACGGCGGCTGGGTTGAGAAGGAGGAGCGTAGGAAGAAGCGTGAGGCGCAGAAGGCCTCGGGCCAATCGCCCGAATTCTTCGAAGAGGACCCTGAGTGAGTGCGAACGTTCGCCTGGTCGAGTGATTATCATTGCTGACTTTTTTCTGCTACAGCGCCGGCACCAACGTGACCCTGCACAAGGATGCTGCCTGGAAGGAGGCGTGGAGGGACTTCCGCGACCAGAACAGGCTGGTGCAGGGCGTCTTCAACGCCGGCAAGGTGTACCAAGAATCCGAGAACCCCTTCATCTTGGCGGCACGAGGCATCACCGACACCGTCGGCGGCTGGTTCGCGGAGAACGAGCAGGCCCAGGTCATCAAGAGGTTCCGGTCGATGGATCCCAACTTCCAGCTCGAGCCGTTCCTGCAGGAGCTGCGCGAATACATCCTCCCCGAGGTCCTGGACGCCTACGTCAAGGGCGACATCGAGACCCTGAAGCTGTGGCTGTCCGAGGCCCAGTACTCCGTGTACGAGGCCCTGACGAAGCAGTATCTGCAGCAGGGCATGAAGTCGGATGGCCGCATCCTGGACATCCGCCACGTCGACATTGCCAAGGCGAGGATGCTCGACCCCGGCGAGATCCCCGTGTTCGTCATCACCTGCAGGACGCAGGAGGTGCACGTCTACCGCAACGCCAAGACGAACGAGCTTGCGGCCGGCATGGAGGACAAGGTGCAGCTGGTGACCTACGCCATTGGCATCACGAGGGTGCCGGAGGATGTCAGCAACCCCGACACGAGGGGCTGGCGCCTGATCGAGATGCACAAGAGCGCCAGGGAGTGGCACTAAACGACCGTGTGGGAGGAGAAGCAGGAGCGGAAGCAGAAGAAGACGACATGTTCGGTTCACCCGGCCACACGAGCACGACGCGGGGGCAGGATGCCATGCCATCGTTTCAAATGTTTCACTATTGTACAACAGCATAGACCCGGGCATATGGGATCGGCGATATTTTTGGGTGGTGCCGAAGGCGACGCAAGGGAAGGTTGAAGAACAGAGTGAGGAAGGAGGCATGTATGTGGACGGGCGTCACAAAAGGCCGGGGAGAAACCAAACACCGCTCTCGCCTTTGATGAAGAGGCAAACTTGTACGACTACCACCAACTATCAGGGCATCAACCATGCCACGCCGGGCTGCCAGCCTGGTCCTAACACTTTATATAATCAATGACGACAGCCGAACATTGATGTTGTCAAACAAGAAAGACCAGATATGCCAGTGCTGCTGTCCCCCAAATCCAAGGTGCTTCCTGTGATCTATGCCTTCTCGTCCTGCTTCGCCGCGCTGGCAACCAGCTCCTCCCTCACGGCCATCAGCGCTTTGCCGAGCAGATTCGTCCCCCATTTCTTGCGATCCGACGCCGGGGCCTTCACGGGCCCAAAGCCAATCCCCCAGATGCGATCCATCGGGCTCGCCTCGACGATCTCCCTATCGCCCGTCGCGAGCAGCAGCGCCCTCAGCCGCTCCGCCTCGGGCCCCTGTGTGAACTTGAGCATGCTCCCCTCCCTGACGACGCGCTCCCTGTTCGCGCGCCAGACGCCCTCGTCGTAGTTGGGGATCAGGCGGCCAAGGCTCCGGACCTGCTTCGGCGATGTCGCGGCGAGGATGCCCGGGCCGGACGCTGGGTCGAAGAGGAGAGCCTTGTGGTACATCATGTAGTGCTCGGCCGTCGGGAACACGACGGTGGGATCTGAGGGGTCGGAGAATGGGTTTGGATACCACTGGGAGAGGTAGCCGACCTCTGGCTGCTCGGGCTTCCAGAAGAAGACGGGCCCGTTTGGGTCGGCGGGCTGCGGCGGGGGAGTCGCTTTGGTCTTTGCCTGGACCTTTGTCTTGGTCACTTTGGAGGCCTTGGCGGCTTTTCTGCTCGGCTCCGCCGCTGGAGAGGGATTTGGGGCGCTTTTGCTTGAGCGAGTTTGAGGCGCCATGATGCTGCTGGTTGCGAAGTTGCGAAGGTGAAGAGGTGAAGTTCTCCCAAAGTTTCGCAGCGATGCAGCTGCGGCTGTCTTGATCATATGTTGACGCATCATGTGTCGTCGGCCGAACCAATCCCCGGTCTTATTTGATTCTTAATCGTGACTCGATCGTGGCCCAGGCATCACTCCAGCCTCCTCGCCGAATGACTGCATGAGTAACGAAGCTGAGCACCGACATAGACAGGGATCTTGATGTGAAGATAGTTTAGTACTATTCAGCTCCCCTAACTAATTACTGCTGCCCCAGGCAAATTTCCTTCCAAACCTTCCACATCGACGCCACGCATCGCCATCTGTTCGTCCGAGAGAATTACGTAGTCGCTGGCGCCGTCACATTCTGAAGTTCCACGCGATAGATCTGCCCCTGCGCAATATCCGCCACCAACACCTGGCTTGCCCCCCGACGAGTCAGCCCGTTCGGCACCGCGCCGCTCGGCAGGATCACGATGGCCGAGACCCTTGGCGGGTCCTCGTCGGTGTTGAGATCGACCTGGAAGAGCCTGCCGGAGCCCGGCGTCACGGTCGCGGGGTCCAACGTGCCCTCCGTGAAGTTGGCGCCTGCGAAGATGAAGACGTCGGGCCTGACCTCGACGATGCCGCTGATGCCGAGGACGCCGGGGACGTGGACCAGGACGCGGCCCTGGCCCGTGTTGGGGTTGATCGTCCAGACCTCCGGGGCATTGATGCGCGTCGCGATGAAGTTGCCGTTGGCACGGACCGTGACGTCTGCCCACTTCTGGCCGGCGGCGCCCTCGAATTCGGTGAGCATGGCGCCTGAGGAGGCCATGTCGGCGCCTGCTGCGCCGAGCAGCGCGGCGAGGGAGAGGCAGGTGGCGAAGAAAGACTTCATCGTGATGGCTAGACCGAGAAGAACGAGGGTAGAATGGTGGGATGGCTGTGATACGAATGCGTGATGCTGATGCTTCTCACTTTCAGGAGTCTCTTGATATCGTGGGCGTTGCGCCTTCTTATGCCCAGTCTTGTGAGACATTCTCCTCCCGAGAGCCGTCCTCCCCATACCAGCACGTGGCATGCCGTTAAACTTTCAACGTCCTCCATTCCTCAAGAAGTGACAGCTGTTACTTTGGAGGCATGCCATTGGACTCCCCACGGCCTCGAGGGACCCTCGAATGCCGAATAATATGACCGGGGGCTGGCTGTCGCTGGTGTATGGCAGATATCGCCCGTTCTGCGCCAGTCTCCAGCCTTGAGCTTAGATGGTCTCGAATGCATGACGCTGATCTGATCCCCTTTGGCTTCCGCGCGTGCCTTTCGCGCTGAAAGATCACAACACGCCGGCGGAGGTGACTGGTGCTCATGTCATTGGCGCGATGAATGCAATTCGGAAGGGCGGCTTGGGTGACTCCGGCTGCTTTGAACCCAATCGGCAAGATTGCACCAGGCCGGGAGGGCTCCAAAGAGTCTGATTTCGACTCTGCCCCGTTGCCTGAGTCTCGCACTCCATCGAGTCCCTCCTCACCCAAAGGACTCGTCTGTCCACGCGGCTTTGCGGGTAGGTGATGTGTGTGCCATGAGGCGCAATACGATCGTCTGAGACTCCTCGAGTGGTGGGCATGATTCAGAGGAGGGTCTCTTGATGCAATAGGAGGCGAATCCCCTCGAATCACTTGACTATTTGGGACATCGCCGACGTGAGAGAATGCGTAATGAACCCAAGCCAAGGTAAAAATCCATCTGGGGGGTTCTAATGCTTCGTGTACTGCCTCCGGTCTAAGGAGCTTTTGGTGAGGGAGCTCGAATCGAATACCACATTGGGTTAAGATCGGCAGTCGTCAGCGCGTCGAATGGATTTCCCAAAGCGGCGGGGCTCAGCTTCAAGCCCATCACGGCGTCAACATCATTGGACAGCCCTACGGGGTTGGATCGTCAAGTTGCTGGGATGTCATGTTCGGCCCCTGATTTCGTCCACTGAGTCCTCCTCGATCAACGGGTATCCTTGGATGCTAATTCTTCCTGAGCTCCATGTCTCGAAGGGATAAAAGGCCGCCATGGCCCCAAACATGTCCAGATCTTGGCTCTGCGGCATCCAGATCCCACCTTCAGAGTCATCACTTTCTTCTTCGACTTACAACTTGACCTCAAACGACAACAACATCGCACAATGGAACGTCAGTTCAGAGCCAGAGATGGCGTCGCAATCGCCCAAATCGTCCTCTTCTCCGCCTCCCTCATCATCGGCATCATCATCCGCATCCAGCAGAAGAACGGCTGGTTCTGCATGTCTTCCTTCTCCATCTTCCGACTCATTGGCGCAAGCTGCTTGCTCGCTACTCTCCGAGACGATTCCAGGAGTGTCTGGGCAGGTGTTTTCGTCTGCGAGTCGTTCGGCCTGATCATCCTCACGTATCTGCTGTTGAACCAGCTGGACAGAGTGTCAGTCGCGCCGACTCCCCAGCATCATTCCAGTACTGACACGCCATCCAGAAACTCTCACCTCCGCATCCTTACACAGTGGCATTTCCGAGTCCCCGACCTCATCTGCTGGGCCGGCATCGGCGTGAGCGTTGCCGACTTCATCCTCGCTTCGAAGCAAGAGAACGCCATGGCCCCCAACGCCATGACGCAGGCCGGCTTCGGTCTCTTCGTCGCCATCTACGCCTGGGCAGTCGTCCTCTTCTTCCTCCTCTGGCGCGGCCGGAGCGACCTCCCGCGGGACGAGATGCCCGCGCTGTGGTGCTTCGTCGCCGCCATCGCCCCGATGCTCATCCGCATCACCTACTCGTTGATCTACGTGGCGACGGGCGACGAGACCTTCAGCGCCGTCGTGGGCAACGCGTTCGCGTACCTGTTCATGACGATGATCCCGGAGGTCGCAGTCGTCGGGGTGGTTGCATGGACGACTCTGAGGATGTCGAAGCCGCCCAGCTGGAAGAAGGTCGCTGATCGCGCTGATTCGGAGGCAAACGGCGAGGGACAGGAGCTGAATCCCTCTAAGCCGAGGGACCCCTCCCCTTGATGGAACACCTTTCTCTCAGCTCATGTGGAAAACTAGCATGGTGTTTGGAGTTTTGCTTTTGGGAACAGGCACCGTCATATCATTTTATAGACCTAGGGCATCGTATGCTGCATCCTACCTACTTAGAACGAATGGAATCCGGTCACAATGGCATGCCGTCTGTTGACTATTCCCGACTCCAAGGACATGTGAGCAATCGCAAGCTCAGTACTGACAAGTTGTATTCTTGGGGAGGCAAAATAGCCGTGGATGGCAAAAGTGCCTTCTATCTGCCTCCATCAATTCCTCCCTGATTGACCCTGTAGACCACCTCCCGTTTCTTCGGATGCCGCAAGCGTCCCCAATCCTTCTCCCTTGATGCCTGGCTGACCATGATTTCCTCCCTTACTGATGCGCATGACGAGTCATCCTCAATCCTCAAAACAACAGGTCACACATGCATATGGTGACCCCGAGAAGTATCCTCAAGCGACAAACTTGACGACCGTGAGCTTTGACCTCCTTTGGAGGCGGTCGATGACGGTCCAACATTTCCTTGCATGCTGCCACGCTCCTGAAGTGACGACCACGGCGCCACGGGTGCTGCCACCGGTCGCCAACCACTCCCTCTCTCTTCAATCGGTCATGAACAGCCTTCTTCCTGTGCCCTCTGTCCTCGAGATTGCATAGGTATTTCTAGTAGTCTATGCCCTCATATCCGGCGTCCTGGTGGAGAAGATGTATCAGCCAAGGTCACGTAGATGCTTTGATGCCCAGGGACTGGAAAATACCTGGAGAACGGAGCAACGGACCCCGTAAGTGTGTTTCTCTAGCTGCTCGATATTGAGGAGTAGTTTGTTGCACAAACGGCAGGTCGCTTCCCGATTGATCTTTGCAATGAGATCGTCGACGTCACGGTAGTCCTCGGGGGGCGTGACGCGGCGAAACCGTCCGCGGCGGAATTGGCGAGGAAGATCGGTGTATGGAGAATCTTGAAACCTCTGAATCTCCTCAACGACTTTCGCGAAAACCTCGACTTTTCTTGTGCCGCTGTCTTCGATCAATTTCGCGAAGCCTGTTGGTTTTCGTTGCTGGAGGAGTTCCCCAATGAATGGGATTAGAATCCCGCAGAACCACAGAGAACGCGGCCCGGATGGTTCCCAGGGTGAGTCCGAGTCCGATTCCATGGCAGAAATTGTGAGACCAAGAGAATCAAAGCACCCAGGTCGCGGCGGGTGCACTTCTCTGAGGGTGAAAGGTTATGGCGAGGGAAGAAAGTCGCATGAAGGGTGGGAGGTAACCTGGTCTGAAAGTGATCAGTTGCAGAAGGTTCCGGACCACATAGCTTGCTGCCTCTGCAACTGCCCGGGTACAAGTACCACTAAGGGCGGTTACATGGAAGGGAAGGTAGAAAGATGCACTCACTGTCACTTCTCCTGTCTGGTAGTTCGGGTCACCAGGAACGTACCTCAAGGATGGGATCTCATGGAATCTTGAAGCGCCCAGAAAAAGATCTGTATTCTTCGCTGGGTAAGAGTAATATCGCCTTGAATGTCAGTCTCATTGTTTCTTCTACTTGTCTGCTCCAGGCAACGACACCGCATTGGGCGGTCCAAGCACCAACTCGCGGCGGTCTGTGTGCCTGCCACGCCAGGTTGAGGCTCGCAGGATACTGCTGTGGCTATCTGGCTTGACGGAGCTACCCCGGCCGGATCTTGTTTCTCAGGGCCTGGTATATCGTCCACTGTGGTGTCACAACGGCTATAATTTCCGGATGAGTTAGGCTTAGCTGGTTTGTGAGTTGGACGTGGACAACACAGCCAGTGGCAGTCCTCTGAGACACTGTCAGGAACCTTTTCCTACCTAGTATATTAGGGTCGTAGTGAGCAACGGAACTACCGCGTGACTCCATTGACCCGTCTTTTGTCTCAACGGGCGAGGCACTCACTCCTGGCTCTAACAGACACATGCACAAACTTCCACGTGCACCGTCATGCCCCCATTCCGGCTTTCACCTTTATTCTCGATGTGGCATTGATCTTAGTGTGGCAGAAAGGTGCCTTATGTTACAGGCTAAGCCTGTAAGTTGTGACGGCTATCTAACAGGTATTATTATCCTAGCGTTGGGAATACGTAGATCCTAAGATCTCGTAAATCCTATAGCCCGTTTTAGATAAGGGAGTAGCTCCCTTACAGAGTTTTCACCTTCCCTTCCCTCGTTATAAAAGATAGATAATCTATAGCCTCCTTTCTTAGTATCCTTAAGGACCAGCCGCTAGTTAAGACTTATATCCTAGGCGAGAAGTTATTAGCTTACTCACGTGGCAGTACTAAGTACGGATTATTTAAAGAGTAAGTCGAAAGTCATAATAAACATCTAGTAATTATTCTCATAACTTTTAAATCACAAAGCGATGTTTACGTGCATGGTGGTGCGTTTAGATTTACGACATCTCGTCTAAGCTGACGAGTTTGGTATGTAGGACATAAAACGCAAAGAAGACGGCCAGCATCTAGGCTCGCAAGCTCGGTGCAGTCAACATATCCTTCCATGCCAATCACTAGGTCAGAATCGAGAAAGCCTGATTCACAGGTCGGTTTGACTCTAATGCGGGGGGGGGGGGAGTGCTTGGTCTCCAAAGTGTGCCTTCCAAATCGGTACATATCTGGCGCGTCGTGGTCATCTTATAGCCCCAAAGGAGCGGCATTATCTCCACACTGGGTGACTCTGCAAGGATCGCAAGCTCACCGTTGTATTCTAGGTCTTGGCTGACGCGGATGCCGGAGTCTGTCAAAGTCCCGAGGGACGGCGATCTGCGGAGACCGTGTCGATCCAAGCTGAACTTCCTGGAAAAACGTCACTCATAACGCCGCCAATGTGCCGAGACAATCCTTCCGAGGACGCATCCTGGTTTGCTTGGCTGGATCCGGTTTGACTGCCATGGTTCTGGAGGGCTGCACAGCCTTGTACAAAGCCAAAGGGTAGCACTGACGCCGAGATAGTCGCTCCGATGGCCCCAAGCAACTTCTTGGGACGGTACAGCCTGGAGAAGATCATCGCTCTTACGGCCCCAGAATAGGGGAACCAGACCTCACGGAAGGCTTAATGACAGTGGCCTTAAAACCGGAGAATATTGTTCTTGGTCAACATGGGGGAACGATCATTACCGATTACAGTCGCCTGGTGATCAGCGTCTCGTCTGCCTCAAGGACGACTCTATTAGGAAATATCGTGCGCGAGGCTCTGGTATATCAGGCCGCCCTTCGGTCATGAGGTCGCCGTCTTTCTCTTTCTCGACAGACATACAGCCTTCAAGCCTCCAGCCCAAATAACCCGTCTTCCCCTCCAAGCTTGTCTCCTTGCCCCTAGATCCCCAGCTCAAAGCCGCCGTCATATCTCTCCCACAATGCGCGCCACCACCATGATCCCCGGCCTCGTCGCACTTGTTGCAGCCTCGGCCCTCCCCAGCACCGACGAGGTCGTCCCGCGTCAAGACGACGAGGTCTGGAGGGACGAAAACGGCAACACCCGTATCAGCGTCAGCAGCGACACCATCAACTGGGGCAACGCTCCCCCGTGGCATGTTTTCGACGACATCCTTCGCCACTGCTCCTCCACTGGCTGCTCGTCCAGCAACGAGATGAGGTACGAGTCGCACTTCGTCATCGGCGGCCAGAGCCGCTCCCAGGACATCGTTGTTGCGGTCAGCGCCAGCTTCGCCATCGACGGCCCCGGCTCCCGCGAGGACCTCGTCGAGGTCGCCAAGGCCATCATGGGCGGCACGCCCTACGATGTCACGGAGACCACCTACCAGATCGGACCTGACTGTCCCGCTGTGGGAGTTCCCTGCCCTCGTGAGTTTGCTTCCGTCACTGGCCATGCGCCAGATGATTTCAGACGCTGACTCTAGCTTGCGCTCTTAGCCCCTGACACCGCGACCATGGATCAGTACCAGCACATCCAGGGCCTGGAGATCCGCTATGACCACGACGAGACCGGCTTCGAGGCTTTCATGAACATCTGGGTCGAGATCGACGAGGTTGATTTGGGCTCCGGTTTCTGCAGCGAGATCATGACCATTGGAGGGACTGTTGCTGGTTTGATCCACGGCCTTGCTGGTGGCGCGTTCTCTCTCGCCAGTCTGGCGTGCGACATCTGATCCACCAACCTCACCTGGCGGGGCTCTGAGACTCTGGGGATGGGCTCAAAGGCAGCATAGATGGCTTTGGTACCTTCTTGTGCCGTGATTTCCTCCTGTCGACAAGTCCGGAGGGGTTTGTATGATCGGGTTCGCTGAGGGGATGGCTTGACTTGTTTCTTCGGACGGGATCTGTAGTGCGTGTGATGTGCGAGAGCTCTATTAGGTTACCTAAAGTACATTATAGTCGCTGGAGCCTGAAAAGATGAACTCGTCCCACGGGGCGCAAAGTCGAACTCAAGGTCCATGGACAGCGGAGCTCTGCACGTGTTGCGACGTCTCTATCGGCAGGCCGACGTCCCGTTTGAACTCTCTCAGCCACTCCACGTTGTCGACCGGCGTCTGGTTCCAGGGGTCGTCACTAGAAAGAAGAAAGATGAGTACAGGCCCGTGAAGCTGCTACCGGGAAGTGGTCATCACTTACTCGTCGTACAGAATCCACCGCGCTTGATACTTCAGCTCGTCGTCCGTCGGTATGTGGCTGTTGGGATTGTTGGGCGACATGCAGCTGGCAACGAAGCGGGACAGTTCCCGGGCGAGACGGCGGTAGCTGTTGTTGTCGTTGAGGAAGAACGGCGTGACTGATCCCGGTCTCAGGACTCGGCCGCCCGAGTATCCTGGGTTGAATGTGGTCTCGGGCATCGGTACCCAGTGGTTGACGGGAGCACTGGGAATGGCGTTGTCCGGGACAGTGGGCAGCGTCCCTGACAGAGGCATTCCCGCCGACGTGTTCATGCCGGACGGCGAGGAGGTCCCGGTACCGGGGATCGAGGGTATGTGCGGTGTTGAAGGTCCGGAGGTAAGGAATGTCGGCAAATGGGACTGGCTCGGGGTGCCCATCGGTGTGGCCCAGTTCAAGGCCGATCCCAGCTGAACAGTCGCAGATGGATCGACACCCATGGCAGGGTTTGACATGTCCTGCTGGAAGAGTCCAAACTGGGAATGCTGGGGGTCTGCGAAATCCACCCCAACGAAAGGATCCATGTTGGCCATGTCCAGAGCATGAGGGCTCTCTTCGACGATGTCCTGGGCGGAGAATTGCTCGCCACGCTGCCTCAAAGCCGCCAGCCACTCGGGCGAGTCCCAGATGAGTCTCGTGATGAATTCCACGAAGCGGCTGGATGGGTTCGGAGACTGCATCTCGATGCGCGAGACGGTGTTGCACGCCTCTTGTTGCAGCTCGTAGTCGGACAGAGACAGGCCGAGGGTGACGTGCATGCTAATGTGACGGCAGAGCTGGGCCTCCAACTCGCAGTTCTCGAAGATGTTTCCCTTGCCGTTGATCTTGAGCTGGCTCATGCGGGACTTGGCGACTTGCTTCATGGGGCGGATTCGTGCCTGTTTGGTGATTTCGTGGTTGGTCATGATCATGTCCCGCAAGCAGGACGGCGCGGAGAGAGCAGGATGGTTGGAGATGACCTCGGCGCCGAAGATGATGGAGCAGGCTTCATACTGGAGCTTCTCGTCGGAAGGCATCTCACCATGCGAGTCGAAGTAGTTGCGCATGTAGTACTCCAGCTCCAGCTTGATCAGTTCGTACGCACTCGTGGGGGTGTCTGCCGGGCCCTGGATGGCGGAGAATGGCAGAGGGGAGTTCTGCTCGTAGTGGATGAGATCTGGGACAGGTCAGCGAGGGAGTCTTGTCGGAACGAGGGAGACTTACATGGAGGCATGGCGTTGTCCACCATCTCTATGACCGAGGGCTCGAAACCCCAGTCTCCTTTCCAGTTGGCCATGGTGCTCCCAGACTTGAAGTGCTCGGCGAGGTGATCAGCTCGGCTTGTCCACGAGTCCAGCTGCAGGTCGCAGAAGCCACACCGGGAGCGGACCTCCTTGTTCGCGATCTGCCAGTTCTCCATGGGCCACTTCATGTACTTGGTCCCGTGCACCAGCTTCAAGTGTTGCTGCAGGTGATCTTTCCGGTAGAAGGTCCTCTCTTCGAAGGGTCGCTCGAGGCAGGCGGCGTGGTTGTGGCTGTTGAGATGGTCCTGGTCGGGGTCGGCATCGCCGCAGGAGACACACAAGGCCCCCTTTTCCGGATGAGTCTCCGTCGATCCTTTCGGCGAGCAGATCCATTCCTCGAGCGACAGATGTAGCGACTTCTCGTGCCTCTGCCAATCATACTTGGTCTTGAAGGTCTCCGTACAGAAGGTGCACTGGTAAGTATTGTAAGCCTGGAAGAGGCTGAGCCGACTGTTCTCCTGTCGCTTGTTCGTGGCGCGTCGCCTCCTGCGGTTCGCGCTGCGCTTCAGGGAGTCGAGCGACGTGCGAGAGGTGTGCGAGTAGGCCGAGGCATGAGACCCGGATCCGCGACTGGACCGCGACGTGCCGGCGCTGCTGACGGATGAGGCGTTCCCGGACGATCTCCCGGAGGTGCGTGATCGCGTGCGCGTTGGCTCCGAAGGGCCCACGACCGACTCTGCCACAGCGCGGGAGATGTCCGACACCAGAGCTGCTTCGTGCTCCGGGGGGGAGTTCTCCCATCGCTGCAGAGGGTTCATGTGCTCCATCGGCGCGGGGGTTGCTCGTCGCGGCGGAATGTCGATGGGCGCAGGGACTCCTGCGGCTGAGGGCTCACCCCAAGAGCGGACGTGAGGGGAGGCGGGCCTTGCGGTCTGGAACTTCGAGCGTCGCCGACAGTTCGCGAGCCAGTTCGTGATTTGCTGTCTGGTGAGGCCGGTCTGGTTCTGCAGGATCTCGACGTCCTCGGCGGACGGGTACGGGTGGCGCTCGTGGCCTGCGAACCAGTTGCGCAGAACCCGCACAGAGCCGGATGAGAAGCGAGTGCCGACCTTGGGTGGAGCGTTCAGCAGGCTCGAGCCTTGAATCTGAGCAGGGTGCCTCTCATCAAGGTCGGCGGCGCCCTTGGGCGAGGATCCCTGGCATGGCGTCGCTGAGCGGGACACAGGCCCCTCCGCGTCTCGGTGGGTGGTGTTATCTGTGTGAAATAGCGAGGTGTCGCCGGGTTCGAAAATCTCCTGTATGGGGAACCCCTCCGCGCCCTGCAAGTTGATGATGGGCGTTGCGGGCTGGCTCATAGCATCGGAGCCTCCTTTCCGGGGCACCTGGGAACCAAGGCTATCAGCCATGACCAGTGCGCCTTTGGTTGGCTGGAACGAACATTGGCACCTTGCGTATCCTGGTTAGGTTCGAGTTGTTGGCATGGAAGATGTTCAGGATTGAGCCGCAAGGCGTGCATCCGGACGGGACGGAGTCAGACTCTGACCCTCCCGATGTCGGGTCAAAGGGGGGGTAGACCGGCACTAAGCCTGATTACGGAATTCGTTTGTCACGGAAAGGCGGATGAGGCGAGCCCCACTGTATGATGGATTTCTCGGTCCGTTCCAGGGCCTGCGCCGGTTCGGGAGAATTGCTGTGTCTCCGAGTCAGTTCCACTCACGCAGCAGGCCGACCGCACTATCAGCCACTTGATCAGCCACTATATCAAAAATGCCCTGCGGACCGAGTTCATCAAGCCAAATGCAAAAGGAGAGAGAGGGGGAGACTTAGACAATTTTTTGTTTTGGTTTGACTCTGTGTTTGTACAGGTTTTCCAGCATCCTTCATTCTCTGCTCAACCCTCAACCAGACGGCAAACAACCCTTTTCCAGCGCGGGCAACGCTGGCCTGTCCTCCGTTGAAGCGGTAAGCCCTCTGCCTAGTAGTAGTATCCCGCTGCGTCCGTGGCTTGGGAAACACCAGCTTTGGGTGTAGGGGATGGGCACTGCGAGTTCAAGATTCGATACCAGGCCTCACTTTCGAGAAAGTCGTCCATGAAAGGGCAGCCGCCCAACTCAACCATTGAGTCGATACGTTTTTTCATCGGGAACCCTGTCTCTTGTTACCTCTGAATCGAAGAGCGCCCCTCTTCGTGTACAGGTCAAGGATTCCCAGAGCTCCAGTCGCCCAGCAGCAAGTCGAGCGGCATGTTGTCAATGAAGTCCGAAGACATTTCGTCCAGCACCAAGCGGAACTCGGGATCATCGGGACCGATGTCGAAGTCGAAGTGATTTCCAAAGTCCGGAGGAAGCTGGAAGTCATAGGCGGCGGCGGGCTCTGGAGCAAGTCCGGCTTGGAACTGCCCATTGTTGCTCGTAGCCGGTGGTTGTGCAGGAGGCTGGGCCGAGGCTGCGGTCTCCATCATCGCGGCAGAGTCAATAAGGCCAGTCGTTGTTGAAGGTGGTGCCGAACCCTCGTCCCAGGACGGCTGAGGTAGTAGTTGGGATTGAACTCCGAGCCGCTGCAGGATCTCCAGGCACCGGCGGGCCGATTTGTTGCTCTGTGCTAAGAAGCCCAGGCAATTGTAAGCAGTTCTCATGCTGTACCTCCACTCGTCATGTTGCATGCCCTCTCCCTCTCCATTCCAGGATTGCGTATTGGTAGAGACGCCGTAAACGTGAAGGATGAGTGTTGCCTGGATGAGGAAGTACGTGGCATACCACGTGAGGCCTTGATGAAATGGTCCGACATGGGCACTGCAGAACTTCGCAATGTCGTGTATGCTCTGCATCGCGACACCCAGGCATTTCGACGCTGCGGTGTTCGTAGTGGGTAGGAAGCTGTGGCACATCTGCGTTCCTCTCCATAAGAGAATCCGCAGATTTTGCTCTTTCCAGAGGACAACAGCTCGGGGGACTTGAAACCAAGAAGGGACTTCTACTTCAGGTGCAAAATACGATGGCAGAGACTTGCGCCAGTTGCTCAAGTCTCTCTCCATGCTCTCAGCCGCACGGTATTCCATCTTGCCGCCGGCTGTTCTGGCCAAGAGGTATTCTCGATATACTAATTCGGCCGTCTGTACCAGTTTTGCTTGGGCGATAATGGCAGAAACTGGCGTGGGATACTCGACTTCAGCAGCGGAAAGGTCCTGCAGTCCATGTCAGTACCAAAGCAGAAGCAAGCGGTGGACATGTTGGACTTACCTTCCCGTCAATGTTTCGGGGTATCCGCGTATCAATGAAACCATCAATCAAGGTAGGTGGCCGTCCAGTGGTGATGTTGAACCCGCTCTCGAAGCAATACATGGTCCAAAATAGCCGTCTTCGTTTCTCTTGGTCGATGGGGCTCTCGTGAGTCTGCAGTTCGCGGTGCAACCCTAGTCCGTAGGCCATCCGACACGCGAGACCAATGAAGTTGTAGCCGGTGTTAGTCCTGTCTCGCTTCTGGAGGTAATTCCCCATCAACAAGAATGCTTGGATGGCTTCCATCTTCCCAGACTCCAGCATGTCGAGTGAGAGGCTGGTCCTTGCAGCGCTGTAGTAAGGGGCATGGGCATGTTCTGTTTCTGTGCTGGACACCCAATGTCCCACTGTCAGGACCATGTAGTAAAGAACACGCCAAGATGGGGACTGTACGGCCCCATGGGCCTGGCGCGCATTGAGCCTTTCGCGAAATGTCTCCTCATGTATGACCGGATAGCACGTGTTGTAACGTTCAAAGTATGCGTCGATGAGCTGGGCAGCGACCTGCGACAACGGCAGCTTGGGCGATTCAGGCAAGGGCGCATGCCCGTCATTGCGTAGCTGTACTTGGCGTCCCGGTGAAGTTTGGCTGTTTGATGAGGGGACGTTGACAAAAGAACGGCCGATCTCTTCGAGCATCTGAGAGCCAGAGCTGCTTCCTTGATGTACGTGTCGGGTCAGTAATGGTGAACGAACACCTTCAGGCAGGCCACTCACCGAGGTACCCTGTATCGCCAGTTGCAAATGTGGCCATCCCATCGTTGCCGTCGTCTAATGGTTCATCTTCCGGGGACAGCGCTACTTCGTGCCAGTCGTAGTGGTGCGGCGGAACATCATCGACCTCTGGTCCGCCACCTGCGGCTTGGCCCTCATCTTGGACACCCAATCGCTTCAGAGCCAGCTCGATATCCACATCGGGATTGAGCGATCGGAGGAGCCTCTCCAAACGGGCACACCGGCCCTCGGCAGCCTCCAGGTTCTTCCGCGTCAGCGGTGTCCGGTCGGGCGGGCTCTCAAAGCTGCATGTCTTGCCGGTCCTGGCACAGAACGAACAAGGTTCGTTCCATGCCTTCCCACGGAGACATCGGGTCTTTCTCCTTTGGCAGTTGACGCAGGCTCGGGCCATCGTCGGATGGGAGCCGCCCGACGCCCCGTCTCGACGGTCAGGGGGGCGACGCTCCATATCGGACGCAGCAGGTAGGTGTGGTGCATGCGTACGTAGATTGCAGTGAGGCTCTGGGCGTAGCACAAGGAGAAGTTGCTTCGGATCGGGGGGCCCGCTCCGACATGACCATTGTCCACTCAGCCTCCATCGGTCCACTGTCGACCGACGTCCGATGGCTTAAGACTAGATCCCGGTCGCCACGAGTCATGGCACTGCCGTCATGGAATGTCACGCAATTCAGGGTACATGCTAGTTATGGTCTCGCCGTGCTGGCGGACATCGGGGATCCTAACCTTTGCACGCTCTTACTTTCGTGGCCAGGGATCCTCGATCTCTGCTTGCGCAATGTCTCGGTAGCTACTCGGCATCAAGATAATTATCGGATTCATAGAATGGCAAGCCCAGGACATTGAAACTTGGTGCAGAAAGGACAGGTCAGTTTGGCGAGCTTCGAAGGAGACGAGGGGGCGCAACTGCTCAATTAAACAAAGTCATGGTCGAGGAATCAAGCTCTTCGGTCCTCAATATGGCCCTGCCCTCGTCAGAACAGTGGTAGAGTGAATGGAGGTATTTTAGTGCCGCGCTGCTGGGATCCGCCCCTCCATGGAGACCACTCTGATCACTCTCGGGCCACCCGCGTCACCCTAGCCGTCATGATACGAGTAATCAACCTGCCTACCACCCTGCTCGTAGACCTAAAGCGGCGCGATGGGGTGACCGGCCGGGGGAGCATAATACGCAACTTTGGATGGATGGAGAGCCATCGGGGAGGATCCTCTCATGGCGTGCCACCAGGCCACCCTTGACCGGATGGACATCGGGCTCGATGCTATCTGCGAGATCCCCTCAGCACCTGGGATGGAGGCCGGAAAGCTCGTTCTTCTCAGGTAGCCCGATGCTTTTCAGTAGCTTTTCAAGCTTAAGTCCGCGGTGGAGCATTACAAGAGAATCGCGGAAATCAAGGTTTGCCAGGCGAGCAAGCATGCCGGCGTCCAGTTCGCCAGCGGACACAGAACCCCATTGATGCCCAACTTCACCACAGTCTTCCTAACGTCATTATCGACAACCTAACCGTTCAGGAGCCTATTTTCTTCGAACGCTACCTAAAAGTTATCAACCGGGCTACCGACATGTGTGGCCGTTCGAGACTGTAGAGACGCAGAGCAGTTTGAGAACCAGGCTGTCCGATGACTGGACGTACGTCTACATCGCGGTTGTCTGCATTTACTTGACAGTGAAGAGTCTCAAGAATGGTCCGATTTATCAAACGACCACGGGCGATCTTCCCCGGCTCAGGCGAAGTACCCTAGCCTGCCTCGGCGATGCTCGATCCCACAACCCAGCTTCTTTCATCCATCCTGCTGGTGTTTTGGCATGATTAAAATTAACATAACTCTCGAATTCATCCTGATGAATGTACAAGCAGCGCTGCTTCTATTTCGTGCTGACAGACTTCCCAAAAGTCTCCTGTACATCTGACGACTGAACGTCACTGAGTAGGATACATGAACTTAGAAATCGAAAGCAAGACCCAATAAAGCTCTGGGTGCCAGTACTGCGCTTACCAGATTTGATTCTAGACCATTTGCAACCGGGAACTGAGGTCATCGCATACCCTGCTTCGGCGGGGTCAAACCTCTGGGAACATTATTACGGACATGGATGGCTCAAGTTGCACCGGCAAACACCAAGCAGTCCCCCTTACTTCTCCGAGATCTTACGCCCGAGCCTACCTTACGGGGGCGGTTGGCCCCATCAGTTTCCATCGGAGCAGAGTCGCCCGACGCTATGGTTTTAGTGCTCCCCTGGGGAAGCGTACCCCAGGCTTCCCCATACCCCAGGGCCCACGCGCCTCGTGAGACATCTCTGCTCCGATGGAATGGTTTTCCAAAGTTCAGAAATCTGCTGATTTCACCCCCGTGTCGCATCAAATATATATGGCCCTTCACCCCCGCCGATGAGCGCATTCAACTCATGCCTCAACAGCTTTTTCATCACATGCATCAATAGTGCTTCTTGTCACGATGGATACCAAAGATTCTGACTCCCCCTCGGTCGACGCTGTCTCGACATCCGGCAAAGAACTTCGCGAGCTCGGAAACACCGAGGATGGCGAGGTCCTGGAGAGCAGATATGCGGGTAAGCTTGAACGAACGACCTGTCTGCTCTGTTGTGTGTTGGGGTGCTGATCGAGCCGTGCAGGTCTGTCGCGCTGGGCTTCGGTTAAGACGTTTCGAAATGCTGTGCTCTTCTGCATGATCCTGAACTGGGCAGCAATGAATGATGGTGTAAGTACCAGATAATGCCTTTGAAAGACTCCCCAGGCCTGATCCTGACGTCTCGTATAGTTCCAGCAGCAGGTTCCGGGAAACGTCATTCCGATGCCGGCGTTCATTCGCCAAATGGCTGATACCACTGTCAATGGCGAACCGGCCGTCAGCGCCAGGACTGTCTCTTTCTGGCAGGGCTTTGCCGAGATGACCAAAACCGTGGGCATGTTCGCTGGAGGGTGGTTTGCTGACCGCCTTGGCCGGAAGGGAGCCATGATTTCCGCCATTATCATCCTGTTCGGTGGCTCGACCGCTGAGATCACGGCTCACAACTGGCAGACCTGGCTGGTGGGCGCCATGCTCATCCGCCTGGGTGTCGGCCTGGCTCAGTCAGTTCTGGTCGTGTACATCTCGGAACTCTCCCCGCATCAGATCCGAGGCTTCATGATCGGTAGCTACCAGCTCTTCATCGGTCTGGGCCAGCTCATCTGCGCCGTTGCCACCCAGCTGGTGGTGACCCAGAGACCGACAGAATGGAAGCCCCTTATCGCTACCGAATATCTGTTCACCGGCGTCTTGGCCATCCTTATCTGGTTTGTCCCAGAGTCCCACATCTATTACGCTCGCAAGGGCGACCACGAGAAGGCGAAGCGATCCATGCTCAAGCTATACGGGTACGCCCCGGGCTACGACCTAGAGTACGAATACCGCGTTGTCCAGCACGGCATTCTCGCCGAGCAGGAGCTCAACCAGCACGGCAAGAGCAAGTTCTTCGAGATCTTCCAGGGACTTAACTGGCGCCGGACGTTGGCAGGCTGCGTCGGTATCTGCAGTCAGTGGGCGGCCGGTGCCCCTATTGTCTTCTCCTACTCGACATACTTCTTCGCCGTTGCTGGTCTCGAGAACCCCTTCCTCGTAACTATCATCACCTTTGTTCTGCTGATTGTCTCGATCTTCTGCGCCCTGATCGCATGCGAGCACATTGGACGCAGACCTCTTCTTATCGGGGGCTGTGTGCTCATGTTCCTTTTCAACATCGGGCTGGGTTCTACTGGGTTCTTCGAAGGGCGAGCTTCCGACAGAGCAGCTCTGGGATTCCTGTTGCTGTGGGTCATTAGCTACGGTCTCTCCGCCGGACCGATCGGCTTCGTTGCGGCTGGAGAAACTTCGACGCCTCGACTGAGAGCCCAGACAACCTCTTTCAACCTGGGCTGCTATGGTATTGGATTGTACGTCACCTTTGGCGCTTCCCCTTTATGCTTGGTCTGAATCATCTGACAATTTCCCAGTGTCATCTTCCAGTGGACCATCTCGTACATGATCAGCCCCGATGCTGCTGATCTCGGAGTCAAGGCGGTCTACGTGTGGGCCGGCATGCTGGTTCCCACGACAGTTCTCCTTTACTTGTATTACCCCGAAGTAAGTAATAAGCTTCGGCTCCTCGAATTGGGCATGCTGACAAGATGAATAGACCTACGGCCGCACCTACTGGGAGCTCGATGAGCTCTACGAGCGCAAGATCCCTGCTTGGAAGTTCAAGAGCACGCCCACCCTTGCCGAGAACAGAGGTTTCAAGAAGCATAAAGGGGCGGTGGCCGCGAATTCTGCTCCCATGGAGCAGTCCACCGTGTGATAGGCTCGGCAGAGATTCAAGCCAAGAAGCCTCTTCAAGCTTCATGGCGGGTTTAGGTACCATGAGCAATCTCCTTATGAGCACTCAGTAGTTCGCTTTGAAATGGAACAGCTTCGATCTTTACACACATTTGAAGTCGTGAGCCTGTCGAGAAAAAGCCGTGACCATGAAGGAAGGCTCATAGCCGCCGTGTGGATCTTCAATTGTGTTAATGTTGGCAATGGTCGGTTCACAATTTGTACTCTTCCAGGGCCGCCGTGCACCACGTATACAGAGGGCTTTGGACTCGGTCGAGTGATGAGTCGCGTACGTCAACCCAGATCTGGCATTTCCCTGCGAATCGTGGAACAATTTGCCATCTTGTTCCTCTCAGATCAGACTTCATCATGGTACTGCAATGACTACGGCGCTGCTTTCGTGTCGGGCGACTGTTCCCCGTCTGCCCCGCGAGGGGCCCCGGGTTGGGGTCCATCGGCGGAGCACTGTTGCCGACTGGGCCACGCGCAGCCTGAACCAACGCCGCCCCGTCCGACAACTAGCATGGTCCGTTCCACAGGCTAACTTTTCAGGGGTCTTCCATCATTGAAGGAGTTTGAGACGACCATGTGGCTCCAGGGAGAACATCAGTTGATTATGCGCACATCGGGCTCTATCAAATTACGCCGAATCAGGTCACCATTCGGTAGATCATTTGCTTCCACCCGAGATATCGCTTCTTCCCTGGTGCTTGAAATGCCTGCAGCCAGATGTCTAACCACCAGCCGCTCCCTCGCGATGTCAGAGGGCACATCGACGAACCACCTTTGCGCGTATTAGCGACAACCACGCGGACAGACATGAAAGCTCAGTATGATGAGCTAAGAGTGCAGACGTACTTCTCCTGAGCGAGGCTCGCAATTTCGCTCCAGGGTTCTTGCGAGAACAGGGTGTAATTGCCCTCGACAACCACGGCCCTACATCTGGAGCTGAGAGCAGTGGCATCGGGGACCGGATCACCCACGGCATGATCGAAACCGGGTGCGGTGATTTCATATTCGGACTCGGTGCCCTCTGTGACGGGCATCTGCTTCAAGCGTCTGACCAGCTCGACGAATCTTTGGGCGTCGAACGTGAACGGGGCACCTCGTCTTCGGAATGCTTCGTCGGGATCGCTGAACGTAGATAGGGTGGCTTTGGTGTAGTGGAAGCCATCCTGGATGGTGAAAAGGTTAACGACTCATATGATCTCCCGATCAAACGAAGTGAGGAAAAGACGCACCATTGGCAGAACTGCCACGTCGTTTATGCCGTCTTGTGAGAGTTTTGAGATGAGGGCCGAAGAAACAGTGGACTTTCCCGAACCCGGAACCCCGGCCAAGGCGAAGATGATGCGCGTCTTCTTCTCAGACTTCTTCTGGGCCTGTAGTAGACTTTCCACTCGCTCAGCTAAAGTCGCGATGGTGTCGCTCAGGTCAAGTGGCGGCGCCATGGTGTTTGGTTCCTGACTGCACACCAAAATCCGGCAGGGAACGCTCGCAGCTGTATACTTAAGCGGCAGGACTCCTTTGAAGCTCGTTGACGCAGCGCCAGGCCCGCCAAAGGCTCCGCCAGGGGCGTTGGGGATTGCTAAAGTCGGCCCGGTCTAGTGCTGTAGCTCCGCCCACATCGGTCCAGAGTGCTCCGACGCGGGGTGCTTCGGGCGGGACTGATTTTTGCGTCAGGGTCTCTCATTAATAACGAAGACGACGCAATAGGAAGAAGAGTAACCTCTGCGATTTCAACATTTTCGTTTTCATTTCTCTACTCTCGGTTTCTAGGAGGATACACACCTTTGACGTTTCCAACATGTCTATGACGTTCGAGAACTGCGCTGAGGTCCGCGCTGGCTTCCCTCGCCCCTTTCCCAACACGCCCAGCAATGTGCTTGAGCAGCTGAGCATGAAGGGGAAGGTGGCTGTCGTCACCGGCGCAGCTGATGGCATTGGGTTGGCCGTGTCCGAGGGCCTCGCCGAAGTAGGGGCCAGTGTCGCCATGCTCTACAACTCGTGAGTTTTACCAACCGTGCGACATTGCCTTCAAGGCTAATGCGCCGCGAATTCAGAAATGATGCCGCGATCCAAAGAGCAAAGAGCCTGTCCGAGACGCATGGGGTCAAGACTGCCGCGTACAAAGTTGACGGTGAGTCTGCGCATCCAGCGACGTAGGGTGATGCAGGTAGCTGACATTCGCAGTATCCGACGAGACGGCGGTTCAGGATGCGATCAAGAAGATCGCCAGTGACTTTGGCCGAATTGACGTGTTCATCGCCAATGCAGGTATGCTGAGGACGCGCCTCACCACTCGACCTGATTTCTGACCTCACAACAGGCATGGCCATATCGAAACCCATCCTCGAGCAGACCCTCGATGAATACCGCAAGCAAATGTCTGTCAATGGTACGTGTTCCCATTATCCACGGCAGTAGGGGTGGATGCAGGACTGACTCGATCCTTTCCACAGTTGACGGCGTCGTCTTCGCCGCCAAATACGTCGGCGAGGTGTTCAAGAGCCAGGGCTTCGGCAACCTCATCATCACCTCCAGCATGAGCGCCCACATCGTTAACGTCCCTACCGATCAACCCGTCTACAACGCCACCAAGGCGTTCGTGACACACTTTGGAAAGTCTCTGGCTCGGGAATGGCGCGAGTTTGCGAGAGTGAACATCGTGTCCCCTGGCTTCTTTGACACCAAGATGGGAGCTAGCCCCCTGGCTATCAACGAGGCCTACCGCATGTCCGCGTTCGGCAGGCAGGGACACGTCAAGGAGATCAAGGGTCTTTACGTCTACTTAGCTAGCGATTGCTCGACTTATATGACCGGCAGCGACATCCTCATTGACGGCGGCTACGTCCTGCCGTGAGGAAGAGACGCGCGGTGGAAGACTAGTACAATGATATGAATAGAACCTCATTCATAGACACGTTTCCAATTCATGACTTGGAGCCTACAGGTTTTACTGCTAGAACGTGAGGCGAGAGTCATCTGAAACCGTGCTGATTGTCATCCATCTCAAAGAAATGCCTTTCCTCAGCTGATCCTTACCCCGAACCGTTTCCCCTTCACGTGTCAACCTGCATACGAAGTGCCCCATAGCAGCGCTCGCTCTTTTGTGGAAGAGATCGCTGGACCCCTCATGCAGAACCACAGTAGTAGACATCCACCACACATCCCGTCGGAGTTCTGTACGCCGACGGACTGACGTATTGGTAACAAGGCCATCGGGGAGTTCCACTCCGCCAGCGCCAGGCGGCCCGCCTAGACCCTCCAGACGCGCCAGCACCTCGGTCCTGTAGCTCGGTGCTGTGGGTAGCTCCAATGTCGCCGTGCATATGCATCTGGTCAATTATCGGGATGCTGCACCCCGATGTCAAGAGACTAATGAGCAGAACTACAGCTCCTAGACTGCTTCTTAAGAAAACAGTCCTGGGAAGTCCTTTCAGAACCACATGCACTTTCGTCTTACATCCGTCTGTTCTCGTCTCGCACCTACCCCCGAAGCTCGCATCACCAGCGCAGAACCACCATGACCGTCCCCGCCGAACTACCAGGGCGCGACGCTCTGGCAGCCCGCTCGATCCCTTCGATGATCTTCAGCGACGGTAGCGCAGCGTCTCTTACACCCCCGCCTGCCACCGTCAGGCATGCCGACCCCGCCGCGGCATCCCGAGAAAGGTTCTCGGTGCAAGGAAACGCAGTCGTCACTGGGGGCGCAGGCACGCTAGGCTTGACATCCTGCGAGGCCCTCTTAGACCACGGGCTCCAGGGCCTCATGATTTTCGACGCGAATATCGAAGACAGCAAGGAAGCCATCGCGCGACTCCGGGCCAAGTTTCCAGCCACCCAGATCCTGGCCCGGAAAGTCGACGTCACGGATGAGACGGGCGTCAACAATGCCATGGAGGAAACCGTCCGCCTTCTCGGCTCCGTGGACCACGTCGTGTGCTTCGTCGGCGTCGTCGGCTGCGTCGAGTCTCTCGAGATGCCGATTTCACAGTGGAGAAAGGTCCTGGACATCAACACCACGGGGTCGTTCATCTGCGCTCAAGCCGGAGCGCGGCAGATGGTCAAGCAGGGAACCAAAGGGTCCATCACCTTCATCGCGTCCATCTCTGGCCACCGGGTCAACTACCCCCAGCCCCAAGCCGCATACAACGTCAGCAAGTCGGCACTTCTGATGCTCAAGAGCTGTCTGGCGGCGGAGTGGGCAAGATACGGTATCAGGACGAACAGCATCAGCCCCGGTTACATGGACACGATCCTCAACGAAGGAGACGGAATAGCCTGGCACCGCAAGATTTGGGCCGAGAGGAACCCGACTGGAAGGATGGGGTCTCCCTCGGAATTGACGGGTACGGTCGTGCTCTTGGCCAGCAGCGCGGGCAGTTACATAAACGGCGCAGATATCGTCGTTGACGGAGGCGGAATCGTGGTCTGACGAGGCTCTGCAGAGACTGCAAGATATAAATATAAACTTGGTAGCATCAGCTTGCACATCATAGATCCGTTTACAAGCTTGCTGCATGTGCCTGGTCCGGCTTCCATGTCGGTGCTCAATTCGAGCCACAATACCCGGACAAAAATAGAAAAAGCCAACTTTTCAGCAGGGGCAAGTCAAGCAAAAGAAATCTTACCGTATGAATGGATCCTGTATTACCAAGAAGCCGTTCTCCTTGTGGCACACACCCGCCGACTAAGCTTCCGAAGTCCTTCAGAGTCCGAACCTATTTCCAGCCCAGAGTCTTTCCCAGAAAGATGCTTCAAGAGTACAACATACGTTCATATATGGACACCAAATTTAAAACCCTTCCAGTCTTTAGGGACCGAGGGCTTATGAGTCCAGCATTCTATTTGCAGACACTGTTGGGCACAAGGTGAGAGTACAACTCAGCTCTGCCCTTTTATATCATTAAGTTGGGCTGTCGGGCAGTTATATACTTATAGATCCGACAGTGAGCCTTTCCAGAGCGTGGGATCAAGCTGTTCTAGGGTTGAGGAGCTCGGTTCCGCCCCGTTGTCAGCCGGTCTTCGGCCTAGAGAGAGGGTTTTCGTGTTGAAGAGAAATCGAAAGTTCGAATCCAGCTTTTGCGGTCTTGGTAGGGAGTAATGAATTGACAATAATGTCTGACTTCGCATTGCAAGCTTTTTGGGATGCTGGGTCTGGCTTGAAGTTGGGTGCCCGTTCACCCATCAGATGAGCGGGAGGCCTCAAGAGACAAGTCGCCTTGAATCCATGCCGCTCTTTGGAAGCATAGAAATGAATATCAAATTTTCATGTCAAGAGTATGTGACCTGCCGGGAAGTCCAAGGGCCGTCTCGGGCCTCCTGAACTCATGCCGAGTCCGTGGTCTCCGGTTCCGGAGCCGATGGCCAACCACATCAAAGCCCAGAGCAATGAAGCGATCAAAATGTCACCATATATGTAAAAAGTTGCCGAGATGAGAATCAATGTGCGATATCCAGTCACCGATTCGGTGTTGTTTGCTTGGCACACCAGGAAGGATACTGATCTCTGCATTGCATGCTTGTTGTTAAAGGGCGTGGCCCTCCCCACGCCTTGCAAGCCTCTTCACACCCATTAAAACATGTTTTGCATCCCGTTTCATTAAAAGATAATTTGCAAAGGTCATTCCTATGATACCTCAACACTCTATCACAAGCAACAATGGTCGCCCGTACGGAACCAAACGAGCAGGCCGGATCATCGACCGAGCCGCCGGTTGGGGATCCAATTCTCATGGCCGATCAAGAGGCCGGTCCAACAGAAGCCCAAGAGAAAGTCGAAGACACTGAGGAAAACGGAGAGCCTCTGATGCCTTTGGAAACGGGCTTTCTCGCCTGGTCGCAGGTCCTGGCCGGGATGCTGGGAAATTGCATGGCCTGGGGCAATCCCACGACCTTCGGCGTCTACCAGCTTCACTACGAAGAGACGCTTCACCTCCCATCGTCGCAGGTCAGCTGGATAGGCAGTGTCCAGATTTTCATCATCTTCCTTCTCTGCGCAGTATCAGGCAGGCTCGCCGACGCCGGCTATGCGAGAACAACAGTATGCGCCGGCACGTTCTTGTCCGTCTTTGGCATCTTCATGACCAGCCTGGCAACGGAGTACTGGCAGATCTTCCTGGCCCAGGGAGTTTGTACGGGCATTGGCCTTGGTCTTGTGTTCATGCCCTGCGTCAGCGTCATCAGCTCGTACTTCTACAAGCGACGACCATTCGTTCTCGCCGTTGCTGCCACAGGTTCAGGTTTCGGCGCGGTCGCATTCCCAGCTCTCGTTCAGTATCTGACCCCGGTCATCGGATTCCCATGGGCTGTCAGATGCCACGCCTTTCTGGCACTTCTTGTTGCTGGTTCGGAGTGCCTCCTCCTTCGACCTCGTCTCGCAGGCCGAAAGAGGGGCGCGCTCTTCGAATGGGATGCCTTCACGGAGCCATCCTTCTTTCTCTTCTCGGCCGGAACTTTCCTCTACTTCTGGGTGCTATTTTTTGGGTACTTTTATGTGAGTCAAAGGCCACTTTGGAGATGTTTCAAGGCTCCCATGCTGACAGCAAAGATCAACACGTACGCCAGGAACATCATCGGATTTGACGTAACATCCTCGGTGCAACTCCTCCTGATCACCAACGCCGTGGGCATCCCAGTTCGACCCATCGCAGGCTGGCTGGCCAACAATGTCGTGGGGCCCATCAACACCTACGTTCTCTCCATGTTCGTCTTCTGCTCCATGCAGTTCGCCTGGATGGGCGTGCAAGACCGCGCCAGGATGTATGCCTTTGCCGTCTTCTACGGCATCGCGGGTGCCGTAACGCAAGGGATCTTCATCGGCGCCCTAGCCAGCTTGACCAAAGACCCAGCCAAGATGGGTGCTCGATCTGGGATTGTTTACCTGGTCTCTGCGTTTGCGACGATGGCCGGGCCTCCAACTGCAGGAGCCATCATCGACAGGTCCGGTGGCGACTACTTCTGGGCGCAGGTTTGGGCTGGCATCGTGGTCGCCTTGGCTGCTGGGTGCTTGGCTGCGTCAAGATATTGGACGACTGGGCTGGTATGGCGTGTGAAGGTTTAGGTGCTAGTTGCCGATGTACAATGCTAGGGTCCCTTCTCGATACGAAGCTGGCGTTGTGTATTGGGTTGAAAGCCCTAGAGCCGTCAGGCGCCCGAGGCAGTGGGCCAATTCGGGGCCTCCGCCTGGTGGTTGCACTGGTCGCTCGCTTCAAGCCTGTATGTGGGTGAGGTCATTCCGCCTCCGGCTCGCCGGAGCCCCCGGGCGAGGCCAACGGCACGCCACCAGCGTCGAGCGAGGGCTTCCTGGCCAAACACGGAAATCATCCAGGCTTTACTCCTTTGATTTACTGAAAAGGCAAATTGCTAGTTAATTCAACACATCGCGCATCTTTTTCTCATTGCGTCAACCAACTCGCTCAACAACCTGCTGCCTCCAGTGGCACTACCACCTCTGTGGCCACAACTCACTTTCAAGGAAACTTGCAAAGTTATGGTATGAACCGCCTGTATTTGATCTGGTGTCACGGGAGTCACCAAAAAGTGACTTTCCGTGAGCGCTATGTACAATTTTACCACTCGCCCGCGAGAACCTTGCCCTGGCTGGTGGTTTGGGTTTGAGTGTTCGTCCAAGAGCAAGGTCTTTAAAGGCACTGGTGGTAGTGGTCGTTGATGACGGTGCACCTGAAGGGGGCAACACAGCCGGTAGGGCCGCTGTGGCCGATGCCACCGCACTGCTGCCACTGGCCAGCGCCACCGGGGGTGGGAGGCTGGTTGGTAGTGGTAGGGGGAGGGGGAGGCGGCTGAGTGGTAGTAGTAGGCGGCTGGGGGTTGGGAGTGGTAGGGGGGTTGCCTGGAGGAGTTCATTGTCAGTGTGTTCCATGTCGTCAAGAGTTGGTCTCTCTGAACTTACTGCCGCCACCGCAGGTAAAGACGCGAGGTCCAGGAATTGTATATGAAGTGACGGGCGGGTAGTATCGAAAGGAGGGTCAGCGAGCGTCAGAAATGGTATAGATAAGTACTTACATGTTGACTCTAACACCGGGGTCGGTGCCCTATGCGTATAGGGTCAGGAGGTGGCCGATATGATCTTGGGGGCGGACTTACAGAGTAGGCGCCAGGGAAGCTGACGGTGGAGGGGTTGGCAGTGCCAGTGCCGCCAACGACGTTGATCTGAGCGCACTCCATCTAAAAATACGTTCAGTCATGCTGTGTGTGGTTGGGATATGGAGCGTTGTTCCTTACGTAGAACTGGGCGCCGGGGTACTGGGCGGCACCGTGGAGGGCGATCATCTCCGCACGGAGAAGGTACTGGCCCGGAGCAATGCACTCGGGAATGCGGATGGTGTGGCGGCCCTGGCCGTTGATGACCTTCTCGGTGCCCCAGACGCCGTTGTTGAAGCCATCTTCCTGGATCTTGAACCAGCCGCCGCCAACACCGGAGTCGCTGGCGGCGTTGTTGACCTTCTTGAGGTAGGCCAGGGTAGGTCCCTTGTGGGTGCTGTCCATGATATCGTTGGGGGCAGAGCCAGTCGAGCTCAGCATGTAGCGCCAGATGGCAGTGACATCCTGGCCGGCCTGGACTGTGATGATGGTCGAGGTCGGAGAGGTAGGGTTAGGGGGGCCGTTGCAGGCCATGGAGTTGGAGGTGGCATCCTCGATGGGACCGTTGTAGGAGGGGATACGGACACCGTTGCCCTGGCCGTGGTTGGTGCTGCCGACCTGGAGGGAGGTGAAGATGGTGTGGGCGGAGGCCAGCGAGGCCGACAGGATGGGAAGCAAGACCTTCATGGTTGCTGTGCTTGGACTACTACCGCGGGAAGTCTATGATCTCTCTGGATGAAGAGAAGAGAGGACTATCAGAGGAGTGGCGGCATCGGTCAGTGTTTTATACATGTACACTGAGCGCGGGATGCTACCCACACTGCGAAATGCCACCCTCTGGCTCACCTTCAGTCAGATTGACCCAAGACTCCGTCGGGACCGTGAGCGACTTGCTCCATCTGGCCGGCTTCCTTGGTTTCGCCCTCCTTAATCAGGAACGATACCCGTAAATCCTAGCCCGAAGCCTCGAAGCACACACTTTTATGGCTGGGCCACCTGTCTGTGCCCAGATGACCAGACACGTGAGCGAAACGTAAATGAAATATTTCCGAAGGGGGACCGTTGATCCGGCTGGTTCCATACGGAGACGGAGGTTGAGGCTCCGCGAGACGAGCCTTGGTGGCTGCGGGGTGCATCCCTTTGCCGGCTGGCGTGCTGACCAGTGATTACGGGGTAACACGCGCGAGCTGATGATGAGCGATAAAGGTGTCCCAATTCCCAGATGACCTATCATCTTCTCTCCGTGGGCGCCGGTGCCCGGCGTTACTATCGTGCAGTCCATTGGCGCCCTTGGCGGGAGGTTCACGAGATCCCCAGCTTTCTCACAGCTATTTCTCGTAGCGTAGCATCGTGGCGATGTCTGGCTGCAGAAACTTAGCCGTACCAAGTTTACAAGCCCGCGACATGGCATCGGCCCGGCAGCCGAGGGTGGCATTGCTTAGAAGATATCCGACTTCGAAAAAGTGATAGGCCTGCCAGACAGGCGGATTCGATGGTCGATGAGATTGATGCCATCGCCTCTTAATATCCACGTGGATTAGCTACGTCAGGATCGTTAATCTCCCAGTATCTTGCAGTTTTGAACCCGTGGAAACGGAAAGGCAACCAGAGAAAACAAGGCCGGTAGGTACCCTATAACTCATCCGGTATGAGTGGAAACACCAAGGATGGCTGTGCAGAGACCCCACGAACGGGATCATCAGGGTTTCCAGCCTTTCTCCGGCTCCCAAAGAGTTTATGGGAATGATGACCCGAAAAGGAAGGAGGGAATCATGCCCAATACGGACCGCGGACTCCTGGCTGGCGAACGGAGTCCACGAATGTGATATGCTGGGTGTACCAGAGCTGTCACCTACGGAGCCCGCACCCAGGTCAACCAGTCAGAGACAGAGTCTCTTGTAACGGCGAGGGAATGACCTCAAATATTAGATTGCCACAGCCGCCCGCTTGGCTCTCGCCCGACGGTCGAGATATGGCTTTTCCGGACTTTTTAGCCAGTTACCGCCAACAACGGCATGAACATTAAGAAAGATAAGAACGTCGTCAAGAAAACGTTCTAGACTTGAAACTTGGCTGAAAGATCAGCGGTGTCCCCGGTGGCGATCGATCTGACCGATATTGTGCCAAGTTGATCAGCACGAGGACAGGAGTCGAGACCGGCCTGCCGGGAGAATCGAGACGACGATCACGACACACGTCTAAGCCTCTGAGAATTGAGATTTCCTCTCGAATATTCTGCAAGAAATCTAGATGAGTCCCCACCGAACAGGCCAACATTTCGAATGGGAGCCAACTCAACTGCAGTGCAAGGCAACGCATATGTTTCTCACATCATGCATCGATATCGGTCACTCTTTCAAATGAAGAATGATTCAAAATGATTCAGAATTAAATATTGTAAATCAAGGCTCGGCCGCTGACGTGGACCTCACTTCCCCGTGGCGGTCCTCCGCAGCGACTCGGGGTCCTCGTCTATCACGCCCTCCTCGCCCCCTGACCTCGGAGGCGCCGGCTCCGCCCTTCCCACAATCTCGGAGCTCCTGAAAACGAAAAGAACAATCAAAAGCGAAACTCCTACAAATGCAAAGTTGGTCCACTGACCCGCGCGAAGACCTTGCAGCGACGGCCCGTCCCATTCCTCCATGTTGCCGACCTTCTGGACGGTGACGCCCCTGGCCTCCGCCATGACGCCCGTCTGCACCGCCGTCGCGACCGCGAGTCCCACCGCTCGGCCTATCTGCCCGATGGCGTTGATAAGGGCACCTCCGACGGCCTGATCTTCCTGGGGCAGTGTCTTCGAGGTGAAGAGGGTCAGGGACGGCCAGGTCGTGTCGGCACCGATAACACCGAGGATCATGGCGGGGAATCCGTAGGCAAAATAGGTCGTCGTCGGCGGAATCGGCGTGGAGAATAGCAGAGCGGCAATCGCCATGGTAACGTGGCCACAGACCAGGAGCAGATACGTCGGGACCCGCGAGAGCAGAAGCGCGACGATGAACGCGGTGATCAGGCCGGCAACGCCCGTAGGGATGAATCGCAGCGTGGTCTGGAGGGCAGAGAGGCCCTGGTAGTCCTGGAAGAAGTAGGTCGCGTAGATGAGGAAGTTGTTGAACGAGGCGAAGAAGAGCGCCATGATGAGCATCGCGGCGGTGAAGCGCTTGTTCTTGAACAGAGACACCTTCATCAGTGGCGGCCGCTCGCCTTTCTTCTCGAGATGGTGCTGCCAGAAGGAGAAAACGGCGAGGATGATCACCGATACGACGATGACGACGGGGATGTGCGGCTTGTTCCAGCCGACAACGTTGCCTTCTGTCAGGGCATAGAGAAGTGCGAGGAGGCCAACGGTCACGAGGAATCCTCCAAGCCAGTCGATAGACCTCTTGTATCGATTCGCCGCGTCGTCTGCAACCTCGTCTACGCCGTCCGGTCGCGGGGCTGCTCGGGCCTTTGCCCGAGGAATGACGAAGAGGCCAGCTGCGGCAACGATGCCTCCGAGAATAGCCTTGACGCCGAAGACCCATCTCCAGTGCAGATACTCGGCGATGAAACCAGCCATAAGGTTTCCGAAGACGCTTCCGAGCGGAGCGCCCGCCGCATATGCGCTGAAGGCGTAGTTCTTGGCCTTCCCTGGTGCGAAGGTCGTGCCCAAGATGCCAATGGCGGCGGGCACGTTGGCAGCGGCAGCAAGACCGTGGAGGCCGCGGAAGAGGTTGAAGGCGATCTCATTAGGAACGAATGCGTTCGCGATGGTGACGACTGCGGCCCAGGCCGAGCCAAGGATGAAGATGTTTCTCTTGCCGTGAATGTCGGCAATCCGACCCCAGAGGAGGAGGAAGCAACCAAATGCCAGAGAGTACGCAGAAATGATCCATTGCAAGCGCGATTCCGGGATGCTGAGAGTTTCACCGATCGCGGGGAGGATGATGACGACGGCTTGAAGGGATGCGGTCTATCAATCTCTGGTCAGTCTCCGAGGCCCTCCTCGAGCAGATTCACAACCCACATTCATGAAGCTGGCTCCCGTCAAGGTAGCCACGAGCGCGATCTGTCTTGCTTTGGTGAGGCGAATGCCTGGATTCGAGCTGTCCTCGGCAGCTGGCTCAGGGGCATCTTGGCTCTCAGCCTGGGCAATCCCTTCATTCTGAGGTGCTCGGACGGTCGAATCCTTCTCCGAGATGGTCGTGATATCCGGCGGCGAACGTGTTACTGTGTCGGCGACGGTCTTCTCATGGTGAGAGTTGCTCATGGTTGTTGGCTGGGCTCTTGGTCGACGATGCTGGCCAGTCGCCTATGCCTCTCTTCGCCAACTTGAGTCTCGGCTATGCGACAAGGACTTCTTTTTATCAATCCCGAGCAGATCGATTATCGACGGCGCCGACGTGTGTGCCGGCCGATCGCCCGCCCCGATACTCGGGGGCATTTATCAGCAGCAACCATTCCCTTCGCAGTCTAGACCGAGCACGCCAGGCAAGGTTGTTCTTCGACCAGGGACAGCCACCAACCAAGGGCCGGCAACTGGCTCGGCTGTTGAGCACAAGCCTCCGAAGCTGCGCCCTGGCCCACTGACAAATGCTGCCACAGACGGGACGGCCGTGGCTCATGGGCATTGCAGAAGGTGACTCTCAACAAGATGTGTAAGCTCCGAGCACTTATCAGATCTCGAACCGCGTACAGCGCAGAATGGAGACGTTTTGGGGAGGTGGATGGCATCGCAGCTTAGCAAGACGACTCTCCAATTCGGATGGCGACAGTGAGGCCAGCTCTCCATGTTCAACACCCCTGCCCAGATCCAGTCTGGCGCTGGTGATCCTTGATCCCTCCCTTCTTGGGGGCGGCTGTTTGAGGACACAAATCTTCTTGCCGAACAGGCAGCGATGTGAGGATGCCAGATCACAACAGGACAGATCGATCATCTAGATGATCGCATCCGACACTGATAACTGCCAGATCTTCCTGGTCGCGACCGTCCTCATTTGCCGGTGAACATTGATCGCCAACATAGACCGTGAACACAGGCACCCTCATCAATCGACAACATGAGGCGAGTCTTCCTTCTTGTCTTTTCCTTACTCCCCGCCATAGCATGGGCGCATCCGGACCCCTGGGCTCCGGGCCAGCCATGCCCCGTCGACATTCATACCCTGGTGCCTCAATCAGGTGCCTTTCCCACCATGAAAGGCGTTCACGAAGCGCTGCTAACTTGCCCCGACATCAAATCGCTGCATCTCCGCGTCGCCGGCTTGGGCTGTTCGGAGTGGCCAGACCGCTGGAGCTTCCCTCTTTCGCTTCTCTCAACCGACAAATATCTTCCGTCCCTCGAGTCGTTGTCACTCGAAGGGTACCGCTTTGATGACAAGGAATGGGGCGTTGTTGGGCATCTGGTCGATGGACCTTCTCTGCCATCCTTCGAGAAGGTCAACTTCGATCAAGAGTACTGGACCATACATTTGGGCGAGAGTCTTGAGAGCTGGTTCAACATCTGGTCCTGGAGACTTTCGGATCCCCTTCGATGGTACAAGCATACCCAGCTTTCCGTTGCTGAGAGGGAACGAAGCAACCTCGACCTCCTCCTTCAAAGCATGGACTTCTCCCAGGTTCGTGACCTAGCCGTCAAAGACTCATGCTGGAACGCACCAGAGGACGCCGGCCTGCTGCGATGGGCCGAGGCTTTGCCCTCCATCCAGAGCTTGGCAGTCTCGGGGTCTTGGGATTGTCGATTCAGAGAAACGAAGAATGACGAGGGCGTAAGCGCCCCATCCCACGTGCCGAACTTCGTCGCTGCGTTGCCTTCGACGGGACTGACGAACCTCACATGGGTGAATGGAGGTACATGCGCTCCCGATGTCCTCGACTCAGTTCTGAATCGCCATGGCCCCTCCCTAACAGCCCTGGAGTGGCGCCACGACGAGTTCACATGGAAGAACAGGCCAGTCTTCACAACAGAGGCGCTGAAGGCTTTGGGCAATCGAGCGCCAAACCTCCAAAGCCTCACCATCGACCTGAATCAAGACGACACATGGCCCACCGACGAGCTCGAAGCCATCGCCAAAGGCATGCCGAACCTGACAGACCTGACGGTCTACCTCCGACTTGCCAGCGATCTAGGCTGGGCGGCGAACAACGCATCATACCACCGCTACAACTACGACCTGATGAAGCAATACGAGGCGACCTACGGAGGCAAAGATCTGCATCCGCCCCTCAGGCTCAGGACCGTCCATGCCAAGAACCTGTTCAAGACTCTGCAGGCCTCCAAGGCCGGCGATTCTTTCCAAACTGTGCAATTCCGCGTTGGAGACTGGACTAGGCCATGGGACGGCCCTATGACGATCGGGGACGGAATATTTGAGCAAACTAGGGAGTGGTACATCTGCTCCAAGATGCGGGACGACGGAATACCCAAGGGCAAGGGCGAGGATGTTTGCGAATACCACAAGATCGACGAGGACTGGTGGTAGTTTCATTCCGACGGTTTGGAACAGAGCGTGGGCTATATTTAGAGCCAGCCAAGAATGGAACCATTCGGATATTGAGTGTCTATGAACTCGCGGGAGCAGCCGCCTTCTCTCGACGTAGTAGTCATCCAAGGTGAGCCGATGGGTCTTATGTGATCCTGGGCAAAGGCCACCTCCCTCCCGGGGGATATCGGGCCACATGCGTGCGCGTAAGCTTCACATTCTGAGGTTGGGTATTCTGACAAGTAAGACACACTCTGTATGACACCTTAAGTCCGAGGCTGTGACACTGACATGCTGACAAGGCCCCAGGGTTACATTAGCACCCAATTTTCCTACCACAGCCCGCCGGTAAGCTGACAACCTCCTTTAATCCCGGATGATACGGGTGTTGGAATATAAAGCTGGGAGTTCTAGCATGTCATATTGAAATGAGCACAAGTCTTCCTCTCGAATCTGAATCAAGCCGTCTTGCCAGACAGACCTCCATCAGCCAGCTCTTCCTCTATCTCCTATCATGACGTTGCCCAAGCCAGATCTCTCCCGGATTCGGGAGTTCCACAAGCTATCGAAGACAACCCTTGGCCCTCAAGATGCCAACGGCAATCAGGCATATTTCCGGCGCTCATTGGGGACCTCAAGCAGAGCACTGGAGGTGTTCTTGCTCGAGCTTCGAAACACGCTGCCCGAGCACCGCCGCCCCTTCATTGTCAACCTCAACGGCGACGGTGCCATTCTCATCTCCATTCCACGGCCTCTGGCGGAAGCCGAAGCCGTGAACAAGGCCTTCTACTACATCGTGACGGACCCGTGGCTTACCGGGCCCGCGCACTTTTTCGATGCCCCCGACTTCATCATCAGCCTCCGGCATCTGGAGCCTGAAGCATATCGCAGCATTGGGGCGGTTGAGCTTCTCATCAGGGCCATCGAGAATGCCACGCTTGGGCACACTGACAACTGGGTGGCACCCGATGGCCCTGATGGACATGTCCGGTCGGCGATCGATGCAATCATCGTCTCGAACCAGCTTGCTGACCACGCCCATCGCCCAACCCTCCAGGTGGCCGATGACCAGACGCCCATCCTGGCCGCCGGGGATGCCGTTCCCATTCTGAAATCATGGGACCACTTTGAAAACATCTGGCCGATTCCCAACCTGAATGTCGGAAACAAGTCCCCATTGCCCCCTTGGCTCAACGTCATGCGTCTTCCTGCAGGACAACAAGAAGTCAGCCATGGTATTCTCATCTCATGGACCTCAAAACCCACCGGCCGCCCTGAAGCCATCCTCTATGCCCCTCATGGCGTCGCTCTGGAGACTGTGGAGCCCGTTCTCGTCGGGTCCCCGACGCTCCAGCTGCTGGCGCTGCTGCATCCCGTTAACGAGACCACCACTGAAGGGGGGCCGGATTCTCTTGGCGTGGAGACGGGCCTGGAGCTGTACCGGGGGATAGCAGCAAAGTACTGGGTGCAGATCCACGACCCGGACATGCAGAGGACTGGCCTTTTGGCGCCTTTCCAAGAGTTCAGGGAGAGATCGCTAGACGAGGCTCTGGAAGCGAATCCTGGTCCCAGGCCAACGTTCCGAGAGAGGGCCAATGGAGATATTTTTGTACTGGCGTAGAGAATAGTGAGCAAGTAATGAACAAGTTCCCGGAAACTCAGCCTGACCCGAGCACGAATTTCCTGCCACTGTCGTCCGTATTATCACTGATAGCTCAGGCATGTCATGAAACAATGTTTCGCTCCATCGAGAGTCCTCAAACCTGGGTGCACAACGCACCCTCGGTGCTGCTGTCCAGGCGGCTGAAGAGACCAATCATCTTATGCAGCTGGGTTGTCACGGGACCTTGTCCCATCGGGGTCCTCGCCGAGGATGAGCCTCTGCGGCGCCTCGCCTTTAAGAACTGAATCTGTGTTAAATTATTCTAAGGCCTAATAGAATGTATTTCCAAGGTGGCCTCTAACTTCCAGAGCTGTTTTCTTGCAGGAAAGCACCTCTATTGCAAATTCTCGCCTCGTTTTGACCCAGTGCTTCCGATTGTCGCGGTTGGCAGGGGTTAAGCCGGCGATATACACGCCGGCTTCCAACATCGAGCATATCTCTCCTGTGTAAATGACCTTGACAGTCGCTCAAGAATGTCCCTGCCTACACTTCTCTTCCAAAGTTTTCAGGCCTCACCTGGAAGTTTAGGTCCCCGGCATCTTAGCCGCCAACATTCCATTCGGTGTGGCAGATACCCCGAGATACTCCGACCTCCGATGCCAGCCACCCAAGGGCTGCCAATTCCACCATTAAACCCTTGCGGCGGCGCTCGAGCACATCTGTTTTCCACCGCCGTGACTGGCCCGCGTCTGGACGGGCATATAAGAGCCCGGTCACCTGGACAATCTACCAGCCCAAGCTGCTTTAGCTTTGTGGTCTCGACGCCTTCGGAGGAGGGGAAGGATTTCTGATTGGTGATGTCTCTCCTTCTAGCCAGTGTCACGCGGGTCGTTATTTTAGGAATGCATTACCATGGACAGAGGCTGCCCACGGGGAACTCCCGGGGCACTCTGGGGATGTAAGCGAGGGCGCGTCCATGTTACCCTGGTCCCGGAGGCGCGGAACCACCCATGCACCTGGTGAACTCTTATCCCATGGGTGCTGGTGGTCTATGGTGGCGTCCAGCCTCCCCCAGTATTCCGACATCTACCCTGCTTTCCTGAGAAGTAGCCCGACAGTTTTCCGCGGTCTTAGAAGCGCTCCTATCGGCTGGCCTGGCACGAGGTGTTCGCGAACGCCACTTTGAGGCTAGATTGTCGCCATCGACTGCACGCCCGGCAACTGACCTGGACAGTAACCTATCAGACCTTCCTTTTGTGCCCCACAAAGAAGCCGAGCTGATACTCCGCGGATTCTCCACGACTGTGCCGTGTCACCCCAGGTTTGCTCCCCAGTGGATATGCGGGGGGTAGCTTGAGGATGGCGTTCTGGACCTGCCAGGAGAGCGGGCGAGGCTGTTCCGTGGCCAGAAAATGAAGTCCTATCATCGCTTCGGAGAGGGATCGTCAACCATGCAGAGGGCTCGAAACTATTTAAAGGTCTCGAACATGCGCCGAGACTTGTGATGGTATGACTACCTACTCTCTTCAGACTTCACGCGCCTGACCTATCAAACATCTGATCATCATCAATAACTGCTGCCACAATGGCTTCTCAAGAGCCGCTGGAGATTGCTCCCAGCAAAGAGCAGCCCACCACTGAACAAATTTCCAACGCGGTCGATACTCACAGCGATGTCAAGGAGGTCAAGGTTCAGTCCGTTGAGCTGGCTGATGCCCTCGCCAAGGACCAGCCGAACTACAAGTCGCGCTCCATGATCGCCCTGTACTCTCTCATGCTCTTTGCGACCCTGAGTAAGTTCTAATTGCTCTTGTCAATTCATATTGGATAGCGAGGGCTGACTTTGGCGGCAAGACGGGTGCATGAATGGATACGACGGCTCCGTCATGGGCTCTGTCAATGCCATGAGGCAGTGGCACGACTACTTCGACATCGGATACACCGGCTCGCAACTTGGCCTCGTCATGGCCATCTATTCCGGCGGCACCACTTCGGGCAGTGTTTTCAGCGGGTTCATCATTGATACCTTTGGAAGGCGCATGGGAATGGCTGTTGGGGGTGTCCTCATCATCGTCGGCTCTATCGTCCAAGCGTCATCCACGTCCCTTGCTGCATTCATGGGAGGCAGGTTCATCGTCGGATTCGGCGTTCCTCAGTGCACCACTGCCGCACCAACCTACATCGTGGAGATGGCCTACCCGACCTTTAGAGGTCTTGCTGGTGGACTTTACAACGTCCTGGGCTGGTACATTGGCTCTCTCAGTAAGTCTTCGGCACCTTTCAGTGCTGTCTGTGGCTGACAAGGGTGGTGCAGCTGCCAGCTGGTCTTGCTACGGCCTGGTCAACGTCAAGGGCAACATGTCTTGGCGGATCCCATTCATTATTCAGGCCATCCCTGCTTGCATCGTCGTCGTCGTCGCGTTCTTGATTCCCGAGAGCCCGCGATGGCTGTACGCCAAGAATAGGGAGGAAGAGGCCAAGAAGATCCTGGTCAAGTATCACGGCGACGGCAAGGAAGACTCCGCGGTTGTCAAGCTCGAGTGTGAGGAGATCAAATACTCGGTGGAAACCGATGCCGAACTGAGGGACGGCAAGTGGTGGGACTACGCGGTTCTTTTCCGCACCCGCGCTGCGAGGTACAGGATGTGGCTCATCTTCCTCATCTCAACCTTTTCGCAGTTTACCGGAGGTGCCGTCATCTCGTACTACCTCCCCACGATCCTGGAGACGGTCGGCATCACGTCACAGCATCAGCAGCTTCTGATGAACGGCCTTAACACAGGTGAGTATATGTTATCCTGTCACTATTCTAAATGTAAGATTTGGGAAACTAACGCGCGATCAGTTTTCTCCTTCAGTGGTGGAGTCGTTGGCGCCTTCTTTGTCGACCGGCTGGGTCGCCGTCCCTTGCTGCTCTGGGGTGTCTTCCTGACCGGCCTCATCTACATTCCAATCAATGTTCTTGCCGGCCTCGCCAATGGAAACATCGAGGAAGCATCCGGCTATGCCTTTGTAAGTTCCCCACGTTTCTTTCTCTCCTTATTCTGGTTGCATTTGGAGTTTTGTGGCCTGTTCTTGCTCCTGGCAACACATCCATGCAAGACATGTGCTGACTTCATCTACCTAGAGTACGTAACCTAGAGCTCATGGTTTCTTACCGCGGTTGTTTTTGAAAGTTGCGATACGTTTCTGCACCCAGAGTGGCCCCACAATATCCACGCAAAGCACTTGCTAACTCCGCGGGTGCACAGTCGCCATGATGTTCCTCTACGGCATCGTCAGCAGCTTTTGCTGGACTCCCCTTCAAGCCCTTTACCCAGCCGAGGTTCTCAGTACGGACTTACGCGGCAAGGGTCTGGCTGCCAACAACTTGATTGCCGGTGAGTCTGAATCAGTCCTTTCAGGGCAATATTCCTAACTTGTGATTCTTCCAGGCGTATTCAGCTTCATCAACGTGTACGCCATCCCTGTGGGACTTGAGAGCATCAACTGGAAGATGTACACCATCTTTCTCTGTATCCACGTTGTCCACTGGGTTTTGATGTATTTCGTATCGGTTGAGACCAAGGGGAGATCGCTCGAGGAGCTCGAGGAGATCTTCAACGACCCCAAGCCGGTTCAGCGAAGCAAGAGGGTTGACAACGTCCTCATCGGAAGTGGTGTGGGCGTCAAGGTCGTCAACGATGGGGAGTGATGCGAGGCTCCGAGGCCGTGGTTCTTCTGCCTATAAGTCATCTCTCTGAGTTTGTTTTGTGGAGGAAAGTTTCAAACTGGGGACCAGCGAAGCTGGAACTATTACAGTTACCTCGTCCTCCATAGTTTATGGCTCAGTACATAGGTTGGTGATCACTCCAGGATAACCAAGTCCAATCAAGACCGCATGGGGTGTTTCCTGATTTGATGGAGTGACTGTTGGCCCCTCCGTTCAGTCTGTGATCGCTATTCAGTTGAGGTTGTTGACGTGAATGACGGTGCCTCTGGCCCCCTGCCTTTGACCAATCCAATCATGCCGCCTGAGGTCGATGAATGCGTCTCCTGCTCCCTCAGTTGCACGGCCAGAGGGATCAAAGACTATGCGTCGAGTGATCTGGTCCACGTCGGCTGGCAATACAGGTATTGTCCAAGCACCGCCAATGCCAACACCTGGAGGCCGAGAATGCCGGAGATAACTACGATGCCCGTCAGCGTCCACCGGGGGGGGGGGGGGGGGGGGGGTCGAGGGATTAATTCCGCTGCGCCGCAAATGTGGTCACATCGTGGACGCAAAATCGCCAGGGGTACTGCACCCGTGACCACCAACTCATTCGGGCAGACATGATTGAAATTGAGGCCTGCAGGTGCCTAGGCTGCTGCTTCCGGTGAAGAGTCAGGGGTAAGTAAGTATAATAAAGCGTCGTCAGCATCCCTCTCTGCGCTTCGCCTACCTCTTTGCCCGTTCCCCTCCTCTTCTGGCCTGGCTGTCGCAAAAGCTCGTGGCATCGCGCAACTGTCCCTGATCAACATGAAGTTCCTCATCACCACTTTCGTGGCCCTTGCGGCCTCAGTATTGGCCCAGCGCGATCCCGACCCGAATCCCAACTTCAACGTCATGCGCAGGCCCGATGGAAATGAAACGGTCGAGACCGGCACTACATTCACGATTTCTTGGGATGTTGCCGCCGACTTTGAGGATGTGCTCGTCAACCTCATTCTCGTCGGAGGCCCCAGCCGGGATACCCAGGTCGAAAGGCTCAACATCACCCGTACGTACTGCTAGACTTGTTTTCTTTCACAGACTGCTGCTTGAACTTGGACTAATTCGCCCATTTTGCAGGCGGCATTGAAAACTCCGGCGAATACGAATGGGATATCCCCTCTGGAATTGGAGGCCTAGCTTACAACGGTCTAATTATCGAGAGCGCCGAGAATCCCAGAACCGATTACCAATGGTCCATGGCATTTTTCATCGTCGAAGACCCCAGCGCTGTGTCATCCTCGACCAGTTCAGGGACTACCGTCAGCAGTACTACAACCACCTCTTCTCCCATATCCACACCCAGCGCTGGCTCCTCCCAGTCCGTCGAGAGCTCGACGGACATTGAGACCAGTACGCCCACATCTGGCCCCACGGAAAGCAGCGAGCCTGCTGCATCTCAGAGCAGCGAAGTGCCCGAGAACGGCACCAGTCAGACAAAGGCCGGAGTCTTCGCTGCGTTTGGCATGTTGGCGCTCGCTATGTTGCTGTAGGACGAACGGGCATCAAGCACAGAGCAAGGGCTCTACAGCCTATTTCCCGAAGAGAGAATCACCTGTTTCTGCTTCACGACGCACTACCAACAACAACAATGACCTCCTCCCGGCTCCGAAATCTGCAGGTCCCTTCAAAATTTGGTCTATCCTTCCCCGCGAGGAGGTCGTCAGGAGTGAGTGGCGAGACAGTCTGGAAGTACGCTGCCAACTACGGAATATACGTTGATCTTGAGAAAGAGAATCACATCGCCAGCGGCACTGTTCTTTTGTCTTCACTTTTTTTTGGACCACCTGTATTTACTCGAGTTTAATAAATATTCAAAACGAGGCGTAGAGGCCTGACGCCGAGAAACTATACATCGATTGATGTAGTTAAATCTGTGTACCTCCCACTGAATACATATCCAAACCGCCCGTCCTCCGCTTGTGTGCCCATGATGTCCAACAAATAAGTTCAACACTGTCGGGCTCCCGAAGAATCTTCTTTCTTGCCTCGAAAGCCTGCCGCAAGTGCAATGCCGTCATGCTCGTCCCCGAAATCGCTGAATCGTACGCTTCTGCAAGAGTACGCCGGGACAGGACAGCGATAAAACAAGAACAGCCAGAACCCTGCGGAGCTACTTCTTCCTGGCAATAGATGCAGAATGGAGTATTGGCATTTCTCACCTCGACATCCACACCATTCAATCGATGCCGCGCAGGAGCGATGCAGCTGGCGCAGCAAAATGTCGGCGCCCAAACTGGCACTTTGGTATTCGTTACTGGAAACCGTCCGCCGATCGCCCCATGGCCTTGGGGACACTTCCAATCAACACGTTGGAGCGCAAACAGTCGCTGCTCTACGCGCTCAGCGTCTCTCATCGACATGGTGGACCGGAAGATGGTGTTATGAATCCATTTCTTCGACGGACGATCGTCGAGGTCGCGATGGACGCGGCAGCGACAACGCAGTGGGAAGTGATCTGGCGACAGAAAAGCCAGCGCTTGCAGGTGCAGGGTACAGCCGTGGCAAATGTCGTGACTGAGAAACATGGCCGGTTTAAATCCATCCTGGCGGTGGAGATCATACTGAAGGGTACGCGCACAAAAATGGCACGTGATCGTCAAGCGTCTTGTCCACATGTCACCAGGTTCCGCAATAGTAGTTCCGTTGTCGTGACTTCAGAGAATGTTAGCCGAAGTACTCTTGCGTCTTACTGTACAAGTTGACTTACCGGGGCGAGCGTGCGGAACGGGTCCAGCCGTTCCAGAGCCTCAGGTTCTGTGCTGTGAGCTGATTTACAGCGCTTGTTGAGTCAGATTGCTCCCCGACGAGGGACTGTGTGTCATCCGGTTCAATGTCTTCCACAATGTCAAACTCTTCCAGAATTTTTCTGTGTTGGCTCCGGTATGCAGCTACCTGCTTGTTGTACTTCCTCTTGAAGCTTGTTGTGAAAGGTACGTCGGTGACGAATCTCAGGCCGATCGGGTCGCCGCCGCAGCATCGTGGAGGAAACTCATGCTGAGGCTCCTTTAGTGAGCGCTTAAATATGACCTTAAGGCAGGTAGCGCATATCCGGTGACCACACTTGAATCTAGAAGGTTTTTGTGCGACAAAGTCTTCTAGGCAGATCACGCATGCGTCCGATCGGGTCCTAGCGACTGCAAGTCAGCCTTTTCCGTACGTATCTCCCTCCATGGGCGTGGGTAAACGCACGTGTGCTTGTTTCCATTTTTGTGACTGATTCTGGTTATGGGTTTGGGAGGTATTGGAAAAGGACATCGCTCCCAACGCCCGTTTGCTCTTGGATCCGGAGCTTGGGTCGAGTCTGCCAGTGGTGAAATAGATCCCTCTTGGGGATCATCCATGTCCTCGGGGCAGTCCTCGACCGATGCTTGTTGGTACTTGGGGCTTCTTTTGGGCATCTCCGTTTTAAGGGCCACGGTGCGGGTCGGTTCATCGCTCCATGCCTTGGATGCCTCAGAGATGCTCGCCGCGGCCATCAACTTGTCGATTTGCGGATCATCCGTCCTGCCAAGTCAGTTAGTGCGCTAGATCAATACCCAAGGACCATCTGAAAGGCACCTTTCATAGTCTTCTTCCCGCATGGGAGCCTCAACATTCGCCAAACCAAGCCAGGCATGGCCAGCCGATAGCGCCGCAGATGGTCGTTTCTGGGGATCAGGGGCCATGAGATCCGCAATGAACTGTTTGCCATCTTCTGATATCTCCTTGGTGATCAAGGCTTGAGTTGGGAAAGCCTGTGCTCCACCTGCGAAGAGAATGAGATCGGCCAGGTTCGGGAACGGAATGGCTTGGGTGAGCATCCTGTAGACGAGCGTGCCCAGCGACCACATGTCAACAGAGAAGGAGTATAGCCCAATCGACGCACCACAACCAAAGACCTCTGGGGCTACATATCCCAGTGTTCCTCTTTGCATGGTTTGCAGAGTTGTCACGTCTTCTCGCCGACGCTTGCTGATGCCAAAGTCTGTGATCTTGACGTACCACTCCGGCGCTCGAGCAACAACCATGACGTTCTACACTCAGGTCAGCATTGAAGTTTTCCCCCAATCTTTCCTTCATACTACTTTGTAAAAGGGTCACACGACTTACCCCTGGCTTCAAATCCCGATGAATGAACCCATTCTCGTGCATGAATTGCAACCCCTCGAGTATCTGGACAGTGATCTGTGCCGCCTCGCATTCTGGAAGTGGCTTCATGAGATGTGCTTCCAAATCGCCGAACCGGAGATACTCCATGACGATGAATATGCAATCCGGCATCTCGAACCATCCCTCTGAGCGAACGAAACAGTGGGCATACTAGTATTCGTTCGTAATCAGCCAAAGTCGATAGCTACTCAGGCAGGGGGAGGGCTTCAGGATATCCAACCTTTGGGTGAGAGAACTTGACCACCGCCTCCAACTCTCTGAGGTAATCCAGTGTCTCCCCTGGCTTTACCGACTTCTTGATCTCCTTGACAGCCCTCAGGCTTTGCGACCTTTCACCAAGCTCGCATCGTTCCAGATAAACGGTGCCATATGCCCCCCTGCCAAGCTCGCCTGTGCGAGCCCATACCTCTTCTCTGCGGACTCGTCGCTGTCGAACGGACAGTCCACTGTCCATAAACACATGATGGTACTTGTTTTCAATGACCTGGGTGTCGATTCGCGAGTCTTGGACAAGGTCTGGGAGCGATTTCTCGGCGCGACTCTTGTTCTTCTTCCCCGCTTGTTTGTCGGTATGCGCTGACGTTTGAGGCCGGCCTCGAATCGCGGCTGATGCTTCGGGTGGAGTGGCGTCAGCGGCGACATCAGACATCGTTGTTCGCATGGGATGCTGGCCAACCCAGCGTCCTTATGGATAAAAAGAGGCAGCTTACGGTGAGATGTTCATCGCCAGGAAAGAGGAGGGACCACAGCCTCGCGGGATATTTGCCTGAGGCATAGCTGCATGTGGCAGCCCGACATGCAAGACTGCAGCCAGCGCCACTCATCGATGAAGGAGGGGGTGCTGCGATGTGATTTGCAGCTTACTTCTCGGCAGTGCTGCGCTGCGGCAAGGCTCTGTGAGGGGCTCCCACTCGAAGTCAGAATGGACGAAAGAGGACGAAAGAGGACGAAAGAGGACGAAAGAGGACGAAAGAAGACGAAAGAGGACGAAAGAAGACCCCCGCGGCGCTTTCAGCATTCTTTTTATCTAGGATATTCTGTATCCGAGACCGCTATTGTTGTATGCGTCACCTTGGTGATTCCTCCGGACAGCTGGCGGGGCTCTCCCCTGTGTCCCCTCGACGAGGAGTCTGTCTCCTCAGCTCCCTTCGCTGAAATGATAGTGCTCACCGCTCCACGTTGGCCCTGAGTTGTGTCCAGCTCATATCCCTCGGCCTCATCGGAGTAGTCGCCGTTGATTGCCCTTTCGCTGCTGGCATCGGCCCGATCGTTGCTTTTGCCGGCCGTCCGGTTGCTTGAGATGGCCTTCCATGTGTTATCGCTCCTGAAACCTCCTCGACTCCCGTGGCCGTAGTAGACCGGCGTCGCTTTGGATCCCGTGCCGTATATGCCACCGAAGACGTTCTTAAACAGTGGCCGAAGCGTGGGGATGCTGCCGGCGATTATGCCAATATTGCTCTCCGTCACTGTCCAGATGGTGATGTTCCGCGAGTCCCACAAGGGATCGCCCAGCTTTCCGTAGTTGACAAGGTGCTGGACTTTGATGGCCGCGGCAATGCAGGCAAACAGCCCGAGCGCCAGGACGCCAACTAGGACCACGCGTGTGCGTGTTGGGACTTTGAGCTTCCACAGCATCGGTATCGGAATGACAAGGGCGAAGAGGATGTCGGTCAACATGTTGAGCGAAACGTTGGTGTAAGAGAGCGCTTGCAGAACCTCCATGGTCCAGCACTCAAATGTCACATTCCGGTCCCAGAGTGCTCGAATGTCTCTGCACTGGAATATGATGGTCTGTTGGTTGCGCCGGGTAAGCTCGTGTCGGAGGCAGTTGTTTGGGCTGAAAGGGACGCCAAGATGCTGAGACCACTCACGAAGAAACATCCCAGGGTGTAGATCGCCATGAACACCATGACGGACTTGATAAACACGTTCCAGAACTTCGTAGCGGCAATTCGGATGAGGGAGAAGCCGATCGACAGCTTGACGATGCAAATCGCCCAGAGGTACATTGGCTGGCTGATGAAGTTGAGCTTCATCCCGGTCGCGTAGACCGCTGGATCGACGTCGCCGATATGCTCCCCTGCGCCGTGAAGTACTTGCAAGATGATCACCACTTGACCGGCAGTGGATATGGCCATGGCAAAGCTCATCATGCCATCCTGAGACTGATCAGTAGCAAGCTCTTGGTCGCGGGCGGAACACCCGAAGGGAGTCAACTCTTACATCCCAACCGAAATTCCGAATCATACCGACCCGAACATATAGCCGTGCTAGCACTATTAGCAGTGCGGCGGATGTGGTGGAAAGGGTAGCACCCAATATCCTCGGGCCGTCATTTTCGTCCGGATTTGATGGCAGGGCTGGTTGTTCCATGTCAGGCTGTGGGACGAAAGAGCAACCTGGTTGAGGGTCGAGCACTGCTCGACAACGGGCACTCCCAGCTTATCAGAGCTGGGTCGGTAGGCGGAATTTCTCCTATTCCATTCATATTGCATTAGGTTTCGACGCGCACACCCGGCGCTGTGCCTCTGCGGGAGTCTGATCTAACGCCATAAAGAAAAGTTGGAAAACTCGCACACGGGATGCCCTTCCAGCCTGTTTTCTTCACCATCCATATCTGTAACGGTGTCATCCCTGTCACTGACAAGCCCAAAATGATTGAGTGATCTTGGCTTAAGGTTCCGGAACCTGTCCCCGTCCCGTGCCGGGCAATGATCATCAAGTGGTCCTATCCACGCCGGCCCCAGAACCCCAGCAAACCCTCTCGTGTGATCGCTCATGCGGGAACATCAGCACTCTGAAGCTCTGATTTGTTGCTAGTACTCCGAAGGATCCATGGGGGGAGGGGGGTAACATAGTGTGATGTGATGGTGGCCAGAGGGGTACATTGGCCATGCGGGAGTGAGGTATTGGCGTGGCGGCTTGGATCCCATGAACCGGCATTTTTCAGGCTTGCCAACTTGCCAACCCTTCCCATTTCCATGTGATTGTTTGATCTTTTGATGGCAGGTTTTGTGTGCACGCCGCCTCTGTGACGGTATCACACACAGGCACAAAAATTCCCATGGTGATGTACATTGGGGGGAAGACAAGGGAGTCAACTCTTCTCTCAGCTTTGCTCCATCTCGGTTATTTCCAAGCTTGCCCAAGATACTATGTAGCTGAAGAACTTGGACAGGAGGTGTCCTCTCCAGGCTGGTTGCATGCGTCGACCTCCTTCCCCTGCCAAGCTATTTGAGATGATGTTACCGTATCTTCGGGTTCGCCAGACCAGCCGGATAGGAGCCAAGGACATTCATCCGCGCCAACAATAGCAAGCCACCTGCCGATCTTTCCACTTTTGTATCATATAAGTGAAACCCTTTTCTTGTCTTCATGTGCTCAATAACAGTGAGATGCATATCTAGTGGAAGGTTGTTGGTTCCTTGACCGGGCTCCCCAGCCAGGCGGGGATGCAGAGCCGGAATGCCAAGTCTCGTTGGCGGTTGGCCCGGTTTGCCCGCGTCCTGTGGAGATGATGTGTCGAGATCATTGCCGGACTCATCCCGGAGTGCGACCTTGCGTGCAGGACGGTGGAACGATTCGCATCTTCGCACTAAAAGCCCGGTGTGCAGGGGAAACCATACGATCACCCGGTCTAAATACCCGGGCTAGCCGGGGAAGAACAGAATCACATGCGACGGCAATTCAGCGTGGAGGGCATTGAAGGCTTCTGCGGTCTCATGTTTTGGATCCTGGTCCTTCTAGAACCCAACTCGGGGACAATGCCAATAACATTCCAGTTCCCTCGACACTCTCTGGCCCCATGCCGAGAAGCCTGCTCCAACCCCCATTCGACACCTCCTATTTCCCCTGGCTGTGCCGCACATGCCGCATCCCCATCTCGGCACTTTAGCGTGATGTGCTCGAAGACCAGACCCAAGTGACGCCGAGAATCACCATGCATCTCCATCCTGGACCCCTTGGCCTTGGCGCAGAATCCCCGAGGCAGGATGCCTGTCGAGACCTCGATTCCACCTGTAGAACGAAAGATAATTTCATGGTACTTGCAGCGGTCAGCATGGTCAACGTCTACTACATGTACACGTACGAGCCGCGACGATCTTCCTACTCTTCCCGTCCTGCTCCTCACCTAGAATTCATCTTGGTGGTAGTTCTCCCTTCATTGCTTCTAGAAGCGACCCTAGATTCAGGATGCTTCACAAGTTGATCCTGGCCGTTCTTGGCCTCCAGGCGGCTGTCTCACCCGTCTTTGGAAACCCATTGCCCCAAGGTGGCTCGGCTGATGACCTCGCTGCCGTTGATGAGCTTGAGGCACTCGCACAGCTTGCCTTTAAGAAGACTGAGGAAGTGGTCAACGGAGAAGACATCGAGAAGCGGAATGGCTGCCACATCTTCAACATGAGGATCCGTCGGGAGTGGTAAGTCATCGATGCAGACTTCCAGTTTTGATCTAGCTGACGATTCTATCTTCAAGGGGATCTCTGTCCCGCAGGGAGCGTCTCGCGTACATCAACGCGGTCAAGTGCCTCCAGTCCAAGCCGTCCAAGTACCCAGAGGGAGCCATCCCGGGCGCGAAGAGCCGATTCGATGATTTCATCGGCGTCCACATCAACCAGACGCTGGAGATTCACTACACGGGCAACTTCCTGTCGTGGCATCGCTACTTCACCTGGGCCTACGAGACCGCCCTCAGGGACGAGTGCGGGTACACCGGTGCTCAGCCGGTAAGTTCCTTCAGTGAGCCATGATTTCGTGTTGCGGCCTGCTAATCTGCGGTTAGTACTGGAACTGGGGCCTCACCGCCGTCACTGGCCTGAAGAAATCTCCCATCTTCGACGGCAGTGACACGTCTCTCTCGGGAGATGGTGCCGCTGTCCCCGATAAGCCAGACCACATCGTCCTGGGCGGCGTGCAAGAAGGCCTGCCTCCGGTGTATCTCCCAGTCGGACAGGGAGGCGGTTGCGTTACATCTGGCCCCTTCAGAGACATGGTCGTCAACCTCGGCCCTGTTGCCCTTGATCTCCCCGGCGGCACTGTCAGCGCAAACCCCGATGGTCCTCTGGCTCACAACCCCCGCTGCCTGAAGCGTGATCTCACCGACGCCATCAACCGGGAATTCGCCACCTCTCTGGCCACTCTGCGCAACATCATCGAGCCGAAGAACATCATGGACTTCCAGATGCAGATGCAAGGCATCGTGGGAACAGGCAACATCGGCATCCACGGCGGCGGCCACTACGCTCTCGGTGGTGATCCGGGCCGCGACGTCTTCGTATCCCCGGGAGACCCTGCGTTTTACCTCCACCACGCGATGATCGACAGGGTCTGGTGGATGTGGCAGATGCTTGGGCCGAAGGACCGTGTTTGGTCTGACAAAGCGATCGACGGCACACGGACTTTCCTCAACCAGCCTCCCAGTGCCAATGCCACCTTGGACGATCTCCTCGACCTCGAGTTTGCGTTTGGCTCCCCGCAGAAGATCAGGGATATTATGAGCACGGTCCATGGGCCGCTTTGCTATGCTTACCTCTAAACTTTGTCACTCAGATGGTATTTCGAGAGACAAGACACGGAGGTGAAGAGAATGCATCGATGGTATGTTGGGTGTAGGTTAGCGAATGTATACTCTGGCTGTACTAGTCGATACCCAGAAAACAGAGCCACCTGCATGGCCCGATCCTCTTCCCAGTGACATGACCTGACGCTTCTACTTAGTTCCTCTTCTTCAGCTTGGCACCGGCAGCCTGCAGACGAGACGTGAGGAACGCGACCTGCTCATCAGCACGTCGGCCGTAGGTCAGATGAGGGGCAAGAATGGTGAGGGTGCCGGAGCAGACAGCGTCGCCGGGGTTGCAGATGATGTTGGTCTTCTCGGGAGGGAAGTTGGGAATCTGCTCGTTGTCCTGTCGTGCTCGAGTTAGCGGACATCGCACATCATGAGGGTCCACAGATCCCTTACCTGCTGGTTCTGGGTGTCGCCGAAGGTGAAGGCGGCCACGATCTGATCCTTCTGGGCCTGGGGAAGACTCTCAACAGCACGGTGGGTAAGGGCGGCGCCCTGGCTATATCCACCAACGACAAGCATCGAGTTGGGGCAGTCGGTGTTCGCCTGGGCGATGAGCCGCTCCATCTCGCGGATGCCGCGGCGATCAGCGCCCCCGGGGCCGAAGTTGGTGGACAGGGCAGCGGCATACTCGATGCCCTCGACGGCAACGTTTTCAGCGCCGAAGTTGGCCTTGAGGCCGTTGGCGGTGGGAGGGCCGCAGATGGTGCCCATGTTGCCGGTCTCCGTGGAACCACGGGCGAAGAGCATGATGATATCGCGGCAGCCACCGTCAGTGAACTCGGTGGCAGTGGATCCCACACGACCACGCTGGCGTTCCTCGATGATAGGACTGGCGGCAGCCAGGGCAGCAAGAGCGAGGATGGCGAAGGACTTCATGTTGCTGGATGAGGAGTGGAATATAGTGAGTGGACGGGGCGTCACGATGGTCGGTTGGCGGTGGAAGGGAAAGACAGAAAGGGCCTCCAGGGCAGTCGAAGTGAAGAGTCTAGTAGAGAATGGTGGTCTGCAGGATTGTCATACTCACGATATACTGCGGGAGCCATGATCCTTAAGTAGCTGGATGAGCGGCGTTTCTGGAAGACTTGAACTTAGGACCAGCGAGCGTGGAGAAACGTCCAATCTCTGGCGTTGAACTCTCCGTAATAGACACATCGTCCCATTCAAACATGAGGCCGCCCAATCGCATCTTTCGTTGCGGCTCGGCGAGCACAGACAGGCCTGAATCTGGGATGGAGTTCTGTCTGCACGTTGGCCGGTGCGTCTGCCGGTCGACCTGTCTGTCTCGCAAACCCATCTCGTTCGGGAAAGTGTCGCTTGTTAGTCAATCGCGAGGTTGGGTGACAGGAATGACACGCCGCCGACTGGCACCGCCACGTCTCAAGGACCACGGGGTTCCTGACCCGTTGGCCCATCCGCTGACGAAAGGCATGAGTTTATCGCCTTTGCTTCCCAAAGTAGCCATGTGCACGCATGATGGGGGAGGCTTGGTCTGTCCAAGATGTCGCATCGAGTGCAGGAACACGTAAGGAGGGAGGATGCGCCGTATCAGCCTCGCAAAGTGACACGAGTTCAGGATCCTGAGATCGCAAATGGCATGTGTTCAATCAACACCCGGACGGCGAGAATGACTGGCACTGAAGCCTCTCAGATCTAGTCGCTGAAGCCCAGAAGAGGCCCAGAAGGGAAAGGCTGCACGGAGGCAGTTGCTGGATCTGGCCGTGGGAAACAACATGAGGCGGAAACAAACGAGCGCACAGCTTCTTCGCTTCCTCACCTGCCTGTGATCGCTGAACCAGGAGCTGGTCTCTAGCGGAGGCGCGCAAGATCCCGAAGGTCCATCAGATGGAGCAGCAAAGTGAAAATAGGCGCCGGCCATCTCGCGAGTTCCGAAACATTAACATGGATGAAACACGATCGCCTGGGAGATCCGAGACGACGAACGCACGCCAAGACGACCTGTACGATTGATTGTGCCTCGGCTGTCTCCCTCGGCGCTGTCTGTCCAAGGACAAAGGACGGCTTCTGCACAGACGACTCGGACGGGGTTGGACGAATTGGGACAACGAGGCGAGCGATGGCAGCTGGATGAGTCGATGGCCGGAAGAGGAAGCGTCAGCGGCATTGCCCTTCACTGTCAACACTTGAGATGACCGATGGCCTGTCGTCTGTCATCGCAAGACCATTTCGCGAAGTCTTCCGAATACGGCGAGCGCCGACTGGAGTCGCCCGAGTTCGACTCAGAGTAGAATTGAGATGGAGCCTCGGTAAAAGAGCGCAAGGGATCGAGCGCTGCTTGTGAGGTTGTTGATGCTTTCGCGATGGTCGGACCCCCTTTGGCTCGGGCTGAAATTGGAGCCTCCTCACTGAGGTGACGGAGGGGGCTGACGTCAGCGTGAGGAGACCCTGAATTCGGCAAAACCGTGGCAGTCGCGTTCGGCTGGTACCCCGACATTAGCGGACCCCCAACAGTGACTGCCTGCGAAATAGCGCCCGTGCAACTGGGCGGGCACCAAGGGTGGATCTCCCAAGGCTCAACACCAACAAGTTCCAGGTTGGTCAGAACCACCACCCAACATCACCATCCCGACCAGGACCTGACAGTCCTTGCTGAGACGGAATATCCTTGCCAAACCAGGACTACCCATCCTATATTCTTGTCGGCACTGCCGCGATACCGATATCGACCAGGCAGACACACGCTCGATGCGAATCGGACGGCCCTCCATCCCCAAGCGACAGCCTGCTGCTTCCCCACTCCATCATCACCATCTCCCCGCGCCAAAATAGTCCGTCTGTCAGCCTCTCCCCGGTGGCTTGTGCGACGTGGATGTCTCCCAACGAGCCGACAACATCCACACCCAGCCATTCCGGCGACAACGAGCACGATGACAACCATACGACGACCGACAAGATGACTTCACCCAGCGAGCCCTCGGTCGTTCCTGAGCTCTCCCCCGACGAGCCTGGAGACCCGAAGCCTCAAGCTCAAGAGCCACAGGATGAGACACCCAGCAAACAACCGGCCGCGGAGGACCTGATACAGCTGACCGACGACACGGCATCCACCTCCATTTCCGACACACCGCTCCCGGGTACCAAGACCGAGAGCCAGGGCCAAGCTTCCAAGGATGTCGAAGACACCAGCGCAGCGACGGAGCCCATGACTTCGTCAATAGCCACGTTGAAGCCGAGCCAACCCCTGCCCGCCGACACCTCAACGCAGTTCCTCACCGTCGAGTCCAAGTCGAAAACATACATCGACCCAACTCCTCCCACCCCGACCGCCTCCGGGCCACCGTCCCGAACACCTTCTAGCGCCGGCTCTCGACACGGCACTTCTCCCACGAGGTCAGATACCGCATATGACGAGCGCAGATATGTGAGCGAAGGAGAAGAAGAGGGCGGACCGCGGTCCGAGCTCCAGAGCATTATGGAACAGTTCACCGGAGGTGGCCCTGATGCAGAGGAGGTCATGAGTCCGCGCCTGGAGATGACCTCGCCGATATTTGGCGGCCCCATCCAGCACCCGCCACGAAAGTCAAGTCTGGAGCCGTTGGCGTCGTCCGTGTCGAGCTTGCACGGCCAGGACGGCCAGGTCAGGCACGGGCAGCCCTCCTCCCCTATCAGCACCCGATCCCACGACCGTTTCGACGACCACGGCCCACCCGTCCCTCCCAAGGACGACTCGAACGAAAAGGCAGCACAGCGCTCTATCGATGAGACTGCCGCCGAGAACCCCATGTCCCCCTCTGCGACCATGCATCGGCCACCGCCCCCGGAGCCCGAACCCGAGCCGGCCCAACCGTTCGACTTTCACCGATTCCTGGAGCAGCTGCGGAACAAGAAGGCCGACCCTGTGGCGCGATATCTCAAATCGTTTCTCTCGGAATTTGGCAAGCGGCAGTGGATGGTGCACGAGCAAGTGAAGATCATCAGTGACTTCCTCGCATTCATCGCCAACAAGATGGCGCAGTGCGAGGTGTGGCGCGATGTCTCAGATGCCGAATTCGACAACGCCCGCGAGGGCATGGAAAAGCTCGTCATGAACAGGCTCTACAGTCAGACCTTCTCACCGGCAATACCGCCACCGCAGCCTATTCCTGGCGCGAAACCAAAGAAGAGGGGCGGTGAGCGACCCATGGGCCCTGGGCGAAAGGGGCAGCACCAGGAGGACGTGGAGAGGGACGACATCCTCACCCAGAAGATCAACATATACGCTTGGATTAGAGAAGAACACTTGGACATTCCGCCAAGCAACGACAGTGGGAAGCGCTTCCTCAAGCTCGCGCAGCAGGGTAAGTCTTCAAGCCAAAACCCGCACCAGGAGGGACGCTCATCATGGCAGAACTGCTCAAAATCAAATCATACCGGGCACCCAGGGACAAGATCATCTGCGTCCTGAACTGCTGCAAGGTCATTTTTGGTAAGTCCTGCACTGCCAGACCCGGGGAATCCGCGCTGACGCATTCCAGGCCTCCTCAAGCACGCAAAGTCGGACTCTTCGGCGGACTCTTTCATGCCTCTCCTCATCTACGTCGTTCTCAAGGCGAACACGGAGCACATGGTCTCGAACGTTCAGTACATCCTGCGGTTCCGCAACCAAGAGAAGCTGGGAGGTGAAGCGGGCTACTACCTCTCGTCTCTGGTGAGTGCAGCATGCTCTGTGCGAGGGAACTTTGGACTGACCTCTCTCTAGCTGGGTGCTATTCAGTTCGTTGAGAATATGGACCGGACAACACTCACCATCACCGACGAGGAGTTCGAGAAGAACGTCGAAGCTGCGGTGTCGGCAATTGCAGAGAAACATCGCGCGGAGTCGCCGCCCCCCGAACAGCTCTCGGAAAAGGTTCCGTCCAGCCTCCTGCCGCCAGTTGCCGGCGAGTCCTCGGCGGCCCGTCGGTCCCTTGACGTGCAGTCAGGCGAGCCGTCTGCGCCGCGACGATCCACCTCTTCCGAGGGCGATGATGGGGTTGCCATCACGGGGCTTCTTCGAAGTATCCAGAGACCTCTCAGTACGATTGGGCGCATGTTCTCGGAGGACCCCAACGAGCCGCCGGCCATGCCCCCTCGCCCGCAGGACCCGAACCATCTTTCACCCCGTCCGAGCGCCGACATGGAGAGGAGGATGAGCGGTGACGGCGGCGTGCCGGGAGCCCACCATCAGCACCATTTATCGGCGGAAGAAGCGGCGGCAAGGCAGGCGAGCGCCGAGGTGGCCGAGGCCCAGCGTCTACACAGGGCAGAGCACCACAACGTGGTCGAGACATTGGCTGGCATGTTCCCGGACCTCGACAAGGATATAATATCGGATGTTGTTTACCAGAAGCAGGGCCGGGTCGGCTTGGCCGTCGACGCGTGCCTGGCATTGTCTACCTAGCGGGTGAAGCGGGTGCGGCAGTAGCAGGTTTCCGTCGAGGGCGAGGCGAAGGGGGTGGCTTTACCGCGTCAGCATTAGCTCGGGAGTTTATCTTTTCAGACATCCTAGAAGAAGCCCGATGACAGGCAATGATTCCCGTTACGTATTTGTCTCCCTGTATTGGAGCCGGGGGAGAATCCATCCCGGCCCGTTCCTGCAAGCTGCTTGTTGGTGGCATCCCATATGTTCGGTCCAGGAGGCGCTAAAGGGGGACTCCCGAAGCTCACCCGAAGCTTTTCCTGAGCTTCGCCCGCGGTGTTGCCGTTTATGGAATCCCCGCCATGGAGCCTCCACGAGAAAAGATGGCCGGTTCACCGACGTTGTCCTTCATTCAGTTCCTCCCTGGAACACCCAGCTGCAAGTCGATTAGGTGGTCCTTGGACTTATCTTCGGTTCAGTTGGAAACAATCTCGATTATGGTCGGGTGAAGGGAGGGGCCATCTCAAATATCTCCCGTGCAGCAATCGGCGATCTCGATTTTCTCAACTTAAGACAGATGCTATCTCGATTTTCTTCAGTTGAGAGAGAGGTCATCTCAACTCTCCGAGGCTGGATCCGAAGTCTGCTGCTCGACGCGGCGGTTTCGGGAGTGGCATTTCTTAGTACGGCCCTGTGGTCCCGCCAACCCCTGACCTGGGGATGCCTCAACCTCGCCCCCGATATCCGACGAGAAGGATGACCAATTCAACCCTTTAAAGACGTCCCCGCCAAGAATTGGCCATTTCATGTGTCATCTGAGTCGGGCCCTCCGACTGGGACACGAAATGACCACTTCCTGGCGGGAACGTCGACTTGGAGAGGCTGGGGACACAGCGCACTGCCCAGCTTCTGGCCCTCCCCCATTCACGAGGCATCACGATGCGAGAATACAGCAGAAATTTGTTGAAACGTCATGGATCAGTTGACCTTCGCTATTATATCGCTCGATAGTATGCACGAACACCATTTCAGACTCTGACCATCTCCCACCTCTCCCAGCGTGACATGACCTGCCAGCCAGGATGAAGCATCCCCGAAAGATGCCTATTTGAATCGAGAAAACCAGCTCCCTGGTACCGTTAGTTCTAGATTTTCATTGGCTCCGGATTTCCGCATGCTCACCGCTCTTCTTCTTCTTTTCCCCCTGGTACTTGGTGTCCTCCTTGCTCTTGTCTATCGTGTCCATCGAGTCTGTCGACTTTCGAGACTCGGCCGCCTCTCGAGCAGCTCTCATGGCCGCCACCTCCCTCTCGCTCGGTGGTAATTTGGTTGGTATGGCATATCCGAAGCCCGATATCGAGGCGACAGAGAGAGAAATGCTCGGCATGACGGGCGTGATCTTCGTGCCGTCCTTGGACGTGACGTACATCGGAGGAGGGGGGTGACGAGACGCCATTGCTTAGCGAAGAGTATTTGACCTGTGCGAGGGAAGATTCTGATTTCTACTATCAAAGAGCAAGTCCGTCGAACATTCCCCGAGCAACGGACGACCCTTAAATACTCGAGCGCCCTACTTCCTGTTCAGGTAGTTGTTGTCGGCCCCACAATGCTGTTTACATCAGTTGATGCTTTTTAATCGAGACCTGATTGGTAATACTTGTAAGTAGGTAGGTAGTTAAAATACGGGCGTGTACTCGTAGGGAGAACCGGGAGCTAACTTCTCGCTCCGCTCATCCTTGGGGTGGCCCCCTGAGAGGATTCTCCGAGGCTTCCCCGCCGGACGCCAAAGAATGGGAGACTCGGGGACTTGGGTCCCTTCCGATTTGCGGGCGCTTCGTGGGTGGCCTTGTGACCGTTCGGCGTTCGCCTGAGTTCTCGTTGATCCTGTGGCTTCTGCCTTAGTGAAGAATACCCAGCCCTTCAGAGCGTACCACACCCACTTCGTCGGGACTACCTATTCGGATCTGGAGCGCCGGGGCACTAAAATAACCTCACCTCTGGCCCTCGTACCTCCGGACAGGTACAGCGTTCTGCTTACTGACTGTGAGATCCATGTCCCGGACTCAGCCGGTGAAGTATAGCCAGCTTAGAATGACGAGTTGACAGAGGATCCAATATACTAAGGTAGCCGCTGTATCTCCCGGGCACACTTCCTGCCCGTTGAGCGATCTGCAGCCTTCTAGTTCCTCACGCGGGGGGACGCTCCCGTCCTTGGCGGCAGCGCGGTCCGTCCAGGCAAAAAACGCCGACAGAACCGGGCAAATGGCAATTAACACTGTGCCTGGCGATGCTGAAGCATATATAGATGCCTTCGACTCCGCTCATAGCCATGAACACAGAGAGGTCCGTCAACAACACGGCTATCCCTTGTTCGCCAACCCCCTTTTCTGCTCCCCAAACCCCACCATGCCACCCCAATACGCGGCCCTTCAGTGGCGCCAGACGTCCCCTGGCGTCTGGCAGCGCTCTATTGATGAGCTCGAAGAGTTCTACTCAACCATGGTCGTCCTGTACAAGGGCAGCGGGAGAATGTTCTTCGGCATGACTGGCTTCTTGTCCCTGTCCGTTCCCGTGAATGATGGGCAAAGCCGCGCGACTGTCGAGAAAGGAGTCGAAGAGTCTCTGCGTAAGGCCTGGTTGATGCTGCGCTTCAACCACCCGACCTTGGGGGCTCAGGTCACAGAGGATACTGAAACCCGAGAGTGGAGAAAGACCTACCGACAGTTTCACGGCGAGGAGGATCGAGATACTTGGTTGCATCAGACATTTGTGCCCATTGCCAACGGCCAGACTGGGACGGAATGGGCAAACTCTGACCCTCCGGCCCCCGACCTCCCGACTCTTTTCGTCATTTCGCCTCCGAGCGACCCCGAACAAGCCACTGTCGTACGCCGCGACTTGGTGTTTCGATCTCCCCACGACATCATCGACGGCATCGGTACCCTCATCATGCTTAACAACTTGATTACACAGGCCTCGGTTGCCTACCTGCAAGAAGACGCATTCGAGCTCCCGGTTTTCGATGGATCTGAGGTTGCCAACCTGACTCCGTCCTACCGTATTGCAGCCGGGGTGCCGCCTGAGCTCACGCCATCCCAAAAGACAAGGCTTGAAACCATAGCAGAGGGCAAGGCTGCAGCCAGGTCAGGCAAAGGCATCGAAGTTCTGGCGCTGCCCTACCGACATGGAGCTGTCCTGCCAGGTCGACATCAACGAGCCGAGCTGACCCTGTCAAAAGAGGAGACAGCATCGCTTCTGGCAGTTTGCAAAACGGCTGGCGTGACGCCCACTCACCTCTTCCACGCTGCGGCAGCAATGATCGATCGGGATCTTCAACAGCCGCCGAAAGAAACCAAAAGAGTCCGCTACATCAACTACATCCTTCGGAACGAGAGACAGGCCTGCGCCGAGCCCTACAATACCACGCTCCATCCTGCAGGTCTCTACCACTCGGTGTCCGGCCAGAGCCTCGTGGTAGACATGGACCTTCTCCGAGAAGGCGAACTTACCAGCGCCGAGGCCCGTAAGAAGGAGTTCCTCTCCATCGTCGATCAGATGAAGAACTTCTACAACGAGGTTCGCAACGATGCGGAGCACGCTCACCTGGCTCCCGAGCTATGGGCGCTGGGCATACCACCTCTGCCACCCGCGCCCCGACCTCTGCCCGTGCCCGGGCCCAACCCTCATCCTTCCGTCTCCATCTCGAGCATGGGTCGTGTGGATAGCATTGTTGCGCCGAAGAACGGATCATTCAGTGTTCACGATGCCTGGGTCACGGGTGAGGAGCTTGGCAATGGGCTGGGTCTTTTCTTGGGCACCTTCGATGGGAGGCTGTGTCTCAGCGCTGCCTACAACGATGCTTGGCACACCCGAGAGGACGTTTTGGACTTCTTGAATCGCTCACAGGCCGTCGTATTCGAGGGGGTGGACTTGAAGTGATGTTCTCGAGGGATATCTCTTATTTCAGGCTGATCACGGATCAATTGACTTCTCGTTTGCAGTCTGGCAAGCGCTAAGAGATTTGCAGTGGGTATTCAACCTCCTAGATGTCCCCAAATCATTGAAGTTTATGTTGGCCGAATCTACTTCGGAGGATCCAGAATCGGCAGTGCCCATGCTCGAGAAGACGGAGGTGCTCTCCAAGCCAACCACGCCGGCCACTGCACCCCCAGCTCGTGCAATCTCGCGTGATGGTGTACGTGGTCGTTAAGTTTCGGCTTCAATACCCAGGGGAACATCATCATACTCAGCATCCTCCGCAGCCTCCGGCGCCTTGACCAGGGTTCCGTCCGGAAGCTCCTCATACCACTCGTCGTCATCGCCCATGATGAAAGATCTCTCCCGCAGGAAACCATCGTCGTAATAGTCCGCGTCCTCCCCCTCGTTGACATCTCTCTTCTTGAAGAACTTGGTGCATTGCACGTAGGCCCCCTTCATCTTGCGGCCATTCGCGGTAAGTGATGACTTCTTCCACCGGCCAAGCGACCTGCCCACCTGGTCGCCCCCGCAGTTGTCCTTCGTCTTGAAGAAGATGCTGCACGTCTGTCCGATCGTGGGGTCGTAGCCCCAGCCCACGGTGAAGATGAAGGAGCGGGTGTTGTTGGGGATGTTGATGCAGTGGACGCCGAAGCCGCTCCTGGTCCAGTCACCCGTCTTGTTCTTGCAGCTGTTGGACTTGTAAGTGCTGAGACGCCATTTCTGCTGGAACCACCCCGTGCTTTGGTAGCTGCAGGAGCCTTCCACAAAGGGAGCCAGGATGGCGGCTGCACAGAGGAGCGAGGCGATCTTCATGGTGTCGTTGGAGGTGGAGTTTTGGACAATTGCCGCGGGGTGGAAGAAACTCTATCGATGGCGAGTCAGCTTAAGAGACGACAAACTATCTTTTGTCAAAGTTCCAGACTCACATTTGTTGAGATCGAGAGTTCAAAGGCGAGGCTGTAGGGAGGTGCAGATTGAGAGATCCTGATTATGAGGAAGAGTCTCCTCATTTATATAGCCATACCCAGCCAAGAGACGGCGCAACGAAGCAGCCGTCTTAGCTGGACTTTGATGGTTTTATGAATTATCGTGGTTTACATTTCGACGGGCTCATTTGCTTACGTGCGGGATGCCGATATAAAAAGGGGCGCAGACGGCTGCCCCCGTGAAAGGGGCATAGCGCGCCAGCTGGCGGTATGCCTGTGATGGTCATGATGAAGGGCAATTTGCCGAGATCTAGAACACTGCCCGACCTAATTATATCTTGCATGCTGCGCAGGAACCCGTCTTACGTCCCGCTCGGGGATTTTCTGTCTCTGTCTAATACTGCTTCCCAGGAGGTGTCAGGCGGAGTTGAGTTCGCCCGAGCTGAAGAGCCGCGACCCCAAGGTAACCATAATACAAAGACCCTGAATTAGATAGGTAAGGAATACCTTGATGTTGATTCATCGATTTTTGAAGTCTATTAGGTAATAAAAAGTTAGCGAGGCCCGTCTGTTTCACTCACTGATTCGCCTCTCGACTACCACGGAGGTCGTCACCCGCGGCATCACGGTCAGGATTCAGCCTGCCAAGCCCCATCTGACAGCGATCCCGTTGGACGCTCCGACCTTTGTGAAGCTTGCTGTGGAGCTGCAGATGACGTCGCAGCTGGCTGAGGCGCGGAGGCCGGCGTTTGCCTAGGCTCAGTGTCTCTAATGAGCATCGCTCAAGCCTTTGGCCAGTTGACCAAGCAGGCGTCCTACTCCACGAAAGATAGAAGATCATTTCCTTCTATGAAGCGATAATACCTCAAGATCGTTTGCTGCAAGCGCCAACAACGCCTACATCAACGGTATTGGCATGACATATTCGTACTCAATGAGGTCTCAACAGCATACAATATCAGATTAATGATCTCTGGGCGCTAATAATGAAAATGATCGTCATAAAACCATTCATTCTTCCAAGACCTGCCTGTTCCAACTCGCCCTGACAACAACCAAAAGTTAACGCTATGAGGTAAAACATGATTATATGGAATCCCACACCCCGAACCGCCATTTTCACTCTCACATCTCAAAAGGCCAGAGTCTCCGTGATGAGCTTCTTCTTCTCGTCGATCTTGCCCTTCCGGCAGCAATCCACAGCCGAGCAGAAGTTGGAGTCGCTCTGGCTGGCGGTCGCGCTCTTGGGGACCTGCTGCTGGGCCGGCCAGATCTCCGTGCCGGCGCGCTGCTCCTTCTCGAAGTGGCCCGTGACGACCTCGCGCACCTTCTTCTGGAAGTAAAGAGGGCCCTTCTCCATTTCGGGGTGCATCTCGCCGTTGACGAAGACGCCGGCGTTGATGTTCTTCTGGGCGTTGGAGCAGAGGTACTTGTCCTCGGACATGATCCGCTTGTACATGTCGTCGATGACCTTGAAGTTCTCATCGCTGGAGGACTTGTTCCTGTAGACCTCGTACCTCATCGTGGCCTTGAGAGGGCCGTCGGGGACGAAGCGCTGGATGAAGAAGAAGTGAGGCCTGGAGAGGGTGTCAGGTTGGAATCTGGATGGAGGCAATCGAAGGTACTTACGAGACGTTCATGGAAGCGTTGGGCCAGAAGTAGGTAGCAGCAACGCGGAACCCATTCTCGATCTGTCCAGGTGTCGGCTGCCCATAATGTTGAATGTGAGCGCCCTTGACCTGGACGTAGTAGGAGTTGAGGTCGGCGATGGTCGGAATGTCTGGGTGAGCGCCCTTGCAGTGGTAGCACTCGTTGTAGTTGTCGGCCAGAATCTTCCAGTTGTAGTCTCCCTCCATCTCCCAGGTGTGGTCGAACACGTAGTCCTCGAAGTTGTAGTGGGCGAACCTGGCCTGCTCGTCGACGCCGTCGAAATCCTCGGTCCAGGGGACCTCTGGCTTCTCATTGGCATCAAGGTTGACCCAGATGAATCCATTCTTGTCGACGTGGACATGGATAGGAAAGAGGCTGTTCTTGGACTTGTCGAAGCCCTCGAGGTCCTGGTAGCCAGGTGCCTTTGTGAGGTTGCCGCTGAGACCGTAGGTCCAGCCGTGGTATTTGCAGGAGAAGATGAAGCTGTTGCCCTGATCCTTGGTGACGACAGGGAACGCACGGTGGCGGCAGATGTTGTGAAAAGCGTTGATGCTGCCCTTGCGGTCTTGGACGATGATGAACTGGTACCCTGCCACGTCGTAGCGGACCCAGTCGCCAGCGTTGGGAATTCTGGCCTTGTGTGTGGTGAGAAGCCACTTCCTGGAGAAGATTGCCCGACGCTCCAGCTCGTACATGTCCTGAGATGTGTACCAGGGAGCCGGCAGTGCCCTGACGGAAGTCTTCTCATCCTTTGCTGGGGCGCCCCCGCCGACGCCGAGATACCTCTGGAGAATGGACATTTCAGATGTGATGTGAAGTGAAAAATGTAGAGATGCAAGATGAACGAGACTGATGATTGATAGTATTATGCAGGGGAGTGTCTGAACTCTAATCTATCGGTGTTCTCAGGATCACTTAGCTCGAGGTGGTCGTCGTTCTATATAGGCCTATCTCGATAGTTTGGGCCCTTGGGCCGCCATCATCGGCGCCTCACACCATCTCATTGATCCTCTATCTCCAGAACGGAGTCATTGTCCGTGCTGACACGGGAATGATACTATCGTGCCCTCCATCCCCTCTGATTGTTTCAGTGTCGATGCCTATCATGTGGCCACTTACACGGGGTGGCTGCCGGTCACATGATCGGACTTTGATCCCAGGAGCCGATGGCTTATCGGGTGTTCAGCCGCAAGCCGTGTGTTTACATCAAAGAGTGTGGGGAAGCTTCACGCACAGACTATCCAAACAAGCATTCCAGACCTTCGGCGCGCATCTCTGATGGATCATCTCGGCGTGGCTCTCGCTGCCGTGTCCCACTCCTACCCCTGGTCGATTTGCTTAGCACCCGTCCCGCGCGGGCATGCCGTGTTGTCCCCCCGCGTTCGGCAAATCACTTTCATCACAGCCGTTGCACTCCCGCCGGAGACCCTTGACCGTTGGAGTTCACCCAGGCCACCGCGGCGCTAGTCCGTGGGATCTGAGGCTGCCGGTGATGAGGAGGGGACCCCTACTTGTTCTACGGGTCTAGACTGGTCTTTTCCCCGTGTCATGTTTTGAGCCGCCCACCGCGTGAGGTGTGGTGTGTAGGACGATTACACGGCATTGTTACAGACGATGGCATTGTCCTCGAGGCTGGATGCGGCAACACACCATGCCGTAAGATCCGATTCTGGACTGGCCGCGTTCAGACGACCGGCTGCTGAGTCGGGGTCCCGGCCTGCCCGTCCATTTTTGGTGTCACCGGCTCTCTTTTTTTACGTAACATTGACCATGGTCAACTGCAACGTGGACACCCTCCGAAACGGAAATGAAGCTTTCACGATCACAAGAGCGCACCAAGGGCCACACCATCGTGGAGTCACAGCGGCGGTGTGCCTAGCTCTGCCGCCGACAGAGCGTCGAGCAAGGGTCTCTGCCGGGGTATTATGCACCGCGTGACCTGCGGAGCCCGGTCGAGAAAACGGGAAGGTCAATAAGGTCTGCCCTCCCTGCTGCGAACAGAATTCAGACCGGGGGAGCATTCGAGAGCCCGTTGATTCCACGAGGACCAGTTGTGGAGGAACGTGGCAACGAACAACAGGAACGCGCGGCTACCCACTTGTGAAGTCATAATACTGGCGATACGAGACCCCTAGTAGTACACTTTACATCATTGAACTGTCTACTGTGGAGGAGAGAGTGAGGGAGGGAGGAAAGAAGATAGCCCAGAGAGAGATATCACGATCACGTGATCGGACTTCGGCCAACCGGCCGACATCGGATCGCGCGCCCATCAAGCTCTCAGGGGCGGGGGAGCGTGAGAACCAAGTGATAAGCTAGCTTCACGGGCGAGAACATCACGATGAATCAAGAACCGCGAGCAGTCCAAAAGCTCACTCATCCCGTTCCGGCTTCATCATATTGTCGATCCCTCATCGAGATTCAAGTCGACGGATCCTGAGGCTGCGCTCTCGCGTTCTTTCTCTCCTCCCCTTTCCCCCAGCATCTTCCTCTCAGCATGGCATCTTATCTTATCATCGGCGCTGGTGTCTTTGGCGTTTCAACCGCTTATCATCTCATACAAAAGTACCCTGACGCGTCGGTGACCCTGGTTGACAGGGATGCGTACGACGCAGACGATCGCGTTGCTGCTTCGTGGGACTGGAACAAGGTGGTGCGGGCGGATTACGACGACTTCCTCTACTGCCAGCTAGCTCTGGAAGCGCAGGACATCTTCAAGACTGATCCTCTCTGGAAGCCATACTTTCACCAGACCGGAGTCTACTGGACCTGTCGCAGCGACTACGCGCAGAACGTTATCGACCATCACAACAAGCTTGGCCGAAAGGACGACATCATCGCCTTGCCGGTTTCCGAGGCCCGGAAACTGTACAACGGCCTGTTCGATGACGCTGACTACACCGGCGTGAAGGAAGTCCTTCTCAACAGGGCCAGCGGGTGGGCTGCCGCCGGCGACTGTCTCCGGGCCGTCACGCGCCGGGCATTGGAGCTCGGTGTGAAGTATGTGACGGCCGAGGTTGCGTCGCTGCAGCTCGACGGTCGTGGCTCCTGCACCGGCATCAAAACAGCATCTGGGCAGGTCCTGGGAGCTGCGCATGTGATCCTCTGCACAGGGGCTTACACCACCAAGCTGCTGGAGCTCAGCGCTGCCGACAGCGGCCTCGCAGAGCTCCGAGCGGAGGACAGAATCCTGGCCGCCGGAATCACGACGGGCATGGCGGAGCTGGATGAAAATGAGTATGCGAAATACGCGAGCATGCCAGTGGGATTTCAGGGGTACACGGCCGAGCACGGTAATGTCTTAGCCACGAACCCCCATTTTGGCGTCGCCGTCTGACAGAATTTCAGGCAAGCCGTTCATCGGCAGCCTCCCGCCCACCAAGGACAGGGAGCTCAAGTGGTGGGGAGCCAAGATCTTCTCGAACACCCGTGAGGGCCTCCCTGGCCGCCAATTCTCTGCGCCGCCGTCGGCCAAGGATTATGAGCAGTGGAAGGTCCCGCGCCTCCTGAAGCAGGACATCATTGAGCAGAGGAATCTGTGGTATGGCAAGAAGAGCGAGAACTGGAAAATGACCAAGCACCGCATCTGCTGGTAAGTGCAGACTTGTTTCTGCTCCAGCGCGCCGTTGATCTGCCTTGCATGAATGCTGACAGAATAGGGATGCCTTCACGACAACCTCGGATTTCATCATTTCGCCTCATTCGGCTGCGAAGGGGCTGTACGTGGCGACATGCGGCTCATTTCACGGGTTCAAGTTCTTCCCCGTCATCGGGAGATACGTGATACAGATGCTGGAGAGCTCACTCTCCCCTGAAATGCAGGAGCGGTGGTCCTGGGACCGCGAGCGGCCGGACTCGTCAGAAAACCCCGAATATCCCAACTCGGAGATGAACGATTTGCTGGATACCGTGTCGAGGTTGTAATTTGACCAATCGTTTCGGGCATATTAGTCGTCGAATACAAATAGCATGGACGGCATTGTTGCCGATTGTCTCGAGTCATCCACGCGGTACTACTCGCGGTACTCCAACCCGCCGCCGTTTCCAAAGACCCCTCATACAGTCTGATTCTCGTTCAGGCACTGCGCCAAGACGAACGCTCGCTTCAAGCATCTGGTACTTGCAATGCGGCAGCGCCCGGGGACAGCGATGCAATTATCGTCAAGGATTCGACACGTGCCGTGGCCTCGTGACCTGCACCCTGAGCAGTGTGTCTTCCTCTTTGAGCATCGGGCCTGCCCCGGTGCCTTATCGCGGGGGAACGTTCTAAGCTCGATGAGGCCTGGGTCTTATTATAGTCCCAGTGTACCCGGTCTCCCCGACCCCGCGTTATCACCGAAAGGCGAGCGCAGTGACCATCTGTTATCGGGATCCCAGCCCATGCGGGGTCGCCGTGGCAAGTGATGAACGTCCTTCTGCCGGGCCAGTCGTGGTACCTACATTACTTAGCGGAGGTGTGTCCTTCTAGCCCCCTCGGCGACGACCTCTACTTCTTCATGGTGCAAACGTCATGCCTCCCTCTGAGGACAACGGCTCGGCCGGCTCTCGAGGCAGACGACGCTCGCATCACGCATGTCTGAATTGCAGGTCCGTGGAAACCGCACCGACATCCCTTGGCCTTTGTTGTTCGTGCGTGCTGACTCCCTGCAGGCGGAAGAAGACCCGGTGCCCGGGCGAAAAGCCGGCATGCTCGAGCTGTGTCCGGCTGAGCCAATCGTGCTCCTATCCCGTCATGAGGCCGTCTCAGAGTGGACGATCGGTACGTCGCAGGCGAAGCATTCCCGTCCTACTTTGACTGAACATGAAACAGGACGAGAGGCTTCAACACCTGGAAGAGAAACTTGACCTCCTTCTCAGTGGAGGCGGACTGTAATGCGGCACGAGCCCGGATCGATGTGTCCAGAGGGTCTGACCCCGTTTCTAGGTCGAATCATAATAGGCACCAGGGACGGACTTATGAGGATGCGACGGAGTCCTCAGAAAAGTCGTACTCGACAACACCGCCGGCCCACGAACCAAGCTACTCTGCCAACAACCCTTTCAACATTGGCTTCGATAATGAAGTCGCGAGCCTCCGACCCAGCCGGGCAGAGATGGCCGCGGGCATCAATCTCTACTTCAAGTATTGCCACCGGCAGCCCATCTGGTGCTTCGAGCGCGAAGAGATCGGGCGCCACGGCTCACTCCCCGAAGAACTGGCCTGCAGCATCTTGGCCCTGACGTCGCGGTTTGTTGAGAAGCGTGATGACCTGCAGCTTTATGGCAACAACGCAAAGACCCTGGTTATGCTGCGGATCGCCAACGGCACGGTCGATATCACAACGATCGAGAGCCTGTGCTTGCTGTCATATTCCTCCTTCATCGGTATGTTGACGCGGGCGTGATCCAGATACTGACCTCGTGGAAGGCATATGCTAACACCCATGAAGACGGGAATGTCCATCTGGGACAGTTCCACCTTGGCCTCGCATTTCAGCTCTGCAGATCCGCCATGCTTGACACTGAGAGCGTATATGCGGTTGATGACCCGGCGACGGAGCGGAAGAAGAGGCTGTTTTGGAGTCTCCAGCTGCTCGAACAGTCGTACGGACGCCAAGGCGGTCTTCTCAGCGTTCCCACGGACGTCTGGCGCCCAGCATTTCATTCAGACAGCGGAAGCAGTTCGCAGAAGGATTCCAGGGTACCGCTACTGCCCCACGACGAGCTCGGGACAACGAGACCAAGCGAGCCCGGCATCTGGAACACGAGCGTGCACCTGGGCTGGGTCTGGAGCCAGGTCAGGAAGTACGTCTCTGACTGCTCTCGCAACATCTTGAAGGAACCCTGGCGGAACGACTCGATGTACGCCAAGGTGCTCTCCGACTTCATGGAGACGGAGAATCGCATCCCCATGTGCCACCGTTACGACTCGGTCAAGTTCTACGAGCGAAAGATGGATGAGCTCAAGATGAACCGGGACTACTGGGCGACGTGGCTCAAGGAGCAGTTCACATACCACGCGATCCCGACGGTCCTGAACCATCCCTTCCTGTACATCGTCGCCGCCCAGCACAACCCGAACCTGGGCATTCCGAACACCTTCTGGAGGAGGTCGTCGGAGCAGGCCCTCCTCCATGCAACTTGGATCGTCAGGATGATCGACATGGTCGTCGATAAGCAAGTCCCGCTCGTCGATCCCTTCTTCGGACACGCAGCAGCCATCGCAGCCACGGTGCACCTCTACTACTGCTGTGCCGCCGCTGCCAGGTTGAAGCACAAGTCCAACACGGACTTTGCCAAATGTAGGAGGTTTCTGAAGAGCTTCATCCCTTGCTCCGCAGCATGCGGTGCCCTGGTGAGTTCCCCATCCCGACGATGAGAAGGAAGCTCGTATTCTGATGAAACCCCAGGATCGGAACCTCGACAAGATGACGCGCATTGCAGCCGGCTCCGAGAGCATGGACGTCGAGGACTGGATGCCCTCGAGGATCTACCTCAGCGTATCTCTGATGTGGAAGATCCTCCAATTCAACTCGACGACCGACTCGCAGGAACTGCCGGCCGCCGGGCTGCTCGACGCATCCCTCACCCCCGCCGTCGCTTCGGACGACGTGGACGAGACCTCGACGCTGGAGATCGTGGTCGCGACATCGCCCGAGATCTCGATCAACACGGCAGACGGAGGGCAGGAATCCCCAACGCTGTCTTTCAAGGCCCCCGTGGCGGCGGGATCCAACAACACATCCCGAGATGCCGTGTATGACACCCCGACGGTGGAGCAGATCGACAGCCTCACCTTTAACACGACGCCCTGGTTGTACGCGGACTCATCGCAGCTGTTCAGCATTGGAGACATGGGGTATTCGCAGTCCGAGCCCGGTAATGCTTGGTGGGAGGACGACAACTTTGACAGCATCATGTTCAATCATTTCTAGCGCGGCGCCCTGGGTTCTGGACGGGTTTCATCTGTCGATGCGAGTAGGACTTGTAAAAGAAAAAGCGTGGGTTTGCCAGACTTGCCTGATTCTCATTATGATAATGATGACATGGATGATGGGAGAAGATGGATGACGCCCCGGCAGATGAACGTGACGAGGGGGTGGGCGTTGCGGAGGTCCCCGGCTCGCATGCGCCGTCCGTGGACTGAAAGGGTGCCCCATGACCACGGCCACGCCCCCTTGCCCCTTTTCACGGGATGCTTCATCGTTCGCCTGCCGACTTCGGCGGGCCGCAAGCCTTCGTGTCTGACCGCAGGGGCCCAGCGGCTATCTGCACTGATAGATCGCCACGTATGACCGGATATCGACCGAATGATGCGTCAGGGAAGCAGCACGGTGATAACGAGGACAAGGTGTTGGTGGTGGAGAGTTCGGGAGGCGGGCGTCCAGACACGGCATCGGCTTCCTTATGCCGATCACATGACCGCACTTGGTCGGGAGGCGCCTCTGCGCCGACTACTGACTGGACTATCCAATAGTGAGTGGATGAAATGGGTTTACTATCATGATGAGGAGGAATCATGAAGCCGACGAAACGTAAAGGCTCGACCGATCCATGGCGATCTCTTATAAGCCGCCTCCTGACTGACTGTGGCGTGAGATGAGCTGCCGGCCGGGTCGCTCTCATTTTCATCCTGCCCTCCCATGAACTATTGCACGATGGATCTTTCAAAGCGCGTCGTCATCATCGGCGCCGGAATCGTCGGTACCAACATTGCCGACGAGCTGGTCTCGCGAGGATGGTCCAACATCACCGTGGTCGAGCAGGGGCCGCTGGACATGCCCGGCGGCTCGACATCCCACGCTCCGGGCCTGGTATTCCAGACCAACCCCTCCAAGACGATGAGTTCATTCGCTTCATACACAGTGAAGAAGCTCCTGTCCCTGGACTGCTTCAACCAGGTGGGCGGCCTGGAAGTGGCCGAGACGCCGGAGAGAATCGAGGAGCTCAAGCGGAAGCACGGCTATGCGACGTCGTGGGGAATCCAGTCTCGCCTGATCAGCGCCGACGAGTGCCGTCAGATCTACCCGCTTCTCGGAGACGGCGTTGTCCTGGGAGGGTTACATATCCCCAGCGACGGCCTGGCCCTGGCAGCACGCGCGGTCCAGCTACTCATGGATCGTACGCGGAAAGCCGGCGTTCGGTACCTCGGCCACACCGAGGTGACCAACATTGATCAGAAGAACGGTCGGGTAACCGGAGTGGTCACGCAAAACGGCGTCATCCCGGCCGACATCGTCCTCTCGTGCGCCGGGCTCTGGGGGGTGGAAGTGGGAGCCATGATCGGCCTGCCCGTCCCCTTGCTGCCGGTTGCACACCAGTACGCGAAGACATCACCGCTGCCATCCCTCAAGGCCAAGAACCCTGCGGTCAACGGCGCAAGCCTCCCCATCCTTCGGCACCAGGACCGAGATCTCTACTACCGCGAGCACGGCGACCACTACGGAATCGGCTACTACGGCCATCGCCCCATGCCCGTCGTGGCCGCCTCTCTCGGCAAGACGCCGAAGAAGGTCGACGAGCACAACATGCCCTCCCGTCTCGACTTCACGGCCGAGGATTTTGAACCAGCATGGAAGTTGAGCCAGGAGCTTCTCCCCGCGCTTCGCGACGCCAAGATCGCATACGGCTTCAACGGCATCATGTCCTTCACCCCAGACGGCGGGCCCCTGGTGGGAAGAGCCCCCAACCTGGAGGGCTTCTACGTAGCAGAGGCCGTCTGGGTGACGCACTCCGCCGGCGTCGCCAGGGCCGTCGCCCAGCTGTTGACTACGGGGAGATCCGAGACAGATCTCTCCGAATGCGACATCTCGCGCTTCGAGCAGACCCAGCTCGCGCCGGCCTACGTCAGTGAGACGTGCCAGCAGAACTTTGTCGAGGTGTACGACATCCTGCATCCCCTCCAGCCAAAAGAATCACCGCGGAACCTCCGACTCAGCCCCTTCCACACCCGCCAGCGCGGGCTCGGCGCCTACTTCCTGGAGGCCGGCGGATGGGAGCGGCCGCAGTGGTACGAGAGCAACGCCGGGCTGCTCGAGCAACTACCGGCGGAGTGGAAGCCGCGTGAGCGTGACGCCTGGTCTTCGCGGTATTATTCACCGATCGCGGCGGCCGAGGCGTGGAAGACCCGGACCGCAGCCGCAATGTACGACCTCACATCCATCCGTCGCCTCGAGGTGTCCGGACCCGGGGCTGAACACCTCCTCCAGAGGTTGACCACGGGTAACGTGGCAAAGAAGCCCGGGAACGTCACTTTCACACTCCTCCTGGACGAGCAGGGGGGCATCCGCAGCGATATCTTCGTGGCGAGGCTTGCCGAGGACGTCTTCCAGGCTGCGGTCAACGGCCCCATCGACTTTGCGTACCTCACCGAAGAAGCGCGCATTCAGTCGAAGAAGAGCCCAAATCGCTTTGTACAGGTTCGCGACATCACGGGCGGGACCTGTTGCATCGGCCTCTGGGGTCCTCGCGCCCTGGATGTCATCGCCACGGTCACGTCTGATGACCTGAGCGAAAAGGGGCTTCCCTTCTCTCGCCTCAAGTCCGTAAACATCAGCCAGATTCCGGTCACCATGATGAACATGTCTTTTGTCGGAGAGCCGGGCTGGGAAATCCACACGACGGCAGAGTACGGCCAACGCCTGTGGGACATTCTCTGGGAAGCCGGCCAGACCCACGGGGTTGTGGCAGCTGGCCGAGCTGCATTCAGCGCACTGAGGCTGGAGGCTGGTTTCCGGACATACGGGTCGGACATCACGACGGAGCACAACCCCTTCGAAGCCGGCCTTGAGTCCGCCGTGGACCAGAGAAAGCAGGGCTACGTCGGGCATGCTGCCATCAAGCGCCTTTCCGGGAAGCAGGTGACCCGGCGGCTGAGGTGCATCACCATCGATGATGGACGCTCCGTGGTGCTCGGCAAGGAGCCCGTGTTCTACAATGGAAAGCCCGTGGGCTATGTCACCAATGCTGCCTTTGGGTACACGATTGGCAAGCCGATCGCGTATACGCATCTCCCTGCTGGCGTAAAGGACGGCCAATCGGTCGAGATCGAGTACTTTGGGCAGCGCATCAAGGCGACGGTGACCTCGGAGCCGCTGTATCCTGTACGGGCGGTTGAAGAGGAGAAGCTGTTCCCGATTCCTTTTGACAGGCCAGGCCAGGATATCATCAAGGATATGATCAGGGCCCGTCTCTGAGAGGCGAGTGGCAGGGACATGAGGTTTCTTAGCTCTTCATCATCACCTGCATCAGCCTTCATTGTCATTAGCACGCCAATCACAATTCGAGTCTCGTTTCATGATATCGGTTTCATTGTACTTTCGGGGCTCAGGAGACAAAGTATCCCATGAGATCTACCTTTGGCTCTCGCGATGTTTGTCACTTCCATGCTATGAACATAAGATGATGTGAAATGCAAGCAGCTCGAGTTCAACAGTATCCCATGAGCCTGGGAGATCAGACCCCTTAACTCGTCCAGCCCAGCCTTTGCTCCAGGAGGAGTCGTGAAGCAGCCCTCCGCTTGGTACAGCCAATAAACTACACCTCCACGGCGAACAAAATGACATTGGCCTTAATATTCATTCTTCAGAATCTGTGTTTTGATCATTCAGAAGGCTACTGCTGCCTTCACACGCTTTGCAGCTACAACTCGACTGCCCTCTGTTCGAACAACGTTCTAGGTAACTCTCGGCGCTTACCTGCGCAAACCACCCTCATCTTCCTTCTCGTATCCAGTCAGCCCAAGGGCCTCCAGATCCCCCTTGCCAATCGCTCATTTCACAGTAGGAGCATCGTTCCTCGGGGCGGTCTCCTCCAGAATCGCCTCGGCCTTCTCGGCATCGCCGCTCGCGCCGGTGTCGCGGACGCCGACCTCGGTGACGGAGTACGCATCGACAACGGTCTTGTACCGCGGGACAAAGTTGACGGCGAGAGGGTACGACCACGCGGCGATGAAGAAGCACATGGGCACGACCATGCCCATGCCCATGTTGTCGTAGCGGTCGGCGACGGCGCCGAGGATGGGAGGGACGACGGCACCACCGGCGACACCTGCGGGTTTCAGTCAGCTGAATTCAAAATAGAGGTAGAAGTAAGTGGGGAGGGAGATGAGACTCACCAGCAATAATGTAGCCGGATCCGCGCTTGCTGTGGCGGCCGAGGCCACGCATGCCCAGGGCGACGATGGTGGGGAAGCAGATGGACTCGAAGAAGAGCACGATGTAGAGCATGGCGATGCCGACGTTGCCGGTGTGCACGATGGAGGGGCCGATGAAGACGATGCACATGGTCAGGAAGACGAGGAAGACGAGGCGCGGCTTGAAGAAGTGCATGAGCCCGACGCCTGCGAAGCGGCCGACGGCGAAGGCGGCCTGGGCGCCGGCGAAGAGCTGCGAGCCGACGTCGTCGGTGGTGTTAGGGCGGGTCTCGGAGGCGTAGTTGATGAAGAAGCCGGCGATGCCGACCTGGGCGCCGGTGTAGCAGAACTGGGCGAAGGCGGCGTGGAAGAGGCGGTACTGCTTGATGAAGGGCTTATCGTCGAAGCCGGCGTGGGTCTCAGAGGCCTGGAAGGCCATGTCGGCGTCTGTGATCTCGGGGATCTTGGCGAGCCAGAAGACGACGGCGAGGCCCCAGACGAAGACGGTGATGGAGAGGTAGACCCACTGGACGTTCTCCATGGCGCGCTCGTCGGAGAAGTTGAAGAAGACGTAGGAGCCCATGAGCGGGGCGACGACGGTGCCGATGCCGTTGAAGGCCTGGGAGATGTTGATGCGGATCTCGGAGTACTTGGGCGGACCGCAGACGGTGATGTAGGGGTTGGCGGCCGTCTCGAGGGAGCCGAGGCCGTTGCCGATGATGAAGATGGCGACGCAGAAGCCCTCAAAGGACTCGGCGATGATGCAGGGGATGGCGATGATGGCGCCCAGGCCGTAGAGGAACAGGCCCCAGATGAAGGTGGCCTTGTAGCCCCAGTGTCTCAGGAGCCAGGCGGCATGGCCGATGGATGCGAGGGGGTAGGCACTGGAGACGGGATGTCAGCTCGGGGAGTGGGAGGCATGTGTGGTAGGTGAGAAGCATACCCGAAGTAGGCCGCCTGGAGACCGGCGGATCTCGCACGGGTGATGTTCAAGGTGTTCTGGAAATGCTTGTTGAGCGTGTCAAGCAGACCTGTGAGGACATACGTCAGTGATCTGTGGTCGTGAGATGCGCTGAAGCTACCGGGCCATACCGTATGAGAACCCCCACAGGAAGAAGAGGACCGTCACGAGGACAATGGGGAAAATCGACTGCCTCAGAGTCAACTCGGCCGCATTGGTCCTGACGTTATCCTTTGTCTTGAGGGGATGCCTCTTGATGAACTCCTTGACGCCCATCTTTGGTGTGATCGGTCGTCCGTGGGGTGGATCAATGTCTCAAATAAATGTGCCAGCCCCCGTCGTCGCGTGGTGCCCGTCAGACCTGGAGTCAGAGATGGGGAATGTGTTCGAGATGCTGCCAAGCTCTGGGGGATGGGGAAACAGTTGGAGGACGAGGCCAGACGTTGTGACTGTTGAACCAGGAATCGAGACGAAACAGTACGATCAGAGGCGGGAACGGCGTAGTGTTATATGGAAGAGCAGCTTCAACTGCCGATCTCAGAGGCGCGCCGGTCTCTCTCTCGGTGGTTTCGCACGAATGCATCCCGTGCACCGCGACCTCCACTCGCCGCATCCTCCCAAGGGCCGGGGACCCCTCCAGGAAGAGAAAAAGGCCCTGGGGTATTCCTCCACGCGACGACGAGAAGCCGTCGGGTCAATGAGTCGAGAGAGAGAAACAAGGATGGTCATCCGGCGGGTCGTAGGGGCGTGACCACGGCGCTGACGCAGACATCGACATTGCCAAGGGCTGCGGTAGTTCGGCAGATGGAGGAATCCCACCCTAGCGAACGCCCGTCCGGGGTAATGATGGGCTCAGGCTCCTGTCGGAGCGACATCGATCGCGGTTGCGGGGGGCGGAACGAGGCGTTAATCTTGTTCGTCGGGAGAACCTTGGAACCTCCATGGGGTGCGGGGGTAGGGCCGGATAGGGAGCGCGATGCCGTATTCAGACAACTAACAGGCGATGGCCAAGGCGGGGATCATGTTCCCAACCCCACAGCAGCACGACATGGCCTCTGGGATTCGACAAACCTGGCCGAGGCCCGCTGGAGGAAGGGAAGTTACTTGGAAAGGACGCCCTTGGCGCTAACCCCGATGATCGACACACACCGTCTCTGCTTTACTTTGCTTCTGGATGTTCGGGGAAGCCCGATGCGCATGGGCCAAGGACGCTGGGAGCACGCTCGAGGCAATGATGGCCCGATGGAGGGTGGCTATGGGCAACTTGGTGGTGTATGCGCAAAGCGGGCACCAGTGATGCCATTCGATATGTGCTCGATCCATGACACAGATGCTTGACCGTGGATGCGCATGACTTACGACCATGGTGTGAGGTTGTGCTAAAGTTCCTTTCCCCGTTCCCACCGTGAAATGGATTCTTTTACCCGGGGTTGCCCTCCGTCGACAGAAGCTCACCATCTCCGGGCTTCATCATACAAAAGTCCGTGGCCCATCGTCCGAGGGTCCGAGACTCTGAGCCGGGCGAGAGGTTAGCTTGACGTTGAAGATATCCACAGCGATCTCGGCATAATTTTTCCGGAGCTTCTGGCACTGCACGTATTACTTCTGCCGGCAGTAGAACAGACAGCTTCAATCTGCTGGTGATCCGTCGGTTGCGGTATTGAGAGGTCCTATCACCAAGTATTCGGGGAGCGTGGCCTCGCTCGGAGAAATAAAGCTGATATCAAGGGACATTGGGACCAGGAGCGAAAAGCTGGATGGTTAGGGGAAGGATCGCTGTGCCTCATGGATGCAGATGTAACGTTCTATCAGGACTGGAGTCAACTGGTCATCCGTCGGTTCTTTTCCCCCGATGGATGGTGTGAGGGGCATTGCCGACGGCTGTGGAGGTTGACGCGGAGTACCACGAGCACCCCCGCATCATAGTTACAACCTGGCTGACCCTCCTCCACACTATGTTGATCGTCATCAGACTTTGGGGTTCGCGATGGTGCATGCTCCCAACCCTCGAACTTGACGCCGCCGTGTGGCCGTCCATGGCACCGATGATTGGCCTCCGAGTCATTGGATCTCACGTCTGTGACTTGTCAGATTATTAGCCTACAGACGCAGGGACCGTAGCAGATCCGGCGGATCTCACGCGCTGGAGGGGTGCTGGAGCATAAATACTCGACTCACTCAAGGGAAAGACGGCCAAAATTCTTCCGTGTCAGCTACTGCAGGTTCCATGCATAGACGAGACATGGCACCGGGTAAAGGCCTCTGTTCTTAGGTCATGGTTAATATTGGCCGCAGTCGCCAACGCATCACCTGACCACATCGAGGAGGCTCTTTCGTCAGAGGACAATTTTCTCTTTTGAGCTGAAATGACAGTTCTGGGGCCGACTGCATACCCAGTGTGCAAGAACTCTTCTTCCTTTGACCACGGAAACGACCGATTCGAAGTGAAAACGACAATCTTCCGACCTTCGACCCCCTTTTCTTCCGCCGTCGAAGACTAACTCTCATCACAGACTTCAAGTGCCAAACGAACCTGCCAGGCAAACCCGAACCTACTCCTTTTTCTCCTCAGGCTTCGAAACGTCCGTCACGACCTCCCAGATATGTCCATCCAGGTCCGCAAATGCGCGGGTGTACATGCCCATGTCCTGGCCGTAGTTCGGAAGCATATAGGGATCCAGAGTGGCGCCGGCCTTGACGGCCTTGGCGAGCCACTGGTCGACCTCCTCGGAGGTTTTGACGCCGATGGAGAAGATGGCCTCGGTGGACTTGTTGGCGTCGGGGATCTCGGTGCCGGGACGGACGAACTCCTTGAAGCGGCTGTGGGCGTGGATCATGACGCAGAGGTTTTCGTTGGGCGGGGGCAGGAGGAAGGTCTTGGTCTTGTCGTCGCCCCATGCGGAGACGAACTTGAAGTCGAGAGCTCGGAAGAAGGCATCGGCGGCGACGGGGTCTTGGGTTGGGATGTTGAGGTAGAAGGTCGGGGCGGGGGAGGGAGCATCGGACGACATGATGAACTGATGTAGGCTAGGACGAGATGCTGGGTCCAATGTCAGAGATCAACCGATGAGGTGGGGGATAGAGTAAAGTAACTGACCTGATTGAACATACGCGGTGGCCACTGGCGGTGATATGCTCCCTCGGAAGGCTCAGAGTAACTTCAATGGCGATGTTGACGCTTGAATGTGAGGCGGGGTGGTCCAATGCGAAGTCAATTGGGCTTGAATGTCCTCAAGAAAGTCCAGGAAACGGTGCTGGATATCTCCCTCTTTTATCTTTCACAAACTCAAGCCGTTCACCGCTCCAACCGCGGATCTCCCCTCGTGCAGACAAAATCCCAATTGCATCAAGGCGCGTTTCTGCCTGGTGCCAAGACGCCGTTCACACTCAATTAGCGCCTCTGGACGCGGGACGAACGCCAAATCACCTGACCAGCCCTGTTGGGAGGGCCTGTGGGAGGGGTGAATCGGCTGAAGTTGCGCCGAACGCCCCTGAGTTGGGGTTGTGGCTTACCCTAGAGACGATGATACCCGGCTCATGAGTCGGGGGGATTAGTGATATGTCACAGAAAACATGGCCGGTCCAGCTATGGTTGCCGTCCAGATGCCTTGCCCTCAGAGTCTCTCTAGTTGAGAAAGAAGGCATCTCGATTTCTTGCGATCGAAATAGAGGCTATGTCAATTGCTTGAGCTTGAGAAAGAGGTCATCTGAATTATTCAAGGCTCGATCGCTGGCAGACCATAGTGACGGCGTTTGATGTGAATGTGCGACATGGTTGGATGCTCAACCACTGCTGGAAATTATCAATCAGCGACCCCGACCATGTTGAAATTGACAGGCGGGCCCAATTGGGCGCGGCTAGCAATTCGCGGGCTGATCAGACAACTTGAAGTGAATGCAGAAGGCGGACGAGTTCATGGTCTTGGACGTGGCCGTCGATTCACCACCAAACCCTCCCATCAAACAAACTCCGGCAACAGGTAACACCGCGGACATCAAATTCGAGGCGCAGAGCTCGACCTCGCAGCTCGTCGTTTCGCTCCATCTCACAAACGTGGCTCAGTCGAGCTCGTGGACGGTCGCACCGACGGCAACCGGCACCAGCAGCTGAAGATGACCACGAGCAGTCGGCCAAGTTCTCGTATCGTGGGAAGATCGGCAGACAGCGCGGGAAGCCCAACCGGAGCCAACCAGACTCGCCTCGAGCGGCTCACGAGAGTCGAAATCCAAGCCTCCAAGACCCCAAGACCGGACCATTGTGCTAGGCGAGCTCGGGTCACACGCTCCCGTCTGGGTGCGCGTCCATTGACACAACGAGTGAATGAGGCGGAATAAAGGCGGCGGCGGGCGAGGGATGTTTGCTTGATCTTTCTTGCCTTCCTCCCTTGGGATGTAACCACTCTTAAGTATAGAATTGGAATGGAAAGAGACGTCATCAGGTCTCCATTCACTCCTTCCTCGACAGCGATTTGAGCTTCCGCTGCCCAAGTAGTTGGCTTCCATCTTCATGCATCGAATCGTCCAGCCGGGCAAAGCGAATTAAGAACTCGAACCCGGCACGGCGGAGGACCACGCAGCCATGAGCAACGCACCAAACATCTTCATCAGCAACGGCACCTGCTATTCGGCGGCAGGGCAACAGGCCGACGATGCGATAATCCCCTGCGGCAACGATGTCTACGGCCCGCTCACCTGCTGCCAGCAGGGCGACATGTGCCTGTCCAGCCGGGCCTGCTACAACGACGAGTTCGGCGTCACGTATTTGGCCGGGTGCAGTGATCCAGAGTATTCAGACGACAACTGCCCCGACAAGGGGAGCTTCGAGGGTAGGTTCTGCTGCTCGGTGCCTTTGCTGATGAATGGGAGATCAATACCCGGCCCGAGACGGTGCTGACAGTGAACCGTGACAGGTGAACCCTGGGTCGGCCTGTCCTACTGCAACGGAACATCGGAGGAATGGTTCGCCTGCGTGCAATCAAGATCCCCGGACACCCTCGCTTCCCCCGACGCATGCTGGTGTCCTGAGGAGCCTCGCACCGTCGCTTTTACAGCTTCGTCCGTCCTCGATGATCGGGTGCGACTGGGGAGCTCCCTCGGCGAGTCGGTCATCTGGATGCCGGGGCACGTCCCTACAAGACCCCCGAGCGATGTCGACGATAGCAGTGAAGACGAGACTTCGGCGGCACCGACCACCAGTTCGACCACGTCGTTCATCCCATCTTCGTCACTGGCCGACACAGAGACCCCGCCGTCAACTTCCACGCCGCCGACCGAAACAAGTCCAGCAGCAGACGGCGAATCGGGCCAGGGAGCGGGTCTCGATCGGTCGGCGCGGATCGGAATCGGGGTAGGAGTCGGTGTCGGCTCGGCCGTGGTCCTCCTGATCGCCGGCCTCTTCTTCCTCATGCGCCGGCGCCGGCGACATCGCGAGGCCAGGAATGTGGCAGAAAAGCCAGACATTGATGGTGCTGTGCAACAGCCGCCGCCGCCGTCGACGCCAGGACCGTCGGAGCTGGACACTCGCGCTGCACGCCCATGGTCGATGAGGACCGAATTGCCAGATACGCCACGGAGCATCGCGGCCGAGATGGAGTCACCTGCGCACTCGCCGTTCCAAGAAAAGCCTCCGGGCGTCAGCAGCGCGCGCACCTTGGGAACCGCGCAGGAAAAGAGGCTGCCTCCATTGCCCTTGGCCGAGCTGCCTGGATAGAGTGGGAAAGAAAGAATTAATGGGAGGAGGATGAGCGCGGGTCGGAGATACCGGGGTGCTGTAAGACCTTTTGAGCATGATACCCACCACGACCCGACCCCTGGAGGAGCACTGCAATCGAGACGCCGCTGATCGTCAACTGCCGATTCGTCACGCCTCGCCAGTGAAGCCAAGCTCGTCCAGCTAATATACATCGCTCGGGACCGAATGGTCGTCCAGCAAATCAACACCTGAAAAACGTGCGCATTGATCCACGCGGGGATGACTCGCGCCAAGGACGTCCGGCTGCATCCTTCATTTGGAGCTCTCATGTAGTTGAGACGAAGGGTGGGTTCACAAAGATCCTTTGGAGAGAAACTCGCTCAATGGGGATGCTATAAGACTCTCTCCTCGGTGGCGTCGAGGGTGGGAGGTGTTGTTCTTCTGAGGTCAGCCAACATTCGAAGTCGTCTCTTCCGTTCTCTCAGCCAGCCGTCGCCATAGCTTCATCGTCATGTTGTTCAAGTCCTTCCTCTCCCTCGCCGCCCTGGCCTCGACAGCCATTGCTTCGCCCGTCCAGGAGCTGGCTCCCAGGCAGGATGCCGACAGTAAGACAGACATCTCGAGAATACTCCGCTAGCAGGACTGACACTTGCCAGCTGCGCCCGTCGTCAACTGGGGCATCATCGCCGTCCCCGGCGTAGATATGCTCGACGTCTACGGCCCCATCGAGCTCCTCTACTTCGTCGCCGGCAACCTGCACATCAACGTCAAGATCATCACCCCCACGACCGACAACATCGTCATCACCCCTCCGATGGGCAACCGCTTCAACTCGACCTACCAGCCCGAGATCGTCGGCCAGGCCACCTTCGACGACGACCTCGACCTCGACGTACTAATGGTCCCCGGCGGCGCCGTTGCCCGCGCGCCCAACACCGAGTACATCGATGAGTACCTCCTCAAGATGCTCCCCAAGACCAGGCACTTCGTCACCATCTGCACCGGCGCGCTCTTCGCCGCCCGCGCCGGCATCTTCGAGGGCAAGCGCGCCACGACCAACAAGGGCGCGTGGGACCTCGTCACCGCCCACGGCGACGACGTCACCTGGGTCGCGCCCGCGCGCTTCGTCCGCGACGGGAACATCTGGTCCTCCTCGGGTGTGAGTAGTGCCGGACACGCGCGGCGACAACAAGCAGCTGACTGATGTTCGCAGGTTTCCGCCGGCATCGACCTCACCTTCGCCATGATCAAGGAGTTCTACGGCCAGGACCTGCACGACCGCATCACCGTGTTCACGGAGATCCTGCCCAGGGCCCACGACGATGACCCCTTCACGGACATTGTTGGTATCCCGCACCAAGGGCAGCTGAACGGCACCGAGCCGGAGAAGTGCAAGAGGGGGCTGTAGGAGAGAGTAGCGGGGACTCTGTAGCCGTGGAGTTAATGCTTAGGCATGGCTTGAGCTTGCATCCATTGTGTTGGACTTGGTTTCCTGGCTTGCCGTGATGTGATGTGTGGGATGAACGACGTTCGTCTCAAAAATGATCGGGGAAGACCTGGAGGAGAAGCAGCCCGAGCCGTTTTTTCTCGAATCGCATGTCCTCCAGGGGTGAAGTACCCAGGCCGACCCACCGTATCCCTGCGAAAATACTCCCACAGGTCCCTACTTATGTACAACTACAGGGGCTTTAGGGCCTCCTCAGTCCCCTCAAGACACGCAATGTTAGGGCGGTCGCCTCACTCTTGGTCGATGGGCACTGCTCCAGAAGAGCTCGTCGCCGCTCGTGACGTCGCTATTACTGGCGCTGCTGCCCCGGCTACGCTACTCTTGTGCTACGATTAATCCTTGTATTAAGGCTTCTACTATATCAATCTGCCGCGAAATCAACTATAGGTAGACAGCCTGACAACTCGGACGGTATTATTGGCTTTTGTTGACGCTGTTGGTGTTCCATCAAGTTCAGCTGTCAGGGCCCAAGTGGCGCCAGTTGGTGTCCGGCCTCAATTGTCTTATCCCTGGACATCCAATGCGATGGCAGAAAAAGCGGGTTCGCCTTACCAAATCTGGATGCCTGCAATTTCGGTGCCTGATCCAGTGATTCTGCCCTGTCATTCAGGGGCAGCAAAAATAGTTCTCCCGGCGCCGTTGCGCGGGACCAGCCTGCATTGGATCCCGCGGTCCCTTGTGTTCCCTTCTCGTCCTAGTAATCCTCGATTTCTGGGGCGCGATGCCTCGACTTCTAGCGTCCCTCGTCCCGCTCACCGGCTCAGACCACGTCTCAGATCGCAGAGCACATCGCTGCATCATTGTCTCGCGGCCTCTCGATCCCCTCACCCAAGTCGCTCCTTTTTCTTGAAAGGCTTTCGTCCCGAATCATGCTGCTGCTGCGGGGCGGCCTGGGGCAGACCCGTGGGGTCCTCGCCATCCTCGCGATCGCGGTCGTCATCCTGGTCATGATGGGCTTAGCCTACCTGCAAGACTTCACGGTCCCGTCCTTGTGAGTGTCTCAACTCAATTCTACTCGCTCAAAGATGCTCACATGTCTTTAGCATGAGGCCATACCGCGCGTGGAAGGGCGACGCAAGCAACCCCGACGATCTACGCGACTTCTTCATCAATGAGGTCCGTCAGCCGTACGTGTCCATCACCACGGAGGTGTATCGACCCATGGGCGCGTACGAATGGAAGCTCCCCGGAAAGCCGCGGTGGAAGAAGCCGCTGGGAAAGGACCTCTGCATCCTCGATCTCGACAGCCGATCGCTTGACGGCCCGGGCTCCATCTTCGGCAACATCACCTTCAGCTGGAACGACCCCGAAGTCATCGTCGGCACGAGCCTTGGCATTCTCCAGCACTGGCTGTACGGTGAGTTTTCTCATGCCTTTCACCACCAGACCTGGGAACTGGTGCTAACTCGACCCCAGCCAAGATCCATGGCTACAGGTACTACTGGGTGCAGACGGAGCAGTTCACGGATCGTCGTGGGTCCTGGAAGAAGCCCTCCATCCTCAAGAGGGTGCTCCAGAAGCACAAAACGTGCGTCTTCGTCGACTCGGACGCCATCTTCACCAACATGGACCTCCCGTTCGAGTGGCTCCTGAACTACTGGGACATCGACCGCGAGAAGGACGCCGTGGCGCTCGCCCAGGACCCTCCCGCCCCCAGGAACAACGACGAGCGCGGCAAGCTGTACGACAACACGGGCTTCATCATCGCCCAGCACTCCCAGACGACCTTTGACATGATGCAGGAGTGGGCGGTCTGCGCGGACGACGGCGGCAAGTATCCCAACTGCACGCAGTACCGCGACAAGACCGAGCACCCCTCGGACCAGGGCGGCTTCGGCAACTACATCCGCTACGAGTACGAAGGTTCCGTGAAGGAGCTCCCGTGCTCGGAGGCCAACGGCTTCCCCCAGCACAATTCCAAGTGCAAGGGGACGTTCGTCAAGCATCTCTGGACCGGGAAGCGCGACCTCATCAAGATGGCGGTCGGGCTGCAGATTCCCGGGCAGTTCCTGGAGCTGTTCCATGAGCAGATGCTGCGGGAGAAGGATGAGTACTACATCACGGAGAAGGACTTGATGAGCGAGGCTTGGCTCCAAGAGGAGTGAATTGATGAGGCCTGTATTTGGGAGACCTACAACGGAGTCGGTGTTGGCTCATGAATTTGAATGTGGAATGTCATGATCTACTCTGTTGAGTGCACCTGATGAAGAAGGAAATCTGATATTCAAGAGTCGTAATTAAACCCCGATGCTTGGACCCGTGGCCCGCCATGTACAGCAGTTTGTTGTTTGTACAAGAAGATGCTTCAATAACCCCCGTACCCAGTCGCCTCGATGGTCTCATCCGGTGCCCCTTAGAACAGCTTGCGCACAACGGTTGAAACCTTGCTCGAAACACGCGAAGCGAGCGTAGTCCCCGAACCAGCGCTGAAATCGCTCCGCTCCGTCTCGCCCGAATGGCGCCTCTGCATCTCGGCGACGAACTTGGGCCAGGTATTCGTCAGCACGAGGTACTTGATGTGGGTGATCGCCTTGTCGAAGGTCGTGACGTCGAAGGCATTCGGAACCTCGCCGCTGAACTGGATAGGGGTGTCCGCCTTCGGATCGCAGCTCCCATTGCGGCTCGAGCCGGGCGAGGGTTCGTCGAATGGCGTGGCCAGGCTGACGGTGGCTTCTCCCAAGACTGCCCGGACAGACTTCTCGAAGACATGCTCCAGCTGCTTCAGGTCCTGCGATGGCAGGTTCAGGGGGAACTCGGCGTCGCGGGGGCTGATGAAGTCGGCGTAGATTCCGAGCGCGCGGTTGAAGGCCTCCTGCCTGTCGATTCTGGGCCAAGACGCCTTCCATGAGGAAGCCCGCGTGAGGAAGGCAATGTTCTCTCCCGAGAAATCACTGAGGGCAGAGAACTCCTGGAGGGGCGTGGGGTTGTTGTTCAGGACGTGGTCCAGCGCAACCATCGTCAGCAGACGGTCGCCCAGCGTCTCGTCCAGATAGTCGAAGATTTCTCCCTTCTCCGCTGCGCTGACAATTGTGAACTTCCCATCGCCGAGTGTCGAGGGCCTGAGGGTTGATGTCTGTGAAGCCGTCTCCCACTTGGCGCTGGAGTCTGCTGCTCGCTTGCTCATGATCCGGAGCTTCACGATGTGGAAGATCGGGACGAAAATGGTGAAGATCTCGAAGATCATCGTAGACAGATGAATCCTGGGGTGGTCAGCACGGTGTCCTTGCTCCTGGCTTTCTCGCTGGATGTGCACTCACCACTGGCTAGGGGGGAAGTAGGGGTTGATAGGGGCAAACGCTGGCACATAAGAAGCCACCATGAACATCGGTGTTGCGTGGAGACTGTGTTGTCATGTCAGTCTCGAAAGTCTGTAGTCAGGTATTCAAGACGACGCGTACCTAGCAAGACAGCAACCGACAGTCTGAGTGCGCCAGCCCATCGTGTCTCGAATCCCCCAGGCGCGCCAGATCATGATGGGTGCAATCTAGTGAATGAGTTCAGTAGAGTCCTTGGTAGCCTGAAGGTGTGAGACTCACGATCCAGGTCCAGATGACCTGCCAGAGAACACTAGGCCACCACTCCCATCCTCTTCCCAGGTCGACTATTTGTTCAAGGAGGTTATCGCCCTGGATTTCGGTCCCGGGAATGCCAAAAGTGGGATGGTACTTCTTGCAAGCAACCCACATTCCAACGGTCAGCAGAATCTGAGGGATCGCCAGGAGTTAGCACCCATTTATCCACGGCGGATTCGCGGAAGCGTACCTGAGCGACGATGCCAATTCCGATGAAGATCAAGATCCTCTTCGTGTAGTTCATGTTCCGCAGCCGGCAGAGCCACGAGGTCTTCCCTCCATCGCACCCACTCCTGCTCCGCAGCTCGGGGCGTGTGAATTGCTTCTGGAGCTTCGCGATATGCAGAAAGCGGCTGTTAGACGCATGGAACAGGGCAATGCCCAGAGGGAGCCAAATGCCCATGAAGAAGTACTGGACATCGTAAGCGATGACAATGGGCAATGTCATGCCGATCGGGTACACAATCTGGGCCAGGATCCAGTAGATGTGAAGGAATGTGATGGCCGTGAAGGACAGGGGCAGACCGCGGATCTTGAGGATGGGGCTGCTGCGATTGAACCAGCAGAAGACCATCCCCAAGAACACAAGGAGCGTCCATGTCGCGCAGAAGGTGATGTAGAAGATGCCCACCCTGTCCCAGTTCGGCGGGCTGGGGGGCAGGTTGTAGATCGTCAGCTGCGGCACGGCTGTGTCCATGGCTGCGGCGTTTTGGTCCATGGTGGACGAGTCGATGAAAGGCAAGACCAACTTGAAAGCGACAACGTCCTCTATATCAAACTAGTCGTCCATGACCTGCCCGATACTTCACGGGCCAAGGCCGCTCGGGGGTTGCATTGAGATTCGTTTTCCCCGGCCTTTGGCCCTTCCGGCGGTATCTTTGCTTTTTCACAGTCTGCGAGGGCTGAGTTCCCCTCGCTGCATCTGAGACCCCCAGCCACACGGAATTCGCATCAGCCAATCCATGTGCTCGCCGTGGGAAGCCGGTCCAGCTCGTTTCCCGGGCCAGACACGTTGTAGTGGTCGTTCAGGCGGAGGGATCTGCAAATGTTTCTGTTGCCCTCGACCAGGACCTTGCATGACGCCCATCGTGACTCGGAGCGGTTCGGCTATATTTGCGATGAGCACCAAGTCCGAGACAGGCTACCAATCGGCGGAAAAGAAATTCTGAAGAGAAGTCTGAAGGTTTCTTGGCTAGTTGCTGGTGAGTAAATGAGGTCCATCGTAGGGAGTACCGGCGAGGGATGTTGATCCAGTCCTGTACCGGGACCTGATTCGACTATGAGATGAGTGGTCTTGGTGCGTGTTGATGCCCATGGCTCCAGGATTGAAAGGCCATCCTAGGCCCTGACCTGACCACGAGAAGAAGTCAAATCCTCTACTTGACCCCATTATCTTTTAGGCAATCTACTTCCCTTGGAAGGCGAGAGTGAACGGACAGCGGAAAACCTACGTCTCTTAAGAACTATCTAGCTGGGGACCACTGCCATATTGGATGTGTGCCAAGCATTGAGCTGAGCCATGTGCCTAAGGTGCCGCCGCCATCGCTCTCACAGCAAGTCGAATCCCAGAGCAGTTTTGCCCTCCTTTGGCACCCCATCATATACCTTGTAGCCTTCCAAAGCGGTTTTGTTGATATCCAACCCGACACAGTCGGGTGGCGACTTGCCCGCCAGGGCAGCCTGCAGCTGGCTTTTGGCATATTTCTTGTTGGTCTCGGTCACCGGGCAGGCGGCCATGTACGCCACGCTGGCATGCTGAGTGCCGCCGTGGTCTGGGTCCACGGCATGGCACATCTGTTCCCGATTGCCGGAATACCTGCTCTCTGTCACAGACAAGCTAGAGAGTTCGACTTACGTCAGTGTGCCACCAAACAGTATCGCCTGGGTTCATCCGCAGGATGAAAGTCATGCATTCGCGCAACCGAAGGTGGGGGTGGGAGGTCACACTGAGCTGCTGGCTTTGGTCCTTCATTGTGCCGGGGAAGCCCGTTGAGGAAGCGTCGATATGTAGCCCGAGGCCAAGGAAGGCCTGGCCAGGCGGCCGTATCCCGACAGCGTCCGAATAGCTGAGTGGTTCGGAGCTTGTCCCGGCGGTCTCATCGTGGTACAGTAGTGAGTTAAGGAGTTTCTGCAGCTTCAGCTGGTTCGGTTGCGTTCTGATCGCGACCTGGGACGGCGAGTTGAAAAGGTTGAATACGGATACAGATTCTGCTGGCCCACCCCGGATGCGACCCTCGTTCTTCGCCACAAAGGCCTTCAGATCTTTGAATAGGTCACCCGTCTCTTCCTCTGAGATATCACCCTGTACGACGCAGCACCCTCGTTGTTTCAGGTTCTTTGTTGTTCCTCAGACAGGCTCCTGCCGCGAAGCTCGACGAGAATGGCCATGGGCCTGGGTTGGGTTTACGAGGCGTGTGTTCTGCAAGTGGTGATCTGGGTAGGCGATGTGAGAGCAAGGATGTCTTTAGGACGTTAAAATGGAATCCGAATTAGAGAGAGTATACAATGTTGAATTGCCATTCCGGTACAAAACAGTGACACCCTAGCCCGCCAGATCTTGGTCGTACAACCTTGCAGTCACTCCGAGGCGTGTGATGAGTAGAGAAAGATAGAAGATCCTTCGGCCGCACTGTTGCAGAAATACCCCGCCCTTTGCATGCTTGACATTTGAAAACTAGCATTGGTTCCGTGATCCGCGACTTAGGAACAGAACAACGCAACGAATCCGAAGAAGGCCCCAACAGCTCCGTTGATAGCTCCAGCGAGAGCCGCGACGGGCTGGGCTCCCATGCAGGTGTCTATAGCATCCCCATGTGTCAGCGCAGCTGAATCCGTAGAAGTACTTGTTTGGGATGGCGGGCAACCCCGGGGGGGGAGGGGCTTACTGTTGATATTCTGCAGCTTGATGCGAACCTGGAGGTCGATTCTGTTGGGCGAAGGCTTCTCGACACGAACGAGGTTTGGGTATTTAGCCATTTGGCAACGGTGTAGGAGGATTCCGTTTCCATGCTGGGAGTGCATGTAGGTCCTCCTTTCAGCAAATTTAACGGTTTGCCGCGTAGAAGAGGCCTTCATGAGATTATGCATGTTTCCGAGGGTGTGTGGGCCAGTATAAGTGCCGCTCGCCGTGATCTTAAGCCATCGTGTAGACGGACTGCTGCCACCGTTCATCCATCTGACAGGATAAGTGTACTTGCTACCTTCTCCGTCATCGCACCACCCACCCCCGCAGAGGGTGTAGATAGCTTGTCCAAGCATCCAGGCGATGGAGCCGTGGCCAATGTCACACCCCATATCAGCATCCATTCTGCTGAACCACATTCTGAATCCGGTGCTGTGGGCTTGGAGCATCGCGAGAGCCTCAGCAGGGTCGTCAAGAGCCCTCTTAGGAGCAATATTGAAGCCGTTCTCGTCGAAGATGGTCTCGTTGGTGTCCCTGTTGATATACTCCTCAACAGGTATCATCCAGTCGGCGTTTATATCATAGTCCTTTGGGTCCTTGTCGATGGGAACAATGTAACCGAGGCTGTGAGGAATTGCCTTTACCGTGGGATCGTGCGCGACAGAGGCCAGGGCGGGAGCCCAGAGCTGCGAGGCAACGAGGCCGAGAGTGATGGCGCTGAAAAGCATGCTGAAAGACAGCGTACGTCTCGAAAAGAGAAGTTGGAGTGAGTGAGAAAAAGGGCAATAGGCGTAACTGTGAGGTTGTTGATGGTGCAGAAGCGAAAGTTGAAGGAGGTGTAGGAAGCAACGTCCCATACCCGCTGTCGTCGACCAGAGATCTGACTTCCACTCGCCGGGCCTCGTCTGCCCCGACGCCTGGGAAACCGCCGGTGTCGTCTCTTTCATGGACGGCTCCATTGACGCGAGCGGCGCCTTCGCCTCGACCGTCTTCCAGTACTATTACGATGCGAACCTGTCCCTCCCCACGGCGAACTTCGTGGCCAACGCCATCACCTCGGTGCTCGCGCCCACCGAGACCGCAATCGCCTGCTGCCCAAGCGGCTTCACCGCCCACCCCGCCGTCAGCTGCTACTCGGGCTTCGATGTCGCCGAGCTCGCGGGCAGTACGGGCTGCGCATTCTTCTACGGCAGAAGCGCCAACATGAACTTGGCGAGCCGCACAGACGTCTTCGAGTACTTCGGCACAACCGTCACGGACGTAGACCTGATGCTCACCACTCCCACCAGTGGGTCTCTCCACGTCGAGTACGACACAAGCACCTTCACCATGGACGCCTCGGGCTTCCCGGACGACCAGCGACTGTTCCCGGTGCATACGGAGGAGCCCCGGACGGGCATGGAGTGGGTGCCGTTCGTCTTCCTCGTCAACACCGGCGAAGACGAGGCGGGAGGGCGCGACGACAGCAAGAGCGACGCCGCAGAGACTACCAGTAGTACTACCACCGGAGGAGGCGGCGGAAACGATGATGATAGTGCAGCTCGCGCACTCGCGCCCGCCAGCACATGGGCCGTCACGGGCGCAATCGCCACGGCCTGGGCTCTGGCAGGGAGATGGGTGTGAGCCAAGAGTGATCGAGAGCAATGCAACTTTACATTCAGGTCCCAAGCAAGTCCTGACTTCTCATTGCCGTTCTTTTGTCTATGCGAGTCCATGTCCTAGAAACCCCCTGTTACAGAGGGAACGCGAGCTTGCCCGTCTGCACCTCCCCGATGATCCCCGCTTCCGCCAGCTCGTTCACCATCCTGAACAACACCGCATCGCAGCCTCGGGCAGCCTGGAACGACGCCGTGAGGGGCTGGTACTCCGTCCGCAGGGTGTAGTTGCTCCAGTACGGCGCCTGCCCGAACGGCAAGATGACCTCCGGCACGCCGCCGAAGCTCGGCGGGACGGTGCTCCAGAACGGCCCGGTCACGGCGGCCCCCGTCACGTCGAAGGGGACCAGGGTCTGCCTGTTCTGCGGCACCTCGCCCATGTAGGTCGAGGCGAAAATGGACTCGGAGCAGGTCGCCTCGTCCCGGGGCAGGACGTGCTCAGCGTAGAAGTCGCGGAACTGCTGGCCGCGGCGCAGGGACTCTTCGTAGCGGCCGCGGATCGTCTCGTTCTGGCCGTTGGTCCACGTGAGGTTGACCGACGGGTCGACGGGGGGTGCCTCGCCGCCGGTCAGCTCTCCGAAGGCTTTGAAAAGGGGCACGCCGTTAAGATCCCACGACTCGAGGGAGTTGAGGTCCAGGTAGACGGTGGAGAAGTATTCCACCAGCGTCTCGTTGACGACGTTATCCCTCCACGTCTGGTCGAGGCTCATGGTGGAGGAGGTCATGTTGAAGTGGCTCTCGACCTTGCTGAAGAAGTCATTCAAAGCCTCCTGGATCTCGGGCGGGACAGGCGCCTCTTCCGCCATGTGGATCATGTTGCGAGGCATCGAGAACGAGTCCATGGCCATCTCGAGCTCCGTGTCCGCCGTCCACACCTCGTACAGCGTGGAGAAGAGCGTCGGTGACCGGGTAAAGAACCCTGGCGTGTCCAGCGAGAGGACGCAAGGAACGACGCCCTCCAGGTCGAGGAACCCCTGAGTGGGACGGTAACCGTAGACGCCGCCCCTGGTGGCAGGCCCGCGCACCGATCCGCCCGTGTCACTGCCGATGGAGAAGTCGACCCAGTCGTAGGCCACCGCAGCGGCCAGCGAGCCGGAGCTGCTACCGCCCGTGGAGATGTAGCCGTCACCCCGCAGGTTGAACGGGTCGTGATAGTCGACCGACCAGCCGTTGCGGGTGTTGGTGAGCGCAAAGGCGGTGGTCTTGGTCTTGCCGACGAGTGAGGCCCCGGCGGCGAGGGACTTGAGGATGATGCCCGAGGTGTGATTCTGCGGCGGGAAGGCGTCGTACCAGGCACGGGATCCGGCGGCTGTCTTGACGCCCTTGACGTGGAAGAGGTCCTTGGCTGCGAAGCGAACCCCGGACAGAGGCCCGTCGCCGCCCACGGGGGGAGGGACCGGGATCCCGCTTCCGGGGAACGGCCTGTAGCTATCGTCGCATTCCGAGACGACACCCGTCATGAATGCTTGGGCGGGATCGTCCATCATCTGGTAGGCCTTGGCAATGACGAGTTGCCCCGAGATGCCCGCCACGACGTAGGCGCCGGGCTCATACAGAGTGGTGGTCAAGGACCGGCAGAACTGAGGCCAAGGCACGTCTCCGACCCTGAAGTACCCCAGGCCTTCCTGGCCGATGTGGCTGGACAGGTTGAAGGTGTCGTGGGTCATGTCGATGCGGTCGATCTCCGTGGCCCAGTACGCCTGGCCGTCGTGTGACCATTGGAAATCGAGGGCCGCCACCAGAGATAGCAGGCTAAAGCCGAGAATAGACTTCATGGTGACGAAGGCAGACTTGTTGCCGCAATGATTCTTGACTATGATGGAGAGACAGCTCTGGAGCGAACACTCGTCATCTTGCCCTACAGCGAGGGCGGGCTCCGAACTATATGCCCCTCGAAAGGGCAAATACCTCCCCGCAGAAGCGGTTCTCCATATTCTGGGGAGATAAGGAAGACACAAAGTACCAAGTGTGGACTCGGGAACCAGACGTCATTTCATCGCCTGAGAGCCGGGGAACCTGGCACCGGGACCCAAGTGCAACGTCGGATACTGATTTCATGTTCCGACTAACCCTCGATAACACGCCGACATATGACTAAGTCGGCGGGGGAACTAAGCAAAGCCGTACCCGAAAGACCTTGTTATCAAGCAGGTTAACCAGCCTGCGGGTCGTGGTGTGGGGTGATCGTCCATCAGAAGGTGAACGCTTCCGAGAGCGGCACTGCATTCTGTGGACATAAGCCGGAAACTTGCGATTAAGTTGCTCTTGCGGACCCTCCGTTCGGAACTTTGGGAATCTGCTTAGGGATCCAACGCAAGATAGAGACACCGATCGTCGGCCATCGGCCTCCGTCACCTTAGCGGCCGACCTTATCACTTGGCAAATCATCCCCCGGATGGAGCCCGGGCAACTCAAGAATGGAGTCAAGTTGTAAATCGAAACATGGCAGCGCGTCCTTTCGACTTCATGTACCGCAAACTACTCCTAGCCTTTCTCTTCGGCACCACGGCAACGGTTCTTACGCCATATCGCAGTATAAGTACATGGATCATTTTTGGTTTTCTTGGCAACCCGGCAAAGCCTATCGAGAAGAGATGGAGTCAAGTACCACCAATGTTCTTCTGGATGAGTAGTCATACGTTACACACATAGGAGCAATAACTGACATGAGCCAGGACGGGATAAGGTCATGACATTTCCATCGTTTCTGTAACGACTCATGTTATTTGTTTATAGGCTATGACGAAGATGCATCATGAACAGGCAGATAAAACTGAAGCTTCTCCTCCGCGAGGCCCTTAGTTGGTGCACTGGTGGTACCAGTCGTTGGACCTGCTGCAGCTACCGGTCGAGCAGCACGTAGGACCAGTCCAGCCCTGGCCACCACACTGTCCCCAGAGCGGCGCACAGTTACCAGGAGGCGGCTGGGTCGTGGTAGGCGGAGGGGTCGGGGGCGTCGTGGTGGTGGGAGGAGGAGGAGGGTTCTGCGTCGGGGTCGTAGGAGGGGGCCCGGTGCCGCCGCCGCCCCAGACAGCCGGGCCGGGGTAGGGGTAGGCAGTTCCCGAGGTTCCGACGTAGATGTTGAAGAGCAGACCGGGGTCGTTGGCGGAGTATGCGCCGGGGAAGGCAACCAGGGAGGTAGGGCTGGCGGTTCCACTGCCCGTAATGCGAAGCTGGGCACACGAGATGTAGAACTGCGGCGCTCGGTAACTGTGCAGTCCGATGTGCTCCGCGCGGAGGAGGTAGTTGCCGGCCCGGAGGCTGGCGGGGATTGTGGTGTAGATCTCGGTCATCTCGGCGACGAACTGCGGGTGGACGCCGGGGGTGTTGCCGTGCTGGTCGATCTTGAACCAGACGTTTCCACTGGGGACCCAGGAGTTGACGTCCTGTCCGTCGGGGACGCGGGCCATGTAGAAGATGCTAGGTCCCGGGTGACCCATGGGCGCGTTGGACGTGAAGCCGATGCGGGTTCCCGCCGCCACTGTCTGGACTGCCGCGGGGCGTCGTCCGGGCATCTCGTAGCAGCGCATCAGGTTGGATGTGACATCCTCGACGGGGCTGTTGTGCGGGTTGTTGGCGGTCTCGCGGATGAACTCCCAGACACCCGACCGAACGCCGTTGACGATCGTCCTCTCGAACATGTCTGGATTTCATCTGTAAGTTATGATTTATCACTAATCAGAAGCTCGTGACTTGTTGACGTACAGTGTCCCATGACCGCAGGGGCCAGGAGCGCGAGGATGGAGAATGCCTTCATCTTGATGGGTGAATGTGTGCCTAGGCAGGTTCTGATTGTTCGGCTCTACAAGCATTGAATTGTTACCATGAGCGGCCAGTCGAACCTTTTAATACTCTCGGAACACCTGTACCCAACGGGTGAGCGGATCGGTCATGTGGCTTCAGTCCTTGGCGTCTCAATATCTGCCCGCCAATACAAACCTGTCCATCCCGTACCGTGGGCTACGCGAGTATCAGGGAACGGTGCCAAGCATCGTGGAAAGTACTCGTTAGAGCTGGTGTTTTATTCTCGTTGGGTCTAGCCTCGAGAGTCGCGGAGCTTTGCTTCCGCAGGCACTTCTTGGCCGGTGACGGTGCAACAGTGTTGCGTTAGTCCCACATGTCATATCCTAAAGATACCAGACTCAAGCTTTCCAAGTGGTCAGTTTCGATATTTCATATCGGGCGCGCTAGGCTTTGCTCAAGCTTCCCCTGACGATCGGGAGATCCCCCTCCGTTCCAAGGTTGACTCCCGAACGGTACGATCGAGAACGTCCTGACACATTCTGGGCCTGGAGAATACCAAGATGCACCCCGCATCCGGATCAAAAATATAATTTTAATCTACCTACTCGTTAGGTAATATGCCCTATATACCCGACTCCCCTTTTACCTTAGGTAGTTCTTACAGTTCGTCGGCTGCAACGCCAGAGGCTCGGGGAGCGGGCATTTGTTGCTGGCTCCCCCACCTTGAGTGAGAGCTGCTTACTTGCTTTGAATACCACTGTAAGCGACTGTCCGGAGCTACTGGGTAGTGTCTCTGTCGAGAACCCGCGCCTCAACCAAGAGCAACTGGAAAACCTATGCACCTCTGCGTGCCACTCGTCGCTTGACAATGTCCGGCAGACGATCTCTGCGGCTTGCTCAAGCAACGACGTCATTGAGCACGAAGAGGTTATCTGGCCCGGTATGTCGGCGCAATCTTGCTTCACTGGCGACAGGAAATTTGGCTTATATGCAGTAGCGACTTTCATCATCGACCGCTTACGGTTCACCTACGACTTTTCGTATCGGAAGGATCGGTGAGTCTAAGGTAATGCGTCATCTATGGAAGCCTCAGACTGATCCTCGGCCTCAAGAGAAACCTCGCAATTCTGCGACGTGCTGTTTGTTGAGTGGCTAAACCGGCCAGGCGGTCTGTCAACGGCGCAAGACTGCTCTGACTGTATGTTGGGCATCACGCAGATCTAGTTAAACTCGCCCTTTGAATTTGATGAGGACTTCGACAGAGACTTCTAATCCCTCACCAGCAGCTATGGCGCCACAGGATATGCCTTCACCTCTCCCGCACCGTATACAATCAGTACCAAAGCTCCGGAAGTTATCGCTGAGGATCCCACCTGTCTGGAGCCGTACACGGTCACGGCCGACGATACCTACGACTCCATCGCAATCTCGCAAGGTGTATCGATTTTCTCTGTCATTAGGGTAGGAGCTCTGGATCCCAAATGCGATCTGTTTCGAGCAGGCCAATACCTTTGTCTTCCCGCTTCATGCGAACTGTACAGAGTTGATTTCGACGATACGTGCGAGAGCATTATCCAGGTCCACTCTAGGTTAATAACCGCTGATCTCCTAACCTGGAACCCAAATATCAGCGTGCTTTATCGCAATCTTCGTGTCTTCGTGGAGATACTGATATGTGTTAGGTGTGGTTTCTGCCCGCTCCGCCCTCTGCGCGACCGCATAGCCTGTGTGTGGAGTTTTGATAGTTTCACTGCTAACAGCCATAAGTCCCCCCGGAGGTGAAAGACCTGACTCGACAGGCTCTGAATCGCCCCCTGCGCCTACAGAGGAAAGCTCCGTGGCAGTGCCTAAGCCACCGAACGGAAAGGACGAGAGTAACTACCCTTGTACTGAGTGGTATACCATCCAAGATGGCGACTACTGCTAGGCGGTATCTATCCGTCCACAAATCGAGCTGCGTGACTTCTACTTCCTGAACCCTTCCCTGGACGAGGAGTGTACCAACCTACTGCTCGATATTGCGTACCGCGTTAGTGCCGTGGGAGATATCAACACGTATGTTGACTACCCCTATTCGACAACGCTAGCTTACACACTCACTTCGGCGACGTATATAACCACGACGAGAACCCTGCCTGAGGTCTCGGTGGCTACGAGACGGGCTATCGTGCTCCCCACCGCCCCTGGCATGATAGAGGACTGCGAGTACTTCGTCGAGTATGTACCAATCCCTCCTGTGGAAGACCAGCATGATAGCCCTGACGTGCGAGTCGTTGAGAAAGGAATTAATAGTGACCGAGCAGAGGCTGAGAAGCTTGGGAGAGACCGTGGGCTCCTGAGTTGATATGACCACACGGGTCGCAAGGTGCCGCTGAAGTCTGATGACTGCGAGAAGGTTTTCCGTCAAAGTCCGTGACTCGGCTGATGTGTCTTTCACGTATTGATGAGCCTCGTCCAGAGCGATGATGCGGCCAATGTTTCTGTCACCTTCAAGAAAAAGGTGCAGCGCGATGTTGAACAGAGAGCATGCCATCTCTGGAGTGACATACGGACAAGAGAGATCAACAATAGTAAGTTGAGCCGGCTATTTCCATCAGAGTTCATCGACAGAGGCATAGATATTAAACAAACGTACCTCAGTGGCCTAGTCGCTACCTCCTGATACTCTCGACGCATGCTTACTCTTCTTCGTCTCCGTCCTTTTCGCGATGAAAATTTCTAGCGTATCTAGTCGTTGTTTGAGAGGATTGGCTTGCGTCGAGGTCAACTCAGTTCGTTCCAGTTGTTTTTTAAATTCCTCGTAATTGAATGGCGTCCCGGTCGTTTGTTGCTGCAGCCTCATGTCACGCAACACACGATTGACAACGTGCATGTAGAGTGGCATGCCACTCTCGCCGACAGCCATCAAGTCGAGCATCCTTTTCGTATTAAGATCCCGGTCGGTGAGTTGGAGAGGGTCAATAGTGACATTCGGGACCTTACGATAGTTATTCTGAGCAAGTCAGGGCGGAGCCAGTGATGTCTGAGATATCACGTTCGCTTGCGGTAACGCTGTTCAACTGTCTCGATAGCCAGGCGCTGAACCTGTTGAACAACGCGACACAAGCGAACTGGGAGCCCAACGTCTTCCTATGACAGCCGTCTACAACACCTTTCACGTCTGCGACAGACACATACTTTGATTTCAAGCTGCTGCTGAACAGGGTGCTGGAGCTGATGCAGCGCAAAGAGGTTCTGTCGATGGAGATGGTTGCTAATCCGATACACGATGTCCGAGACTACTATCGCGGCGTGTTCCGAGTGTGGGCTGCCAAGTTCTCCAACTTAGGGGCCTCGTAGTTCGCCAAGCCTGCCGACGAGGAGGCCATCCTCAGTCTTTGGATACGGCAGCTCACAGCCCAGATTGCCCTTGAAATCGACGTAGTGAACGTACAAATGTTTTGGGACGAGTTTCATCCACAGTTTGAGCGTATGGTGGACCTCACGGGGCAGCTTCTAAAGAAGCAGTACGCGGGCACGGCCGACGCAGGGCCTCACGCGGCGTTGGTCTTTCTAGCGGCTATGATTTGCGAGCCGCTGTACCTTGTCGCGCAGAGCTGTCGCAATCACATAACTCGGCGTCGGGCGATTGAACTGCTGAGGCGGTGGCGCAGGAGGGAGGGCATCTGGGATAGCATGTTAGCAGCGACGGGAGCACAGGCAAGTATGCTGCGGGAGGAGAGCGGCGCTGAAGCTGAAGGGTCAAGAGATGGAGAGTGTGGGTGCGTTCGAGGCGTATACGTCTGAAACGGGCACAGAGTGTTAGGCACAGATCTGGAGTTCTTCGACGAAGGGTATGGCAGCATCACGCCCAAGATGGTCAACGATGTCATATAGGGCAAGCCGGGCCAGACGGTGCACTTGCGGTGGTCGTAGAGAAAGATGACAAACCATCATGCTCAAGGGTATCTAGGAAGTCTTTCAGGCACGTACATCGTCGACCACTATATATCAGAATATGAACGGGGCTCTCCAGGCTGATGATTAATACCGAATCAAAAGGCCGCTCTGGTAGCAAGTTGGTCGCCGGCTAAAGAACATATGCTGGGCTCCCCAAACGTCTCTTCAATAATTATAGCATGAAAATGGGCTGTCGGGCAGACACGTTCTTCAGACTCACAAAAAGAGCGAGCATACGTTAACGTACATGCATGGCGAGCTGGCTACTTTCTCGCTCCCACCCACTCCCTCGATTTTAAATATAATTTCCTCTACGACGAAAGATGCAAACCCCGTCCAAAGAGAGTCAATTAATTCTTGCTATTGAAGCTATGAAACAAGACCCAGGCTTGAGTAGTCGGCGTGCTACTACTATCTATAATATCCCTCGATCGACCCTCCGTACTCAACAACTAGGCGTTATTAATAGACGCGAGAGCTCGCCCAATTCCGCGAAATTAACCGAACTAGAAGAGAAAACAATTGTCGAATACATTTTGGACCTAGACGCGCGATGTTACCCTCCTCGGTTGAGTGAGGTTAGAGATATGGCGAATCGCCGAATCGAAGACCACGGCGCATCGCGCGTCGGCGCGACTGGTTTCTACGTCCCGCCATTCGTAGTAGTTGCAGGTATATATCACCTCTTAATCTAGTACAAAGACAACGCGTTTACTCGCGACTAGAGAATCGCGACGTCTCCAAACGGCTAGACGACAAATAAGATTAGTCTAAATTAAATCCGGCATTTCGACCAGTATACAAAGTTACATACAACGGGTGGTTATCATATCCTTATCCCAGACAGGCGTAAAAGTCACCACTCCGTCAACTTTGAGCTCTACTACAAGAAGAAGAACATCAATAGTCTCTATATACCTCCCCATTCATCTCACATTCTACAGCCTCTAAATATTGTTGCTTCCGGTCGCTTAAGACAGCGTACGGTCGGCAAATCGAGGAGAGGATAAAGATAGGTACAAGCCATATTAATAAGGAGGACTTCTTCCCGGCTTTTTTCGCCGCATTCCAGCAAGCGATAACCAAAAAAAAAACATCTATGGAGGTTTTCGAGGCGCTAGACTTATGCCCCTTGACACGGAAGCAGTTCTCTCGAAGCTGGAAATTAAGTTAAATACGCCGACGCCCCCGGGGACATCAGCTAGGCTACCCAAACCATGGATCTCCAAGACACCTTCACACCCGCTCGAGGCAACTTCGCAGACCGATTTCGTTAAAGGTTAAATCTCTCGTCACCAAGGAAGCTTTGCGATATTAATTTAGACGCGGTTGACTTCCTAGCGAAGGGGGCGCGTGGGGTTATGCACTAGATCGCCCTTTTAAAGTCATAGGTCGCCATTCTTCGAGAGGAGAATGCAGCTCTTAGTCGGCGCCGGAGGGCTAAAAGAATCGGTCTCCGGAAAGGAGGAAGTATGACTCTAAGCGAAGGACAGGACCAGATTTCTTAGAGAGAGGTCAATGTCCAGATAAAGGAGGAGACGCAGCAAAACCCGCATCTCACGACGAGGTCTGCACCGAAGAAACGCTACTGTGGCGTCTGCGGGAAGACCGGCCATAAGGCGAGAACTTGTCAGGTAGTTCTCTCATCGTCCGAAGAAGACGACGAGGATTGATTTTAATTGAATCCTAGGTTTCGGTTGAGTTCTAGACTGGAATGCTTGTCGGGTCTAGGTGAGGTGGCCAGCTCGCTTTGCATGTACGTTACATATATATGACATTACTGTTCAATTGTGGAGATTAGAAGTAGACGCATGGACCGGGCCACACAGGCCACTAATACCTGCCGAACTCTGAATTCCTCTCTTTCGAGGTTACTAAACTGTAAGCGACGTGTTTGGCCTAGCTATACGTTCATAACTAACTGGCTCATTCAAGGAAGAGCAGAAGTCTACAATGCAGGGCCGAGTCCACCAGCCCATCATGCAGCGGTACTTTTCACCAATGACTTAACCGAGCACGATGACCCATTGCGCCTTCGTTCTCCATTAAGCCTTCGGAGCATGGTTATTTGGGCCTCGATCATCCATCTAGCACCAGCCGAGATTCGCTATGTCACGTCGTTAGCTTCGCCATGATTGCTCAAAGTTGAATATCAACTAACCCTGAGTGCACTTGCTGTCAGTGTAGTGACCGCTGACATAGCAGCTGTGCGTGCTGCATTGCTGATTGATGTAGCATTTCTTATAAGTTGTTTTGTGCCAACCACTGTGGCGACTTTAGCTCTAAAAATTCTGAACCTCTTGATGCTACTCGACCAAACTTACCAGTTTGTACTGCCGCCGATGGTGACGCACTCGCCGGTCTTGACGCAGGTAAATCTATACGTGCTACCTTTTCTCACCGTATATACGGCGTCGGAGCTGGTACTCGCTCCAGAGCGGCAGTTGACTGTAGCAGAGTCCCCAATGATCTTGCAGTTCTGCGCCGCCCTGCTGAAGATTTCAGCTCCATTACTGTCGTCGACGCTGATATCCGAGAGAATCTCAGCGCCGCCGTCCTTGGGGATAAAAACATCGGTCTCGCCGTCGGCGAAGGGTGCGGCTATAGCGGCAAGGGGAAGGAAGGCGGCGGCGATGAGAGTGATGAACTTCATGTTGGCGGTTATATTCGTAACTGTAGCGTCTATCTCCTTGCTTGGTGTTATGCTGCTGGTCTGCGTCCTGTTAGACGAAAGGACTGGAACAAGAACTGGTGAATGGGTGATATTAGTGCCCTTATATAGTCAAAGAACACCTGCCTTTTGTGACTTGGTTTCCAAAAAATCACAACTGTCTCATCGTAAGACGGTGTAACTATGTTCCAGGAGCCGGATTGAAGTTAAAGAACTTGCTAAGACGGTACAATAAACTAGCCGGGCAGCTACTTCCGGACGAGCAATGTGCTTAGCCGGAATAAAGTTGTCGATACTCCACATGCGCAGATGCGAGTCGGACATGGTGCAGAGCACGAATCAATAAAAGCGATGACCCGAGGGCAGCCGCGAGGCAAGAGTTCACGGCATGCGGCTCGTCGGTGCGATAAGTCTAGTAGATGCGGGCGAAGTGAACCCGAGGTATCGTACCAGGGGTTTTCCAATACTTAATGTGCTTATTATGCTCGTGGAGTATGGTGTGGATTAATTACATCGGACGCAGCCGATATTCGCAAAGAAGGAACCTGTAACCTGGATTTGGAATGCAAGCCGAAATACGAACCCTTTCTGAGCCTAGTTAACCGTCTAGATCAAGCATTAACAAACGTAATATGCCGGCGGCATGTAACCCTCTGGATGTCGGGTTCCTATAAGATCTCATTCTAGAACAACGCGGGACAATCAATGCCCGACCGCCCGTAAGCCCTTGGTAGGATCTAACTAGGCCGAGACAGTATACGGATACTTGAACCTTCACCAACCGGTCCACTCGGGGCTTTGCAACAGGGGTTCGCGTGGCTGCTTGACCACGACACACGTACGAGCGATCAACAAGCGTCGAGCCTTTAGAAATGGGGCGTGAGAGGCAGTGCAAATAGCCGTTGACAGGCCATCGACTCGCCGGGAGGGCCTCTGCTCGAGCGGGATGACCCAGACAGTCAGACTGCCCTGCGCATTGATTTGACTACTGTTGGTCAGCAATGACTAGGTCAGATTCGAGCAAGGACCGCATGGCCGCCTGAGCAAGACCCCAGAGACTGCTATGCAGACATGTTCAGCCAGTTGAGCGGTGCCGGAACAGACCTCGGTAAGACGAATCACACAAACCCGAAGAGTTTCATTTGATCTGCTTCCTACAACATCCTAACGTCCTCGCCAGCATTTCTCAACTTCGCGGCCCAAGCACCGATAGACATGTGAGCCCAGAGACAACTCCACACCGGCCCTTCTCCCATGCAATAGTAGTTCTGGGCCATGCTTTCTATCAGCTCAACAACCAGCTCGACGGTCCGAGGATTGCCAGAGCCACGCATGGCGTCCTGAAAGTCACCCTGTTCGTCGTCATCCAGCACCGACCAGACGATCTTCTCGACCGCCATCGCGCTCCTCCAGAAGCTCTGCAGCGTCCGATACTCTTCCCTCGCACGTTCGGCCACCTCGGCGGCCGAAGGGACATGCACCCTATACCGTGAAAACATCTCCGCCTCTCGTCCCCCAAACTTCTTGTATCGCAGGCGGCGAGCCCAGAGGCGGTCCAACATGTCCTCGTGTCCGAGCGGGATCGCGAGCTGAATTGCCAGGTCGACCTGGGCTGCGCTCTTGACGACGGTGGCTCTGGCCGGGCATCCTTGGTAATCGAAGATGTCGGCCTGGTAGTTGAGAGCACGCCAGTAGATGCACCAGGCAAAGGTCCCGACGGGAGGGCTCGCAGCGTCAGCGCCAGCACTGACTGTTAACGTTGTCGGGATACAAGTAACCCCCGCTTCGACCCGCGCGTCAAAGACAAGTCCGCGTTCGATCACGTCGCCCGCCGAGCCGCTGGCGGAAGTACTTTCGTTCGGCGCATGGTGAGATTCATCAGCAGCAGTGCCAGGGGCGATAACGTTATCGGGGTCCGCCAGTCCAGCGATGTCTTTCGCGGCCTGGATGGCGGCAACCAGGTCCTGACTGCGAGAGCCGTGCAGGGCCAGAGCGTTATTAATATGCTCGATGGCGGCCTTCAGTTTGGCATTCTCGTCTTGCAACGCCTGAGCCTTGGTTGCCACTCGTTTGCGATACTCTCGTTGGGCCTGGACTCCGCGTTCCCGCCGCGTCTTCGGGACTTCGGTCTAAGTTCTTGTTAGTACCAAGAAGTCAAAAAGCATCCGAGGTTCCACCTCCTACCTCTGGCATGGTCATTGGATGTCTTGGGGTGTCGAGGGAAGGATGCCCCCAGGGATGAGCAGTCCTGAAGTAGGGAAAGCATCCGACGGCGGGAGGGATAACGTTATCACCCGGGAGCCAAGAAGCACTGCCATCGGTGTTGGTCAGCACATATGATTGGCTGGAGGGATCCAGGGTTCCAGGGTCTCCGGCGAACAACGTTATGAGCACGACATCTTGGACCTCATAATGCTCCCCTTTGTCATCTGTCAGTCTCCCAGTCGCTCGTAACGTTATTACCAGCTTCACAGAGTGTCGGGCTCACGATGGCGACCAAGTATAAATATCAGCCTTCAGTTAGATGGCAAAGGAAATATTCAAGCAGCAAACCATTAACATTATCCTTCTCTCACCTTATTCCCTAAACTACCAGAGCTCTACCGCAAACCCCTAATCCGTCCGTCACCATGGCCATCACTTCCCCTTTCGCCCTCTACCGCAAGACGACATACCCGGCCATCGCACCCAGCCGGCCCGAGCTTTCAGCGAAAGGCAAGAGTGCTCTCATCACCGGTGCTGGCTCGGGCATTGGCGCTGCCATCGCCAAATCCCTCGCCCGAGCCGGCGTCTCGACCCTGGCCCTCGTCGGCCGCACCGAGGCTTCACTGAACAGCACCAAGGCCATCATCGATGGGTTAAACACCGGCACCACGGTTTCGGTCTGGGTTGCCGACATCGCCGATGCCGAAGCAACTTCCAACGCCGTGGCCTCGTTCGCCAAGTCGACCCCCGGGGGCCGGATCGACATCCTCATCGCCAACGCCGCCTACCTGTCGGATCTCGCGTCCATCGCAGACTCGGACGCGGCCGATTTCTGGAAGGGATTCGAGATTACCGTCAAGGGCAACTTCAACCTCATCCGCGCCTTCCAGCCGGTCGCCGCCCCCGACGCCGCCGTCATCCACATCTCGACCTCGGCCATCTACATCCCGTACATGCCGGGCTTCGTCGGCTACCGCGCCTCCAAGGCCGCCGCGCACAAGATGTTCGAGTACTTCTTCGCCGAGAACCCGGGCTTCTTCGGCCTCCACGTCCACCCGGCCTTCATCCTCGGGACCACGCTGAGCCAGAAGTTCGAACACCTGATCCCCGGGTCCGGCCTAGAGCCCCACGTCGACGACGTGAGCCTGTCCGGGGACTTCATCACCTGGGCTGTGAGCCCCGAGGCTCGTTTCCTGAACGGGCGCTTCGTCCTGGCGAACTGGGATGTCGACGAGCTGAAGGCGAAGGAGGAGGAGATCAAGAACAACCCGGCGCTTTTCACGATGGGGCTGCTGGAGTAGGTTTGGTCGCTCAGAGCATGTCGCAAGCAGCTGCTCCCATTCCGATAGTATAGGTACTCCAATCCATATCGTTGGCGGATTCGCTCGAAGTGCTGTGGTCGTCCCCGAACCTGTAACTGATATCGTCAACAAGGCCGAGTGACCGACAGAGGCCATTCATAACCCTCGACTGTGATCTCTTCATTCATCCACCTTCAGCACTGGGCCCTCATCCCCATAAATCGGATCCTTCTTGAACAATGCCAGCCTTGCAATGTCTTTCACCTTCTGCTCCTCGCCGCTTTGACCGTAGCACATATCCCAGTCATGGCCTGGAGGGTAGCTCCCGACCATCTCAAAGCCCCCGGTCCGATCCTCCAGAAGTCTATGGGCGACCCCGGCGGGAACAATGATGACATCGCCCCTCTCAACCACCGGCTCGACGCGACCTGGGTTGTCCTCGCCGCCGAAACACAGCCGTGCACTCCCGTTGCTGATGCAGAGAACCTCGTGAGACGTGCTGTGGAAATGAGAAGTGCTGTACATGGTGTATCGCCATTGAGGGGTCACGGCGCCGACGGAAGAGAGGTGTCTCTCAATGGCCGACGCGGAGATCGTCGAGGGGAACGCTGAATGGTAGATGAAGAGAGGCCTGTTCTGGATGCTGGTGTTGGGAGTGAGGCCGTCTGCGGGGATCTGGTGCCTGGACACAGTCAAGGACCCGAGTGGGTTAGGCGCCATGGTCATGAGATGGCGAAGTATCAGAGTGCGATTGTCCTGTAGATGTAGATGGGACAAGGAAGATTGTTTGCAATCGTGGGGACCTTTCAATCGTGAAGGAGATGAATCGCCGCCCGATTGACGTCATGCCAGCACTCCTCTGTGATATGGATCTCTTAAGAGAGCGAATTTCTCATATTAGAGACCGAGGAGTCATTTCAACTGAGTGAGTTCATCTGCGGCAGGTGCCTACTAACTCAAAGGAAGTGTTTATAGAATTCTCTTTCAGTAGCCCGAAAAAGTAGTCCCCGATCAGAATGAAAGGGGCAGAAATCCCCCCTGAGATGATGGCACCATGGGTGTCTCGCTGGACCTCGGCACAGGTGGACGCCCCATCAATTCTGGGCGGATCTCGGCACATGACGCCCGCATGGTCCGGAGACAGCGCCCCAAAGTCCCCTACAACCATCAGCCTCTGAGTGAAAGGTCATCGCGAGATCGAGCACAACTCACCTCAGAAGGACACATTGGAGCGACTCGCGACTCATCTCTGCGGTGCTGCATGTCAGAAATGGTCGCAGATCAAGCTTCTGCCCCCGCCAGCACAGGGTCCTTCGGCAAGGCAACCGAGGTGACCCTGGCCGGGCCAAACGCGTATAGGGCGTACCTGAACGAGAACTGGACCATCGGCTCTGGTAAGCTGGCCGCAGAATCCCGATCTCTCCTGCAACAAAGCCAAGTAATCAGTGCTGACTTGCTCCCCAAGTGCCACATGGCGGCTACTCTGCAGGGACCATTCTCCGGGCCGCTCAAGAGCATCTGCGGTCCCGCGGCCAGCAGGACACCATCTCAGCTCACTTCGAGTACCTGAACCGCACCGAGGTCGGGCCCGTCGTCATCCTCATCGAGGACACGAAACCCGGGCGCTCCCTCACGACGCTGCATGCCACGCTGTACCAAGGCGACCTGCTGGACGAGGCTCCCTTCGTCACGCCCAAATCCCGGAAGCTGATCGTCGCCTACCTCATCAACGCAGCCCTGAGTCTCGAGAAGGGGCTGACCCTGAACACCGGCTGGGCGCTGCACCCTCCCCCGAAGCCCGTCGACTTCGCCAAGCTGACGCGGGAGCAAGACCCAAACTGGACATCGACAGACGGGAGAATCCACCTGGCGCAGCGAGGCGTCGCCAAGGCCACCGCCAACGTCGAGTTCTTCTTCGCGCGCGAGTACGGCCGCCTGGGGCTGGAGGACAACTGGGTCCGCTTCCGGTCGGGCGAGGGCTGGACGAACGCCTCCCTCGGCTTCCTCGCGGACGCTATGCCGATCGTCATCGAGGGGTGGCGGCCCAGGAGCGACGGCGAAGAGGGCCCGTTCGCGCGGGACGAGCACTTCTGGTACCCGACGCTGGTCATGAACCTCGACATCAAGAAGGCCCTCCCTGCCGAGGGCGTCGAGTGGCTGTTCCTGCGGACGGAGGCGAGGCAGATCCGCAACGGCAGGTTCGACCTGCTGGCCACGATACTGGATGCGGATGGTGAGCTTGTCGCGCTGGCGACGCACGCGAACATGGTGCTGCCGCTCGCTCGGAACCTGGCCAAACGGGGATCGGGGGAGAAGTTATGAGCTGCGATGTCGAAGACCGTACGATAAGCCGAGTATTAGGGAACCGGTAGACAGGGAAAGATATAGAATTGGAGTTCGCGGCATCTTCTCCGTTCAAGTCTATCGTGGGTCTCTTCGCGGTTCTGCTCCATCGATGGGAGCGGCCTCCATTCAAGGGTCGAGCGTCCCTCACGCCCGCCTTTGGAATGCCCTCAATATCGCCAAGCTCACAACAGGGTATGTCATGATCTCATCGTGAAGGTCGTACTTCACGATCTCCTCCCTGATGAGGCCCTTCTCCGTCTCATGGTTCACGACCCAGCCGCCGACACCACACCAAGAATCTGCCTCGTCGCCTGCTTCTCCTTCTCCAGGTCCTCAAAGCTGACCCCGTCAGGGCCCGCGGCATTGACGGCGTGCCAGTAGAGCTTGTCGCTATGGGACCAGGGGATGTCGTAGTCGTCCTCGGCAAGGATGATGTTGGTGTGATACCTCGCCTCCGGGTCCGACAAGCTCCGGACCCTGCTGATGTATTCTGTCAACTTATCCTTACTGGGCCATTTGCTGATGAGGAAGGTGTTGAGGAACCTCAGGAGCGGGATGATGCCGCCGATCCGGTAGGTGGCGGTGAACAGCTCGGCGTCGACGAAGGGGCGACGAGGACTATACCGGAGAAGACGATGGGATCGCGCTGTTTGGCGAGATGGTGAGCCATTGATATGCTCACGGCTGTACCGAGTGACTGGCCGAAGATGACGATGCGCGACGGGGGAGTCCGGGCCACCTCCATTACCCACTGCGCGAGTGTCAGCGTGTCGATGAGGAGGCCCTGCTCGGACGGGGTTCCGGTGCTGTCCCCGTACCCCCGGTAGTCCATCGTGATGAGGTGGATGTTGTTGGACGAGGCAGCGGACATGGTCCTGTGCCTGGGCGGCCTCCATCCTGCGCCCAGCGTTCCCGCTGCACCGTGAAGGCACAGAACGAGGAGGGTAATCCGGATCATCGCGAAGGAGGCGGAACCCCGGGGACTCGGTGATATCGTTGGGGAGATCATGGTTAACATCCGGAGCGGGGGATCTCTTTTTATGTGCGTCTGCAAGCATCCACAAGGGGCGCGTTGTGTCACTGATACTGTAGTCATCAATTGGAGGAGGGCCAAACGGATGGCCAAAAAAGGACATAAACATTGGGTATTCGCTGGTCGTGACCCGACCCAGGTACTAATCGAGCCCTCAGATGTGTTAGAAATGGGACTTTTGCTTCCAATCATAATGGAATCAGAGGCTCAAGATATTACCTTAGGCGGGTGGGCCTCCTGCTACACGCCACGTCACGCCTATATCCTTCTAAGTAATTGCCTTGATCAAGATCGTGAAAGCAGACCGGCCGCAGACCGAGAGTCGTCTCGGCCGGTGCCTCGCGGCGCGTGTACACGAGATTCCACTGACCGCGAGACGTTTCCTGTGCGCCACCCGGTCGGATATCATGTGGCGAGATCCTCAAGCTCCTCATCGTCAAACTCTTCAAGGACCATGTCGTCCGCCTTGACGGAGGCATACGGGTCACCATCATCATGGTCGCCCAGGCCCGCCAACCGCCCCTGGAAGAAGCTCGGCCCGTCGTCTCGAAGCTTCAGGTGTCGACGACTCAGCAGCCCCGTCGTAACCCTACGCAGCTCAACCGCGAAGATCATGCTGTCGCCCGATCGGCCCTGGAACTGGGCGTCGACTGAGCGGTCCATAGAAGCCCGCACTCTCGGGTCTGCAACGTCACCGGGAAGAAGTGCCTGGCCCGTAGCGGCGGAGGCAGCAGCCGCGCCGACGGGTAGCTGGGCGCTGCCCTCGACAGACCGGGACTTGGCACCGCCCCAGTCGAAGTTGGCCTGTTCGCACACCATGATGCCGACGACGAGGCAGACGTCGCGCAGCGGCCTGATCCAGCCTGGCGTTCGCTCCCGCACGTCGTCATCGCCCTTCAGTCTCGTCCAGAATTTATCGATCTGCTGGATCCGCTTCCACCGGACGAGCTTGCCCTCGAGCCGGAAGGCCTCCTCGCGCGCGCCGGTCACGACGAAGCCCGCGAGGGAGCCGAGGCCGGCGGCACCCGACTTGGTCAAGGTGTCGGAGCCCGCGAGGCAAAAGTCGGCGATCTGCCCGTCCTGGAAGCCCTCCTTGGCGTACTTAAACGGCGCGTCGGGAACGTAGTTTGATGCGGGGCTGGCGGGCTGGCGGATGATGGCGCCGAGGATCTTGTGCTCAAAGTCTTCGGCCTGCATCCATGCCTGATGCTTGAGGAAGAGGAATCTCGGATCGCCGCGCATTGTGAGGGTGTCGCTGAAGAGAGGGAGGAAATGCTCTTGTCGTAGTATCAGTGAGAGAAAATGAGCTGACACTGATGGTCAACGAGCACCTACCCTACTTAGGCGCCCGCCCAGGATGACCTCAAACATGCAGCTGCAGGGGGCTATTTTTGGCCCGGCCCAATCCAGAGACCGAGGACTGCCCCGGCCTTGCCTACTTGACGCCAGATCAACGTGGTACTTATACTGCGAGTACTTATCTCGCTCGAGTTCGAGTCACCATCGGCACCGCTCCAAACCATCGCGACTGTTGCTAGCGCACGATGACTTCCCACTCTGACTCCGAGTCTGATAAGGGCTCAATCCCCGAGTTTCGGACGGCTAGAGTCCGAATTTACGCCCTTCATGACGAGATACAAGAGGGCGTCAAGTGTGCGACACAAGCCATCAGCAACATCGACTTGCTCCGCAGCAGCGATGGCTTCTCTAGCAGACCAGGCAACACCTTAGCAGCGATCAGCGAAGTTCAGCAACAGTTGGAAAGTCTCAGAAGCAACATCAGAGGCCTCGAGGACTACCTATCTATCCTGGATGACTATCCAGCGTCGCACTATTTCAACGAGCCCAGAGGCGGTAAAATGCTCCTGGTGGCCCTCGTCTACGTCCGGAGAGACGTGAGAGATGTGACGGCCCTCGTTAATAAGCAGTCCGGCGGCCGCGTGCCGAAGGGGGCGTGGTCTGATGTTGACGAGAAGAGGTGGAACAAGATCGCCGAGAGGCATCGTGCCTTCACGGACTGCTTCACGTCAATACTGGACGCCTGCTCGTGAGTGACCCCGAAACAGGGCCGCTTCAGTTCCCAGGAGGCTAATCCGCGATGACAGAGATCCCGCCGAGTCTTTTCCGCCGAGCTTCCTCGCCCGAGTAATCGGAAGCATCCACAGCAAGCGGTCCGAGGAGAACCGCGACAAGGAATATTCGGAGAAGATCATGCAGCACGTTAGGACGCAAACCGGGGCTCTACGACAAGGTGAAGATGCACGGCAAGAGCGGATATACAGCGAAACAAAAGAGTTCCGGGACAAGTTGCGCAACCTGCACAAGCTGAGCCATTACTACGGCACTGGCGAAGGCCACAGTGAGCTCCTGGCGACGATGAAAGAATTGATAGTCGACGGTTTCGACATTGACAGACCCGTGGAAGGAAAGGACAGGTCGACGGAAAAGTTTATTGAGCAGACTGCTTTGCACATGCTCGTCCAGGACAGTAGGAATCTTCACATGGTGGAAGAGCTTCTTTTGGCGGGCGCCTCGCCAGATGTGCAGCGAAGGTCAGACAACAGGACACCGCTCTTTCTCACCGATGACGAGGAGATGTTCCTTCTCTTGCTCAAGTTCGGCGCCTCTCCTCAAATTAGGAACAGCGAGGGGCAAGACGCCCTGCACTACGCTGCCATATTCAGGTTCTCCAAGGCCATCAAGAAGCTACTCGACCCGCATAAGCTTCTGATCGCTGTCGACTCGTCCACGCCGGATGGGATGACGGCGCTGCACTTCGCCGCTCTTGCGGGAGCGACCGAAATCATCCAAGTCCTGCTCGAGAACAAGGCTCCCATTGACCGCCGGACCTCCGAAGGCTCAACACCCTTGGAGTTTGCGCTGCAAGTGGAACGTGATGGAAGAGGTGCGAGCGTCGAAGCCGCCGTGCTGCTGCTCGAGGCTGGGGCGGACGTCCACTACCTGCGGCGCGGAAAGGTGCATCAGCTTGCTACCTTGGACAGCTCAGCGCTCCTGGAGCTGGTCATCTCCCGCCTGAACAACATCAACCTGCAGGACAAGGAAGGACGGACGATTCTGCACGTCGCGGTGGAGTCCCAGTCCGTCTCTTGCGTGGACGCCATTCTTACGATGAAGCTTCCCTCGCTGACAGTGACTTGGGGCCCGAGGCTCACGCCGCTTCATCTGGCCTTTAAGGGGAAATCAATGGAGATCATCGCGAGGCTACTCGCGGCGCACAAGGCACGGGGTGTCGACATTGTGCACCGAGCGAGCAACGGAAGCTTGCCCGTTGACATGATCCCGCCCAACGACGACAACGGAGACTCCAAGAGGGCGCTCTGGGAAGAGGCTCTCGGGTCCAGGGACGCCTGGGTTTGTGAGCAAGCGACTGCGAGTCAGAACTTAGCGCCGGATGACGACTCTTCAGAAGCGAACGGGCAACTATTTCCAGACCACGCGCTGCAAATATCGAGCCTCACGTAAGTGGTCCATTGACACGATTCTACCAGTGCCAGACACTAATCCCTTCCTAAGCGATTCCAAGCAGTCGGACGTGTGGTTTCAGGGTTTCCTTGACCTTTTCGTGGCGTGCGAGATCAGGAGGTGCAAGGCAACCAAAATTGCCATACTCGATTCGGGCATAGATGTCGACATGCCAGGCGTGAGCGGCGACAGCGAGTGTATCGTGGCACGAGAGTCCTTCGTCGGCAGCGAAGAAACTGACGACAAATGCGGGCACGGCTCTCGCATCGCCAGCATCATTCTCTCTCTAACTCGAAATGTTGAGTTGTACGTCGCAAAGGTCACAGATACCCATACCTTCAAGTCGGGGTCTGAAAGCTCCTTCGTCAAGGTGAGTCCACGTCCTTGTACCTTCGCGCCGGCTCCCCGACTCGCGCTCATGACGTGAAGGCCTTCGAAAAGGCGAGGACAGAGTGGAAGGTAGACATGATCATACTATCGTGGAGCCTGAAGCGGCCTCCCGGTGTAGATCCGATCCATGAAGAGGTGCAGAAGTGCATCAAGGATGACATTGTCGTTTTTGCAGCGGCATCCAACGACGGCGGCAGCAGAGGCCGTACCTCTCCCGGGAACTATGACAGCGTCATCTGCGTTCACTCGGCAACTGGGCACGGGAACAAGTCCCGCTTCAACCCATCCCCTGAGGACCGGGAGGATAATTTCAGCGTCGTCGGCGACAACATCAACTACCGATATCCCTCGCGCATTGACCTTGCCGACCGGGTCTCCGGGACTTCATTCGCAACGCCCGTCGCTGTGGCTATTGTAGTCTTCTTTCAGAACTACATCGAGAAGAAGATGGCCGATTTCACCTGGCGCATCAACCCGAAGAGCCCCTTGGGCGTGCGGAAGCTGCTGCGGGTCGTCTCGCACGAGAGGGACGGGTACGACCTGATCTCGCCGCAGTGGTTCTTCGAGAGGTATCAGAGGCCGGCGGCCATTCGCGAGCTCGTATGCGACGCGCTTGGTGGTGCGGAGCGTGCTGCCTTTCGATCACGTTGACAACACACGAGGCAAGAGAGAAAAGCAGAGTCAGCATCCCATCGTCCGCCTTATCTATAATCAAGGAGATTATAAGTCCGTTATGTCTACAGATATAATCGTCTCTAGGCACTCATGACTCTGAGTTGTGAACATGATCTAGATGATGAATAAGCTACGATCTGCGGAGCTCACATGACCCCTTCTCACTAAACCTCAGAGGCCACTGGTGGCAGTCTTGCTTTGAAAGTCGCTCATATTCAAAGCCCGTAGCAGGGTTTAAGCCCGGTATCGCGGCCCTCCTTTGCGACGGGAAGACCAAACACCACTCGGCATGGAGGGTCACCAAGAGTCCTTCTCCGCCCTCGAGGCGCAGAGACGACAGCATCCAGGGTCATCAATCCGTCCGAGTGGGTATCCGTATTTTTAAGCAGCTGGTGACGCCTCACGGGAATGGGCCTTCCAAGGATGTCGCCGATTGGCCACTATCAGAAGCCACACGTTGAAATCTGCCCCAGCTCGTACCAGGTACTACTTACTAGCTCGAACCCGTGGGTATTTTGACTCATTGCCCGCCTCGGTGAACGAGACTTTGACTTCAACTCCTCCCCAATCTTGGGCTTTACCGCTGTCGCCATGAAACCTGCCCGCGTAACCGCGGGCCTGGTACCTTGGGACCCCGAGTCCCCGGACCACATCAACAGACTCATCGAGCAGCGAATCGACTGTGGGTGGGACAAAGACAAGCCCGATGGACCTTGGAAGAAGGCCCAGCTGGAGGGAAGGAAATGCATATACTGGATTGTGAGACGCAACCCCGCAGAGAACGAATACTTAGGACATTCTGGTAGAGGCGATGGCTAACAGTAACAGGTTCTGCCCGAAGAAGACCCCGAGACTAAGGCCAAGCTCGAGTGGCATACTACCGCGCACCCAAAGGTCAGTGTCCATTCCCATCGTCCTGTCCGTCACATCAGCCCAGTTAACGACTAACAGCAAAACACTCCTCTGCTGGACACGTGCACTACCCTCAGGGGCGTTTCGCTCGAGCCATCAAGGCAGGAGTTTATGCCCGTGGGCCACATTGCCCTTGACACCGGCTACCCAGAGGTTGACAAGTTCAACCTCGATATTCCCAAAGAGGGCGTCATATGGATCAAGAGTCTGTACATCACGACACCGCTCCAGTACGGCGGTTTGGGCAGGGCTGCCATCGATGCCCTCGAGGCCATGGCCACATCCGAGCCTCTCTCGGCGCGGACCCTCATGCTCGACACGATGCACAGGGATGATCAGATGGAGTTGAAGCATCCGAAGGTCAGTGGGGTTTGATTTCGATGCGTCCAGATCCATACTGACCGGCGATGAGCAGATGGTCAACCAGGACTGGTATGCACGGAGAGGCTACCGCCTCATCGGCACTGTTCCGGACTACTATGATATGGGGAACGAATTCGCTGAGCGAGGAGTTGCTCCATTTACCATCAGGACCGTGTTCATGCGCATGGATTTGGTCGGAGGGAACTTGACCTCAATGCAGCCCGAGTCGGCTTGCATGAAGGTCGGCGAAGGGCCGAGAAAGAGAGAGCAGATCCAGGCAGTTGTTATTTGATGTACGGGACACCGACTTGATGGTCGTTCCAGATGACCGCTCGTCACTCCTCGATTTCCTAGAAGTGAGGTGCGTAGAAATTGAACGATTATATCATCCAGCCAAGACTCGACTTACAGGCATCTTGATGTAATTCTTCCCAAGACTGGCAAGTTTACCTATTTGGCCCTGATGGTAACGTCCCATTCGACCTCCTCGTTAGTGCTGACCTCCGGGCATCCCACCACGCAGAGGTCGCATGGTGATCAACAGGGGCCCTGGCCATCGCACCACCTCATGATTGCAGAAGAGGGCAAGTTATTGCGCCAGATAACCCCGCCAGAAATATTCACACACGTCTCTCGCCAAGATGGAATTTCCTGATCCTTATCACCAAGCCTCGCTCGTCTTTGCAGGCAGTCCAGTGCCCAGCACCAAGACATGGGCGCTGCCGCGGAGCATTTCCCGACAGCCACAACGGCGGGTTAGTGGGCGGCAGTCGAGCAACAGGCCGGGTGGCGGGTTCGGCGGGTGAGGGTTGTGGGGGAAAATGTCGGGGACACCTCGAGATCACCACCAAGCTTACTGCTGAACAAAGGCAGATCGGCAGACCGGCAGACGGACCGCCACTGTGAGCGTGTTCGTTTCTCTTGGCTGTCCAACAACCCCGCAGCCGTTCGGAGAGCTCTATCACGGATCGGGCAGGTCAGAAGAACACGACAATGACGACAGCCGTCAGACACGCAGTCACCCGCATGTGCCGACGGGCATGGCGCAACAACATGTGTCCGGCTGCCCCAACGAGCTGCCTTTATCGGAAGCCATGACTCAATTGCTGGGGACCGGCGAGGTATGACGACACCACAGGCCCGCGCATCACCGGCGACTTACACCGACAGCTGCTGAGCTCGAGGCTGGGATAGGAAGCTGTCGTGCGATTCCGCGATACCCCGCCATCGGAGCAGGCGAGATGATTCGTGGGAGACGCAATCCAAGGCTCCAGGAACCTGCTGTTGGGCCGGTTCGGCGCCGGACTGTCTGCTACATCGCCCGCGCGGGATGCGGATGACAGTGATCAGCCCAATGGCAACATGCTCGGCCTCGAATCCCACGGGATGGCGACATGGATATCGAAAATTGACTTATACCGGGCAGTCCGCTGCGGCAATCCGTCGATCCCGTCCCCGTCTGCTCACCCCATCCTCCTCCGCTACCCGAGAGGAAGACAGGCAAACACCACCAAGACCGCGCATCAGACTCCCTCACATCGGCCGGCACAGCTAGAGTACTAGCATCACCATGCGCACTCAGCAGCTCTCCGTCGTCGCGGCCCTCGCCGCGGGCGCATCCGCCTGCCAGCGCGACTTCAACATCGAAGCACGCCACACCCACAGGCAGCCCCTGGTCCGGCGCAACGAGGACTGGCCGCCCGTCCTGAGCGAGCACGAGACGCTCCTGTCCAACTCGTTCGACAACGTCTCCATCGACGAGTGGTCTCACTACTACGGCCACCAGAACAAGCTCGCCGGCTACGGCAAGGACGCCGCCCAGTGGACCGCCGACCGCTGGAACGAGAACGGCTTCGAGTCGCACCTCAACGAGTACCACGTCTACCTGCGGTACCCCGTCAGTGCGTCCCTACACCACGTCAACGCCGACGGGGAGAGGACCGAGGTCAACATCAAGGAGGATGTCCTCGAGGAGGACGAGGTGACGGGCTACGATGTGATCTCGCAGCAGACTTGGCTGGGCTACTCGCCCTCGGGCAAGGAGTCGGCGGAATACGTCTATGCTGGGTGAGAGCTAGAACGTGAACATGACAGGGAGGAACTCAGTGCTGACAGATTCGACCAGTCGCGGATCCATCGAGGACTTCGAGGCCCTCGTCTCGCTTGGTGTCGAGATCGAGGGAAAGATCGCGCTGATCCGCTACGGCGGCCTCTTCCGTGGTCTCAAGGTCAAGAACGCCCAGGATTTCGGTGCCGTTGCCGCCGTCATCTTCCTTGATCCCGCCGATGACGGTGAGATCACTGTCGCCAACGGCTACGAGGCCTATCCCAGTGAGTACATGCCCTTCTGGATCACCCAGCACGAGACCAGCAGCACTGACACGATCCTCAGACGGTCCTGCCAGGAGCCCCAACGCGGTTCAGAAGGGCTCCACGCTCTTCCTGTCGACCTACCCCGGCGACCCCACGACTCCCGGCTACCCTTCGCACGAGGGTGCCCCTCGCGCGGACATCTCCAATGTCCTCCCGAGGATCCCCTCTCTGCCCGTGTCGCAGGCGGCTGCTGCCCCCCTGCTGGCCGCGCTGAATGGTCACGGTATCTCTGGCGAGGAGGTGAACCGTACCAACTGGGTCGGTGCCCTGGACGCCGAGTACTTCACCGGTCCCGCCCCTGGGGTCAAGCTCGACCTCGATGTCGTCTCCCGTGAGGCCATCACGCCCGTCCACAACGTCATTGGATGGATCAACGGCACCAATGCTGACGAGACCATCGTCATCGGCAACCATCGCGACACCTGGATGGTGGTAAGTTACCCCTAACTTCTTGGTTCGAGGGCCATGGATACTGACAAGACCAGGGCGGCAACGGCGACCCTAACTCCGGATCTTCCATCCTGATCGAGTTCACCAAGGCCATCAACAAGCTCCGTGAGACGGGCTGGCAGCCCAAGAGGAACATCGTTCTTGGATCCTGGGATGCAGAGGAATGGGGCCTGATCGGCTCCGTCGAGTGGGTTGAGGAGCACGTCAACTGGCTGACCGACACTGCTGTCGCCTATCTCAACATCGGTAAGTCATGGCTTCAATCTTCAAGGAGAGAAAATCAACTGACATGTTTCTTCAAGATGTCGCCGTCTCTGGCCCGCGCCCCAACCTCGCCACCACCCCTGAGCTGCACACCCTCGCCACCGAGACCATGAAGAAGGTTATCCACCCCAACTTCGGCGGCTTCAACACCTCCCTCTACGACGCATGGTACGAGGCTTCGGGCGGCACCGTCGGCGTCCTCGGCTCTGGCTCCGACTACACTCCCTTCCTGCACCGTGGCATCAACTCCCTCGACGTCGGCTCCTCGGGCGGCCCTACCGATCCCATCTGGCACTACCACTCCAACTACGACACCTACCACTGGATGGCCAACTTCGGCGACCCGGGCTTCCACCTCCACGCCTCCCAGGGCCAGTACCTCGCCCTCCTCGCCTACCACCTCTCCTCGGACGACATCCTCCCCATCGACACCCAGAACTACGCCGTCGAGCTGCGCGCCTACTACGACGACCTCGCAGAGTTCGCCGAGGAGAACGGCGCCGACCTCGACCTCTCCGAGCTCGACGAGGCCATCGAGCACTTCAAGAAGTCCGCCGACCAGGTAAAGTCCCTCGAGCGCCTGGCCGTCGACACCGACGACGAGACCCTCAAGACCGTCGTCAACCACAAGTACCGTGACTTCCAGCGCGGATTCATCTCCCAGGGCGGCCTCCCCGACCGCGAGTTCTACAAGCACGTCGTCACTGCGCCCGGCCTCGACACCGGCTATGCCGCCGTCACGTTCCCCGGCGTCACGGAGGGCGTGCAGTATGCTGATGATGGAGACTTCGAGGTTGCCCAGGAGTGGGTTGCCAAGACTGCGAGGGGAATTGTCGTCGCTGCGAACATTCTGAAGACATAAGCTAGGGCGTTTTGGGGATGTAGCAGAGGTATTTGACAATCGTGCATGTGGTAGTCTGGAAAACATCGTCTGCATTGGATGTCTGTTTGGCGCTTCTTTGCAAACCATCACTTCGTCAAGTCGCCAGATATTTGATAAAGAGAACCTGTTAATCTTGAGCAAGCTAAGCTAAAGTAAACTGATTGTTGATTGTGTAGCCATTCCATTTGCCTTGTCATGCCTCGAACCGCTGAGTGCAGTTTCGTATTTGCTTGCTTGATTCCTCGTATGTTTTGAGCCATCCATGTGTAAACCCCAGCGAAGAAAAGTCCTGATATCGCCAACCGATGGATGTGCCTGCGATCCCGATCCCGGGCCTAGGCGAGGTGGAAGTTGGCGGTGCAAAAAACACCCACGTGTCTGAGTGACCACTGCAGCATTCGACCACGGAGGTCCCTAATGCTCCCTTTAGACTTGCTGTGAAGGAATATCCAACCTATCGTTTCTTTCTCAAGCTCCTCCGCTATTTTCGCGAACTTTTTCAGAGTCTCCTTGTGTTTTGTGCGAATCTCATCAATCTGGTCCAGAGCGTGCAGGCGTTTTGTCAAGGCTGTCGAATAATCTCCCTCGCAAATCCATCGATTGCAGAGGGCTGTTTCCTTACTGAGTAGAGCATCTTCGAGTGCGCTCAAGCTGTGTTGCTTCTCTTCACCACCGTGCTCCTTGTCCTTGAACTCATGCTGGAGTTGCTGGAGCCTCTTGGCTTGATCTTCAAGTCGACATCTCTGATCCTCATGCTGACCTTCATGCCGGCGTATGTCTTCCTCCAGTCGATGGAGCTCTTGTTCAGTCTCGCGTTTGTTTTCTTCCAGCTTGCTTGCCTCAACTGCAGAGCGGAGATGGTCCTCTTGGAATGCAGCAACGAGGCCAGGCCAACTCACTTCGATGTCATGGGATTCGCGCTCCAGACTTTCAACCTCATGAAGGAACTCGCCCAATGTGGAATCGTTGTCGAGACTGACTTGCAGTCCAGGATCCGTTGCAGCCGCGGAAAGGGAGGACCATTTTCTTTTGAGTTTGGACCTGGCAATGGTATCAGCCGCCCTTTTGACACACTCCTGAATGTCTGACAGGGATCTTTGGCTTTCATTCACACATCCAAGACAGGAGACAAGCTCTTCTTTCGCTGTTGGGTCTGTGGAGGCCAGCATGACGGAATGCCTCTGGATTTTGTCTGTCGTTGGACTGCCCTCTGTCATATCAGAGTAGTTGGGAAAGTGAGGCAGCACGGATTGCACCAGGGGTTGCATAGGAAGCAACAAGGGACTGGGATAGGGTTATTTGAAGGTCAGTGTGTCCTTCTTCAAGTTGCGTGTCTTTGTAAGGAGGCTCTGGTAGTGTGCATTGGCGAAGGCTCCACGGATTGCACGGTAGTTGAAACCGACAATGATTGGCAGAAGGTCAATGTCCTCCAGCTTGGTCTCCTCTGTGGGGAAGGAGGCGATGGATTGGGCCGTCTTGAGCATGGCGCACTCGTCGACCGGCTTGTCTTTGAGTTGCGCAATTGTGGCTTCGATGGTGGCTTGCAGAGCGTCCTGGTCCCTGCACCGAGCTGTGAACCAGAGCAACTGGTAAAGTTCGATCAGAATTCCGGTCTTGTTGAGCAAATGGTTGTTTGAGACTCTGGATTCGCTCGTGAAAGGGTTTTCGATTCCTTCCGCCTCAACAAAAGACCCAATGCAGACGCGGAGATGACCGTGATCATATTGGAAGATCGGATCGTTGGGAAGGGCGCCGGAAATGTACGTGCCAACAATCTTGTAGACATCGCTCAGTGCTTTGCAAAGTGAATCGAGATCCTTTTGTTGTTGGTCCGTTGTGTCTGCAGTTGCTTGCAGGTTGAGAATGTGCTCCTTGATGATCTTGCCTTCGTTGATTATGTTCGCGACCTTCATCCCGGTCTCAAAGCTGTAAATTGAGAGGCGCTGTGACTTGCTGATTTTGCCGCTAAACAAGTACTTTGCAATTGCTTGCAGCTGTTTGGCGTTGTTGAGAGAATCAGGGTTCTCTTGCTGGAGGCCCAGGACGTAAAGGAAGAAGCGGTTGGTGGAGTCCTTCAACTTTGCAATCTGCTCGCTGAACTTGGGAAGGTCCAGGGACACGAGTGCGCTGGCTTCAGATGACATGTTGGCCGGCTTGTCGGATCGGGCTGCTGGGCGCACCTGCGTCCCAGCTCCGTTGTGGACCTGGAGGAAAGTCAGCTCAGCACGCAAGACCGCGTCACAGAGGGGGTACCTACAAATGAATGGCAGCGAAATTAGTATCTTTTGGAAGTCAAACAAACACTAGTTTTCGAAAAGGAATAGTTGTGTTGGTACAGGTTTTGTAATTGAACAGACAAGGCGTTGTCGATGAAGACCCGAGGAGGGACTTGGATCGTGAAGGTGGTCAGGGGTGAGGTTGAGGTGGTGAGGGGCGAGTTGGAGCTCCAGGGCAGTGGCAGTTGGGGAAGTTGGGGAAGTTCCCCGCACCCTGGAAGGCACTGCAAAACTGAGCTGTCCCGTCCTCCTCAGGCTCTCAGGAACCAAGTTTCTCAAGCTCTGGCTTTTCGACCGAACCATGCTTCATTGTATCCCGAAGCTACGATGAGCTCCTTCCCCTGACGTCAGACTGGAAATGAAAAGGGCGCGTTCGCCAGCGTCACCTGGCATCTGCAGTGGGCCGGAGATCTGGTCTCCCTCAGGTTCCTCCTGGGTCGCACCTCTTCTTCCTCATCCGCCTTTCGACCAAGCTGCCCCCAAAATCACTGCACCTGGGGGAGCTCAGATCCCTGGCAGATTCCCGTTTGCTGCCTTGTGAGGACTGACCAGTCGCACAAGCCACATGGCCAAAGACAGTATAGACGCCCAATAGGGCGACGCCGGCACATAGGCCACAGCCCAACGGCGTTCAGGCAAAGAGGCAACCAGCGGCAGCGGCCGCAGCTCAAGCGCTGACTCAAGCGGCGAGCGGCATGAGGCCTCAGCGATTGAGCGCCCCTGGACCAGGGGAACCCTTGCACGGGAATGGGGGCATCCTGCCTAATCCAGGCAGTGGGATCCCTCCAAAGGCCCAGCCCGCCAATAGCAAGAGCCGGGCTCAGCCGCAGCGTGGGAGCCTGCTGCTGCTGCTGCTACTGCCGGTCGTGACAACTCACGACGTCGCACTGACCCGACCTGGCTGGCAGTCGCAGCTATAAGTAAAGAGCCAGAAGCCGGCAGGGACAACACTCCCTTCACCTTCCTCTTCATTCCAACTCTGCATCTCCTCTTCTTGCAAGCTCTCTTGTATCACAGTCTCAAGTCTCAGCCTCTTCCACCAGCCTTCCACACCCTTCGTTCAGTCTCCAAACCATCACACACACATCATGGCTCGCAGGCGCCACGCAGACGATGCCTCGGACTCCGAGGAGGAGAACGAGGACAACCAGTCCCAGGCAGACGAGACCCCCGTCGCCGAGGACATCGACGAGACCATGGACGAGGAAACTGCAAAGGCCGACCCCGGGTCCATCAGCGACACCATCCAGCTGTACAAGTCCAAGAAGGACGATGACGGCAACTGGACATGGACCGACAAGTACCCCGAGGACGCCTTCGATGCGGCAGAGAACAAGCGAACCGCAAAGTTCGCCATCATCGTCCGCAACATGAAGAGCGAGGATAGCCGCAAGAAGCTCGAGGCACACTCCATCGTCGTGCAGAGCCCCTGGCTGAGGACGGCCCTTGCCACCATCCTCGAGGACTACCCCGGCGTCGCGTGCGAATTGAAGCGGTTGGAGTTCACAGCGCCCTTTGCGCCCTTCGTTCACCGATGGCACGAGCTCACCGCCTACATGAGGAAGACGGACCTGGATGAGAGGACCAAGGAGCATCTCGAGATGCTGCACAAGATCCTCAAGTACGAGATTGGTGACAAGATCGAGGCCTTCGAGGATTACATGCGCAACGGCGTCGTCACATTCGAGGACCTCTGGATGATCTTCCCCCCCGGCAGCGTCCTCCTCGCGGCGCACCAGGGTCCCCTCTCGGCCTTTGAGATTGACGAGATCGAGTACATTGAGAACCGATGTGGTCGTTTCCTCGAGATCGAGTGCGACTGCGTCGATTACAACGGCACCGAGTTCGGCCGCTACGGAGAGAAGATCACCATCCCCGAGTTTAAGGGCACCAAGAAGATCACCGGCCTCAAGGCTTACCCCCTCAGCTTCCACGAAGACGAGAACGCTCTTCGCGAGTCGCTGATCAAGCGAGGAAAGCTCTTCGAGGAGCTCTCCGGGCATCACTTCAAGCAGTACTCCGGCACCGCCATCACATGGGACCGCGACGGCAACGAGGTCCCCATCCAGGTGCAGGGCCGCATTGTCGTCGACATCAAGTCCTTCAACGCCTACAGCCCCTACTCGTCTCGATACCTTAGCGACTGGAATGCGAAGGATCTCGAGTCGCTCTCGGAGTACACTGCCGAGCACGGCCACGGCCCCGACGGCAACCTCAAGCTCACGCCCTACCACCAGATGCTCGCACGATCCCGCACCAGAGGCTACTCCCTCAAGCTGAAGAAGTGGCTCGACTTCTATGTCCAGTCCATCGGCGACATCACCTGGAGCACAACCGCCTTCGATAAACTGGTTCTGCCCGAGGATCAGAAGGAGCTCATCCTCGCCTTCTCCGAGTCCCAGCTGTCCGGTTCCTCCTTCGACGATGTCATTGCCGGCAAGGGAAAGGGCGTTATCTGCCTGCTCTCCGGCCCTCCCGGTGTCGGCAAGACCCTCACTGCCGAGGCGGTCGCTGAGAACCTCCGCGTGCCACTGCACACCCTCAGCTCAGGAGACCTCGGCTCCGGCGCCTACCAGGTCGAGCACAGTCTTAACCAGATCCTCGACCTCGTGTCCCGCTGGAACGCCATCCTCCTCATCGACGAGTGCGACGTCTTCCTCGAGGCCCGCACAGCCCACGACCTGGAGCGCAACCAGATCGTCAGCGTCTTCCTCCGCACCCTCGAGTACTACGAGGGCATCATGTTCATGACCACCAACCGCAGCGGCAACATCGACCCCGCCTTCCAGAGCAGGATCCACGTCTCCCTCGAGTACCCCGACCTGAACGTCGACTCTCGCAAGGTCATCTGGCGCAACTTCCTCAGGGGCTCCTCGGCCGAGGACCAGTTCACCGAGCAGGACCTGGACGAGCTGTCCGCGATGCAGTTCAACGGAAGGCAGATCAAGAACATCCTCAAGACGGCGCAGCTGCTGGCGTCTAGGAAGAAGAGCGTGCTGAACAGGGGATTCATCAATACCGTGCTGGCGATCGAGAAGCGTCGTCCTGCGATTGCTGAGAGCGAGGAGTGAGTGGCAGGTACGGAGCGAAGGCATACCCGGGAGAGAGGAAGGAAGGTATATAGACCATCTTCGGCCTCAACATAGAGGACCTCATAACGACCAAGCATACAAGCATTGTTTCTGATGATACATGACACTCCGTTTCCCTTCCGTTCTTTGCTAGAAGAGCAATGAAAATGATGGGTTCATTTCGTTTGCTACATAATGGCAGTAGAAGTCTAGAAATCATGTTCTACAGATCAGAAGTCCCGACATCTAGTGACAACTTCATCACAAGGCAACGGTCTCAAGCACCGACAGACGCAGCCTCCAGCTCCGCAATCCGCCTCTCCGCCTCGGGCACCTGCCTCAGCAGCACCTCCAGGTCCTCCTTCTCGTCCTCAAGCTCCAGCCGCTTATCGGCGTCGAGCTTCGTGAAGACGTAGTGCCCCTGGCCGTCGAACTGCAGGATGCGCGAGTGGTACTTCCACAGGCTCCTGCGGTGGCTGACGGTCATGAGGGTGACGCCCAGCTCCTTTGCCGTGTCGTACATGACCTTCTCCGTCTCGAGGGTGACGCTGCTCGTGCACTCGTCGAGGATGGCGTACTTCGGCTTGTGGTAGAAGAGCCGCGCCATGGCGACGCGCTGCTGCAGGCCGCCGGAGAGGACGTCGCGCCACTCGGCCTCGGCGTCCCAGCCCTCGTCGTAGAGGTCGGGGAGGTGCTCCAGGCCCAGGATGGTGAGGATCCGGAGCAGCTCGGCGTCCGTGACGCCGCGGGCCCGGACCTGGCGGAGCGAGTCGGGGTAGGTGATCTGCTGGCGCAGAGACCCTCGTGAGAGGTACGGCCGCTGCGGGATGTAGAAGATGCTCGAGAAGGGCGGCTTCTTGACCGTGCCGCCGTAGACCGGCCACAGGCCGCCCAGGATGCGGAATAGGGAGGACTTTCCGCAGCCGTTTGGCCCGACGACGAGGAGGTGATCGCCCGGTTTTAGGGAGAACGAGAGGGCTTTGACGAGAACGTCCCCGTTGGGGGAGATGATGGGCCTGCGCATTGCGTGTTAGCGGGTGACACATTCAAAAGCAGCAAGTAGTCTGCACTTACACGTCGGTGAACTCGATGTTCTCGCTCTCGACCACCGTTCCTCGTCCTTTCAGAACAGCCTCGTTGTCCTCAGTGCCTGACGACGAGACGAGCTTCTTCTCAAAGTGGCCGTTGCGGATGTCGTCCATCACCTGCATCAGGGAGTCGACGCGCGATGTGTAGCCGGCAAGCTCCATCACCTCGCGGTACGAGAACATGATCCGGCCGAAGGCGTCGGAAGCAGAGAGCAGCATGCGGCGGTTTGTGATGAAGCTCTCCGTGCGGTCGCCCATGTTCATGGCGACCTGTCCGGGGATCTTGACGAACACAGGCACGCTGCAGAGCATGAGGCCGAGGGCGCCCCAGACGTACTTGATGACGAAGTCCTCCATGAAGCCGTGGTAGAATCGCCGCCGGAGGATGTAGTTGACGTGCTTGATGAGGGTGAAGTAGCCCTTGTCCAAGGTGTCCTTTTCCACTTCATGGCCTGCGTACAGCGCGACTTCTTCGCTGTGGTCTATGAGTCGAGAATGCTGGAATCTAAACTCGCCCTCTAGCCGTGCCTCGTCGGCGACGTACTTGCCGAAGGGCGGGGTGAGCGCTCGCATGACGTTTGCTGATAGTTGGACGAGTAGGGACATGAAGACGACGCCTTCACCGCCGACGCTGTTGGATAATGACCAGGTGTAGATAGTCTGGGGATTGTCAGTGGCGCTCTCGCATGCCGTAGGTGGGTGTCAACGTACCATATCGAGAAGCGGCTTGGCCAGATTGCTGTACAGTTCTGCCAGACTGTTTGAGAATTTGGCAACATCAACCGCGATCAGCTGGTCGGCGTTCTTTATTCTGTCGTCCAGCGCCGAGATTCCGTAGAATGTCAGCTGGGAGAGGTACTTGTCGTGGATGTGCTGCGTCAATCGCGTTCGGTACTTGAGGGACAGCTCGGCTTGGTGATATGCTAGCTGCGACAGAGTCAGTGGGAGGTAAACACGCGAGGGTGCATGCGCACTCACCATGGAGTTTGTGAAGGTCGCCGGCACGGCGATGAGCATCCACCACACAATCCTCGACAAGAACTCCTTGCCATTGCCCTTGACGAGACTCTTGACGATCTGACCGTCCATTGCCGCGACCTTGAGACTGATCAACGAGCGCACGACCAGGAAGAAGGAGTGGCTGATGAGCAGCCGTGTTTCTTGACTCCGCCACCCTGGGATGACAATCTTCAAGAGGCGCATCAACGACCGGAAGAACTCGCGGTTGAGCTCGACCTTCTTCTTCTTTGTCGCGGAATCGGCGTCGGCCGTGGTCGAGGTCACGCCCCTTCGGGCGGCGCGCTGCTCCGCCTCGCGCTGGGACGCGGCTTTCTGCTCGCCGATCGCATGTCGGATGCGATTGATCAGGGCGAGGAAGAGGGTGATCCAGACGGCGCGGGAGATGCGGGTTCGGTTGGAGAGGTAGAGGGAGGTGAGGTCGGAGATGATCGTGCGGATCGTGCGGTCGCTCGGCACCTTGGGAAGGGCCAGCTTCGACTGCGCCGCCATGATTACCGTCGAGATCCAGGCAAGATGCCTGTTGTGGTGTTGTACAGAGGGGATGGGCTTCGCAAGAGGCGTCCTACGTCACTAGACCATCGCCGTCTCGCTCGTGAAGCGCGTTGAATCGTTCTCGGGGCGGCAGACACGTCGATTCTTTTGGGATGTCTGGCCAGAGTCGTCGGGGGTTTGCTTGTGATCGTGGGAGTGGTTCGGCAGTGGGACGTCAGGTGGTTAAAGCTGGAGCATTCCAGACAGCGGGAAGCTTCAATTCGCCAGCCCGTGTGACGCTCCCTCGGCCGGCGGACGTATGCCCCGGATTCCGCCCCACAAAAGTCGATCGCGCTCGAGAGGGAAGCATGTGATTGAGCTGGCTTTCCATCTGAAGATGCAAGCCACACTTTTGGAGCATGGGGTAACAGCACAGCCACAACGCGGGGCAGCCGTTGACTCTTTTCTGGCCAGCGAATTTTTGTCGCCTTCAGGAAACTTTCGCCTCCAGCAACGACCACAGCATCACCCTCATTCCCCAGCGACCGCTCGAAGCGCTATTGCCCAACATGGCCGACGACGAAGCCATCTCCATTTACGACGAGATCGAGATCGAGGACATGACCTTCGACGAGGATCTCCAGATCTACCAGTACCCTTGCCCCTGTGGCGACAGGTTCCAGATCGCGCTGGCCGACCTTCGCGACGAGGAGGACATTGCGGTTTGCCCGAGCTGCAGCCTCATGATCCGTGTCATCTTTGACAAGGTACGTCTTGGCCTGCCACTTGCCTTACTTTGAAAGATGCTGACTCACATCGTTCAGGACGACCTTCCCAAAGACCCCGAGTCTGAACCCGAAGCCGAGGCGCCAAAGGACGAGGCGCCTGCGCAGATCCCCATCGCCGCGTAAATATCCCCACGAAGAAGGACCATCAAATCGAAACCACGCCTTCCGGAGCCGTGAGACCGTCGATCGCCTCGAGCAATGCGCCCAGCACGGAATCAATCCAGGTGCAGGCGCGGGAATCGGCGTCCTGCGTTGGGGGCACTTCCCTCGCCACAGAGCCGACGAAGCTTCCTCCGTACACCAGAGGTCTGGCATGTTGAATCGGCGGCCATCATTCTGTCTTCAATCAACCGCCGATTAGCATCCTCAACCGCCGCGCACAAAGCAAGACGCAACACACCACCCGCACGAAGATCTCTGAGACAAGGTCATCTCTTGGAATTGAAGGTATCATGGTATTATATGCCGTGGAATCATAACTCGGTGCTCATGTGCGCCGTGAATCTCAAACGCCTGCCTTCCCTGGTACATGGTTCATTATATCCGAGCCCTTTATGCTCCGAAGGGCACAAGAAGTGCAACCCAGATCTCGTGGGTCGGGGTCTCAGTCCCGCCCAGCCGCGCCCCCAGGACGCGGCCTGCATCTTCAGCCGGTGGTGCTCTCCACGCATTTTACAGCATGAAAAGACCGGCGATACCGAATGCGACGAGGGCAGCAACGGAGCCACCGACCTTGGCACGACCGGCGGCAGCGGTGGGGTGGCCCTCCTCCCAGCCGGTGGCGTTGGGGGCGCCATAGATGGTGCTGGTGATGACAGTGGAGGCTGAGATGTGTGTCAGTCGTGCTTGTCTGTGTGTTCGACACCGGATCTCACTTACACTCGATATCGGGCCAGTAGCGGACCCAAGAGGTGGTGTCGACGGGCAGGAGGGTGATCGACTCAGTCTCCTCGGGAATGGGCACCCAGACAGTCGTGGTCGACTCAGGGACGGTCACGGTGTTGGTCTCGGTGACTCCATCGTCCTGGGCAGCGGCAAAGCCGGCGGAGAAGAGGAGGGCAGCGGGGGCGGCGACACGCATCTTGATGGTCTGCTTGGGGGATGTTGAGAGCGATGGGCTTTAAGTTGGCTGAGGAGCGAAGGTGGCTCTGGCTGTAGCGACTGAAGACCGGGCAGGATGAAGATGCGAGATGCTGAGGCTGAACTGAGAAGACGATAGCTCTCGAGCGGTGCGGACGGAATATATATGTGCACCCGAACAGCGTGGCCGGCCTACTTGTCCCTGCAGTGACGATGTCCATGGCGACACTCGACCCGAGCCGGCTCCCGGCCACTACTACGACATCATCGCCCGACCCCCCTGCACGGGAGTCAATCAAGGCAGAGGGGCTGGGCGTCCTGCTGCATGGTAGCCGCCCCTCCATCCCGCAGACGCCTATCTTGGTTGGCGCACAGCACAGCAGCTAGGTGCGTTGCAGATCGAGCTACCCCAAGTACATGGAAAAGTAACAACAGTCCCAGCGGACATGATCCCGTACATCGCCATAGCTAAATGACTTGGTTAATCGTTCTGAGTAGTCAGGGTTAGAATCAGAGGTCGTCACGACGATGCTTGATTGCCGCCAGTTCGAGTTTCCCAAAGGTGAAATGTCGTTTGACTGACTTGTCGTTGGTCGTGAGTGTCTGTCTGATAACCCGACGGAGATCGGGTCGAGTGGACAGGGGTTGTTGGCCTGGCAGCAGGGAAGTAGGGCGTCTTGGGCGTCACTGGTGAGGTCTTTTGAGAAGGCTGGTCGAGACGTCAGGGCCAAGACTTCAACCACCAGTCCTCGCAGCGAGACAGAGAAACATTGTTTGACCAGAGAGCTGAGGTGAATCCTGCCTGTCCACTGCCATTGGGTGCTTGTTTCCTAGCTTCAGCACCTAATGCGCCACGAGAAACAGCGTCGTCAACCGCGCATGGCGCCCTGTCTCAAGAGGGCGAATCGTCGTGACTGCCAGCGTTGCGGTGTGTTTACCTTGGACGCAAGCGATGTCTTGCTTGCGTGGAGGCATCACGCCATGGAGGCACATCGAGATCCGAGCCACCTTCAGCCATACTCAACAGCGGTCGCCTTGTTTGGCGGGACGTTCCTGTACTCGTCACCGTGATGAATTCTTTCACCCGGTGTTCCATGGCTCGACCTGTTGCACAGCAAGAAACAGGGGACAGGAGGCATGGGTGTTGCGAATCGACCCAACTTGCGGTGTCTCCGAAGATCGTCATGCCTCTAAGATCCTGATCCGATGCCTTGACGGTGTGCGGAACAGGCTGAGACAGGACTGCCGGGCCGGCTCACCTGTGCGGTTCTCGCTATCGAACCCCGTCCAGCTGGATGCAAGATCCGCCCGGAGAAGAGCAAGCGGGCTGGCGGGCACTAGTCGGTCGTCTCTGCAGGCGGTGATGTTGCGTCATGGGAGGTTGGGGGGCGATCTCAGCTGGAGCCTCCTGTTTCTTGTGCCTGTGCCTTGCCTGGTTCGAGGGGCTAGAGCAGATCTGGCCAATCACTGTGACGCACTAGCCACTCAATCAAGGTCTGGACGCCAGGAGCAACCGCACTTGTGCTGCGAGTTCATGGCGACATTGTTTCCGCTCCGTCGTCACACTCCCAGAGCCAACCCAACGCCACTGCGACTGAGGCATACGGGCCCCGCGCCCGAACTGACTCCGAGACACACCTCATCGAGACAGTCGCTCATTGTAACGCACAGCAGTCTGGGAAAAAGCCCACTGAGATGCGTGGTCAGTGACATGGGCTCTCTCCATGAGGGTGGCGAGTCGTCCTGCCATCCTTCCAACCATCACTACCGCAGGGACACAATCCTCCACGAGAAGCCTGGCATCGACAGCGCCTCCCCGTTCATTACCCCATGCACGTATCCGCGCCCCACGACCTGGTAACTGCCCGGGTGCGTCTCGCTCGGCCGAAAGATGAAGGGCAGCCGGCTCCCTGGGACGATCCAGATGGAATCCCCTTCTCGCGCCCCCGACGGCATGCATCCGAAGAATCCTTTCCTCGTCTTGACCATCCGGAGGCGCCATGTCGTGCAGACGCGAGTGAACAACTCCCGTTGCGGCAGTTCGTCTCGGATATAGCGTCTCAGTATATTTCTAGCTGGCTTGTCAACGGTCTCGGCATTCAAGTACAGCAGCGGCAGCAGCAGGCCTTTTCGCAGGCAGGCAGCGGAGCTCTGCCTGAAGGCTGGCAGCTCGTCGCGTATGTAGTTGCAGAGTGTTTTGAGCGCGGCCTCGTTGATGCCTTCTCCCGTGTGAGCGTATAGTAAGTCGTTAGCACTCTCGACTGTGCCCACGCCCCTGGTGAAGAAAGTCATGGTGTCCTCGACTCGGCGTATTATTTCGACGAAGTCGAACTCGGAGCCAACCGTCGGCATCGTGGCGGAAACATTATCGAGGTGGTAGGCGCGGAGACAGAGTCTGTCGGGGTCGCCGTCGTCAAAATATGCCCGCCAGTCCGAGTCGCTCCCTCCTCCGGCTCTATGAGAAGCCTCGGCCCCAGGACCGAGAGCCCAGACATGGCCTAGCCATGAGTCGGCCGTGATGTCCCTGATCCAGGTGGGATATGTGCCTGTCGAGCCGGCGAGCCCTGCGGTCTGCAGGAGGTCAGCGCCGGATACCTGTTGAAGACCCCATCTCCAGTACCGTCGGGTGATTTCTTCGATTGGCGACGCGTAGTCCGGTCGGAGGGAGGGCTCCCTCGCGATGTTGGCATCGTGAAGAAGCCCGAGGACTGCGAAGTATCGGTCTCTCGGCAGCGTGACTTTCGAGAAGCAGAATGCCATGAGGCACATGGGCAAGCTGAAGGTTTCGGATAAGGCTTTCGTGCCGGCAAGCTGGCGAGACACGGCCGAGTACGCCTTGCCATGTGGTGTGTCCAGGTCGACTGTCCGAGCCGCATGAATCTTGCACATGACAAGGTACGATAGCCCGGTGTTGTTGACGAGGACGTCGTCGAGGTTTGTGCCGGGTCTTCGCCACGGCCACGGCACATCTCGGTAGAGCATCATGCCGGCATAGAGCTCTCCCCAGCTGACCTGCCGCGTGCCGAAAAGCATGATGACCTCACGGCCGAGGACGAATTCCTGGATGACCCAGAAGCGTTGAAACCAAGGCAGCGAGGTCAGTTCCGCGAACTCATCAGCAAAGGTCCCCTCTTCTATCTCCTTGATCGCCGCTGCTTCCTCCTCTGTTGGGATTGTCAGGCTGAGAACCGGAGCGATATGCTCGGCTTCCAAGACAGTCGCGCTCTGCTCAGCCATGACCATGCCGTTTCGGATGCTCCGGCGCCAGTACAGCGACATGGCATCGAGGACGGCATGCACCCCCTCGGAGCCCTCGCCGAGGTCACAGATGACTCGAACGGCGGACGCGTAGATGGTCCCCATGAGCGATACTTGCACCTCCTTCTCGCCGGCGTCCTGCTGGTTGATGCAGACGGCATCGGCCCAGAGCAAGCGAGGCGTGCGTTTGTTCCTCACCCGCCTCAGGATGGACGCCAGAGACGGGGTGATGGCGATCGACCCCTCCGATGTCAGCAGCTCCTCCTCGAACCCGGCCTGACCCCATACGTAGGAGATGGCCTCGTAGCAGATGTACTTCTCCGCGTCCACCGGCTTAGAGAAATCAGGGCTGTTGGGCGGGAGCGGAGGAGGGAGCTCAGCCGTGGTGACCGTGATCAGTTCACCCCGCAAGGCCTTCCGTGCGTTGCCCTCGGGAACAAGTCGAATGAGCCGGATCTGTTGGCCCGTAATCGGCGAGTAATTATAAGCAGCTATCGGCAACGAGGAGTTAGCGAGAGTCGTTCCAGGGGCGAGCAGCTTGGCTCACGATTCGGAGACTTGAGGCGGCGGCCGCAGCATTCAAGAACGGACTTCCAGTGGCCTTGCTGTTCGGGCAGCTGTTCCGCTGCACCACCAGAAGTCGATTTGAGGGTCATTTTGAATTCTCCAGGCTCAACAAGCACTCATATTGCCTGTGAAGTAAATTCAGGGAAGAGGTTGTCTCGGACAGCTGATGAAAACTGCCAGGTTGTCGTCCTCGGACGGCGCCGCATCAGCCCCAAGCCACCTCGCGTTCTGTCCGACCCCCATGGGACAGCCCCTACCACGATCTCAATTCGTTGCCAGCAAGATACTAACAATCATTGGTGTGCTGGCCCATTTATGCACTGACCAGTAGCCTCGCTGACGAGCATTAGAGACCTGGCCAATAATGCACTGATCTACTATTACTAGCACGCAGACTCAGCGAGCAGCCCCATAGCAGAGGCCCGACAGCAAATCCAGCCACCGAAAGCGAGATCGTTCACCCGGACCAAACTGTGCGGCCGCTGATGGTCTGATTTACACAGCCACGATTGATTTTGCTCACGACAGCTGATTTATTGAATGTGGATGAATCAAGTTTGTGTTTATTCACTACGCTACCAAGCTCCGGCTTCCGAAGCAGAATGTGCCAAGACATCAACACGCGCTGCCTAACACGAGTATTTGCCTGAAAGGCAGATGACACCCTTCCAGTCCGCATCATAGGTACATTCTGGACACATCGTGAGCAAAACGATTCATCGAACAAGCTAGACAGGACATAGCATGGCATTGACACACCTCCACAGTTCTTTCCGCCGTGCGAGTTGATCCAGTACTCGCAAAAGCCGTACCAGCGGATCGTGTTCGTGTTTCTGTACGTGCACGACTCATGCACCCGGTCTGCGTGGCAATCGGCGTCAGGTTCCCATCAAGCAGCGGCGGCGGCGTCGCGGGGACACTCACGAACACCGATCTGGTGGAAGTTGTTGTTGGCGATCCACTGTCCGTTGGCGGCCTGCGCCCAGGCGTCAGAGCCAGCTGCGAAGCCGAGCACGGCCGATGCTGCGAGAGAAGTGAAGCGCATATTTGATGGTACAACTGAAAATGTATGTCTCAACTTGAAGCATTAGCCTGTAGTGGCACAGAGCGATCTTTTAAATAGTCTCATGTTGAACTCTGCGTGACCATCCAACACGCGAGACGGCCTGATTGGTTTGCTGCGGTCATAATGGGGGCTGCTTATGTGCATGAGTAGAAAGTCTAGAATCTCCTGAGACTACCTATGCTCAGTCCGAGCAGTCCGAGTACGCCAATGGCGAGACTGATGCTCATCGTCAACCAAGAAGCTCTCTCGGATGGAAGTAGCTGCCTGTTCATGCCCCTGGTTCCCCGTATGTGTAGTTACCAATCATTTGAGTATTTGGACAAACTTTCATGATCATGTGATTTAGCCCATAGTTACCGGGCTTTGGGAACAGACATGGTTGCTCAACTGGCCTGCCTATTTCGGAAGCAGTGGGCAACGGCAAAATGTAACGATGCCTCTATTCGCTTCTCATTCGTCAACGAGGCCGCACTCGGAATGAGTCTCGGCTTAGGCTACATGCAGCAAGCAGGCGAATGTAGACTTGATGGCTCGCATTCGTGCTCATAGTTCGCTGGCAGCTGCAAGACAAGCCAGGAGCGACCAAGTTGAGTTCCATTTGCAGGTCGATGTAGCAGACGGCGATGATGTGAGCTCGATGCTCTCCTGCAGGGCTGATTCCGTGAATATTGGGCGCATCGGCCGAGGGGCAGGGAGTAGTTAGCGGCTAATGCACCTTACCAAGTGACCGTTCCTATCCCAAATTTGGCCACGATGTTGGCATAGCTAACTATGTCTTTTCGCTGTTGGCAGATGCCACATTGTCTAGAGAGAGATGGCGCAAAACGACCATGCCCCCAGCCCTTCCCAGCGCCCAATGCCATGAAGGTGATCTTGCCATCGGCCTATTTGGTCGGTCCAGCGGAGTCTCGACTAACGGCCTGCTAGTTCTACCCAGAATTATTGTGCTTTGAGTTGCCAGCCTCTGGGACGGTTGGGCGAGCCGGGCTACCCGTGCCATCTGCGTTCAGGGTTCCCCTGAGCTTGGCAAGATCTTTGTCATTGAGCTGAGAGACAGAGGCGGAATAGTCAGGGTGGGGAAGCCTGGGTGTATTCCCATCATCTTGAAGCTGGTTGGCAGCGCCATGTGAGGCTTGGCCGACGAAGCTGGAAGGATATTCTTGAAACCACGATTGTCGTATAACTCGTTCTTGGTGGTACTGGGCCTGTTATGAGATCGCGCTGCCATCGTAATCGTCCCCCAAGTCAGCTTTGGGAGCCGCCGCCATGCCATTTAAGCTCATGGTCCTGTTGTTGGCCTGTCGCATCTCTTCGCGCCTTTGGCGATGCTTAGATAGTCCCAACACCTTTCGTAACCCCTTGCGAGGTAATCATCTGCATGAGAAGTTGGCAGGGGGCTTCGAGAACGTGGGAGCGAGCCTCGCGGGCGTGACAATGGGCTTCGAGAACGGCTTGGCTTGCATCGTTCATCGCCAAGAGAGTAAATATTTGGCTTGGTACCTTACCAGCTTCTAGCCGTCTGTTGCAACTCTCGTCGCCGTGCTCACTGCTTTCGTCGTCGCTTTCGGCTTGTGACGAGCTCTTGGCCGCTCGGAGGGCTTCATTGAAGGCTAGGTTGGATCCCTTCTTGGCATCGCTCCTCTTCCACCGAGCGAAGACTCGAGAGGCCACGGTTTGTTGGCATTTCTGGGCGCTTCTGCCTGGGCCTTCTTGGACTTGGATGCTACCTTGGGCTGAGACTTTCTTTCCGTCTCGGAGGCTTTGGCCTCGTAAATATCGACGGGAAGGCTTTGTACGCTCGGTGGTCTCGGCAGCCGCGTCTGCTTTGTCTTCGAATGCCTCAATGACCTCGTCGTCATCGGTAGACGTTGGTTGCACATTACCTATCTTGGTGGCTCGCCGGCCGCAGTGCCAGCTTGTTCCAACTGTCAGATTGTCCTCGTAGTTGCCAATAGCGCGACCCTCGGCGTCCTTATATCAGAAAGCCGTGGGTGGTGTGATCGTAGAGACTGTACTCCCGGTAGGGTTCGTCAAAGACTGGAGGAAGTCGATGACCGTTGAAACGGCGGCGGTCGGCACCTTTTAGAATGACCTGTCGGCCGCTGGCAGTGACGTATTCGAAGAGTGGTTTGTTATTGGCGGTCTTCTTGAGGAGCAGGATATTGTCTTCAGACTCGTCGGAACTCATCGAAACTCATCGGGAGTTCCTCCGGGTCCAACACCGCAGGCACCAAAAACTGGCCAAGAGCTGCCAAAAGTGGCGCTCCAAGTAATGTTGAGGTCAGACATCCCAAGGATCGGACCAAATTTCAAATCCACCGAAGCGCTGTAGATATTCGGGGTTCTGGGTGGGAGCAGGAAGTGGTGGGAGACAAAGTCGTGGTGAAGGAGAAAGATTCAAACAGCCGGGGAAGACGGCGTAGAAGGGCGGTAAGTAGCCAGCAGCCAGCCCTGACGGGAGCCCCAAGCTGACCCCTGTAATGTTGCAGCACATGAGGTGCCCCTGCGCCCCCAGGCGCGCCACGAACTCTGGGCGGCACACTTTCGGGTTGTCAGTGTTCGATGGCTGGGGAAACTGATCTTGATCTGGATGTGAATTGAGATGTCAGAATTCCTGCTTCCTTGGCTTATGACCAAGGCCTGATACTCGGATGAGGATGCTCCTGGGCTCTGAGCCCCGGCCACCAGCACTTGACTCCCTCTGGGCGGTCAGACATGATCCAACTCAGCATCCTGTTCTCCTCCTGAATGGGCGGTTCGCACCCTGCGTGTCAGACCTGCAGAGCCTCCCCAAGCAGGGTGGACGTCCGCTATATATGCATACAAAAGCCTCAGCGGTTCCCCCTGTGGCTGGTCACCGAGCACACCGAGCGGTGCTATTTTGGGCGCGGAAGCACTACCTGGATTTAGGTATCTTGCTGTTGGGCACGTGGGCTGCGCCTCGCCAGCCCGCTCATTATCTCTCCTTGGCCTCGGCCTTGGCTGTCAATAGATTCCTCCCGCGGGTCCTGCTGCTGTACCGCCCCCAACACCCATGTCCTCGCTTCAGCCGCTGAATGGGGCCCGGCTGCAGGAAGAATCAGGCTCTGGCTCGCTGACGGCGGCGACGCCGTATAAAGAGAATGGCGCAGAATGCATCGCGCGATGTGGGCGGTTGTCACTCGGGGTTGCACGTACCAGCGCAGCGACAAACGACACTCCCAATTGCACGGGACGGACGACTCTCGACGACGCGGGACGGTGACGTGCGATCTGCGAGGCTCCGAAGACCGACTTTATCCATGCGGTAGCTGCCATGGAACCGCGACAATGGCCGGCAATCCTTGCCCTCATCCTCGCGGCGCTGGCGCAGGGATGTCGCGGCCTCGCCTTCACGACGGACGACTGGACGCTCGAGCGAGGAAAGACGATGAACATCACATGGACCGAGACCGGCGGCAGCAGCATTGGAATGAGCGTGTACTACACCCGGACAATACCAGGGCGATTTGAGCCGCGACTCACGATCGAATGCACGTCTTCCCCCTGAGCTTCGAGGTCCAGCAACTGGCCACAAGCTCTCCGCCTCGCTGCGAACCCGACTGCTAACCAGATAGCAGTGGAAGATGAAGACCAGGAGAACCAATGGGTCGAGTGGGAACCTCCCAACGACTTGTCAGATGGTTTCTACATGTTCTCGACATGGACCGACGGTGGTGCTGACTATTGGGTGGAAACTCTTGGAGATGTAAGCTTGCCCAATCCCCAAAGCTTTCCTGGCATCGCGACTAACAAACGACGCCCTCCAGGCATCCTCGGGTTCGAACGACGGCATGTCCGCAGGTACAAAAGCCGGCATCGGTGTCGCCTCAGCAGTCGGTGCCATCGGACTGGTCGCCCTGGTTCTTGCGATGCTTCTATACAGAAGAATCAGATCAATATCCCACGACGGACACGCCGCCCTCATCACACCCGAGCCGCAGCCGCCACAACATGGACGAGAGAGCAGCGTGGGCAGTCTGGGGGGCACGTACGTCGGGGTGATGGCGCCGAAACCACAGTCCGGGTACTACAACCCCGTGGAAGTCAGCGGCGATTACACATACCACGAGATGGGGACGCCGGGCCAGGTTTCCGGGATGGAGATGAACAACTACTCTGACAACCAGAGCACATGGGCACCCAGCGCCCAGACGGCATACACGCCCCAGACACAGTTCGACCAAACACCAGATACCCAAACGCAGTACGCCCAAGGCCACGGTGACCAGATGCAGTATTCTCAAGCGCAGCCGGACCAGATGCAATATTCCCAGGACCAGACGCGATACTCACAGAGCTACGCCGACCAGACTCAGTATGCTCAGGGGCAGGGCGACAAGGCGCTCTATTCCCAAGGGAGCCCCGACCAGATGCGGTCCTCCCAGGGCTACGCCAACACTCAGTATGCCCAGGGGCAGGGCGACAAGACGTCCTATTCCCAAGGGAGCCCCGACCAGACGCAATACGCTCAGGGCGAGGCGGACCAGACGCAATACACCCAAGGTCATGTTGACCAAACGAATTATACCCAAGGTCAAGTCGACCAAACGAACTACAACAATACCTCAGATCAGATCACATATGCACCCGATCCTCAGAATCGCTACTCGGCGGCACTGAGCTACACGAGCTGGCCAAGTCCACCACAACAGACAAGGTGGTCATGACATGCCAGGGAAGGCAGATAATGAATGAAATGATATTAATATGAAGACACTGACACCAAACCCGTGTCCGATAAGTGCGATTGTGCTGTCGTCTGTCATCTCAACGAGACTGCTCACATGCTCGTGTGTCCTGTCTGATATCGAGCGAGCTGAAAGAAGAGTCGCAGATCATGATCGCCCAGTTGTCCAAGAGCCATTCCATTGCCGCCCAGTCCTTCGATTCGTATGTCGGCGTTTAGCCCGAGTCCATCTTCTCAATCGCTCTCGGACTCGGATGCCTCATCTTCTCCGTCGCTCTCCGACTCTGGGTAGACTAGGGGAGCGCTCTCCATGTTGTCGGGGTGGAATTTGCATTGCTTCCCGTGGACGGTGTTATCCACCCGCACGATCACCTCCTGGTCTGAATGCGAGGGCCTCATAGCGCTCAAAGGTCTGCTTGTCGGCGTGGCGCTGGATGTTCAAGTAGTCGAGCTTGACTCTGCACTCGAGACAGCTGATTTCTGTCCAGAGCCTGCTGTCGAGATCGACCCTGATCGACGTCTGGACGCAGTCAACACAAGCCCGGGGCGGATGCGAGCATTTGGCTGTGACGCCGAAGATCGGAAACTCGTCGTTCGACTTTGTCTCGGCACAGATCGAGCAGTCCTTCTCTTCAGAGCCTTTGTTGGGCTGTATGTAGCTGGTCTTGTGCTTCTTGGAAGGCGCCCAGTACGCTCCGCCAGCTGGCTGTAAATCCGTGTTCCCATCAAGTTGGCCTGTCCTAGCGGTTCAAAGAAAGTCAGATTTGGCATCTTGGTCGACAATTTGGACATTCTACACCTACCTAGAATCGTCCGCTGCAGTCTGGTCGAAGAGGCTCTCTCGATGATGGGAACCTGGCACTTTGCGCTTTGTTGCTCCAAGAGCTGACCAAGATACGGGAAACGGTTGGTTCTGCATGATGGATGGAAGTAACTGAAAGGTTAGCTGAGGAACAACTGTACGTGATAGATTGATGAGGAGGCCCAACCCCCCGAAAAGGAAGTGGCCGGGGAAGAAAGCGCAGGCAAAGGGGCGATGTCGTTGGAGGTGTTGAGCTTCTGGCGCTATTCTTGCCTTCCCTGATTCTCTCTTAGATAATCATATGGCTTATCTGTCTTGGTGAGGATGTCGAAAGGCCAGGGAAACTCACCGTAGATGGAGTGTCTCCTTTGGGGACAGGAGACGTTGTCCTCCTTGCCCCAAAGGCTTCGACGGCCCACGATGGAGGCAACATGAACTGAAAGATAGATGTCAATCTGGCGTACTCGTGCTCTTTGGAAGGTTGCCCGGGACTTCTATAAATGAAGAAGTTCGCGGACTTTCCTGGCTCGGTTGGTCTACGCAGGGCCAAAGAGGTTTCGGTACTGATATGCGGAAAGAATCTTGAAGATTCTCGAAAACTGATCCATATCTGGTGTGCTTTCCGTAGATGGTACTTCCTTTCTTGTCTAATGGTTGGATCAGTCTGTGACCTTGATATCTCAGAAGTAGTTGGGCATGGCTCCACAGGGTTCCAGAATTCAGGTGACATTTCGTCAACTCAGCAAGGATCTTCGACAGGGCTTCCCATGTAATCTTGGTGGGCCATGAGAGGCATCGGGACTACTACTGACAATACCTAAACAAGAGGAACCCTCCTACTAGAATGTCCTCCGTCCACATGGATCCAGATATGTTTCTGCATTTGTTCTGATCGTTTTGTGAAAGATGCAGACCGGTAATCCAGAGGTCGCTCAAATCATACGTGACTCTGCCTATCAAAAGCAAAGCATTTTTTGATCTGGGCATTCACCCATGAGATACTAGATTCGGGAGGTTTCAGTGTCTCATTGCTTCGTCTACTGTTACATGAAGCCAGTACTGGTTGGTGTGGTATGCCGGACTGAACAAGTGGGATGAGCTCGCAGATATTTACATTCAGGCTCATTGCCTCAATCGTGATGACTGGTTTGCCTAGTGTTTCTCTCTACTCCTCCATAAGCGCGACCCCAGCGTACCTTTCCCAAAGCCACGTGACGTTCTCTTCTCAGTTGGTGAGTCACTCACACATACTCAGCCGAGACCGTATCATACCGTTTACCTACTCCATGTCAGAACAAATTATCAGAATGAAATATGAAGAAAGACTGACCGTCATGATAAGCGTGTAGCGGGTGCTCGCGGAGAGGAACATCACCTCGATCTGAAAATCCGAATGATAATACCATTCATCGTCTTTGCCCTTGCGCTTGCTCATCGCGGCCTCTGGGATGTGGCTCAAGTCAGCCTCAAGAGTGCACAAAACAACGACATTTTCGTCCCTCAAAAGGGGAGCATGCCGAGCAGTGGTGTCAACAAGAATATCGGTTGAGTGTTTCCAGATGGGACCATTCTTGACCATGACCCTGCTGCGACCGGTGTAGTTGCACAGCCATAGCTTGTGGAGAGGAAGGTTTTGTTGGTTATTCAGGCTGTGGGAAAGCTTCGAGGGAGGGAAAGAGCCACAGGCTGCGAACAATGGAAGACTGACTGTCTAAGTACAGCCCATACCAAACAGTAGGTAGGTACCTCCTTAGGCAATCTCATAGGGCACACCTCGGTTGAAACAGGAGCCTGGAAGTCTAGGTACGTAAGGAAAGAGCAACAGCCTGACGTGTTCCTCCAAGTCTCAACCTCCGTTAGGAACTGCACCGTGTACTCCAGCAGTGAGGATCCGTACCTGCCTACCTCGGTCTTTCCCTGAGGTGCCCGGGCTCCTGCCTGATGGGACACAGGCAGTCTCAGCACCCGACCTTGCCGCACCTTCCCCCTCCCTTCCACTACCTACCTACCTAGGTAGGTAGTGGAGGTATTATTCACTTCCTCGTCCTGACGTCCCATCTGAACCCAAGAAGTGCAGGAAGGCTTGGGCTTTGTATTTCTTCTCCCAGAACCAGCACCACTACAATTCTTTGCCAAATTGTTTTCTTCCACTTCACCGTGTCCTCTTCGATTCTGGACGGACACCATGATGCTCCAGCAACAAGATGGCTTCCAGTCCAAGACCATGGCATTAAGCCCAGCGCGGACAGGTGTCGGGCCATGGCTAGGTGTGACACGCTTAGACGCTGCCGATGCGGGACTGCGCCATTTCTTGCTAGGTCACCCTGAAGTCACCGTGGTCACCCGCTGGTCACCCTGATCGCGTGGGCGCTCACCCCGATCAACCGCTATCGATGGACCGGAACCTTAAATGGATGTAGTCTGGACTCCGTTTGATAGAACCGAGGCATGGTGCAACGCTTGCACACTGACCATGATCAAGCCCATCAGCCTCTTCTCATGGTCACCGTGTTCCACAACATCATTGACTCGGGCCAGAGATGGTGCCCGTAACCGCCACGGCGCCAAGTACGATATCCAACTTGCTCAGGTTCGTCCATTCTCGAGCCCTCTGACTACAGCCAGACCAGCACCGACAACCTTCCACCTCGAGGCCATGATGAGGCTGGCACGAATATTTCCCCTCTCAGGCAACATGGCGACGGCTGCCGAGAAACCTTTGAATGCCCATTCCTCACTGCAGCCAAGAGTGGTGTTGAGCCGCACCAGTCCTTGGTAGAGTGATCAGTGGCGTCATTGGCAGGCAGCAACCGGACTATGCCCAAATCTTGCCGCATGGAAGAGACATGTGCGGCCTAATTCATCGGCATGGTTGATATCCGCACCTGCCTGGAGGAGAAGCTTTACAACCTGGACATGGCCACTGAATGATGGCGCCTTCAGAGCGTTGCCGAAACAGCCTCCCTGCCGGTTTAAATCCGCCCCGTTCTCCAATAAGTAACCTTATAATAGTCTTACTCCTTAGGTTTTCTAGGTATTTCTACTTTTTTTATTAGGTAAACCTATTCTAGGTAACCTATTACCTCTATTAGGGTTTACCTAGGTAGGTAGCCTAATACCTACTCGTTAGGAATCTAATTAACCTATTCGGTTACTTTCCCCGAGCCCTACGCTGAAGTAGCCCGAGTCTCGAACAGGAAACCCATGGACTCGAGATGCAGGGGTTGTCCAGCGGTCTGCAGGGGGTCCCGATGGACAGGGGCGTCTGTTCCTTGGCAAGTCGTCCGCTGAAGGCCTTATAAATCGGGGTGACCCCGCTGATCTCCTCTGATCAACCCACCTTCATGACGAACTTCCCTGGTGGACACGAAACTCAGAACGTAGCTACAGGGACAAGAGTGCTCGGTCCAAGCTTCGATCGAAGCCTGACGCGAGCACCGAGCCACATCCCGGCCATGGCAAAGCTCGGCGAGTGGCTGAAGAAGCGCCTCGAATCCTCGAAAAAGCCGCCCCGAGCCGCCCACGGCCAGCCGCCTCCCCCGTTCCTCGCCTTGCCACGCCCCCGGCCGCTCACACCAGCACCAACCGACGACAGCGCACTGCAACCAGAAGAATGCCTGCTATTCTCCAGGCTTCCCCCGGACGTCCGGCGCGCCATATTCATCGCCGCGTTCGGGAACCGCACTATTCACATTGACCTCGTCTTCGACTACCCGCTCATCAACCCCCGCCTCGTGCCGCCACCGCCGCCAGGCCAAAAGCCGAATCACGCGGGGATCTACCCGCAGAAGACCGATGCTGGGTCTCCTCCACCGCGCGGGCAGAAAGCCTGGCGCTGGGGAGGTTCCGTTTGTCACATCGAACACCCGGGCCGCTCGAGGAGGGCACTGCGGTACAAGTCAGGCCCCTGGACCGACGAGTGCATGCGGGGAGGGTCTGGGTGGGTTTGCCATGCGCACGGCGGACCATCACCAGAGACCTGTGGAATTGGCGCCTCTGGCTTCCTTCTGTCCTGCAAGCAGGCGTACGCCGAGGGCATCCATGTCCTGTTCGGCACCAACTGCATCAGCCTCCTCAGCCAGCCTCTGCTCCTCGATCTCCCTCGGCTGGTGCTGCCCCAGCGGCTGGCGGCCATACTTTCAATGGAGATACACGTTAAGGGGTACAAGACCAAGGATGACAGGTGCCAGGGTCGAATGGATCTGTCCCGACTGCCTGCGATTCTCGACAACATCAGCACGCACTGCCGAAACCTCCGCAGTCTCTTGCTCTCCTTCAGCATCCCTGAATGCACAGACATGGACGAGCTCCTCGCCAGTCCGATGCTGCCCATCATCGACGCCTTCTACCTGTCGATGGCCCTGCGCGAAATGGTGCTCGAGATCCCCGAACTCGTCCACAATCGTTTGCGGGAGCGCGCGGTCGCCGTCGAGCCGCTCCACCCACTCGAGCCCGAGAAACCCAAGACCACGGTGGTGTACTGGTCTACACCGTGGCGGTGCCTCGACGGCGTTGACGGCCAGGGCCGCCCGAAGCCCGAGCCCGAGATCCAACACCGCACCATAGGAAACTATCCCGGGCCGCCCCTCCAGCTGCCGACGCCGGAGAACATGGAAAAGCGTGTGCCGAGCAAGGGCTACTGGTTCAAGGACGGGTTTCCTTACCAACCACCGCTGCGCATGGCTGTTTGCTTTTGAGGGAGCAGGCGAGGGACTGTTGAGGAAAGGAAATGAACTTGTAATTAGATTTCTACATGATGGACAGCTCTTCTGACAGACTACTTGACCGCCTCCTTATGTTGGCACCGGGGGACCCTGCGTGATGGTCGTCGCCGGGCCGCTGACACCGATGCAGTAAAAGTAGTCGGGCCAGAGGTTCAGGCACTCGGAGCCCACGGCGGGGTTCCATTCGTAGAATTGGCTGTTCAGAATATTAGCGGTATATTTTCAGATTTTCAACGACAGAACGTACCTCAGGGAGATGCCGGCCCTGTCTGCCATGTTGTAGCACAGGTCGCCGGGCTGCTGGAGGTAGAAGCGGACGCAGTCCTCCGTCATGCCCTCGCGCACCGGCCATGGCGTCTCGATGGGTGTTTCCGTGTCTTCAGTCGTCGTAGTGGCAGAAGAAGAGGTGGTGCTGCTGGTGCTCCTGCTGGTGACGGCAGTGCTGCTAATGGTCTCAGACTCGGAAGGCTCCTCCTCATCGTCACCCGCGACACCAACGCAGATGTAGTAGTCCTGCTGCAGACCGCCACACTCGGGCTCCTCCAGGGCAGAGTTCCAGCTGTACAGGTCATCAAGGGTGATGCCCGCCTCGCGAGCAATGCTGCTGCAGGTCTGCCCGCTGCCGACGAGCCAGTAGTCAGTGCACTCCGCCGTAATACCCGTCTGCGTGGGCATCGACTCCTCAGGGCCCGTCGGCTCAGGAGCTGCCTCGGTGCGCGTTGTCGGCGTGGCCGGGCGCCCGACGCAGTACCACGCCTGCTGGCGCACCTCGTCGCAGCTGCCAAAGACAGTCGGGTTCCAGCTGACAAATTCGCCCAAGTCGAAGCTCCCGAACATGGCCGTGATATCTTCGCACGACTCAGGGCCGGTGACAAAGTACCACCGCGTACAGTCTTGCGGATAGCCGAGGGGGATGGTGCCGGACGCCGGCTTGGTCGTTTCGTGCGCGGGGAGGGGCAGCTCGTCGAAGGCGCCGACGCAGTACCACGCGTCGAGCCAGAGGCCGTTGCAGTTGCCGTTGAGGGCGGGGTTCCAGTCGAGGAACTGCTCCTGGGAGATATACCCGTACTGGCTGACGATGTCGTTGCAGTTCTGGTCGGCCACGGCCTGGTGGAAGACGCGGCAGTTGGACGGCATGGGCCCGTGGGAGGGGCTGGGCGTGAAGCTCGAGTCGGCCGTGGGCTCCGTGGTGAAGGTGTGCTCCGTCGGGTCCGGCGGCGGCGTGAACTCGGGCTGCTCCGTCTCCCACTCGAGGTCTGTGTTGGCGCTCTGGACCTGGACGCCGATGCAGACCCAGTAGTCGGCCATAAGCTCCTCGCAGTCTTCCTCGGTGCCGGGGTTCCAGTCGAGGAACTCTGGCAGGGTCAGGAGGCCGTATCGGCTCAGGAGGATGTCGCACGTGTCTCCGGGCTGCACGCGGTGCCACTGGTTGCACGACTCAGTCTGGCCCTCGATGGTCTTGGTCGGGGGCCAGGCTGTGTTGACGCTCGAGGTCGTGATGTTCCACTCCGTCACAGGGTGCTGGGTCGAGTAGGTCGAGTTGAACCAGCTGGACGACGACGACTCGGGCTCTGAGGTTACGCTCGACGAGGGCGGTGTTGTTGAGGTGGTCGCCCGCTCGCCTCTGCTCACGCAGTAGGCCGACTCAAGCCAAAAGTTCTGGGTGCAGTCCGAGGAGACGGCTGGATTCCAGGCAAGGAACTGCGCAAAGGTGATGCCATACCGCGCAGGCACGTTCGAGCAGTCATCCCCCGACACAATCGTGTGCCAGCCGTTGCAGTCCTCCGGCTGACCTGGGTGGACAGGTCCCCCGGGACTCGTGTCGGCGCCGCCAGGGTTGTTTGTAGCGGTCGGAGGCGTCGTGGTCGTCGTCGTTGTAGGAGCGACAGTCCCGACTCTCACGCAGTACGCCGCCTCGAGCCAGAAGTTCTGGATGCAGTCTGCCGACACGGCGGGATTCCAAACGCGAAATTGGGCAAATGTGATGCCGTACCGAGCGGGAACATTAGAGCAATCGTCCCCTGAGACGACGGTGTGCCAGCCGTTGCAGTTGCTCGGCTGTCCTGGGTGAACATATCCTCCAGGGGATGAGTCTTGTGCGTGTGAGAGACCAAGCAGCAGCGATGCCGCCAGCCAGGTGGTGGGCAGATGCATCTTGAGCAGCGAGCTGATGCGCAGAGAGCGGAAGAACGAGAGTCGTGAGGATCAACGAGTGTCCAGAACTCGGGGGACACCTTCGCGCAGTGATCAGACTCGGGACGAGCAGAGGAGCGATGCCGAGCTGCCTTCCGCTCTGGTCAGGGCCCTGGAACAACAACGGCCTACCATCCGAAAACCCGAGGCCCCCTGCCAGCAGAAATAAACTCATCGTGACATGGTCTGGTTGTCTGCCACAGCCAAGCCGCCTCAATGCAAGGAACAGAGCCAACGTACGCCCGATGTTGCCCTGCAGGCCACGTGATCCCCTACCAAGCGTTGCACAATGCAGGGGGAAGGCGATAGAGAAGTACCGGTACAGGTCCCCTCAGCGGGTGCACCCTCGAGCAGATCATGGGGCACAAGGGACCCCTGTCGCCCCTTGACCACTCCCGGACCCTGCGCCGTGCTGCTCGCGCATGTGCTGCTTGGCTTCATGTGAGCTGAGATGAGGTGAGGCTACGTTCTGCTCGGCTACATCCCGACGCCTGGCCGCCTCGCTTGTGTCCGGTGGCGACCCTTCTCCAGAGAGTTCGCGATCCCCCTCCCTCTGCCTCCTCTGAGCAGAGCTAGCAGCCTCCACGGTCTCGCGCCGTAGTCACTCTTTTCGAGCTCAGCTTGCTCTCCACGCTCTTTATCAAAACTCAACTCACGATGCGTCTGTCTTCATCCTCCGTCGCCATCGCCCTTGGGCTCATCATGGCCGCCGCCGACGGCGTGCTGGGCGGCAGCCGCATGTGGGAAGCCCAGGCGCCGAACCCGCGGTCGAACCCGAACCCCTTGTACACCGTCAACCTCAACTCGACGTCGACCCTCGCGAAGCGCGCCATATCCATCAAGAACCCCGCCGCCGACGACAAGTCGAGCCGCATCTGGCCCAACAAGCGGATCAAGTACTGCTACGAGGAGGAGACGCCGCGGATCAAGGCCATCTGGAAGCTCGCCATGGACGCCTGGAGCGAGCTCAACGATCACGGCTTCTCGTACCAGTACGTCAGCAGCTGCGAGCGCGACCGCGCCAACACGTTGATGATCAAGTACAACGACGAGGGCAAGCTGGCCTCGACGCTGGGCATCCCGCCGGTGAAGCCCGGGGAGGAGGGCCCGTCCACGATGCTCAGCGACATGGAGGGCATCGGGCAGAACGACATCCAGGCCAACGTCGCGCACGAGCTGGGCCACGTCTGGGGCCTGGCCCACGGGCACCAGAACCGCCAGTGGTGGGACAAGAGCCCCGAGCACAAGCACGATGTCCTGTGGTCTCGCATCTCCAACTTCAGCCCAAAGGATACCAAGTTCCTCACGGGCGACTTTGACTGCGAGGCCCTCTCCGACTACGACACTGCTCTCGAAAAGGCCGAGGAGGCCAAGCGGACGGAGACGGGCCCTGAGCTCCAGAAGCAGCACCAAAACGACCCCGAGTTCATCTGCATAGCCCAGCAGGTGGCGGCCGACTACAACTTCTCCGCGTCCGAGTGGCTCCCCTTTGCTCACATCTCCAACCTGGACCCCGACGAGAACTTCGACCGGACATCGCTCATGCTGTACCCGTCCCAGGCCGGCGGCCGCGGCTCGGGCAACAGCCGCCGCATAGTGATGACCTACGCCGACGGCTTCAACGGTGGCATCATCGCGAATCGCTATACGCCCAGCCCCATGGACGTCCAGCGCCTCGTCACCCTGTATGGCAGCAGGAATCGGCGTTTCGGCCAGCTCCTGAACACGGGCGCCATGAAGAGCGGCTTCAACCGGCTGAGGAACAAGCTCTCGGGCGAGAGCTTGCGCGGCGGTCACACGGCGGGGGGGATGTGCTAGCCAGCAAGGGTCTCAACGTTGGCGTGTGCTAAGACAGTCCCGTCAATTCTTCTTCGTACATAATTTATTCAACGTGTTCCTGACCCCGGCTGTGTTCCTCGCGATGAGTAAACTTGCACCCGAAACTATCAACGGCTCCGGCGCTGATGAATGGAGGAAAAGATGTATTTATATGTATCATTTTGGATTCTGTCTCTAATTACGTTACAACTCATCGCGCACACCACAATTTGTCCCCCATTTCTGTTCAAAGAGTCGACTCTCTGGCCGCTCAATATTCTCGCCTAGTGCCTTGATCAGAGTCCCGTCGTCGAGATCGATGGCCCAAACCATGGTCCTACATTGCAGTGTCAGTAAATTCATATTCGACGCCACGATCAACGAGAGAGGAGAAGACATACCCGCCAAGACAGTGCTCGTGCGCAAAGTCAACCTTCATGCCCAGCGTCCTCGTGTCATCAAACGACACCCACTGGTCTGAGTCCCATGTGACAATCTGCGCGGCCGCCGCCTCGTCATATGTCACGGTGGCCCCGTTATCAATGATCTCTATAATCTCGCCGGCCGAGAGCACGCCAGGCGTGCCCGTACAGTCGCCGCCCTTAGCGCCCTCGGTGAACTCGCACCCGGGGGCCATACAGCTAGGGTCCTTCATAGTGAAGCTACGGCCGTAGAAGCCAAGGCCCAGCGTAACGCGCTGCGGGTTAATATTGTTACGCCACATAAGCTCGAGGCCCATCTTGATCTCGGTTAGGTTGGTGTGCGCCTGGGCGTAGGGGCCAAGGGCTTCGATCTTAGCGTCCCAGACTCCGTCTGTAGCGGAAGGTTAGAGGGTTCTTTTAACGTGACACAGCATGACGGGCTTACGGATGTCGTAGCTCATAATGTTAAACCAGTCAACGTGAGGTTCCATGTCCGGAAGGTTGAACCCTCGCAGGTACCAGTAAGAGGCGGGCTAAGTGCGCGCGCAAGGTTAGCTCTCCTACCATGTTGTCAGACGCGAGATTCAAACATACAATGGCCAGACTCAGCCCGTACTTCCTCCCAGTGCTGTTGAGGCGCTGGCGGAGACGTCTCAGCAGGTTGACGTAGTTGTCAAAGTCCTCGGGGATGCCTCCACGATCATCTGCCACGGGGCTGCAGGGACTCAAGTCAGTAAGTCGCTTCTTGTGTGTACACAGTCTCGACTCACTACTCCCAGTCAAGGTCGACTCCATCGAGGTCATAACGCCTCATAAAGGTGAGCAGCGAGTCAAAGAACCTGTCCTGGTTCGCCTCGCTCTTGGCCATGTCCGAAAAGGCCGTGCGGTATGGGCCTGGGTCGTTCATAGCCCACCCGCCGATGGCGATCCAGACCTGAAGATCAGGCTGCCGCGCCTTGAGCGCAGCGACACGTCCATAGCGCGCCGCCGTACCGGGGTCCATAGCCTCAAGGTGGAAGGTCGTGGGGTTGATAAGGGCAAAGGCGTAGTTGATATGCGTCCACACGCCGAGGGGGATATCCTCGGGCTCCATGTTGCCGCACGGCCGCTGGAAGTTCCAGCCCTCGTAGTAGCCGATAGTCCTCGAGTCGGCCGTCCGCTCGCTGAGGCTGCACTGCGGGTGCGGCACCGGATTGGGGCCGCAAAAGTCGATGGTCGTGCCGCAGAAGCCGTGCTCGCTGCAGCACACGTTGAGGGGGCACTTCTCGAGCTCGACGTACTCGGAGCCCCAGCCGGCGGGATCGCACTCTGCTTTGGCGTCGCACTGGGACGTACAGTCTGCACCGCAGAAGACGGGGCCCATGCCGCAGTGGCCGACGCCCGTGTCATCGCTGAGGGGATTTAGCTGACAGCATTGTGTTTGAGTGTCACTTAGGGCCACTTACAGAGGACCACAACAGCCAAGCTTGCAAGGCTTCGATGCACCGCACGTGTAATCTGGCTCATTGTTGTTGGCCTGGAGGAGCATCTGCCTCGCGGCCGGCGTCGACTCCTTGCCGACGATGCGCTCCATGAGGAGCTTCGCCTCTGCCTGGCCGCCAAAGGTGTCTAGGCGCAGCGCCTGTATCCCAGACGTCAGGCCCAGGGCCAGACACAACCGTGTAAAAGAGGGCCTCATGTTGGGCATGAGTCACCGTAAGGGATAGGCAGGTCGGTGACTCTGTCGATGTTGAACAGTCAAGTCAAAGTCCGACAGTCAAGGGAGATGCTGAAGCAAGGAGAGCGGATGAGGGCAGTCGAGTGGCAGAGGCTCGGATGTCGGGACGCAGGAAGATTCGCTCAAAGCGCAAGCGTTTCTACTTCCCAGCAAATGCAGTGTACGCCAAGTGCTGCAGAGGAGATGAGTTGCGACCCTTGCCCACCGCCGACTGTCCTCTTGTACCGGTACCTTTGCGGCCTTTGAGCCTCTTCAGCTGTACAACCCCACATAGCCAAGGGCCGTTCCGCGACGATGTGACTCCCGGGGGCACAGGGGGCAACGCCCGGCTCGGCCCAACGGCAGCTAATCCCATGTGCTTTAGGGGACAAAGGATACTAAGGAACTCGCTGTACAGTCAACAGGCCAAAGTTTTCTCAAGCTAGCGCATACCTTCCCCCTTATAGACCAGGGTTGGAATTAGGACCCACTTCTTATAGATATAAAAGCGTGACTGCCCTCTATACATCTAGATATTTTTATTCCTTCCTTTTATACAACTTTTTACCTACTTTTTTATACTAAATAAGTATAAAACACCTTACTCGCGATGATCGCCTCTAAATTTATAGTAGGGACGTAGCTATAACTTATATAGGATAACGCTGCTTCCTATTTTAACAGATTCGGGGCGTCGTTTAGTATGAGTCGGGAACCGGAGTCAGTGGTGAGAGTGGTGGCGAGCTGGACTCGATCCAGGCTAAGTACAGCCTGACCCAACAACAGGAACTAATCCACACCTCTTCCAGGGCAACAAAATAGATAATTAGGCGAGGGCACGGTTGATCAGGGCTACCCCGTTGAGCTGATCTGAATAGCTTCAAAGATCAGCTCAGAATCGGGGTTCAAGAGGGTAGCAGCCATCACTCGTAGGGGCCATATCGTGGTGTGTACGTGCGTTGAATTTTTGCTAAGTGGTGGCCAGAGCAACAGCTATCTAATTACGGCTCTATTGCTTACGTAAGTAAGCCTCCAAGCTGCTGTCTGCACCACCCTGTTACACTATTAAAATGGAATAATAAAGGGCCTCCTATGCGCTTTATATATTCTAGTTATTAACTAGCTACTATATTTACTTAATTTAAACCTTATTAAGCCTCTCTAAGATAAAATAAAGGACTATATATAGGAAAAATAGGGAAAGAGTAAAGAATTACCGGAAAGAGAGGAGTTAAAAAGGTAGTTGCGGGAGGCGTAGGAGATAATTAATAGGGCGTATCTGCTTACACTACGAGAATCTATGCCTAAGAGGATATAGGCTGTAATCGACGCGGCAGAAGGTTATATAAAGTATTGAGGAAGTTGCGATATAGGTGGTCTGTGCTTAGGAGCTAATTTTCGTACTTTCTTTTTTTTTTTAAATTTACCCTAGGAGACTGTAGCGGACAGGTTCATGACCCCTGAGAGGTACGCCCCTATCGTCACTTGTGTGACCCCATCGCCGGCTTGGCCCGCCCCCATGTCACCCTTATCCTGTGGTAGCGGCGGTGGCGCACGCATTTATCCTGAAGACCCCGGTATCGCGCCATCCACGAACCAGACCACGGTCGACGCCATTCCTGCAAGGCTCGGCGCCTTGTCTCGGGCCTCGCTGCCCATGATGCCCCTTGGGCGTGCATGACGAGAAATTACCAACAGCACGGAATAGCATCATGCTCATCCGGGCCAAGGCTTGTGATTCCGGATATTGGCCAGGCTGGGATGTTCTCCATGCCCGAGGTCGTCGAGTCTTGGCCCAGGTGAAAGGGCGTGGAAACTCCCGATCTCCCAGAGTCTGGCGGTCTTCCCCTCTGCTCCGAGCCTCTCAACCTCACACTCTTTGTGTTTTCTTCCCTTCATGTCTTGTCTTTTCGTCTGAGAAGCTACTCCTGGCCAGACACCATCATGCTCGTCAAGCAGCAGCTCGTCGGCCTCTTGGCTTTGAGCAGCGCTGCCCATGGCCACACCCCGCGGTTTCACGCAAAGCACGCCTCTGCGCATGCTTCAGCACACCTCTCTGCCCACGTCTCCCGTGCCAACGCCTCCGATCAGTCACTGACAGGAGCACCGTCGCGCCTTCGAAAGAGGGACGAAGACCCCTCGGACATGGAATGGATCAGGCGCTGGGCGGCCATCGGCGACAGCTACACGGCCGGCATCGGCGCCGGGCAGCCGCTGGGCCACATGTACACGGCGGACGAGGTGGGCATCACGGAGCCGGACGGCTTCGAGGAGACGCGCGACAACTGGCGGTGCGCGCGGTACGACATGGCGTACCCCAAGGTGCTCGAGAGGCAGTTCCCGAGCGTGAACCGCAACGGCTTCCAGTACCTGGCCTGCAGCGGCGACCGATCCGAGCAGATCTACCAGCAGGCGCAGGCCCTCAGCGGCAACCTGGACTTTGTCACCTTTACGGCTGGCGGCAATGATTTGTGTCTCGTAAGTCTGATCCGGTCCTATGTCTGTCATGAAAGGACAGGGCTCATGTCTCCCAGGCCAAGATCATCAAGGACTGCATCATGGTGCCGTACTTTGGCACCAACGCGTGCAACACGGTGCTCGCAAAGGCCGAGGAGAACGTTGACACTATCATCAAGGACAACATCAAGGAGATCCTCCGGGCGCTTAACCCTAAGATGAACGACGACGGCGTGGTGGTGGTTAACGGCTACGCGCAGTTCTTCGACACGTCGTCGAGCAGCTGCGAGAGGCAGGCCTGGGATATCTTCTGGTTCCTACCGCTAGGCAACTCGTATATCCCGCTGACCGTCGCGCGGCGCCGGCGCTTTAACGACCTGGTCGTCAAGATCAACAAGGCCATCCGCGAGGCCGTCGACGACATGGCCGACGACAGCAGCATCAAGTACAAGGTCGGCTACTCGCACTGGGACAGCTGGGTCACGGACGAGGTCGACGGGCAGATGTGCTCGCCCAGCAGCAACGGCGACTACCCGGACCCGAACCAGCCGGACATGCAGTTCATCAAGCCCGACACGCACCCGTGGTTCAACTGGCTCAGCGACGCCGGCCGCGACGAGCTCCTGCGGCGGTCCGAGGACGGCGAGGAGCCCGACCCGGACAGGCTCTCCGGGTCGGACAAGCGCACCCTCGACCGCATCAAGGCGGCCCTCGAGGCGCGCGACAGGGACCTCGAGCGCAGCATCTACGACTCGGTCCTCTACAAGTCGCCCGACCCCCGCGCCGCGGCCAGGCACCGCCTGAACCCCCGCGACCCCTCGCCCCCCGGATGCCCCGGCGACGGCGGCGCCGATATCACCTTTGGCCTGGGCATGCCGGACCACATCGGGCGCAACTTTCACCCCAACGCCGTCGGGCACAACACCATTGCCTCGTTCGCCCTGGCCGAGCTCATGGACCTACGCTCCATCGTGCTGGGCGTCAACTCGCCCGCGTGCCAGATCAGGGACCAGTTCACGTGCCACTCGAGCGGCAGCAGCAGGCGCTACGTCAAGGCCGACCGCGCGAACAACCACTACAAGGAGTTCTGCCGCGAGGTCGAGCGCGAGCATCCTCGGAACACGCTCAACTGGCCGTACTCGACGACGTACGACCGCGGCACGCCCGAGGAGCACACCTTCAGCATCCAGCTGGCCAACGACGTCGGCAGCTTCAGCCGGCGCGAGTGCGAGGACTCTTTCGACCGCATCATCAACTCGTGCGACCTCGACAACAACCCGATGAAGTGGAAGCAGGGCGGCAAGTACGTGCGCTCGGGCGGCGACTACACGTACGAGCTGACGCCGCGCAAGTCGGGGCGGCCGTGGCCGCCGCCGCGCGAGGCCTACGGGCGCTGCGAGGGCTGGTGGAAGGTCTTCTTCGGGCAGTACACCATCGAGGGCGCGGGGTTCGCGACGCACGACCACGGGCAGAAGACGATGCTGCCGAATATGAACAGCTGCTACGGGCACGGGACGACCAGGTGGAAGTTTGACTACCATGACGACGCGGGGCGGAGCAACGGGTACGAGTGGAAGGCGACCTTCCACACGCCCATCTGGGTGCGCGCGCGGTGTTTCAACAATAACAAGGTCGTCAAGGCGGCGGGCGGCTGGACCAACGGGTGCCGGGGGAATGATTGAGAAGGAAGCGTACATGTGGCAGCCGCAGCATTACTTCATTATTCAAGTGACAAACTTGTTCCCATACATCTATGCCTCGAGGATATGACTGGTGCGTCCCTAACGCATCTAGTCAGTCTATTGATATTGTCGTGTTGACTCGGCTAAGGCCGCTTGGTAAACACCAGCGGACATTCGTCCTCGGGAAACAGCGTTGCAAACACCCGTATCTCCTCCGACTTTGGCGTCGCATGATGCGTCCAGTCGAGCTCAAGCGCGGCCTTGCAGATTATGGCTGCTATCTATGGCGGGACGTACTTTCTCGCGAGGTAATTATACGGGCCCGCGTCGAAGACAAGCTAGTTCGTCTTCTTAGACTCAGCGTCGCTAGTAACCTAGCGGTTGGGATTAAATACCTCGGGCTATAGGTAGGCCTCAGGGTCGTATAGTACTAGGCAGTACGAGGGGATAACTATAGACCCCTTAGGGGCTATATAGGCGGGCGTTTGTAGGAAGCTCTTAGTCCGTGAGTAGCCGCTCAGAAGTCAAAGGAGGTATCGATGAGAGGGTGCCGGTCACCCTGGGATCACCCAGCTCACCCAGTCGTCGCGCAACCGGGTGATGGGCGGGTGATGCTAAAGCGGCGGGATCTTCCAGCTCACCCACTTGCCATCCGAGGGGTGATCGAGGAGAGCTTTTGACGCAACTTTGACGTGTTGGCGCCTCCTCACCGTGATTCAAACCGACATCCATCAGAGCGCCAACCCCTTGTCCAACGTTCTCTTTTTGGGCGCCTCGGGAGGGCTCTCGCGCAGACCTCGATGCATTCGGACACAAACTTTTCAAATCACAGCCAGCAGACCCCAGCAGCCAGAGAGTTAGTATGTTCTGCTCTTCATTACATGGCCACGGGAGCGAGAGGCACTCATGTTGACGAGGATCAAATGGAGTCACACAGCAGCGACATTCACGCGCCCTCTGCATCCCAAACTCCAGCTTCTACCAACGAAAATCAGCAGCTTCAGGCGGAGATTTCGTTCCTGAAACGTGAATTGGCCGAGAAGCGCAAGTTGATCGAGGAAGCCCAAGCTAGACAAGCATCAGCACAGCTCCAAATCGACGAAGCCGAAGCAGAGAAGGACGATCTTGACCGAGCATTGGCGTGTACCGAAGTTGAAATCATCCAGCTCACGAACGATTCTAACAATGAGATCGCCAAGATCGAGCAGGATGCCAAGGAGGAGATCATCGAGCTCAAGGGGCAACTTCAAGCCTCTCAGGCGAAGGTCTTCAGCTTACAGCCATATCGCAAGGAGCACGTTCCAGAGGAGCTCGGCCGTGTAAGTGCAATAAGCCAGCGATGTTCCAAGTGGTCATTTTTGAGCTGACACCGATCAACCAGGAGTATGACACGTTGATTGACAGCATCAGCGACTGGACACAGAAGTTCATGGCACCATTCGTGCTCGACAAGGAGCCAGCTGCGATCTATCACCTGGAGGAGAGCCTCCGCTAAAATAGCCCAGGTGCCATTCGCATGCAACAATTGCTGAGAGGGAATCTTGAGCACAATTGGGCATCGAGGTGGCCTGAAACGGAGGAAGATGTCATTTCATCCTCGATCATGTTGTTCCTGCATGGGGCTATCTTTGACACAGTCCTGTATGGGAGCTGTGCCAGTTACATCGAGGCCATCGAGGCCATGGCCCGCTGGATTTTCTCTCCACTGCATCAAACCCGCCATGAACCTTCACGAGAAGATGCTGATTAGCACCAATGAGTATCTCTTGGATCGTGAAGCTGTCATTCACCTTGAAACAGGGACGAAAATAGTGAGAGCGAGTGAAGCGTTCTTCAAAGGTCTTCCCAACTTCCACTGCACAGACGTTCTTCACAGTCGGAAAGCATTCGTCGTCGACAAGCAGAACCCGAAGCCGACGGATGAAGCCTTGCGCCAGAATTGATGGGCCATTTGCACCATCGCGCCCGTCCTTCTGATGAAACATGTTGACCGACTTGACACAATGAGACCCTCTGAGATCATACGCAAGCAGCGTATTGTGGTCGCTTGGGGAGAGGACAACATTCACCGAATGAAGAGGGAATTTGGGGAGAACAGCGACCCCTCCATTCTACGTCAGGTGTTGAGCTCGAGAGCCTAGGCCGAGGTTGGGTTTCAACATGATGATCACCATCCGACCGTGGCCATGGGTAGTCTGATCCGGAGGGCAAAGATCGGCAGGTTCAACATGTTGAGATACTAGCTGGCGCATGGGGCATGGAGTTATGGTTATGATGCCATGATGCGTCCAAAGGGGAGGCAAACCAATTAGTTCTTCCTGTTACATCGGATGCTGACCTAGTGACTGTGAAAACTGCGTCATTTCCCCTCCGAGTCGGGTTTTCCTTTCGTCTTCACCCGCTCGGGCTCTCACCGGGGTTTGTCTTGTCCCAGCGTATCACCTACCCAATCGCCTCCCAATAGTCTTCCCATCAGGCTTGACCTTCTCACCGCGCTCCCAGAAGCGCTTGGGTACCTCCACCTTGAAGGCCCGGGTGCGGGTCTGTCGTTGTGCGCTCTCAAGGATGCGCGGCGGCGAGCCCGAGGAGGACGACGGCAAGAGCCACAAGGTATTTGTGCATCTGGACGTATTCTGTTCAAAGAAGAGTCAGCAATCTATTTGCTTATAATCTGGCGCGAAGAAAGATCTTCCCTTCTCCGGCCTCTTGTTTTGAGGTCGAGTTGATGTTTTGGTGGCGAGAGCGCAAATACTGCCAGAGTCCAGTGAAGGGTGGACGCCCTGAGGCCAGGAACGAGTTCGAGACAACAACATCTTTAGTTCTTTTGACTCCGACTCAGCATTCTATTTCAATGTTGCACTTGAATCAGAGTGGCCGAAGAGTTCCACCGCCGATCAGCTTCGAGCTTCGCGATCGTGGAGTTGTGCTACGGCCTGCGATGTCAAGCATTTGAGGAGAATCTGTAGGGTACGAGACCACCATGGGCCATGGCTCGATGCTTGTGATGAAAGGAAAAAAGAGAGATACAAGAGAATCAAAAGGCAAAAGGCAAATGCCCTTCCCAAGCGCAAGTTATCGCGAAGAGAAGGGCAGCCACCAGTGCGGGAGTCACCCGCCCCGGTCCCACGCCGAGAACAGCTCAGTTGGGCTACTAGTCTGAGACTTTTACCCCTTGGCCACTGGCGCCGGACCCTATGTAGTAGGGGTTGGATAACACAGAGCTGTAAGGGATGAGCAGGTGGTGTATGGCGGGGTTGCATCTTGGGATGCCCCTGAGTGAATCACAGGCATGCCGCAGCATCTTACTCCGGGTGGGGCCTATAGCGCTGTCAATGATGGCAAGCTGCGTCTCATGTCCCAAATGGTTGGTATACCCATATATATGCCAGTACAGGCACATAGCTAAACCCCCTGAATTGTTGTCACTCCCATGAACGTCGTCGTGAAGCCGCAACTTCGAACTTGGGACGGTTTCTCCTCACCCCCAAAAGCGTGCAAGCCTGAGACCGGCATGATGCCTGCAAAAATTGCAGCGATGCTCAGTACACAAGATTTCAGATCTTCTTCACCTGAACACAGTCGACCGTTGGACCCATGCTTGATGGAGGATGAAGTGAAGTGCCAGGGCCGGGATGAAATTAAGGTGGGTCGCAGATGAACGGAGCGCACGGACCACTCGGACAACTGGGGACTTTTTTGATGCAAACATCCCCGACGGCAACCGACCAAGACCTGAACAGCATCGCGAATCTCCCGCCGCATCAATCGCCATGTTTGCGACCCTCCGCCGACTGGCCGAACAGGCCTCCGAACACTCACCCTATGCCGAGAAACCATATCCGCTGAGGAAGGTCTGGCCACCGGACTTCTCCAAGCTGCCGCCCCAGTCGCAGTTCCGGTTCGAGAAGAAATACAAGAGGAGGCTCGCGCTCAAAGCCGCCCGACCGCGATGGGACAAGGCCGTCAAGCTGACGATGTGGGGTTCTATTACGTGTATGCGCCGATATACTGCTGAAGATACGGGGGACCGCGATGGACTGACTGACAGGTCGCAGTCGTCTTCATTTACATGTGCTTCCACGAGTTCGAGTTCTACGACAAGAAGTTCCGGCCGGTCGACGCGGTATGCACCGAACCCTGCGCAGTCCTATGGACGCTCTCTCTGACCTCCCGTACAGTTTATGGAACGCTTCAAGAACGCCATCGGCACCGATGCCCCGCGAGACGATCCACGAACCATCGGCCAACCGAAACCGAAGCCGCAATCCACGTAGTGCGAGTGTAATTGAGCATCAGGGCGGCGTTATGGTATCTTGCTTTCATACCCACGGGCGTCGGGGAGGGTGTCATCACACATGTACAAATATCCAAGGCCGGCGGGCGCACCGGCCGCATCGGTCTCGCATCCTCACTCCAGCTCCCAACTCGAATCCCCGATCCGGGCTTCCTACCTCCCGTGCCAGACAAAGTTGCCCCCGAGCCCCATGCCGGCTCCCAGTGTAGTGCTCCGCCCCTCGTTGACCGGCCGCTTGGCCACCGTTCCCTGTGCCCTGACGCCGGCGACGATGCGGTCCATGTTTGTTTCTACCACCACGCCTCCCACGATCATCTCGCCGAGCGTCGCGTGGAGCGACTCGAAGTTGAAGATCAGGTCCAGCTCGCAGACATTTTCGAAGAGCTTGTCGAGGGATTCAACGTAGACTTGGATGAGGTCGATGAGGGCGAGGGGCGACTCGGTCGACGTCGAGATGATGATGAAGTAGAGCGTCGCGTAGTTCCTGTACGTAACGAGGGAGGGCACGTCGTTCTGCTCTTCGGAGGAGGAGTGGGAGGTGCCGGAGGCGGCGAGGAGGGGCGGCAGGGGGAGGAAGTTGCACGAGCCGGCAGGTCGGTTCGATACCAGCGTGAAGATCTCGGAGATGAGACGCTGCTGTATGCTAGTTTCCTGCGCATTCCGTTAGTTGCTGCTTGTCGCTTTGGAGGGTTCCTCGTGTGAGCACCTACCAGCTGGGTGTAGAACTTGGTCAGTCTCGGCTGACCCTGGCCGTTGAAGACCAGAAATGCGTTGATCATCGTCGCATGTGTGTGCAGGGCATCCCGGGGTGTTTCCTCGTGAAGAAGCCGACCGTTGGATCCCTTCTCGCCGTTCGTCGGTCAGAATGCTGAGCAACTGGAACATTTGGCGGGGCTCAGTTCTCGAAGCCGGCACCTTCGATCGCTGCGGTGCATGACATAATAACGCTCGGACCAACACAAGCTTCCTGCCAAGGGCTCCAATTGTAGCTTCCTCCCACGCATTGCGTGCAGCTTCAGCCGGCAGTGTGGGGAAGTTGCATCCAGCACTTGCCGACAAGCCTGATTCACAACCCAAAGCTCCCAACTCTTCCTCCCACAACCTTCAATCGGCTTCTCTCTGCCCTCTCGATCGCGAATCACCCAAGCTCCAGTTCCGCCGCTCCCGACCATGGCCCGCTCCAGCCTCTTCAAGCTCACCAGAGCTGCCTCTCGCGGCCTCCAGAGCTCTTCCGCAGCCCCGACAGCTGCTCGTCGATTCCTCTTCCCCGCAGCTGCTCGCCAGGCGCTTCACATGAGGTCGAATGCCTCGCGGAAGCTGTTCACGACCTCGGCAGGCTCCAACCGTGGCATCATGCCCGACACGAGCGATCCCCACGGCAAGACCACCGAATTACCCTCTTCGCCCGTCGCCATGAACATCGCTGAGCTCTCCGACAACGACTACCACGAGCTTTCGGACCAGTACCTCGACGCCGTCGTGTCGAAGCTCGAAGAAATCCAAGAGCAGAGGGAAGGCTGGGACGTCGAGTTTTCGGTCCGTTGACATCCTTTTCATCGAGGCTGGGTTTTCTCGGCGAGACTAACACCCACCGCAGGCTGGAGTCCTCACCATCACAACGCCGGACAAGGGCATCTACGTCGTCAACAAACAGCCGCCCAACAAGCAGATCTGGCTGTCCTCGCCCATCTCCGGGCCGAAGCGATATGACTGGGTCATTCTTGGAGAAGGCCAAACCGAGAAGGAAGGCACCGGTGCCGGCAACTGGATCTACATGCGCGACGGCTCAACGCTGGATGAGGTGTTCCTCGACGAACTGAACGTGGACCTTAGTCTGGCCCCGTCATCGTACGGACAGTGAGCGACATCTGCGGGATATGTACGAGTAAGAAATGCGGCTGCCAGAGGGTGGCTGTAGCCAGCTTCGGATCACAGAGCACGGGCATATTGTCTATACCACCACGGGGATATGAACGGATATGGGACTAGCTTTCATTACTTGGAAGGGCACTCGATATTTCCAATGCAAACTTGTTCGACGTTTGTTGCTTGGCCGTCGTTTTGGCCCAGCTGGGCCCTGACTACCTCATCAAGCAGCAATGTCGACAGCAGGAGACTTCTCAGGTTCCTCCTTCTCCTGCGCCACTAGGTCACCGTTAGCATCACCAGCCTTCTGAGCCTCCTCAGCCGCTCTCTCCAAACGCCTCGCTCTCTCATTGCGGCTCTCGCTGGCCGGGTCAAAGTACGCTGCACCAAGGTTAGCTTCTCTCTCGGGGAAATGGAGCATTGGCACTGACGCTTCTCTCCAAACACGGTTGTGCGAATACCCCTACGGGGCTCCTTGTACGTGCCAGGAATGACACGATGCAGAGAGCATCTTACAGGTCAGCGATGCGAGGCGTTTCGGTCCACTTCGAGGATCTCACCTATTGTCCCACATGGCCACACTTCCGACCTCCCACTTCCACCGCACATAGTGGTCGTCAGCCGAGTGGATATGATACGCGAAAAAGTCCAGCAGCTTGTCCGACTCGACCTTCTTCAACTCGGCGAACCCAGTCACGAATCCCGGGTTGATGTTCAGCGCCTTGAGCCCTGTCACCGGGTGCGTCCGCACGGCGGGATGGTGGCTGTCAACGGGAGGCCGGTTCGGGCCGACACCCCAGAGATCCAGGATCGTGTCGTACTGCAGCCGCGACGTATGCACCGCGTGGAGGCCGTCGAGGAACTTCTTGTACGCATCGCTCAGGGCGTCGTACAGGCCGTACTGGGAGACCCACGCCGTGTCGCCCCCAACGGCCGGGTGCTCCTCCATGCGAAGAAGGGAGTACGAGGGCGGATTGATCTCGAAGGAGGTGTCTGCATGGAAGTCCCCGCTCGGCCAGGGCGTGTAGCTGAGCGTCTCGCGGTGGTCGACCGTGCTGCCCTTGATCACGACGTGCTTGACATCCTTCTGCGCGGGGTGCCGGTCCAGCACGCCGTAGTGCTCGAACAGTTTGACCTGTCCCTCCGTTGTGAGGTCCTGGCCGCGGAAGAAGACGACACCTCGCTCGTTAACAAGGGCTGCGAGCTCATCGAGCTGCTGAGGGTTCAGCTGCGACAGCTGCACGTTCTCCAGGACTGTGCCGATGGACTCGGTCAGGTCAACCCGCTTGGCGACAGAGAAGAGGGCCTTCTTCTCGGGGTCCGCGAAATGTGCCCGGTCTTTCTCGGGGAAAATCTGCTCCCTGGCGGGCTCTGGCGGGACGTGGTTCTTGACCTTCGGGTTGAAGGCAGGGTGAAGCGTCACCGGGAACCCCGAGTCGGGGTTGATGTGCTTGCGAGCTTCGAGGTGCGCCATGGCTGATGAGTTGTTCAGGGGCTGTACGACAAGGGGCGAATGATTTCCTCAAGGATACGGAGAAAAGCTTGGAACGCTTCAATGCCTCTGGGAATCTGAATCGTAACCGCTGATGCCGTCGCTTTTCTGCCCATTCCTCGCGCCAATAAAGCGACATCGGCGGCGTGCTGGATGTCGACCTCGTCACGCCATAGCGACCATAAAGCATCACGACACATGGGCGCCATGTCGCGATCACCTGTCAAGATGAGACCAACTACGGAGCACTTGGCTATGGACTGCATGGACAGCGATCGCGACAAGATTGGTCTCCCGCGCGGTGCTGCGTCAGCTCCTCACCTCGGTTGACATGGTCCTCTGCGGGGGGCGACCTTGATGCCATTCTCAGGCTTCACAATCATTGGATGCTCATTCGTCGGGAATACCAGTCTGGGAGGCCGAGTGCCGAGACTTTGGGTTGCTCCGTAGTCTCGATGATGGCGCAAGACGCGATGTTGATGGCATCAAGTCCCGCTAGCCGGACGTGGGCGAACACCGCACGCGAACCCCCAATCAATGACCATCCGTGCGGAAGAACTCTGGCGAGCGGGTTCAGCTCGGCATGCAATGTCATGTTCGGTTCGATGGCATCATGGGCTTCAACCGCTATCGGATCATTGCGAAGTCCAGATGCCGGCTGGCCGGGTCCATGGCCATGGATGTGAGGGCTTCACCTGGGCTGCCGAAGATGATAAAAAGACCATGTCTCGATGCATCCTATGATCTATCTTTCCTCGAGTCACCAAATCATTGACGAATCTGCGCTCGGACCCGAGATAACATAGACACCATGGCTGACAACACCTTCGCCGACAAGGAGGCGGGCCTTGTGAACATCAGCGCATTCGGAAGCGATGCCGTGAGCACCGAGGCACCCACGCCCTTTGAATGGGAGCCGGAGGAGGAGCGCAAGGCTCGTCGAAAGTCAGTCGATCACCGCGGACCGGTTTTGCATCGTTGACATCTGACTTTGAGATTGTAGGGTCGACACTCTCGTGCTGCCCCTGTTGATGCTTGGCTTCTTCGCCTTGCAGCTTGATCGCGGCAACATGTAGGTGAAGAGACTTCCAATTGACGAGCACCGACTGACCGTCCCAGTGGAAATGCCCTCACGGACTTCTTTTTCCAAGATGTCGGCATCACCCAGAATCAGTTCAACGTGGGACAGCAGCTCCTGTCGCTGGGCATCGTGCTCTTCGAGGTGTGTTATGTTGATTCGATGCTGGTTCCCGTGCCGTGCTTATGCCTTGCTAGATTCCCAGCAACATGGTCCTTTATCGCGTTGGACCTGCCATATGGATCGGTTCTCAAATCGTTGGATGGTATGTCTCCCCGACCACCTATGCATCGTACTCTACACATCCAGTGGCTGATACCTCTCAGGGGCCTCATTGCTACCTTCCAGGCCTTCCAAAAGGGTGTCGGCGCGTTCCTCGCGACACGCTTCTTGCTCGGGTTAGTCCATCAGACACATTCATGACGTGAGAAAATGCTCACAGGTATCTCAGTGCTGCTGAGTCCGGCTTCATCCCAGCCGGTCTTTACACGATTACCAGATGGTACACCCAGGGCGAGACTAGCAAGCGGTTCTCATGGTACTTCGTCGGCAACATGAGTGCTTCTGCTTTGTCGGGCTTGATTGCCTATGGAATGTAAGCCATACTCTGAGTAACGTCGAAGGAAGACCGAGCTGACCCGTCCCAGCTTGCACATGAGAGGCATCCAGGGTCTTTCTGGGTGGCAGTGGCTGTTTATGGTGAGAATCCTCGCAAGGTCCGTTCTCGTTCAGTGCTGACCATGTTCTCGAGTAGATTGAAGGCATCTTCACCGTGTTGGTGGGGTTCTTCTTCATCGCGCTGTTCCCGCGGTCCACGAGCAACCCTGTCTCTCTCCTCGGGTTCCGGTACTTCACTGAGCGTGAGGCCCAGATCCTGACCGCACGCGTATTGCGAGACGATCCTTCCAAGGTCCACGCAAAGACACACGTCAGCCGTGGTGAGCTGAAGGACGCAGTAACGAACTGGAAATTGATTCCTCACATCATACTGACGATCTCCGGCCTCGCCCCCGTGGCAGTGCTCGGTTCATACGGCCCGTCTCTCATCGTCGGATTCGGGTTTGGGAGACTCCAATCGAATGCATTATCGTCCATCGGCGCGTGGCTGTTGCTCTTTGCGAACCTCCTCTGGGGGTTCCTCGCGTAAGTTGTCTCACCGCCATGAGCATGACGAAGGGTGACCAACTAACATGCATCAGTGACAAATGGGGGAGGCGTGGTCCCTTGGTATTCATTGGCATCTTCCTCTACTTCGCCTTCATGGTAAGGACCCCGGATCTGCCATGTAGAGATCTGACCTTGTCTGACGCTCATGCACAGATTGGCAACCGCGTACTCACCGGGTCGACCGACGCCAACACCAAATTTGCACTGCTCACTCTGGCGTTCGCCTTTTCGGCTCCTTGGCGTAAGTGCTTCCCCTTGAAGCTTTGCAATTTCTGGTGGCAAGGATTACCGGCTTACCAATGCGCGTAATACTCACAGACCCTGTCAACGGCTCCTGGATGTCGCTGAACGCCCAGTCCGCCGGCGAGCGATCCATCACCATGGCCATTCTCATCATGTCCGCCAACACGTCCGGCATCGTCGGCAGCCAGCTGTTCCAGCAGCAGGATGCACCGCAATACCGGACGGGCTGGTCGGTTATCATTGCCTTGGTCTCCATCTCGCTGGTCTCCGCCGGCGTTGCCAACTTCCAGTATTGGGCCCTGAATCGCCGTCTGGCCAAGACGGGCGAGAAGGAAGCAAAGTACAAGCCCTAGAGAATAGGCGGTGGCCGGTACAGCAGTATCGTAAACATTTCCAAACATAGATGAATGATTACCAACGGTCCCCTGCTCGGGACTCCCCAGTACCGGCATTAGGTCAGGCTGTACCACCCGCTGTGCATACGAGATGACATTCATTTCAACCGCGCGCCGGGATGCCTTGCCACTGGACAACCACTTTCGCTGACAGATGCACCCGAGCGCGAAGACACCGCTCAGCGTCCGGAGCGAAGGATTCGGCAGCTCTCTTCCCGGGAGCACAGCACCCGGGTCCCATGTGCTGGCCGGGGGCGCAGTCTGGGGGCGGAGTTGCGGCCGGCTCGGAGGTCAGCAAACCTAAGCAAGCAGCCAATCACGTATTTCCCGATAGGGCTGAGTACGCTGTCGGATATCCTCGATTCCGCGACGCAGACGTCGTTGATTGGCTCGTTGGGCCGTTGGAGGGTCTGACAGGATGACAGGCGGGTCGCCGCCCTTGGGCTCGGGACCTTGGCGATTTCTATTCTTGAATTAGAGCTGCGATAGCTTCAGTTGGTGTTGTGCAATTTCAGAGAGGTTCGCCCCGTTCGTCCCATGTATATAACGGCGGCGGTTGTCGACGTTCAAAGCCGAATTCTCATCAGCATCACTCACAACAACAACAACAACAACAACCACTCTACATCACCACTTCCACTACAACACTCAACACTTTCCACAACTTACACCAAGACACTCAGTCTTCAACTTTCTTCCCTTTCACACCTTCAACAACACCATCAAAATGTTCGCCAAGACCTTCGCTGCCGCCATCCTCCTCGCCGCCGCCGGCGTCTCTGCCCTCCCCGCCGGCACTCCCACCCACGACGAGTGGCCTACCGAGACCCAGCCCGACCATGGCAAGATCACCCACACCGTCGTCGCTGGCCTGGGCGGTCTCCGCTTCGACCCCGACAACGTCGTCGCCGAGAAGGGCTCCATCGTCGAGTTCCACTTCCTCCCCCTGAACCACGCCGTCGCCCAGTCCTCCTTCGGCAACCCCTGCGAGCCCCTCGACGGCGGCTTCTACTCGGGCTTCAACTTCCGCACCGAGGAGGGCCAGGCCCCCAACGTCTTCCAGATCGAGGTCACCGACCCCGAAACCCCCATCTGGTACTACTGCCCCCAGCAGAACGGCAACCACTGCCAGAACGGCATGGTCGGCGTCATCAACCAGAACTTCGACAACCAGGACTTCAGCCTGCGCGCCCACCGCGAGCTCGCCGCCGGCACCGACGTCTCCGTCATCCCCGCCGTCGAGCAGGGCGGCAAGGTCATCCCCAACCCCAACCCCCTCAGCGGCTTCTAAGCGGGCGGGTGTTGCTCCTGTACATCTCTTCTCACTGTGGCGCGCTGCGCATTTACGACTTGATTCTTCGGATGGTGCATTAGACATTCTGGCATATGGGCATAGCCTGGCTTCAATTTGGGACGGGGGCGTCTCTGGGTTCTTGGGATAGAAAAGTGCTCCACGATAGACACACAATCATGAGCGATCCGTTCTTTTTCTACTTGACTTCCAAACCGTGATGTGCGCTGTTGTCTAGATCTTGTCTGATTTTTATCTTTGCATGCTTGACTTGGCCTCATCCTCGTCTCACTCTTACCCAAGCAAAGCCCCGCCTCATGACTGGAACCGAGCAGCGTCGGCTCTCATGATCATCTGGAAAAGCTCGATATCCTGCCTCGCGTCCTGTGCACTGGTTTTAGGCTGCTTCCCGTTGACCACGCAGTCGTGCAGTGCCCGCAGCTCAATGGTGTAAGGATCCTCGTATGTCTTTCGGATCGTCCGCTCCTGGAAACCGTCTCCCACCCTCTCCTTGATCGTCAGGGTGACCGGCAGCCCCTTGACGTAAGGGGTGTCGTAGTTGACGCGAACGATCTTGTCGGCCGAGTACACCTCGATATGCGCGTCGAAGAGCGGGACGTTGTTGAGGCCGGACTCGTAGGACACCGGGAAGTCGTCGTAGTGAAACAGCACGCTGAAGATTCCCGGCAGCGTCAGGACAGCTCCGGCGACGGACTTTGGCATGCCGATGACTTCGCGCATGGCAGACAAGTCGTGGGTGCCGAGCCTGAACTCATTAGTTTTGGTGTTCTATATCGCATCTGATCGAATGGAGGGTCTTCTCGACTTACCCGCCCAAGACCCTCAACATGAGCTTGGAAGCCGGGGTCACGGGCACGCCAAACTCCTGACGAAGAGCCTGGTCATGCATATCCGCCTCCCGCGCAAGCCTGTCCTGGTTGTCTTGCTCATTAAAGTCGTTGAATCGCTTGGGGAACATGCCGGACTGTCCCACGAACAAGGCGTTCGGCCCGATGATATCTCGGACCCTCGCGAAGGTGATCTTGGACATGTCGCCCACCTCGTTCACGGCGTCCTCCAGCGCCAGAGCGTACCGACGCATCGTGCCGACGAAGATCTTGCCACGAGATGTCTTCTCGGCGGCGATGAGCTGGTCGATGTCCCGGAAGCAGAGTGCCGCGGGCTTCTCGAGCAGACAGTACTTGTCATGCTTGAGCGCCAGGAGGGCATGAGGGACGTGATACGGGTCGGAGTTGGCAACCAACACGACATCCACATCAGACGAGGCACACAGCTCCTCGGCGTCTGCTGTTGTCTTCGGGGTAGGGCCGAGGACTTTGGCCTTGCAGTGCTCCAGGGACTGCGGCGAGACGTCGCAGAGGTACGTTGTCTGGAAGTAGTCGGAGAGGGCGTTGATGTTGGGAAGGTGGATGACCTGGGATACTTCGCCGCACCCAATGATACCAACGCGGAGGACGCGAGGGGAGGCCATGTTGGAGAAGAAAAATCACTCTGCTGGTGGTTTCAACTTAAGAAGGAAGAAGACGTCGGGATCAGATTCTGAGAGACCCTGGTGACTGAACATTTGCTGTGAAAGCGAGGCCAGCGACGGCATGATATATACCCGCCACGATGCGGCATGGAAGAAGCACAGGACTTCATCTGGTCCAATCACGTATCTCATCCCCGCGCATCCAGCTGCACCCAAGCCTTCCTCCTCACGCCGAGAACATCGTTTACAGGTTGATCGATACTGCACCGGGGATGATCGGCTCGTGGGTGCACGCTACCGAAGTTCCCCGACAAAGACTGACTAGCGGCGCGCTTTTCACCCTTTTGCCTAGCGCCCCCGACTTCCGAAGATGGTCTTCTCTCTGAAGCTCCACATGTTGGTTTGTGACGCCGGGATACTTCTCCGTATTGGGCTGCAGTAGTGCCCCGCGGATCAGACGGGGAGTATCGGTATGGCATGTCTGTGGAATCTCCCCAGCGGGTGCGAGAAGACTATAAGATAGTGCAAGTCCGTGGCAGCGATGCCTCACGGACACCTCAGAATCTCCCTAGAAAGCTGGCGTCTCACAAAACCATTGATTTCTACTCCAGCCAACCCGCAATCATGTCTTCTGAGAAACCTACCGTGCGCTGGGGCATCGTGGCCACCGGCCTCATCTCCTCCTGGTTTGTTTCCGACCTCGTCATCGACCGACCCAATGCCCAGGCGAATCATGTTATTCAGGCAGTCGGCTCCTCATCCCTAGAAAAGGGGAAGACATTCGTCGCCACTCATATCCCGGGAACGTCGCCGTCGGTCTATGGCAGCTATGAGGAGGTCTACGCCGATCCTCAAGTCGACGTCGTGTACATCGGCACTCCCCACAGCTTCCACAAGCAGAATTGCCTGGACGCCATCCGCCACGGGAAGAGCGTCCTCTGCGAAAAGGCATTCACCCTGAACGCGGCCGATGCGAAGGAAGTTCTCGCCGCGGCCAAGGAGAAGGGCGTCTTCATCATGGAGGCCATGTGGACGAGGTTCTTTCCTCTCGCTCGTACATTGCAGAAGGTCTTGCACGAGGAGAAGGCTATCGGCAAGGTCCTCCGCACGACGTGCGACTTTTCCAAGCTCCACGACTTCGACGCCCTGGGCCCCGACTCGCGGCTCAAGAACCCGGCTCTCGGTGCCGGCACGTTGCTGGACATTGGCATCTACAGCCTGACTTGGTGCCTACTCGGCAGCGAGCCCCCGCTGGGAAGCGCCGCGTCGGAAGTGCCGAAGCTTCTGGCGACCCAGGTGCTTCAGGACGGCATCGACGTCGCCAGTACCATGGTTTTGCGGTATGCGGACGGTCGGCAGGGGATTGCAACCTCTCATGCGGGAGTGGGAATCAGGACCGAGCCGACCTTTTGTCGGATCGAAGGCAGCGAGGGAGTGGTCACTGTCGAGGGAATCGCCCCGTCGGTGCCGAATTCGTTCACCGTCAAGACGGTCGCTGGAGAGGAGAAGAAGTATGAGTTTGAGAGGCCGGGTAAAGGCTTCTACTGGGAGGCTGACGCAGTCGCATTGGCCATTGCGGCTGGGAGGAAGGAGAGCGATATCATGCCTTGGAGGGAGACGATCAGGGTGTTGGAGCTGATGGACGAGGTGAGGAGACAGGGCGGCGCGAGATTCCCCCAGGACCCTTAGACGCGCAGCGTGTCGGAGCGAAGACTCGGACCAAGATGAGTTGGAATGGAATAAAGGGCTTCCACTGTGGAAACTCGAAGAGCAATGGATCCCAGAATTCATGTGATGCTGGTGAGAATCAATGTTGCCAATCCCGAAGATGAGCCCCGTGAAGCTGAGGTGGTGGTGACAGTGGATGTTTGCCCCTAAACTGTTCAGGGGTAAGCCCCAAATCAGCACCGGACAAAGACAGCGAACCATCGACGACTCACCATTCTCACTAAATTTTGCCCCCAAACAACCCAAAGAGCTCGCCATCCTCATCAAGCGGAACACCGGTCGGCATCAACACGACACGAAATGAGCCGGGTCCAGTCGACAGATGGATGCCCCTGATCCCGGTGATGCAAGCGGCCGTCGCAACAAGAGGCAGCGGACGTCGGCTATCTACGATCGCAAGAGAGCAGTGACCGCGTGCCAGCCATGCCGCCTTCGCAAGACAAAATGCGACAATCTGAGGCCGACCTGCGGCTTCTGCCAGAAGAACCAGGGCCATTGCGTCTATCCTGACGCCTCGAGCGAGCAGTCCGCGTATGTCCCCCTGTGTCGCCTTGAATGCACCTTGTACTCATGTCTTCAGTTTCGACCCGGCCAGCCTGGCCATTCTGGACCGCCTCAATCATGTGGTGTCGCTGCTCGAACAGCGTCCGGCCCAGCCCAGTCCAGCGTCAGAACCTCCTCATGATTCACCCGCCGATGCGCAGGTCAACAGTAGAGGCCTCGAATTCTCCGCAACATGGTCGACAGATGACCTGCTAGGAGAACTGAACGCACCGGGATTGCCTGCGAGACACGTCAACTGCGAGAGTGTCCTGGCATGGCCTTGTTTTGCGAGCTCGAGTGCCTCGGGCCAGTCTTTCGCCCTCGACATCACCGCAGACACCGAGGACGATGCCCCTGTTTCCGCCGGGCGTGGCGTCCGGGAAGAGGACTTCCATCGGCTGGCGAAGAGATTCCTCATGCATGCGCATGTCAAGAATCCCATTCTCGACATTCCCGAGTTCCGAGGGTATGTGAGAGACGCTGTAGAAACTGGGCCACGCTGGGATGGGCCAACCTGTCTAGTGGTAAGGGACTCCCTCTCCTGCCCACAGACCGCTGTTTCCCCGGGAGACTGATCGTTGCAACAGCTCATCACCTGCGCGATAGGGTGTTTGACAGAACCCCTCGACCCCTCCATGGCGCACAACGGCGGGGGAGATGACTCTCAGTCGCCCAGCGCGACGTCGGACATGGACATGGCCACGGCGCGATGCTATTTCATCGCGGCACAGAAGCGCCTCGGCCTTCTGAGATTCACCCATCTCCATCTCCAATGTCTGTTCTTGTTCGGGATTTTCGAGATGTACTGCCTGCGACCCATCCACGCCTGGGAATACTTCAATCAGGCCAGCCTGCAGTGTCGTAATCTCCTGTGGCGAGAGGAGTACAAGAGGTCGAGTTCCGACCAGCAGGACTCCCGGCAGATGCAGAAGCTGGAGCAGCGCCTGTACTGGTCATGCATTAAGTCGGAGATGGAGTTGAGAAGCGATATCCCGCTCCCTCCCAGCGGCTTCTCCGGCTTCCACTATCCGAATCTCTTCCCGTGCCCACCCACTGGCTTTTCTTCGCCCATGCCCCGAGAAGCAGATCTTGGAGGGGAGGATATGGCGGCCGAGGAGGAGCGCAGCTGGTTTTACTACCTGGCGGAGATTTCGTACCGGAAGATGATGAACCGCGCCATGTCGACCATGGGACCCCAGGACAGCCCTCAGAGTAGTTGGACTCACGACATTGCAGAGAAGATGAGGCAGGCGAAGGACTTGAGCGAACAGGTCGATGTTTGGTGAGTTCATATCCCGTGACACATCCTTCTAGGTCAGGCGAAGCTGAACGTCTTCAGGATGTCGCATGTCCCGCCGCCCATCAACACCAATGTTTCCGACCACGAACTGGCCCTGATCGTTCGGATCCGAGGCGTCCAGTGCCGAGAGTGGATTCATCGGCCGTTTCTCTACTATGCCATCCACCAGCCTCACGACGACCCGCACATGGAGGATGTGATCCCCCTGGCGCAGGAATGTCTGCGCCACTGCATCGACTTGGTACTCACCACCCCGGCGCATCGACAGCACGGGACCTGGTTCGTCTGCAGGTCCGCGGTGACACGGATACTCATGTTCCTTGCTGCGGCCCGCAGCGGAAGATTCGAGCTCCCAGACAGATGGATAGAGGCACTGAACCGGGCGCGGGGGCATCTGCGGCGCTGGAAGTCGGAGGCACCAGATCTCGAGGCTGCCTCACAGCTCGTGGAGAGGCTCGTCGCGGAGACGTCGACGTTCGTCAATCTTGGCCCGTCGAAGTGAGTCCATCTGATATTCTTGGTGCTCAGGGGGCAAAAGAAAGGATCAGGGTTACATAGGTGGTTGGATGAAAAGCAGAACATTCCGAATGTGCCAGTGGCCTTGGATCTCCTGCCACTACTATCCACCGGTGATCGCGCGTTGCTCTTCTTCGCTCAGCGCTGGCCTTACAAAGCAGGGCGCTACCTGAATATCCCATCTTTCTTATTCCCACGACACGACAGGAGGAGTAGCCTTGGCCACTGCTGCCTGCCACGACTCGCGCGTAGCGGGGTCCCTAATTACGGCCTCTTCATGCTCCGCGCTCGATAGGTCCTCGTTCCAGCGGAAGAATAGGTACCAGACCTGCGGGTCCTAAGGCTCGCTGCCATCTACTTCCACCCATACAAAGCACTTCCAAATCTCATACGGAGGCACGCGCAGGTCGTCGCAGCCCTCCGTTATAAAACCGCCCCCGACGGTGTTGCAAAGGACGCGACGCACTTCCTCGTACGGCCCTTCGACGCCGAGAGTATTAACGGTCATTCGCCCGTACATCCCGTCGCTCCAGCGCCCTTCGCCGAGGGAGAAGCCCAAATCCCACCGCAGACCAAAAAAGCAAAGCCAGGAGGCGTCCTCACAGCCCAGGCTTCGGAGGACAACGGCGCAACAGGGAGACGCCTTAAAGGCTTCCAGGGCCCCGGCGGATTCCCATACTGTCTCGTCAGAAGCTAAACGGCTTTGGGTGATCAGATAGGTAAGGCACTTACGGATATTAAGGGCGGCATTCTCGGGGACTTCCACCATACGCCCCAAACGCAGCTTAAGGAGCCCCGGCACGTCTACGAGAGGGCCGAGATCCGCGTCAGGGTACTCGGCTGGCCATTTAATCCAGGTTTGCTCACACGGCATACGGAATCAAGTCCATATCGTTCGTGCTTTTTCTTACCGCCGCCTAATAGGATTTCCCTTTATTCTCGCCATTTAGAGGAGGGAAGATTAACTAAAAAGGGGGATAGTTTTAGGGAGGAAAGTGGAAGAGAAGTGGAAGAGGGGACCGCGTCTAGATTTATATCTTAATTTACTGCCATAGTGTACACTCCAACTCAAAAGGGTCCAATCGGTGCGAGTAGACATCGAAACAAGGTATGCTCCCGGCTAATATTGCACGGAAGAAAGTACTTAGTACAGACAGGAGAGACCGTGGTACTACCTAAGGCGGGGTACCTAGGTACAAAGGCCGGCATTACGGCTTAGGTAAGGTGCTTGAAGTATCTAGAGACGGTCTTGATGCTGCGGAAGCGGTGGAACTGCGGTTGGTATCCATGTTATCCTCTCTTATATGAGAATCCATGAGTGCTTCAGGTCTAACATTGAGTTAGTCCCCATACTAGATAAAGCTGATGCCTTCCTGCAAGAGCGATCTTTGGCAGACTTGGAGAGAAACAGTCTCGTGTCGGGTACGACTTGGCTTTCCCTTTAAACGCCCCCTTTTCAATATCACTGATGATATCCACCTCGAAGTCTTCCTCCGTACTCTTGAGTACTACGATGGCATCCTTATCCTCATCTATATCCGGGTCGGTACCTGAAGAAGCTACACGGGCACACAGAGGAGCAATTGGCGAGGACGAGAGAACGGGATAGCCCTAGGGGGGAACAGGGGATCCGATGGACGGAACATAGCGGGTGAAATTATTGCATACCTATGTATTATAACTTCAAAGGTGTCTAATAGACGTAGTATTGGAAGCTAGCTATGCCCCTTGTCTATGGTATATCTCTGGGCTTGTAGGAAACACCCTTCAAGAGGGGAAAGCCTCCGTGCCACACAGTGAAAACCATCATAGTTATTACTGGTATCTAATACCTGCGTACAGGCCCGGCCACTTTAACCGAATTCCCAAGTCATTTTTCATGTCGTTGTGGGACGAAACCCGTGGCGTATCGGCAAGCCACCAGGTGGATGGAAGACGGAGAATGCTCGGAGATTCTACAACTCCACGCGTTCCAGGCGTTTCATCGGGGAAACTCCGGTCGGCTTCTCCTATTTCGTATCCTCCGGCGGCTTGGCGGGCGGCTCCTGTGGCGTACTGCCAACTTCAAGTCCGGATCCTGATGACCCGTCACCCCGCCGAACCGTTCACAAAATCTCATCTGCCTCTCAGTCTCTCCCCTCGCTCCTCGTCTACCACACTCTCTACCACTGCTCTGGGAGTACCGCCAAAATGGCCGCCACTCAGAAAGACCTCGCCGCCATCGAGGCATCCAAGGAGCTCAACAATACGCCCAAGGGCGATCACTACGAGCGGATGATCTCGGGCATGCTGTGAGTCCTGGTGATACTCGGCATTGGTGCGTGACTGACATTTCAAGCTACGATTGCATGGACCCCGAGCTCATGGCAGGCCGGTTCCGCGCTCGCAAGATGATGCACAAGTACAACAACTACTTCCCCGACGAGGCGACGGCAGACTCCCTCACCCAGGAACGGGACGCCATGCTCAGGGGGATCTTCGGCAAGATCGGAAAGGAACCGTTCATCGAACCCCCGCTGAATATCGACTACGGAAGCAACGTCATCATCGGCGACCGCTTCTACTCCAATTTCAAGTAAGCCTGCCCGGTCCTCGCTGTGGCACGAACAGGGAAAACAGACGAAACTAACCTGCCCATGGTCTCGTCATCCTCGACTGTGCGATCGTGAGGATCGGCGACAGGGTCATGTTCGGCCCGTTCGTTTCCATCTTCGCGGCAACACACGAGACCGACGTCCAGTCGAGGCGCGACTACATCGAGTACGCCCGGGAGGTCACCATCGGAGACGACTGCTGGATCGGAGGCAACGTCACGATCATGCCCGGTGTCAAGATCGGCAAGGGCTGCACCATTGGGGCGGGCAGCGTGGTCACTAAGGACATCCCGGACTTTTCTGTTGCGGTTGGATCGCCTGCGAAGGTGGTGAAAAAGGTTGACCCGGTCGAGGACATCCCGAAGACCTCCTGAGGCGTCAAGTGGGGATTCCATTGAATGCCCCTTCCAACAGCTGCTTCCAAGTTTTACGACCATGCGACACGACTCATGACCCATGTGTTTGTTAGACTGAACATGCTGTGAGAAATAGAAATACGCCCCTTCAGAGTGCGGCTCCGAGTGGGACGGTTTGACCGAATTAGGAGAGAAAGGTTATCTCGCACATTGGTGATCGCTCATGCATCGATGCGAGCTCGAGACGAGAGGACTGAGAGATGAATGTGTGTGTGTGACCTAGCTACAGACGAGGTCAGACGTCTCAGGGTGCACATCCTGCACCGCACTACGCAGCTTTCTGACGCTTAAAGGTAGCCGTGAGGATGCGATAATTCTGGTTTGTAACGTTGAAGTCTTCCTCGAAATAGGTTCTCGCAAAGCAGACGGCTTCCTCCACGCCCTGCACGCTCTCATTCACGTTGGCGCCCGCCCGCATCTAACATTTAATATTTGGGGAGAGCGGGACGGGATCCTGTATTTTCCAGTGGGTACTTATGGTCGTACGTCTAACATTGAACATAACAAGACTGCCTCGTCTACTATCAATCGAACTATGTTAATCAATGCCTACGTCTCATATTCTACTCATCCTCGCTACCTACGCATCTTCACCACATGTCCGCTAGAAACCCTACACTTTCTCTGTAGTATCATCTGCCTACTCTTCCGCCTGCACGTCTGAACCCTGCTTCTGATCCATGTGGAAAGCCTCAGCGGCGCGTCTCTCAGCGACTGTCACGTACTCGCGGAAATGACGAGCCGGGACGCGGTTGATAAACAACTCGTCAAGTTCCTCATACGAACGCATGCGAGACTCGGGGACATAAAAGAAGGCCATGACGGCAAAGATGAGCATGAATGCTCCGAACACGAAACCGATCTTGGCCTTCAGATTGCCATATCCAGGGTTGAACATATACGGGGCCACAAAGGACCACATAGTGTTTACCGCAGCGGAGATAGAGAGTGCGATTGCCAGGGTTTTCGCCCTGAGGACCGAGGTCGGGATTTCTCCCGCAATCGTATACACCGTAGACCCAACTCCAATATTGTAGAAGAAGTTGTACATGGTGTAGAAGCCTACAGCGGCAGTCGTTGCAGAATCCGTAGTGATAGAACCGGCGATTCCCATACAGATAAGGAGGAAGAACAGGCCGACGCAGCCGCAGATGAACATAGGCCGACGGCCCCAGAAATCGGAGAGCAGGAAGGCGAGGGTGGCGCCAGACATGGATAGGATCTGTGCCCCGATTCCGATGGCGAAAGACTGGTGATCAGAAATGCCGAGGTACTGATACATGAGAGTGCCGTAGTTGGAGACAAACCCAAGACCGGACATGGGTTCGGAGAGGAAAACGAAGATGGCGATGAGGGTGCGGCGCAGGTTGGTACCCCGGAAGCAATCGATATAGGACCCTGACTTCTGGATTTCCGCCTCTTGCAACGTCAACTTGATGCGTTCAAGGTGTCCCTCGGCGTCGCGGGGGTCTGAGTATAAGCGTTCAAGCACCTTGCCAGCCTCCTCCATTTTACCCTTTCGCACGAGATAGACCGGAGACTCGGGCATGAAGATATGTCCTGCGAGGGCCACCACGGCAAAGCCCCATTGAGCGCAGATGACGGACTTCCAGGACCAAGATGACGTCCAGCTCTGGGTGAAATAGCTCATAATCGACACGATGAAGGGGCCTATGCATTGGGACAGGTTGCAGAATCCAATAACGGAGGCGCGAATCGCCAGGGGCGATACTTCGGCGACGTAGGAAGTGCAGAGATTAAGGAAAGCCCCGATCGCGACAAAGTTGAGCATCTTGCCGCCGAAGAACATGGCGATGGAGGTGGCGGTGAATTCGATCGCGATCGATGAAATGTTGATGACGGCCGCCGCCAGCATGACCGGCTTGGTTCCGATCATATCGGAGAAATACGACGCAGCGACGGAACCCAGAATGGCGAAGGCGTTTGAGCCGCCGCTCAAAGCTGACTGCCACTTTGTCTCGACAAAGTAACGGCCGTCCTGGTAAGTGCCGAAATCTCTCTGGAACACCGGGATGCTGAGAACGGTGCCGGAGGCGCCGTTCTCGAACCCACGGACAATGAGGGTCCAAAGCATGACGAAGATCCAGAAGAGGAGTCGGGGGTCCTTGCGGAGCGTTTGGAGGTAGGAGCGGTTATGTTCCTGTTGCTGGATGGCTCGGCCCCGGATTTCGCCAGCCGAGGCATCGTGAGTTTGACGTTCGACTGGTTGCTCAACATGAGCGTCCGACTCAATCTTGTCCATGGTGGTTGAGTTGAAGGAGTCTCGAAGGAAGGTCTCCTGGGAGAATTTCTGAGATTGGTGCTGAGAGGGGGTAGTGGAAGAAGTGATCGTGCGATGAATCGAAGTGATGGAGCTTCACATTGCTTTCTTGGGGAAATATCTGGGGTTCATTATATAGGTACTACCCGCTAAGGGAGAAGCTAGGGTCAGGCGCGGGGACCCCAAACTCCTTTCCCTCTCGGCTTGCACTTCGCCGGCACACGATGCCATCGTCGGCTGAGCTTTCACCGAACGCATTAGCCAGACCACGGATCATGTGAGGAACTTTTCCCCAACCGGTTAACCCGGGTAAGTATGATATTGTAGGGTGGAAGAGTCTCGTCTCGTGTACAGGCCATGTCAACACGCCATAAGCTTTGGCGAATCCGGCCTGGAAGCCAACCCGCTGGCCTGGAACCTTGGAACTAAGCGGAGGACCAGTCGCAGCGGGCAATCCATGTGACGAAGGGAGAGTACTATTGAGGAAACCGACGGTTTGGTTCTAGTACCGCATTTTCCGCACTGCCCGTGAGAAGTATACCACACGTTGCGGAGGGTGGCGAGACGCCTACCCATGTTGGACTGACTCGAAAGGCTAGCCCTACCTTTCAGTGGTGTTTTGGTACAGGAACAGGCAATGATGTACACCCGCAGAGGTGGTATTGGGCTATGGGTCCCTTACATATCGGCATCCATATTGGTTAATAGACGCCGACCGCTTGGTTCTCTGTTGAGTACCGGGGGACCGGCGAGTCCCCTGCAGCACTTGTTGCACTGAGATTGGATCCTCAAATTTCCTGACACCACCACCTGCTCGGATTTGATTATTCATGGATGACGTAGAGAGGAAGTGGATAGGCTATGATAACTTGTGAAGGCACTCCGGAAGTGTTCGTCATCGTGGACGGAGTAGTCCGATTTCAGTTCAGATTCCTATTGGACTGAGAGACGCGGTAGTACGATACGGGGAAAGTGGAGGCTCTACTAATGCTGGTCCGCCGTCCCTGCATACGACGTATTCGCTTATCATTAGTCGCCCGGCTGGCGGGTCGTACTAGGTAGCTCTCAGTCCGTCTTACTGGATACCCTCGGAGAACTACGAACGATATGAGTGTTCTGTGGCGGATGCCTTGCCTGCCGTACTTGCGCTTTCGCGTTCTCTTGGGTTCATGTTCATGTCCCTTCAAGGGATAAGCGTTAGCGCCCTTATTTAGGCTAATATAGCATGATTCAGTATCATTGAACCTCTGAATTAGCCGGTCGGTGCAAAGCAGACCGAGGGCGGAGTACGCTTTGGTCAGACGCGTTTGACAACTGAAGCCTTTAATCATCTCGGATCTCATTCTAGATCAAGAATATGTAGTTTCTTTGAGACGAAAGCTCTGAAACAGAAGTGACAAGCATGGCAACTGGTATTCTTCAGGTTCGTGGGGACGAAGTCGTCGACCGCCATGGGAACGTCGTCCTGCTCCGAGGTGCTGCCCTGGGAGGCTGGATGAAGTAAGAAACAAAGGATACCGTCCAGCATGTTTAATCACCCACTAATATGTTCGCTAGCATGGAAAACTTCATCACCGGCTATCCGGGACACGAAAGTCAGCATCGGCGCTCGATGTTGGACGTCTTGGGCAAGGAGAAATACGACTTCTTCTTCGACAAATGGCTCGAATACTTCTTCACCGATGCTGACGCCAAGTACTTTGCGAGCTTAGGCTTAAACTGCATAAGGCTACCCTTCAATTACCGACACTTTGAGGATGATATGAATCCTCGTGTGCTCAAGCTTGACGGCTTCAAGCACCTTGACCGAGTTGTTCAACTTGTAGGCTGATCACAAATCCGGCCCGGGGATCAAGCCCATTATTATTAAGTCTCTTGCCCGACTGACTAGATCTAGTGTGCCGATAATGGCATTTACACCATTCTGGACATGCACACGGTGCCTGGGGGCCAAAACTGCGACTGGCACTCGGACAATGTGTCAAGCCATGCCGCTTTCTGGGACTACAAGGATCATCAAGATCGGACCCTATGGCTCTGGGAGCAGATTGCGGCTCGCTACAAGGGAAACTCCTGGGTTGCTGGATACAATCCTCTCAACGAGCCCTGCGATCCGGAACACTACCGCCTGCCCGCTTTCTATCAGTGCGTGGCCACCGCCATCCGGGCTGTCGACCCAGATCACATACTGTTCTTTGACGGAAACACTTTTGCAATGGAATGGAGAGGGTTCGATTCCGTCATACCAAACTCGGTCTACTCCCTTCATGATTACTCGGTGAGCCCATCTTTTTACTGATGTTCTGACTCGATAGCTGGCTGGGCCGGGCGCTGATACGTCCCAGACAATGGGGTTTCCCAACGGCCCAACTTTCGAAGGACGGCCAGAGCAGATCAAAAAGCTCGAAACTCAGTTCATCCGGAAAGCCGAGTTCATGACCCGCATGAAAGTTCCGATCTGGAACGGCGAGTTCGGCCCCGTGTACGCGAACCCAGTCGAAGCGAACGCCGAAGCGATCGACAAAGCGCGGTACGGGGTCTTGGAACAGCAGCTCTCACTCTACAATCGGTACCAGATCCACTGGAGCCTTTGGCTCTACAAGGACATCGGTGTGATGGGCATGGTCACGACGAAACCGTTGAGCAAGTGGAATCAGCTCATTGCGCCGTTCCTGGAGAAAAAGAAGAAATATAAGTTGGACGGCTGGGGCCGAGAGCCAACCGCGGAGTCTGATGCGGCTGTCAAGCCGCTCGTCGAGTGGATTGACAAGGTCAGTCCGACGGCCAAAGACACCTACCCGACACCTTGGGCGACCGAAACGCACGTTATGCGCAACATCCATCAAACATTCCTGGCAGCTTCCTTCTCAAACGAGTTTGCTAGTCTATTCAGAGGCCTGGAAAAGGATGATCTGGATGCCTTGGCCTACTCGTTCCATTTCAACGAATGCCGGCAGCGCAACCGCCTCAACGAGACCATCGTTGGTTTTGCTAAGCCACAGGGGGGGAGACAGCCGGTGCCTATGTATATAAAGAACCAAGACGAACAGCCTATCACGCTGTGAAGCGTCTGATAACTAGGCAATTCAATACCTGTTGGCAAAAGGTGGACACGCAGCCACCTGGTGGCCGGACATCGACTACTCCCGCTTCGCGTACACGCAATATGTCACAAACTCCGTTCATGTCTGCAACTCCGTCATGGCCTTCGCCAAACTGAAGTCGCTCGGTAGCAAGGCAGACAGGCTCCTGGTGTATCCCTCCAAGATGCTCCCGGACCCCGAGACCGGCACGCCCGCTTCGTCCGCCGCCGTTCCGGACACAGACGACGCCCGCCTCATCTTCAAGGCCCGCAATGTCTACGACGTCAAGCTCGCACCCATCACGGTCCAGCATCTCTCCGGTGCCGATCCTACCTGGGCAGACTCATTCACCAAGCTCCTCGCCTTCAACCAGACCCAGTATGCCCGCGTCTTCTCCCTCGACTCGGACTCCATCGTCCTCCAGCAAATGGATGAGCTCTTCCTCTCGCCGCCCGCGCCCGTTGCCATGCCGCGCGCCTACTGGCTCTTCCCGGATAACCTCATCCTGTCCTCCCAGCTCGTCCTCGCCACTCCGAGCTTGGAAGAGTTCGCCCGCATCCGGGCAAAGGTCAACACTGCGACGGCGCATGACTATGACATGGACATCCTCGACGGTATCTACAAGAATTCGACCCTGATTCTCCCCCACAGGCCGTATAACCTCCTGACGGGCGAGTTCAAGGACAAGGACAGCCACGCGCTGTACCTCGGCAACCCCGACGAGGCCTGGGACCCCGTCGCCGTGTACAACGAGGCCAAGTTCCTCAACTTCTCCGACTTTCCCGTCCCCAAGCTGCCGTCCTCGAGCTTGACGCACGACGGCAGGCTCTTGGTCCACGCCTCCCCTGCGGTTTTGAGCCGGGACCTGTGGAAGGGCTTATATGACGACTTTCGGGAGGCGAGAAAGGTGAGTCCCTCTGAAATTCGTCCCTCGGACGCTGGAATCCTCTGACCGGCTCCAGAACGTGTGCGATACGGCCAAATAAAACAAGAAGAAGGGCAACAATTTGGATGATCTTGACATGACGGCGAGCTATGATCATCGCACTGCGATTGTTCCTCCACGCTCTCATCTGCTGCCGCTTCGGCATCCTCGCCATGCTTGACCCTAGGCTGCCACCACCCGCTCCCGCGAGCCGCTGTTTACGAGATCGACGACGAAGCCGCTATTGCTCATACTCACCAGCATCGCCCTCTTGGTCCTCACCTCGCGGGGCCTCGATGGAAAGTACCGCATCGGGTTGTACTCCTCACCCAACCTCTAGGCAATGTCGTTGGCCTCGAGGCCAACACCAGGCGCATCTCGCCCGGGAAGCCGGCCATAACGCGCCCTATCGCCTCCCACGCCTACCTATTACTAGCACCATCAGAGACCTCAACACGGGAGCGGCGGACGCCCGCCTGCTAGGAAAGCCATTTGCTGGGAAGACTGGCCGGCGGTTGGATCTGGTCCTTGAGTCAAGGCCTGCCGAGTACATACACACAGAACGCAGATGGGCTATCAAGATAAAAGACGGGGACAACTGTATTTCGTCAGCACGTGCCAAACCTGCGCGTCACCATGATATTCCTGGGAACCAAGTTCCTAGGAACTGAAGGGAGTATAGACTTTCCACGTGGTTGTCACGCGATCATAGTGACGCTCAAGGGTGTCAGGTGCCAACGCATGTGATAATGTGTATTTACCCCTGAGTCGCTACGAGCCTCGGATCTTGACCTCCTTTCAGCTCCTCGCGTAATTTCTCGCACCTGCAATCGACCCTACAAGTCTCTACAGCGCAAATGTGCCTGCCATCCTCCAAAGAGCCTCAATCGGAAATCCCATACCATAGGCACATGTTCATAGACCGCTGACATACAGTCTCACTTTCTTCCACCCGCTCAGACATTGAGCATTGTGCGGGTCTCCCAGTAGACGCAGTTCGGCTTGTGCGTCTTCCAGTGCTTGCCCTGGCAGTCCTGAAACGTCTGTCAGCCCAAGAAATCAGTACTTCATATTGGGAATTGTACGAACCCAGTTGCAGTACCAGGCGTCCTTGCAGCGAGAACACTTGAGCAGGTCCGCGCCGATGTCTTGGTTGATCTTGCCGCACTGGTAGCAGCTCGGTGTCTGGAAGCAGCGCGGCACGCCGGCGCGGTAGTTGTCGAGCGCGGCCAGGAACTGGATCTTGCCGGGATCGCGGAAGCCCTCGTCGAATATAGGGAGTGCGTAGGTGGATCGGGAGGGAATGGCGCGGACGATGCTCCTGAGATGATCCAGATCGGCCTGGCGGATCTTGGCACCTGCGCTCATCATGAGAGCGCCGACGATGATGAGGATGTATTTGCCTGACCGCATGAACTGTTCATTGTTCTCCTTGGCACGGTATTCGTCGAAGAGACGGTCTCCGTGGCCGGAGTCGAGTCGCTCGCGGGCTTCTTGAGCGGCGAGCATGTCGGTTTGGTTGATCAATGGTGACAGACAGAGTTCTTCGTGGCCCTCTTCGGCCGGCAGGTTGATTTCATCCGCGATGTCGAGGTCGTTGTCCGACTCGAAAAGTCCTGCATGTTGCGTGGTCAGCAGGAAGTCTAGCAATTGAAATGTGCGATGGGATGCTCACGACAGCCCCAGCGGCCCATGATGATGGCAAGATCAAGAGTGTACACGGGTTGCGAGAAAGTCGATGGGAGGGAGACGGTCCGATTGAAGATTGGGATCCCGCTGGGAGGCTTCGGGTGCAGAGTTCGGGGACCAGACAGCGTGGAAATACTGTTTGTGAATGAAGAGAAGAGAGGAGTCAGAGTTCAGGCCCCAACAGATGTCGTATTTATGTCTCAAGGTGGCCGTCCTGGAATCAAGGGAAGGTGCTGGGGACATCGCCTTCCCTGGGCGAATGCATGGAAGGTGCCACCATGCCGGATTGCTCCTGCCAGCCCATGCAGCAATTGACCCGGCTTCCAGGCTCCGTTTGGCAGGCTCCAAAAGATGAGACTCAGCTTCTCCGAGACACAAACTCCCGTCGAGCTCGTCCCTGCGTCCTCAGTGGACGTGGCGTCCTTACTATGTTTGACCAGGCAGCCCCTTCTCGAACCCTTCACGTCTTCAAAGCACCTTTATTAGCTGCATGGTATCTTTCATGGAATTCACCAGACCAAACTTCCAGCAATTTCGGAAATGGCTCATGGATCCCTTCTTCCTTTGCCGTTGGGAGAATCCGTCTTTCATCGCACCCTCTCACTCAGTCCTGCATCATGCAACAACTGGTTCATCCCACAAGCTGGCCAGAAGCTTCCGGGGTCTGAGACTCTTGTCAGTAATTCCGTTATCCAGCAGGCATATCAGATGCAGCCACTCACCCGGTCCAAGGTTCTCGGGCATGTTGGATGGCATGGTTCTGTCACCCTCAACGTCAGCACTTCCCGGCAGAACTGCCCAGCCCTTGATTTACTCACGTCAAGCAGCACCACGTCTCCCTTTTGCCAAGTTACCAGTGCCCTCGTCTCCCTAAATCATCCTGTCAGTAGTGTTCTGTCACCGAAGCCTGCCTTCCCACTTACTTGATGATCTCCACCGCACTGTCGAGATACTCGCGCGGTATCAGAGACCCGTCGCCATAAAATGCCGGTGGCTGGTACTCGCCATGCGAGTTGATGTGAGGAGGTTGCAGGGTGTCAGCATCGATCGCGTTCAAGAATCGCGACACGACGTTGTTGAAGAATGCCGGAAGGCCGGTTTGCTCATGCCGCCGCACAGCTGCGTGATGTCAGCAGAACGCTCCCTTCCTCATGTGCGAAGCTGCGGAGTAATACTACTTACCAGGCAAGACCTGCCAGACTCGAAGGTTGCCCAGCGGGTTCTTCTCGTCCTGGTCCTCCCACGCCCAAGTCGCGGTGGGGAGTCTTCGGATCTCGGTCTCGATCTTCTCGCGCGCAGTCTCGGTGTCGTCGGTGTCGAGGACGGTTGGCCCGTACGCCTGAAGAACCGATGTCCGGGCTGACGAGGTCTGATCACGCGGCGTGTTGAAGTAGAAAAGCTGATACTTGACCCCCTGCGTTGAAGTTAGCTTCCGAAGCTATGGAAGGTGCCACATGGCCGCTTGCTGACCTTCTCTTCTACCGCCTCGATGAACTCGGGGTGTCTCTCCTTGAGGCGCTGGTACAGGATGATCGAGTTGTTGATGGGCGTTTCCCCTCCAGTTTCGGGGGGAGAAACACAGTAGAAAAGCACATAGGCTGGAAAGTGCGGGCTCAGCCCAAACTCATTATGAGGGTATACCGGCTGGGTGTTTGGCCCCTCGTTGGCCGTGGCGACATTCTTCGCGTGGATGGTCCTCCGCACCGGGTTCCCAATGTCTTCATGGGCTGTCCACCCGAAGGCGTGGGCGAACTGGGAGAACTCGTCCGCGCTTTCAAGTCCGAGGTTTTGGAAATAGATGCCACCGTGCTTGTCCAAATACTCCCTGATTGTTCCGTCTTTGGACAATTGCTGGATGCTGCTGACGATGTCTTGAATGGGCGTCTTCGGAGAGGCTGCCAGAGATAGGGGAAACTCCGTCTCGGCCGGGTACGGCGCCGGGAGGCTAATTGCCGGCGGATACGGGGCCGGGCGAAATGCGGATGCAGTAGTCGAGCCCATTGTCTCGGGTGTGGATGTCTGTCTGTCTGTCTGTTGATGGCTTGATCTTGACTCGATCTCGGCCGCTTCTTTTCGGAGATTTTTCTTTTTTAACGAAATTCACTGCATCTTTCTTCTTAGCGTGGCTGGCACTGTTCATCCATTCTTTATCGACGGAAATCGGACTGCAATTCCCCTCATGTCGGGAATCGCCATTATCCCCAAGTCTTGCACCATCATGGACCACGAGGGTTTTCCGACCAACGAACGCCCTCGCTCGCGGGAATTCGCGCCATGTGCTCGGTTCCACGACGGTGGGATGGCGCATGGCGACATCGTGCCATGCGATCACGTCGCACAGAGATAAGCCCGCAAGGGAAGTTGGGAAGGCCGATCTAGCCCTCTTCGCCGTTGAAAGATCACGACATCTGCCCCATGCCGCCGCTAAGGCCACATCGAGCCTAGAGACCCCCAATAAAGTCCCCAAACCCATGCCGATATTTTGATGTCCCGAGTCTAGCCATGAGAAAAGACCCCGCCCTCGAGATTTTTGTTCGCCGTCAGTCAGATGCCGAGAATTTCTCCCCTGCGAGAACATGGTCCCTCGGGGCCAGATGTGTCCAGCGTGGACTGTTGGAACTTGAAGGATAGAGATAAGAAGGGCCGCGTCCGCGTCGAGATCCCTGGAGGAGAAATTGAATCTGTACCCTGACCCGTCGCATTCTCGCCTCCCCACGTGTCAAGCACAGCCAAACCACCATGGCGGCCGAACCTACGAAGGATCCCGCCTACGCGGGGAGTGACAACGAACAGCCCGTTAAGGATGCTGGACCTTCGACCGAGCAAGAGCTCGACTCCTCGCAGGAGGGCGAGAGAGTGACGAATGCATCTAAGTTCACTCGCATCTACCGCAGCCCCTTGTTCAACGTCATCATTGTCGGTCTCATCTCCTTCACCCAACCCGGCATCTGGAACGCCCTGAACAGTGAGTATACGGTCGACCGTCCACTGATCTGACGTGAAGCTGACGATAAAAAGACACGGGAGCCGGTGGCCAGCAAGAACCCTACCTCGTCAACGGCGCCAACAGCTTGACCTTCGGTATCATGATCTTCGGTTGCTCCCTCTTCGGAATCGTCGCCAACAAGATCGGTCTCAAGTGGGTTCTTATCATGGGAACGCTGGGCTATGCCCCCTACAGTGCCGCCCTTTACACAAACAACCGCTACGGAGTCGAATGGTTCGTTCTGTTCGGCGGAGCGACCTGTGGTATCGCCGCCTCTGCCCTCTGGGCGTCTGAGGGTGCCATTGCCCTCGGATACGCTGGTGTCGGAGACCGTGGAAAGTTCAGTATGTTATCACACATGGCTTTCATACGTTTATACTTTACTAACCAACTTCTCAGCTGGTATATGGCTCGGTCTCCGTGAGCTCGGCCAGCTCATCGGCTCCTCGATCCAGCTCTCCCTCAACACCAGCGCCGAGACCCGCGGCAAAGTTGGCTACTCGACCTACCTCGTCCTCATCGCCCTCCAGTGCCTGGGTCTCCCCCTCGCCCTCCTCGTCTCGCCTCCCGAGAAGGTCATCCGCAGCGATGGCACCCGCCTGCCCAACACCTTCCGCAAGACCACCAGCTTCAAAGAGCAGTGCAAGAAGTGGGTTACGCTGATAAAGAGAAGGGAATTCTTCCTCCTTATCCCTATTCTGGTGGGATTTAACTGGAATACGACCTATGTTGGTATTTACCTGGTGAACTACTTCTCCGTCAGGTCTCGCGCCCTCGCCTCTCTGACCTCCGGCATCGCGGCGACGGTTGCCAACATCTTCTGGGGCTGGTTCCTTGACAACAAGTGGTTCAGCCGCCCCAAGACCGCTCGCTACACATGGGGTCTCTTTGCCATTGTCATGAGCTCCATGTTCGTGTGGCAGTATGTCGTGGAGACGGAGTACAGGAACGCGGATCCTCCTGTCACTCTCGACTGGGCCTCTCCCGGTTTCGGCCGCGGCTTCGCCGTCCAGGTCATGTTCCGATTCCTGAACGAGTCGCACTACATGTTCGTCTACTGGCTCGTGGGCATCTTCTTCAACGACATCGAGACGCTGGCTCTGGCCGTCGGTCTCCTGCGCAGCTTCGAGTCCCTGGGAAGCTGCTTGGCCTTCGCCGTTGGCGCTGTCAAGGTCTCGCCGCTGGTGAACCTCATTGTTGCATCGGTCATGTTCTTCATCTGCATTCCGTTCACCTTTGCGGCGGTCTGGCTGGTTCCTGAGAAGCCGAAGGACCATGTGCTGGACAGCAGCGACACCGAGACGGAGGTTCGCGAGCAGTAGGAGTGTTGGGAGTTGACATCAAGTCGATTCGAATGCATGCTGAGCGAGAAGCCCCCGGGACTTGGGACTGGATTTAATCGCAGCATCTCTATAGATGGAATTTATTTTGCAAGAACCAGACTTGCAATGATGAACTCATGATCATTGTGCCATTTGGCCGAAAAGTAGAAAGTCGCTCCTCGTAGACTCCTTGCCCTGATGTATCCGGCTCTTCATGAAAAGTATTAACACCATAAGGCCGTCGCCAGGCTTATCAAGTACTCCAACCCTCCATCTATTCCAAGAGGGTTCGCCCAAAAAAAGAAATCAGAAGCATTGTCGCATGCGTCTGACACGACCAAACTCCAGTTCCCCCCAGACCTGCGCCCATGCGCTCGCTGGAGCTCAAGAATAGGGCGCCCCGGACGACGAAAGGGCCGCTTCGATCTTCGCATACACCGCGGCTAACGCCGCGGCGCCCGTGTCTTGGGCTCCGGCTCCGGCGCCGGACGACCAAGCTGTTGTCGGGTTCGACAGGTCTTGGACGTGGCTCCGCAGGCGGGCGCACTCCTTCGACAGCAGGCTGCACGAACACGCGAGGGCCTGGTTCTTCTGGCTCATCTCGTCGAGCTGGTCCTCCAGCTCCTGGATGCGCTGCTCCTTTCGCTTGCGGTAGGCCCGTTGATTGGCACGATTTTGCTCGCGGCGGCGCTGTCGGGGATCCGGCGTTAGCAGCTGCGGGTAGCTCGGCAGGGGGCTTACTCACGGTCAGTGCGGTCTCGCTGCAGTCCTTGTACCGGCTCGCTCGCTTCTTCGTCTTGGATGCATTGGCTTCGTCGAGGCTAGAGCTCGAGGCGGTTCTGGAGGTGTCGGTGCAATCTGTGCCTGTGGTGCTGTGGTCGAGGCTGTAGCTGGAGCTCGGGCTGGATTGACGGGACCAGGGTGACGTCGAGTCGTCCTCTTGTTTGATGCTCTGGATGCTACATTAGATCTATGAAAGGGTCGATGGATGATGGGCGAGGAGCGACGCACATGTGCCACGTATGAAGCAAATTGCGCTGCGAAGACGTCGTTCTCCATCATGTTGCAGCCAAACAGAGCGTCACTGAGGCACGCTCTTGGTGTTTCGAACTCCATTTCTGACGGGTTGGGAGAGGGCTGGGGATGACGGTGAGGTCTCAATTGGTATTATAAGAAGCAGAGAGCTGAAGATGGCGCAGAGGACTCGTGGACTCAGGGCGAGGGGCCGACGGCCCTTGATATATTTCCCTCAGTGCGCGATGTGATCTTGAGTCGGCAACCGGTCGCGACTGACACCATGGCGCAACCATGCCCGGATCGGTAAGTCGGCGTTATCCATCTACTGGCACCACATTCCCATCCCCAGAATGCTCAGAATAGCACGCCGTCTGGTTGGCGGGAATTGATTAAGCTACAAGGGGTCGATGGGAATAATCGGAAATGCGTTCGGCCCCGAACTGGGTGCGCCACGAGGAACAGAGAGAAGCAGGGCGTCGAAGCCACTCGGCGCGCCAGCTGCCGAGTTGGGAGAAGGATTCATCATTCGGCACATTGTTGCCGCCGACCGCCGACAGAACATGGGCTGGAAGCGTGATGCATACCGACATGCCTCTTTGAGCCATATCACAGGAGATATTTTGTATCTCCGGTGATGTCATTTCCATGCCACGTACATCAGCCTTACCACAGGGTGCCGGGCGCCGTTGATTCGGCCCTTCGAGCCAACGGCCCATGGCCAGCCAGTGGTGAATGTGGCTTGCGACCATCAAGGAGATGCTCCGGCATCTCGGCATGCGGGTGCTAATGGCGCCCTACCTACCAAGACGCTGACTTGAGCCCGCATATCCCTCGCTTGCCATTGCAGCAAAGTAGAAGCGGACTGAATCAGGACGGGTAAGGAGGGCCTCGAGGGTCTGGCTCCACGACCCCTGAAGACCCGAGCGTGGGGTTCCGATCACCACCGCATCCGCGCCAAGACTTCCCCCAGTGCTTGTCTTCGATAAGGTGCAGCATAGCCTCAGCGCTCGATCTTAGCGCCAAGACTTTGGTGATCTGAATTGCCACGGTTTCTGGGGTCAACCGATTTGACATATCTGATAAGGGGACCGTCAAGAGTCTCGTGGATTTGAGCGGAGGTTCTCTGCCACGGCACCATGGCTTGACAGCAACAAGCCCTTGCGACCTGCTTACACCGTCTCCTCCGATGTGATGACGCCAACCCGGCATCAGCCCATGTCCACCAGACTCCCGGCAACCTCAAGCCTTGTTCCACCACGTGCTGTCCGGGCATCGGACTCTTCCCATGCAACATGATATCCTGGTGGCTTGCGTGTCCACGTACGCCGAATCAACAAACACGGCTCGGTGGAAGGCCGTGGGCGACCAGACGACCAAGATCTCCCAAAATATCCACTGGCGGGCGCCGGTGCGGAGCTCCGCCGCCGATCCCGACGCTATCCCGGCATGTCGCCGAAGACCCTGAAAACGGGCTGCATACTCGCGCGTCATTTTCGCCTACGATGCTCAACCCGAGACACGGCACAGAAAGGTGCAGTCCCGTGCGTATACCCGGAGACGCCGATGCGAGCAACTCATCCACTTGCAGGCTTTCGACTGCGAAGTCGGCAGCGGCATCAACAGCTTCCTTTTTGGACCAACGGATCTGCAGCCATTCCGCAACGGTCGCGGCTCGAAGCAATCACAGGTCACGTTTACTTGGAATAATCCAATCGCAAATCCCATGATAGGTCGAACAAGCAACACGAAGACGCTCCATGAAGCAGCATGCGGTAATTATTACAGTAGCAGACCGTGTATCTATCTCATTGCAGCATCTATCTCATTGCCCCGTGGATGATGTCCCTCCGCGAAGCCCGACCATCTCAGGGCCACGTGCTCAAGAGGATGCATATTCCCATCAAGATGAACCCTGAATCGCCGTCCCAATCTTCTCGCCAAGTTCCGGGTGCACCCTGCCAAACATTGCTGTTCCCACATGTCAGCCACACCAGCTACTCAGTAGATCAAGGAGCACACATCGTCGCAAACTTACCGAGAGCCTTCCCATGGACCTCTGGCGCAGCAGAGCCAAGGTGCTGAGAAACGTTGTACACCAGGGCCTCTTGCTCTCCCGGCTGCGTTCTAAGCATATCCCAAAAGGCCCGGGCCTGAACAAAGTCGTCATCGACGACCTGCGAAGTGAACCCGCAAACCGAGCCCACCCACTCCTCGTGGCCGCCGATTGCGTACCCATTGGCGCCCTGGCTGCCCACAAAGTTGACGGCTTTGAGATCGGAGCGCACATAGTTAGGGTCTCCCCCATAATTGTCCCCGAACGTCATGAATCCATCGCGCTGATAGGGACAGTAGACGGGGGACTTGGCCTTGTTGCAGGGGAGCTGCTGGTAGTTTACGCCAAGACGGTAGCGAGCAGCGTCATTGTAGGCAAACATGCGTGCTTGGAGCATTGGGTCTGCCGAGGGCGCGAACCCTCTGACCATGTTTGAAGGAGAGAATGCGGCCTGCTCGATATCCGCAAAGTAGTTCGACGGCTAATGGGATCTGTCAGCGATAGGAAACGGCCTGAGAGAGGAAAAGACTTGCGTTCTCATTGAGGGTGAGCTTGCCCACCGGGATCAATGGGTAGTCGGCGTGAGGCCAGACCTTGGTCATGTCGAAGATGTTCCAGCGGTCCCTCTCTGCCTCGGCAGGGCTCATGACCTGGAAATAGATGTTCCAAGATGGGTAGTCACCCTGGGAAATGGAGTCGTAGAGGTCAGCCGTGTGAGCATCCGGGTTCTCCCCAGCAGTCTTGGCGGCCTCATCTTGCGTGAGGTTCTGGATCCCCTGGTTGGTCTTGATGTGGATCTTGACGTAGTTGAACGTGCCATCCTGTCCATGTTAGTCAAGATCGGAGGAGAGGCATGGAGATCTCACGTCTTTGACCAACTTGTACGTGTGGCCGCTGTACGCGTTCAGATTCCTGACACTCTTCGGAGTGCCTCGCCCGCTGAACAGATGCATGAGAGCGTGGATGCCCTCCTGGTTGTTGTTGTGGAAGCTAGAAGAGTCAGTGTATGCCAGACCGAGAAAGTCGAGTCGTAACGTACTCCCAAAACTGGAATCATGTCAGCAGCATCCTTCCAGACAATGTCAAGGTCCTTACCATGGTTGCATCGGTCACGTTGGAGGCCGGATGCCGCTTGTGAGATCGGTTCAGGGATGGGAACTTGATGGGATCACGGACGAAGAAGACAGGCTATACGGGTCAGCTGAGGCAGTATGGGCATCACGAGAGCCGCCTTACAATGCTGTTGAACACCCAGTCCTGGTTACCCTCCTCGTGAAAATCTTCATACCCCATCCGCGGACATCACGAATGGTGTCGGCGCTGCCCCTTTCCGGTCCAACGGTCGAGACGCGTAGCAAGACCTTGGATTTCTTGCCAATGCCATTGAGAAACTTGGCAGAAGTCAACTGGGAGATGTCATGGGTGACCTCGAACTCGCCGAAAGCGCCAACAGCACGAGCATGGACAACGCGCTCAGGGATGCGCTCTCGGCTGAAATGTGCCAGGGTCTCGATCAACTGCGTGTCTTGGAGTAGCATGAGACCCCTGATGGAGTTTCCGCCAAAGTGCTGCGCAGTGGTGGGATCGGCGTAGGGGACGCCTGGGAAATGTCAGCTCGGCGGATGGAGGTGATCCATGAATGAAGACACACCTTCGGCGAGAGTATAAGTTGGAACTGAGGTGGCCATTTTATGGGATTTCTTTTGGTAACAAAGGGATGCTAGGGACAATTTTGGCATATAGTTGAATCAATGATCTCTTTGAGACGGCGCTACCTTTGTATTAATGCTCTTGAAGAGCCATATTACTACCGATGCCGCGAGATCGTGGGCTCCTGAGCTCGGCATTGAATACCGCAGCCACGTAAGACAGGGCACACGGTGACAAAGTCAGACAAGAACCCAACGAAAAGTCATCATGGATGAGGCATTCTAGCTCGATTCAGCACTTAGTAGTTCACCACGATTTTCACGTAGATTCGGAGCCGAAAGCCTCAGCATCGGGTCCGGATTCCCGGACGGGAGACGCCACAGGCGCAACTCCGATCCCCGATCGCCGAGCTGATCCCGGGGAGTTAGTAACTGACCGTCGGCTTTCCAAGTCAGACATCAGTGCCTTAGATTACTGTTTATAGCTTTCTTCGGCATTCGCGTATGTCACTGAGAATCGCGGATTAGCGTTGCCGAATTGCGAGTCTCGTCCCATCACTCACTCGTACCACTCAGTCACCCACAAACGGCGATGGACATCCCGGCGCTTGGGGCTTGACGACTACACTTCGGAAATGGACAGCATCACAAGCCTTGGATCTTGTTTCCAGGTCTACGTAACCTTCGAACGCAGATGAGTAACTCCGGATGCGTACGTTATGCTGCACAATGGCCCGGGCATTCAAGGCCGTGATGACCGACGAGACGAGACTGGTGTGCTCAAAATACTAGCAACATTGATGTCCACAGAGTTCTATAAGTATCCCTTAAGGCTTTCCGCTGTCAACTCATTCGTTCTATCAGAACATCAACAAACATCACACTTCACAGCACAGCATAAACAACTCAAAAGACCGCCTATCCAGCGACTGTTCTTCTTCATCTCTTATCTCCATCTCCATTTTAACATATTTCACACTCAAAACTCACAATGGTTGTCATTAGTGGCGCATCCGACTTTGATTTCATCGTTGTCGGCGGTAAGTCTCCTCCCTTTACCCGGACTGACCACCACATCTGACTTCCAAAGGTGGCACTGCCGGCTGCGTCGTTGCCGGCCGCCTCGCCGAGAGTCCCAACGTCCGAGTGCTCGTCATTGAGGCAGGCGTCAGCTACACCAAGGACATCGAGGCCATCTCGACACCCGCTCGCGCCTTTGAGCTACGCGGCAGCAAGTGGGACTGGGGTTACAAGACAACCCTCATCGACCGCCCCGAGTACACGCGCATCGAGAAGCCCAACTCGCGCGGCAAGGTCCTGGGCGGCTCTTCGGCCGAGAACTACTTCACCTGGATCCGCGGCAGCGCCGCCACCTTCGACGACTGGGCTGCCTATGGCGGCGAGGAGTGGACCTGGGACGGATGCAAGGAGTACTTCGACAAGCCTGCCACCTTCCACGACGACAACAATCTTTTCCCCAAGCACCTTCAGCACATCGGCACTTCCGGCCCCCTCAACGTTGCTCCCGCCGATCTGCTCCCTGAGGCGGCCCCTTTCCGTGAGGCTCTGAAGAAGGCCTGGGCCAGCAAGGGCGAGCTGATCAACGACGAAATCTACGATGGCGAGATGCACGGTCTGGCCACGGCCGTCAGCACCATCTACAAGGGCGTCCGTTCCTCGAGCTGGATCTTCGTCGAGGGCAAGAAGAACGTGACTGTGCTGTCCGAGACCAACTCCAAGCGCCTCATCATCGAGAACGGCAAGGCCGTTGGCGTCGAGGTCATCGGCCCCGATGGCCAGGAGGTTACCTTCCGCGCCAGACGCGAGGTCATCGTCTCGTCCGGCGTCTACGAGTCTGCCAAGCTTCTTCTCCTTTCCGGCATCGGCCCCAAGCAGCATCTCGACGCCTTCGGCGTCGATACGATCGTCGATTCGCCGCACGTCGGCCAGAACCTGCTTGATCATCCCATCATGCCTCACGTTTTCAAACTCAAGGACGGCTACGGCCTCGACCAGCACCTCCTCCGAGCCGGCCCTGAGAAGGACGGCGCCGTGTCCTCCTACCGCTGGAAGCACAAGGGCCCCCTCAGCAGCGGTCTCCTCGAGCTCATCGGCCTTCCCCGCATCGATGATCGTCTCAAGAACTGCAAGGAGTACGTCGAGTACCTGGAGAAGAACGGCGGCGTTGATCCCTTCGGCCCCGGCGGCCAGCCTCACTTCGAGATCGATTTTGTGGTAAGTTCCTGTCCACTCACGAGGAGCGATCAAGATCTAACACGGCCGTCAGCCCATGTTCTGCGACGCCTTCCAATGGCACTTCCCCACGCCCCGCGAGGGCAACTATTTCACCGTCATCGTTGACCTCCTCCGCCCGCTCTCGCAGAACGGCACCGTCACACTCAACTCGACCAACCCGCTGGAGCAGCCCAACATCAACATCAACTTCTTCTCCAACGACCTGGATCTGATTGCCCTCCGAGAGGGTGTCCGCTTTGTCGACGACATCATCATGAACGGCGATGGCATGAAGGACATCATTGACGGCGACTACCCCTGGCCCATGCCTCGCACGTCTGACGAGGGCATGATCAAGGCCATTCTGGACCGATCCCAGACCGGCTTCCGTGAGTTCATTCCCAGCCTTGAGATTTGGGGCATCATCACTGACTCCTTTCAGATCCCTGTGGCACTGCCCGCATGTCCCAGAGCATTGAGCAAGGCGTCGTCGACGGCAAGCTTCGTGTCCATGGTGTTGAGAACCTGCGCGTCATTGACGCCTCGGTCATTCCTGTCATTCCGGACTGCCGCATTCAGAACTCGGTGTACATGATTGCGGAGAAGGCCTCGGACATGATCAAGGCCGCCTATCCTGACCTGTTCTAGAGTACGCTATGGACGATATATTGTTTGAGTAGATGTAGACGGACCTAGACGCTGTGGTTAGACTAATGATTGTATTTTTTCTCCTTTTCAAGTTGTGCCCCTTTTACGAAAGTCGAAATGATCCTCGTAATCCCCCCAACTGCCGCAGCATTCTTTGATGCCAGGCCGCCCCGAGTATCTCACCTGGCAACGCCGACATCTTCTCCGGCCATTTAAGTCTAAATAACGTGCGTGACAGTGTGAGATGGATCATTGTCAGTATCATGCCCATAGACTTGGTATCGCATGTGGCAGGGCGAGCAGCATCCGCCGTTGAGCCGCCAGTGTGTATTAATAACTTCGGACGTCATATTCGTCCCGTCGGCTTCTCTCCGGCCAGCCGGGATCACGTCCCGAAGGGCGGATTCACCCCTTTACAAGCTGTAGCACGTAAGGCGGGACCGGCACTATGGCTCCGGCACTGAAGCGGGGGATCGACGGGCGATACTCCCCGAAAAGGGGCAGCGATGCAACTTCGTCAGGGGTATAAACTACGGACCGATGCAGATTCCCCTCTGGAGGCTCGGCAATCTCATTTATTCAGAACTGCGCCAGATGGTGATGTGCGGCTCTCCTTCCCTGTTACTACAAACGGTGTCCAGGCCTCCGAAAGATCAGCGGCTTGGGGAGAGATCAGCATCAGGAGGCCCTGATGGGGCCCTACAATTGATGGTTTTCAATTTCGATCCATGGACATGTCCGCGCGTTATTGCTTGGGATCACGAGATGCTGGACAGTGTATCTATAGTGGCTGTCCACGATGCATGATCAGTATAAATAGACCACTGGCAGGCTCCATGGCCTATCTAATTTTTGCACAGCAATTCAGCATTCGTCTTCTTCTTGTACATATCAGCCATCATGCGCACTGGTCTTGCTGCTCTCGCGGCCGTCACGGCGGCCGGCGTCGTCTCCGCCAGGCCTCAGGTCTACCCCCGCCAGAACGACAGCGGCAACCCCTTCGAGGGCCGCCAGCTGTACGTGAACCCGGTGTACTCTGGCCGGCTCAATGAGACCAGGGACTCCTTCCTCGAGGCCGGTGACGCCGAGAACGCCGGCAAGGTGCAGTACGTCCAGGACAACGTCGGCTCCTTCGTCTGGATCGTCAGCCTCGACACTCTCGAGGACATTGACCTCGCCGTCGAGTCCGCCCGCGAGGCCCAGGAGGCCACCGGCCAGGAGCAGATCCTCGGCCTCGTCCTCTACAACCTGCCCGACAGGGACTGTAGCGCCGGCGAGAGCGCGGGCGAGTTCAGCCTCGACGAGAACGGCCTCGAGCGCTACAAGGCGGAGTTCGTCGACCCCTACGCCGAGAGGATCCATGCGGCCTCCGACCTGACCTTCGCCATCGTCATCGAGCCCGATGCGGTCGGCAACATGGTCACCAACCAGGGCCTCGAGTTCTGCGCCAACGCCGCCGAGCCCCAGCGCGACGGCATGGCCTACGCCATCCAACAGCTCCAGGCCGACCACGTCCATCTGTACATCGACGCATCCCACGGCGGCTGGCTCGGCTGGGCCGACAACCTCGCACCCAGTAAGTCCCCTCCCGACCCATCGCGACGCGCGAGCAGATACTGACCTCTCCGCCCCTCCTAGCCGCCGCCGAGTTCGCAACAATCCTGGCCAAGGCCGGCGGCAACGCCAGGATCCGCGGCTTCGCGACCAACGTCTCCAACTACAACCCCGCGTTCGCCGCGGTCCCCGAGCCGTACACGGAGGGCAGCCCCTCGTACGACGAGAGCAACTACGCGCTGTCCCTGGCGCCCGAGCTCGAGGCGCGCGGCCTCCCGTCCAACTTCATCATCGACCAGGGCCGCGTCGCGCTCCCGGGCGCCCGCGCGGAATGGGGCGAGTGGTGCAACGTCGAGGCCGGCTTCGGCCAGCCCGCCACCACCGTCACGGAGAACCCGCACATCGACAGCATCGTCTGGATCAAGCCCGGCGGCGAGAGCGATGGCGAGTGCGGCTACGAGGGCTCTCCTGTGGCCGGCGCGTGGTTCGATGAGTACGCCCAGCTGCTGACCGTCAACGCGCACCCTGATATCGTCTCTGCTTAAGGGGGGCGGGCGCCGGGTGAGTGAGGGGGGATCAAAGGGGCGCGAGGCGAGGGGCCTGGGTAGGGGGAGTTTGCAGTAGAAGACAGGAGAGAGCTAGACTCGGCCGGAATGATAGATAGCTAGATCAGAGGTGATATCAGCCAACATCATCGTCCTGACATGCTGCCCTTGTGCCTGTGGCGATGACGTTCTTCATCTTGTCCTCCAGGCCTAGAGCTGCCGAGCTCCCGAGATTCGTCATAGAAAATTGCCCTGATCGTCAGCTGCCGTCTTAACTCTGCGAGGGGTAGGCCAGATCTGGCTGACCACTGCCACCGGACGAGGCACCGGTGATCGTTGATCTTCCCGCCTTGCCAGGAACAGTATACATGAAATCGACCACCCATCGAACTGGGATTGGGCCAAAAGTTATCGGGACTCGCTGAAAGAAATACCCGGGATCTCCAGGCCTGAAGCGTGTCGCCCTCCGCCGGAAGGGGAAATGTCTTTGTTTGTGGCGTCCTCGATCGTCAACCGCTGGACCAAGTAAACCACATCGCCCGTGTTTCACCCCCCGAGACATGGCTTTCACTGGGAGTGAAACAATCGAGGAGCTTCCCCCAGTGGCGTCAGCTAATCGATAACAGCCTAGCAGATGGAGAATGCCATCATCCCCCAACGAAAACGATGGCATGCTGCATCCGTCGCGGAATGGGGGAGCATTTGCTCCAAGCTCGAGGGAGCTCTTCATAAAGGGGCACCACACCCAAACAGCGCCCGCGTGGCTTGCTCACCCAACCCTCGCCAGAATTGCTGTCAAAAAAAGAAATGGAGCATTTTCATCGTTACTTCTTTCTTGCGCTTTGCGCGGCGCTCTTCGCTGTCCTGGTGCGTGCACAGGGCGGCGGAGGGTCGCAGGGAGTAGATCCATACGCGCCCCAGTACGTCGACTGTCCTTCGAACCTCCGAGTAAGATCGGCCCGAGATGTAAGTCAAAGACCAAGCAAACTCCCATCAGATGTCCACCAGAGCTGATTGATACCAGGGTTTGTCCCGCCAAGAAAGGGATTGGAGGTCTCGCCGCAGGGAGAAGGTGGTTGACGCTCTGGGCCCCTATCTCAGGCTCGCCAACATCCGAGACTTCGATGTAGATGAGTTCGTGGGCGACTTGAACGACACCAACTACCCCGTCATTGGCCTCTCAATCTCGGGCGGTGGCACTCAGTCTGGCTTCGGAGGCCTGGGCATCTGGCAGGCCTTTGATAACCGATACCCTGGCGCCGTAGGGGCACGCACGGGCGGCATCACCCAGCTCCTGAGTTACCTCTCCGGCCTGAGCGGCGGTGGTGCTCTTACCGTCGCTACCATGTAAGTCCATGACATTGAGCCGTGCCGCTTGACTTGCCCCGGACCTAACGTCGACCAGCGCCGCGAACAACTTTGGAAGCTGGGAGCAGCTCCAGGAGTCCGTCAACTACACCGTCGACTACACCAAGGGACCCGGCGGGAATCAAGAACAGTACTTCGAGGGCCTCTACGAGAACGTCGGCGCCAAAGCCGAGGCCGGCTTCCCCATCTCCGCCACCGATCCTTTCGGCCAGTTCTGGGGCACGTATCTCCCGGAGGACTGGAAGTACAAGAACTACTCCGAGATCGCCGGCGCAGGCACCGCCTTCTCCGATGGCGACGCGCCCATGCCCATCATCGTGCTGGCGGAGGTCATCCCGGGGAAGTCCCCCGAGATCGGCGGGCTCCTGTACCCCGGGTTCAACGAGACCAACGGCTTCAACCTGACGTCGTACGAGGTCAACCCCTACGAGTTCGGCAGCTGGGCGGGAGGCAGGGTCCAGGCGTTCTACCCGACCAGGTACCTCGGCACCGCCATGTCGAACAACTCGGTGGCGAACAGCAGCGAGTGCGTCACCGGCTTCGACAAGTTCACCTTCATCCAGGGCTCGACGGCGAGCGCGTTCCCCGCGTGGTTCATCGACCTCTTCTACGGCATCCCGGTCTTCGCGAAGAGAGGCCTGGAAGGACGACAGAGTGGTGGTGGTGGTGGCGGCGGCGGCGGCACCGGCGGCGTGGTGATCCCGCCCGGCAAGGAGAACAACGGCCTTGTGTTCTTGGTCAACCAGACCGCCGTCAACTTCAACCAGACCTTCAATCAGTCCATGTGGGCGACCTACCCCAACCCCTTTGAGGACTATAATCCAGCCATGCGGGGCGTGGATGAGCTTCTCTTGGTTCGTTGCCGGCGTCGAAGCAGTGAAGTGAATCAGTCTGCTAATTCCCATGGCCGCAGGTGGACGGCAGTCTGACGGGCGAGACCAACCCCATCCGACCGCACATCATCCCCGCGAGGAGCGTGGACTTTATCATCGTCTACGAGTCCTCCTCAGATTCCCCCGAGTACGACTGGGTCAATGGAACAAACCTCATAAGTAAGTCACCTCCCCGTTCCAAAGCCCCTGGCACCGCGGCCTCTGACCGGGCACAGACACGGGCCTCTCGGCCAAGGAGGGCAACCTCCCCTTCCCGAGCATCCCGGACGTCGACACGATGGTCACACAGAACCTCACCCGGCAGCCGACCTTCTTCGGGTGCGACGCCAACGACACGGCGACGCCGCTGGTGCTGTATCTCCCGAACGCGCCGTGGTCCGCGTACTCGAACTTCTCGTACCTGCAGACCGCGTTCACGCAGAACCAGATCAACGTGACGGTCGACAACGCGTTCCAGGTGGCCACGTACGGCAACGGCACCGTCGACCGCGAGTGGCCCGAGTGCCTGGCCTGCGCCGTCATCAGGGGCAGCCTGCGGCGGGCGGGCAGGGACCTCCCGGAGCAGTGCAGGCGGTGCTTCGACCGGCACTGCTATACCGGCGGAAACGTCAACGGGACGGTCACGGAGGCCAACTATGACCTCAGCCTCAGGCTGGACCCGGGGCTCTCGTACCAGGAATGGAATGACACCGTTTGGAACCGTGGAGTCGAGCAGGGCGGAGGAGGAGGGAATGGAAGCGGAAATGGAAGCGGAAATGGAAGCGGAAACGGCAGTGGTAATGGCAGTGGTAATGGAAGCGGCGGCGGCGGCGGCGGTGGTGGTGGTGGTGGTGGCAACGGCTCAGGAAACGAGGGCGGCAACGGCTCTGGCGATGGCAGTTCTGGCTCCTGGATCAGGCCTGCTGTTTGGATGCTCGTGGTTATCTCGTTGCAGGCGATGTTCCTTCAGCTATAGGCTTGTCTCCGTGTAGTAAGCATACGATACCTACATGGGGAGGGAGTTGAGTCGGCGCATTGCTCTCATTCGGGTCGTTTGCCGAGGCCCCCTAATGATACTGGGAGTCACTTTTCCCCTGGCTTGATTCGCGCCACGACATGACGAGATCCTCGGGATGAAGAGATTTCAGCGGATGATGCCAGGTTGAAACCATCATCATCTATCCATTTGTTCCACAAGAAACGACGTCAGTCAATCCATCGTGGTGGAGAGCTGAGTCGAGTAAGTTGGAGACGCATCCACCAGAGCTCCATGCCGATCGGTGAAATAGAGTATCGGGAGACAGATGGAGCGTCGCACAGCTTGGCATCCGGCTGTTAGTATTAATAAGGCATCGAATATTCTGCTCACATCTGCCGCCTGACCTCTGAGTCTTCGGTAGCTGCGGGACGAGACAGGCGCTGGTGGCGGTGAGAAGCCGTGAGAGCCTCGCGTTCAGGTCTCAAAGCGGCACCCTGGCGGACAACACTCCCCATGGGGTATTCAGCTGCCCTCACGCTGGATGCAATTGGGGGTCACGCGACGACGCTATGCTGCCCGCGTGGGATAACAACGCATGACAAGTGACGGCGGTGCCCGGTTTGTCTGCCCCCGTGCGAGTTCAGCCGGTGAGGGGATTGCCGGTTTTCCAGGGTCCTTGCCGCTGAATAATGCGCATGAAGCTGGCGCCGCGGTCTTGGGAGATCTTGGAGACAGGCATTGGAGTTGAGGGAGGCGAGTTGGTTGGAGAGATTCTCGCTTCCGCCGCGACTCAGCGCCGCCCCCGGTCACGAGGCCGGTCAGCTGGCATCACGACGCCTTGGCCCAACCGGATCGTCCTTCCAGTACTATGCGTACGAGTGAGAGACAGTTCCAACGCTCGAACACCTCCGCGGGAATCCCCAGCGTCGCAGCGTCTGCCGGACAGCCCGGGGAGAGTCATTTATCCTCGCTCTGATGCATGGCAGGAGAGTCGTCGTGGGCTGCTTCAGTCTCTGATTTGGCCGTGGCCGAGGGTCTTGCCCGAAAGGGGAATGGCGCGCCCGAGCTCCAAGGGGGAGCTCTGCAAGCTCTGAAGCTCTGTAGTGCTTGTCTCATTTGCGCCAAGAATGACGTGCTCACGCGGGCCCATTTCTTTGGCCCTGGACGCCGCGCCGGCCGCACCACGAGACGCCACCACACTGACATCTTCGTCTTTTTCTCCAGGCAGATTCACGACTCGGCCTTCCAGAAGTTCTGGGGCGCCAGGTCCCCCCGATGTACCCGGTACTCCTCTCCTCTGGTCTCTGGCCGTGCCAAGGCTCCTGAGGTGAAGTTGTCATCGTTGTCGAGAACTCTCCTGGGGCTGCTTTGAGTTCAGAGTTCGTGATGGACGGCGCGAGTCACGACCCCCTGGGAACTCCCACACCAGCAAAAGCACGTCTTAAGCTTAACCATCAAGCTTACTCCTAGGACCTGAATCTACCGCCGGTCCGTCCGCCAGGCCCATCCCATCCCACGACCCAGAACCCTCCCCCGCCGGCTATCCGGCACCGCGGCCAGGGTTCATCGAAGATGCCCTCACCAACATGCGCTGATCCAGGCCGCAATAGAGCCTCAGCCCCGAATATTTAACAATTGCGTGCTCGCTCTAGGAGCACGCCGTGAGCCGCCGACGCATGAGAGCCCTCATCTCCCTGACTCTCCCGCCCGGAGTTGGTGTTTTCTTACCTTATGGTTATCCTATCTCCGACGACCCTTGCTCCCGCCATCCCACGTCTTCCCGTCATCGTACATCTCCCACAGAGCCTCTGGCCCGAGTATTAAAGTAGGTCCGAGTCGTGCCTTGGCTCCCGATGTCTCTGCTCTCCTCTCTTCAAAAAATCAGCTCTCCAAGAGGTTGACTGACGAGTCCGCAGAGGCCGCCCCCTCCTCTAAGTACCCGGTACCCCCGAGGAACCTCAGTCCGATCACCTTCAACAACGGAGCCGATCCACCACCACGCAAGACTTGGCGATCCAGCCAAGTACCTCCGGTCAACGGCACCCAAGAGCCCTGCTCCCCTTAAAAGGCTTCTCTCTCGCGGCCCTCGTGCCCGTCGTCCAACCGCCGTCCGTCCTTTCCCATCACACCATCGAACCCCTTCATCACATCATCGCCCTCCCGCCTGCCAGAGCGCCCCCTGAAGCTATCCCAAGCCTCGCTTGCCAGCTTCCCCAGACTCTCCCAACGCTGCCAAGGGGCGGAACGGACGCACGCAAGCAAGCCACCTGCTGCTGCTTGCCGCCATGGCTCCCAGCAAGACGGGAAGGGTCCTCGCCAAGGCCCTGGCCATCGATCTCGACTACCGCCAGCGCCATGAGCCCAGGGACGCCGTCCAGTCGGCTGCCGACTCGTTCCAGTCCATCGAGGTCTACGAGGAGCGCGAGCCAACCGTCATGGAGTTCCTCGCACACTGCGTCCCGACCGGCGCCGGCTTCCTCAGGTACATCCGCAGCCTGTTCCCGTTCCTGTCTTGGATCTTCCATTACAACTGGACGTGGATGATCGGTGACATCGTGGCGGTACGTGACCCCGGCGGGACCCTGTTCCTGTCCTGCGCTGCCGCCCCCCTGCCAAGCAAGCACGTGGCGGCGTGGGCGCTGCGTTTCCCAAAACGGAAACATCGTGAAAGACCCGATTGCTGACTTACATGTTTCTGCAGGGCACGACCGTTGGGTTCGTCGTCATCCCCCAGGGCATGGCATACGCGCTCCTCGCGCAGCTGAGCCCCGAATATGGTCTCTACACCTCCTTTGTCGGTTTCATCCTCTACTGGGCCTTTGCGACGTCCAAGGACATCACCATCGGCACCGTGGCCGTCATGTCCCAGCTCGTGGGTAACATCGTCCTGCGAGTCCGCGACGACCACCCCCAGTTCGCTCCCGAGCAGATCGCCCGCGCCCTGGCTCTCATCTCCGGCGCCGTGCTGCTCTTCTTCGGCCTTACCCGCCTCGGCTGGATCGTCGAGTTCATCCCCCTGGTCGCCATCACGTCCTTCATGACCGGTGCCGCGTTCAGCATCGCCTGCGGTCAGGTGCCGTCTCTCCTCGGGATCAAGGGCGTCAACACCCGCGAGGCGACGTATCTCGTCGTCATCAACACCCTCAAGGCGCTGCCGAGCGCCGGCCTCGACGCCGCCATGGGCATGTCCGCCCTGACCTTGCTGTACCTCATCCGCTGGTTCTGCAACTTCATGTCGCGCAAGCAGCCCAACTGGAAGAAGTTCTGGTTCTTCATGTCCACGCTGCGCATGGCGTTCGTCATCCTGCTCTACGTCCTGATCAGCTTCCTCGTCAACCGTGGCATCGACGACGCCAAGGCCGCCAAGTTCCGCATCCTCGGCCCCGTTCCCAGCGGCTTCCAGCACGCCGGTGTGCCTGAAATCAACACCGAGCTCCTCGGTGCCCTGGCCCCCGATCTGCCCGCCACCATCATCGTCCTGATCATCGAGCACATTGCCATCTCCAAGTCCTTCGGCCGCATCAACAACTACGTCATCGACCCCTCCCAGGAGCTCGTCGCCGTCGGCTTCACCAACCTGTTCGGCCCCTTCCTCGGCGCCTACCCCGCCACCGGCTCGTTCTCCCGGACGGCCATCAAGTCCAAGGCCGGCGTCCGCACGCCCCTGGCTGGTATCTTCACCGCCGTCATCGTGCTCCTCGCGCTCTACGTCCTCACCTCCGTGTTCTACTACATCCCCATGGCCAGCTTGGCGGGTCTCATCATCCACGCCGTCGGCGACCTGATCACCCCTCCCAACGTTGTCTACCAGTTCTGGGAGGTCTCCCCCATCGAGGTATTCGTCTTCTTCGGCGGTGTCTTCATCACCATCTTCACCAACATCGAGGCCGGTATCTACTTCACCATGGCCGCGTCCGCCGCGCTGCTGCTCGTCCGCCTCGCCAAGGCCAAGGGCCACTTCATGGGCCGCGTGCGCATCTACCGCGTCACGAAGGACACCGCCGGCAAGGACGTCCCCTTCAACGAGAAGGGCGAGGCCGTCGACGTGCAGACCCGCGAGGCCTTCATCCCCTTCAGCCAGGACGACGGCTCGAACCCGCACATCGACATCCAGTCGCCGTACCCGGGCGTGTACATCTACCGCTTCGGCGAGGGCTTCAACTACACGAACCAGGCGCACTACCTCGACGCCCTCGTCGCGTACGTGCAGAAGAAGTCCCGCCGCACGATCCTCGACAAGTACGAGAAGCTCGGCGACCGCCCGTGGAACGACCCCGGCCCCCGCCGCGGCACCAAGATCGAGCTCAACGACGACAGGCCCATCCTGCGCGCCATCATCCTCGACTGCGCGTCCGTCAACTACATGGACGTCACGTCCATCCAGGGCCTCATCGACGTCCGCAACCAGCTCGACAGGCACGCCGAGCCCGAGGTCGTCGAGTGGCACTTCGCCAACGTCAACAACCGCTGGACGCGGCGCGCCCTCGCCGCCGCGGGCTTCGGGTACCCGTCCATCAGGGACGAGCAGAACCTGGGCCAGTGGAAGCCCATCTACAGCGTGGCTGCCGTCGACGCGACGGCCGAGGCGACGAGGTCGGAGAAGCCGGGCGCGCGCCCGGACAGCAGGCGGGCCAAGGACGAGGAAGACGTCATCTCGCCGCAGCTGACGAACAACGCCGTCTCGGGCGGCGTGGTCAAGGTCGCGGGCCGCGGCGACGGCAAGCTGGCGGCCATCCAGGGCATGAACAGGCCGTTCTTCCACATCGACACCGCCGCGGCGGTGGAGAGCGCGGTGCTGAACGCCGAGGGCAAGGCGGAGGCGTCGAGGCGGACGTCGACGGAGAAGAGCGAGGAGGTTACCTCCGGTACTGCATGAGTGATGGCGAGCGTTTTATGACACTGGCGTTTATTAGGGGCCCTGGCTGGGCGGTTTATTTTGCATCGCATGCTGCATGCTGCGTCTCAATGCATACATGTTCATGATCAGAACGTGGATTTGAAGGTCTAACTCTGAGCCCATCGACTGTGACGCCTTCAAAGGAACTTCTTGTTGCCAAAGTGCGAGAGGAAGTCTCCGCCGTGACCCTTCTCGATGCTAACATCCGATATGACGGATCTCATAGCATTGACGGACTGCTCCGGGGTGATTGGGCCCTTGAAGTCGGGCGCATACTTGAGGAACTTAGCACCCAACTCTCCTAAGCTCTGCAACTGCTCCTGGGTTGCTATGAAGAGAAAGAGTAGGTGTCAGCAAAGTCCCGTAAGAATCATAGCACATCGCTACGTACCATCCTTGGCGTGGCCGACCTCGACCATTCCAGGGCTGAGAGCCAGGAAAAGAATGCCGTCATCCTTGTACTGGGCGCTGTACTTGGCCACGATCAAGTTCATAGCAGCCTTGCTGGCGCCGTACAGAGCCCAGGGCGCGAGGTCGAACTCGGCCGCGGCCGCGGCATCCGCAAGGCCGCTGGACAGGATGATGACTTTCCTGGCCTGACCCTGGCCCTTGAAGATGAGCGGGAGGAAGAGGTTGACGAGATGTACATTGGCGATGACGTTGACCTCAAAGAGGTCCCTCATGTTCTGCGTGATCTCCTTTGGCTTATCGGCGCTGTGCAGTTCGCTGTGTTAGACACGCTCGAGGTTCTGGAATCGATGGGTATGTGCAGCGTACAGAGATCCAATAGGGCTGTAGGCATCAAAAGACGATACGAGACCCGCGTTGCCGATGAGATAGTCGAGACTTCCGCCGGTGATTTCAACTGTGTCTGTGACAGCTTTCTGTGGAGCTCGTTCAGTGTCTCAACGCTAGAATGACAGTGACCGGTTGCCGCTGAGGCTGATTTATCGACACTTACCTCTAGGGCGCCATAGTCGGTCAGGTCGGCTTCCAGGATGTGGAGATTAGTTCGCCCCTTGAGGTCAGGGTCGTCCGAGATCTTCTTGTCTGTCTCGGACTTGTTGCGGACAAGCCCAATGACGGTGTTCTCCGGGTCGGCCGAGTACTGTCGAATGAACTCGTACCCGATTCCCCTGGAGACTCCGGTGATGAGGTAGGACGACATGTTGAAAGGAAGAGTGGCTTTAAGGCCCTGAAGTTCGGTAACTGGCGGAGCAATGTTTCTCGGACGCCTCTAGAGTCTGAACTGCTAGCTTTTGTTGTTTCTGAGCCAGGCGAACGCAGGAATGGTGCGTTTGGGCGCTGACTTATATACTTTCCCTGACCAGTACCTCATCGCTTTGATGAGTCCTCGCACATGTCCCGTGCCCAGCGCTCGTTGCGGACTTGATTTTCGCTGGGAAAACCTTCCGACACCACCCAAGCAGCGGCAATTTCCATGGACGATTAACAATCCTCGAGTTTGTTCTAGGCAGTTCGCCGTTGCTCCCTTCTAACGCCTTTGCTATCTCCGGGAGGTCGTCCAAGCCCGTCCCAACTCAGCCCACTTGCCAATGTTCATCCCGGGGAAGTTGAGCTGCCAACAGGGCCTCAATTGGGTTCTGACGGAGGGCTGGCCAATCATCTCCGAAGAAAAAGTTCCCTCACATGCATGCAACGCTGTAGGGATGCCCCGCTCCAACCCCGAAAGCCTCCGTGGTCACTTCTGCAAGCTTGAGAGGTTGTTCGATGGTTGGTCACCAGACGTGCATCAAGATCCGGCCACAACCTAGAAAGGCAGTCGTTTGGGTGTACTGCGTGTTCTTTACATCCGCGGACCTCAAGATTCTGCCAAGTTCCCAAAGCACGCCACAGACTAATAATTCTTGCTGACACCTCAGGTTGGCCAAGGATGTGTCTACTCTTAGCGGATCGCGGACCGTCGCTGGTAGCATACATTTCCGTTTCAGTTATTTTGCTGTCCAGATGGGTGTTCTTGAGAACTGTTCAAAGCCGATTAGGCAGTCCTTGAAATTGCCTCTCGTTCAGCAAGAGACCAAATGAATTTGCTGAAGTCGAGAGAGAGGTCATCTCGACTATCCGAGGCTCAATCAGGTAGGCTTTGGTTGATCTTCTGGTTCAGCAAGGGGCTATCTGAAGTATCTGAGGCTTGATCTGAAGTCTGCTGGTCGACGTGGTCGCAATTTCGGAAAGGGGTGGAATGTGTTCGGCGAATCGGGCGTGGAGGCCCTATGAGGGCTGTAGAACGATGCCATACCTTGCTTTGCGAGGTCGATGGCTGGAGATTGTTGGCGGAGGTTCGAAATTCAAGTACTCGAGGGGTGACCGCTATTTGTAAAGTCATGGATTTTGCCTTTCGAGGTTGTGGTGTGGCGTTCTGCCCATCATCGTCAAGACGTCTCAGCTGCAGCCACAGACCCAAATGTTCGGGACTTTGAGAGACGGTTTTTGGTCGAGAAGGATCCTTGATCTCTGAGCGGAATCGTGTTGGCTGTGCCTGAGCCTCAATTCAAGTCTATGAACTACCTATGACATGGATGCTGACATACAAGTTCTCTGAGTACCAGTCCCGGGGTCTTAGAGCAATAAGGTAGCTTACTTCGTTGGTAGGAGCTACTTTAGGCTCAACCAATACATACTCGATCCAGCTCCGTGGCATAGGGACGGGCGGCTGGTCCCGGGATGACGGTTCGGTTCGCACACTTCACCGCGTCATTGACCTCATCAAGCTGTCATCCTCGCCGGATCAACACCACACCTAGGGATGTGTGAGACAGCATCCTTCATGATTCATCCATTGAATTTGGAGTATGATTCTCATCACCATGACAATCAATATCAGCCTCGGCGTCTGCTTCCGCGAGATGCGACGGGCTACATGAACATCCTCTCATCCACGCCATGCGTCTGCCAGTGTCTCGACAATTGACATCCGCCAGGAAGAAGATCTCACCTCAAACAGCCTCCTCGCTATTTTGGAAGGGCCAACTTCTCACGAGAACCCCGAGACAGCACACCACATCGCAATACCGCCCCTTTGCCACAGTCATGGATACCATCAGAGTGCGTACTTGCTGAACATCCCATCCACCCCCCAAAGCTCACACATCCAGAACACCATCGCCGAGAACCTCGGGGGCCCAGCCCAGAAGCTCGCCACCCAGCAGTTCACCCTGGCAGAAACCCCCGATCTCAGCGGCAAAGTCGCCGTCGTAACCGGCGGCAGCGAGGGCATCGGCTACGGCGTCACCCACACCCTCCTCTCCCACAACATCTCCAAGCTCTACATCCTCTCCCTCTCCCCCGAAGTCGTCAAGGGCGCCAAAGCCGCCATCGCCGCAGACCTGGGCCCCGACAAGGCCGACCGCGCGCACTTCATCCGCTGCGACCTCGCCGACTGGCAGCAAGTCAAGGACGCCGCGGAGCAAATCAAGGCAGAGTCCGACAGGCTCGACATCCTCGTGAACAACGCCGGGCGCGGGATCCAGACGTTCGCGGTCACAGAGTACGGCGTCGACCGGCACATGGCGCTGAACCACATGGGGCACGTCATCCTCACGTCGCATCTGCTGCCGCTCATGAAGGAGACGGCCGAGAAGCGCGGGGTCACGGTGCGCATCGCCAACCAGGCCAGCAACATGCACCAGTCCGCGCCGAGCGACTTGAGGTTCGAGAGCCTGGAGGAGCTGAACCGCGACCTGGGCCCGAATGCGCTGTACGGACGGAGCAAGCTCGCGAATATCCTGTACGCGCGGTACTTCGCGCGCAAGGTGACGAGGAACGGGCATCCGAATGTGCTGATGAATGCGACGCACCCGGGGATCGTGAGCACCAAGAACAGCAAGGACGATGTTCTTGAGCCGTGAGTTGCATGCGTTGTTTCGTTCTCGGGGGGCTGAAAACTGATTGAGAGAGACAGATACCCCCTCGCTGGCTACGGCATGAAGATCGGGATGGAGCCGTTCAAGAAGAACCAGTTCGACGGCGCGGTCTCGACGGTCTACGCCGTCACCATGGCGGACGACTCTGGGCTGTACATTTGCCCCCCAGCGGTCATCGAGGAGGGAAGCGAGATGTCACGAGATGAGGCGCTGGCGGACAGGCTGATGGAGCTGACGCGCAAGGTCGTCAAGGAGAAGACCAGGCCCGAGTCGGTGGAGAAAGGGTGTCCATTTGATGATTTGGTGCTGCACTGACCAGAGTGTCGTATTCCTCCAACATCTCGTCATCTGCCACCCCATGTGTTGGACCTGTGACCGGACTCTTTCACATGAGTGGTGTTGTTTGATGAGGCATTCGACACCCACGCCGTCGTTGGATTGTTCCCTCCCAAGCCGTCAGACGATGCATCGTTCTCTGCATCCGCCACTCGTCGCAGCTGTCCCGACAGGCTTCTCTCCTCCTCTCCCAGGCCGCCCCTCGCACTCATGGACTTCCAGACCCAGATTGCGATCGTGATGGTCACCGATAGCAGGATCACGAGCTGCGACGCCATGGCGATGACCGCACCCCTGCTGTATCTCGCGGCGTACCACACCATCAGGCCGATGAGAAATTCGAGGATGACCAGGTCGACCAGGACCAGGGGTACCCAAGAGACGGCCAGATCTAGCCGTGTCGGCATGTCGTGGCCCTCGAACCTGAAGAGGAGGATGGTCGCAAGCATGACCGCGATGACGGCCGTGAGGACGGAGCTCGTGAGGAAGCCGGCGGAGACATCGATTAGTCTCCTCGGGAGATCGTGGTCGCCGATTTGGAAGTCTTGGAATGTCATGACGGCCAGGGAGAGGCCGCCGAGGAGGGTCGAGATTATGTTGAAGGTCTGGTAGAAGCGCTGGATGCGCTTGAACACGAGCTGCCCGCGGGGGTCGAGCACCTTGTATACTGCACAGATTGATTCAGCTCGATGTCCATCACGGCTTGATGCTGAGCACTCACGCTTCAATTTGGCCAGCATGATGGGCCGCTTGTTCGCCAGCGCAGTCGCCTCTGGCCTTGTTGATGATGTTGTTGCGACGAAGCGATCGAGGAGGGGAAGGGGATCTTGATCTACTTCGAGAGTGCTGCCAAGCAAGGTGCGCCGTTGGGCCTAAGATGCACGAGGGCGGGCCGAACCACCAACAGCCAAGATTGTCTGCGGCTACACCTCCAATCAGGGGGTCACTCAGGGGGCACCATGACGTGGAACTCAGCTTTGGTGTGCGAGGGTTCAAGCAGAGGAGAAACAACCGTGTTTCATGTGACTGATGTCAATCCGATGAAATGTCGTGTTGCCGTCCACAGACGCTGCCGAGAATCTGGGCCATAAAGCTGCGATGCTGTCCTCTCATAGCCCTCATCCAAGAGTAGGCCACGAGGCTATCTGCCATTGTCGCAGGATTTCCATCTCAGTTCTGTTTGAGAAGCAATGCATTTCATCGAAGTTCTGTTTCAGACGCAACGCATTCCATCTCAGTTCCTTCTCTTCGGGGTGGTGGCTCGATATGACGGATGGAAAACTGGAGGCTCTCAAGATACGATTCCATCTCAAAGCAACTCACGGTGAAAGTCCTCAAATGGGAGTGTCGCATGCCACACACATATCCAACCTCCCCCAGTCGCTAGCAGAAGAGACTCGATCATTTATTCTCACTGTCATCTCATCGAAGCCTGCAGATCTCATTTTGGTCTCACAAGGATCCATTCATAGTAGTACAATCTGCAGCGACCTAGGTACACACAGGCATCGAGCCACGAACAGAGCAAGCAAACAACACACAATCCGATTCCGATTCCATTTCCAGCGAACCATTTTTTGTTATAGCGCCCGGCGGGGGACCGACGAACCATTCGCTTCCCATGCGCCGTTTTCCCATGCGAACCAAATGAGGGAGAGAGGCGCGACCAGGCCCCTCGATGCAAGCCGACTCGAAAGAAAACCGCCCCGTCAGGGCCTACACCTGCTCGTCGCCCCGGACCGGCGCGGTCTGCACCGGCGGCGCGGCGGCCTCGTTGCCCGCCGTCTTGGGCGTGCGGTGGATGCCCCTCTTCCTGCTCTTGCGCAGCTCCTCCTCGCGCTTCAGCTCCGCAGACGACCTCTTACGCGACTCGAACAGCAGCGTGGGCTTGCCGCGGATGGCGTGGGCGACCTTGTCCTCGGACCGCTCCGCCCACACGGGGTACGGCGCCATGCTGATGGGGTACAGCGGCAGGTTGGCGCCGCTCTCGATGAAGGCCCAGGGGTCGTCGCGGCGCACGTCGGTCGCGGCCGTGACGTCGAGCTCGTGCGCGATCTGCTCGCAGTACATCTCGAGCGGGAGGTCGTTGACATCGGTCCCGAAGGGGTTCTCGATTTCCTTACCAATAAAGAGAATGCCGAGGATGATGTAGCTGGCCGCGATGGTGGCGGGGATCGTGATCCACTGGAGGTCGTTCCAGAGCTGGAAGGGCAGCAGGAGGATGTAGACCCAGGTGATCTGGTTGATGGCGATGTTGTAGGCGATGGGCAGGGGCGTGGTGAGGACGCGCTCGGTGCCGGTCATGACGTCGTTGAGGAGGGTGAGGTTGTTGTAGGCCATCGTCTGCTGCATGGGGACGGGGAGCTGGCCGTTAGCGCAGAGGGCGTCGACGGCCTGAGACAGGTGGGTGAGGATCTCGAGGGGCAGGTTGCCGAGGGGGCTGACGGCCTTCTTGATGGCCTTGCGGGGGTTGGACTCGGCGAAGGAGACGCCGAGGTACTCGCCCATCTCCTTGTAGAAGGTCTTCTTGGGCATCTTGGCCCCCTTAGGGTCAGCTGCCGTTGCGGCCTGCGCGAAGGAGTTGAGGTGGGCGACGAGGTGCTGGAGGTCCTCGTAGCCCGTGTACGGCTCGTACCGGAGCTTGTGCTTGAGGGCGATGGCGTAGGCGAGGAGGAGGTTGAGACAGCTGACGCGGCGGAGCATCATCTGCTTCTTGGGGACGCTGTCGACGTCCTGGGTGTGCACCCAGAAGACACGGCCCAGGGTCTGCGTCGCGAGGATGAGCGTGGCCCAGTAGCGGCGGCCTTCGGCGTAGCGCTCGTAGGCAGTGGACGAGCGGAACGAGAGGCCGAGGGCGACGACGAAACCGAGGACCGTGAGCAGGATGGGAGCGACCCTCAGCTCGTACACGAACTCGCTGATACAGGTGATGGCGGTGGCCCAGAGGCCGATGCCGATAAGCGGGATGGTGAGCTTGGGCATGATGGAGCCGTGGACCTGGAAGAAGAAGGGCCACTTGGAGTGCTTCTGGATGTCTCGCGGGCCGGTGAAGTAGTCCTCCATGTCGATGCTCGTGTTCTTCCGGCTGAAGTAGTTGGGCGTCTTGGGCCCGACGGGAGAGGTGAAGTCTGCCAATTCGAACTTCTCGGGCATATCGATGCGGTTTGGCCTCTCGCTAGTCTTCTTCCTCTCGGCGTCGTCTCGCTGATCGGCCGGGGCAGCGCTGCCGCCTCCGCCGCCGCCGCCCTTGCCTCCCATCGTGATGGCACCGCCTCCTTCTTCGGCCATAGCGGAGAGTGGTGGTGGTGTGGTGTTCGGGGGTGCGTTGTGCGGAAAGCAGGTGGGAAAGGGGTGTTGAAAGGGTGGTGGTGATGTCGTCGCCCAAAGGAGGAGGAGGACTAATAAAGGTGAAAGAAGTCTCAGAGAAAAGCTTGGCCACGACCACGAAGAAAAACCTACCCACGCGGAGAAAAAGAGGCTGGAACAAAGACAGGGGGGCAGCAACGGGATCGGCCGCGATTTAAGGAGGAAGGGCGCGTGGAGGTGATTCACGGGGAACGGAACACAGCACGGGTCTCGCTCTCCCTTTCAGGAAACCACTGCATCCATGCACTGGCACCTCAGGCCCTGTATTTTACTATGTAATAGCAATGTCAGAACGTGGCGCACCACCTGAAAATCCTAAGGCAGGTACTGGCAGGCAAGCGGCTGGCCAATCGAGGGCGGAGGAGCGGCAGGTGATTCCTTTTTTCTCGTCTCGTTTCCTGCCCCCAAAACGCGAGATGCGGGTTCAGGTTTTGGCCCCTGAACCACCCCGGGCCTGATCTAGACCGCCCCCTGGGGCACTTTGAGTTGACACTACCACTCAGGGACTAGCCCGTTCTTGAAGCAGGGCGAGGCGCATGCTGAGCTGCGTTCCCCGTCTCCAATCACCGGTCCAGCACCCGGCCTTGTGCGGAGATGAGCCGCTGCGGAAGGGTGACATTGCGTTTTGTGGCGTGACGAGCCGCTGCCCGAGCCCGGTACTTGCGAGAAGGGAGAAGCTGAAACAGGAGCCCGCCGCCGTTTGGGAATAGGGGCGCCGTCAGCCAGACGTCGATCCAGCAGATGCGCCGGTTGGGGCTAGCTCATGAGGTCGTCTGTCTGGATTCATCAGTTCTTCCTGAGGAGCGAACCGACGCCCAGGCTGACCGCGTGTGCGCGACGTGTCCAGCCGGCCGCGGCCCGGAGCCAGAACATCTCACTGCATCGCGTCCCCATCGCCAAGTTCCAATATAGAACAAAAATAGTGTGCAATAAGACGCCGTCAGGGGTCATCACGAAGAAACGAGAGTGCACTGGGGCGGACGATACCCGAGGTCCACATTCGTCTGACCTCCCTGTCGCCCTGGGCACTCTTGCATTCATCCTTCAGCCTCTACCTACGACTCTTCAGCCGGTCTTGGCATCGATGCTTGAACAAAGAAACTGAGAGGAATTGAGTTGGTTAAATTTTGAGTTGGTTGCATCTCCTCTTCCTTTTCAGCTTGCAGTCGAGGTTCTTTTTTTACCGACCTGGACATCCAGACGAAACGTCCGGTCACTGTGGCGAAGCTTTTTAGCGGTAGCTAGCGCCCGGTTCCAGTGGAACTTCGCTGTGGGGCTGGCGGGTGGTGCCGCTGACTTGCCCAGACCGCCGTCACCCTAGCGAAGCTTGTCGCGTCGCATTGGTTGCTCTTTTGTCGCTCATTCAATGTGTCGGTCTGATGATCTCCGTCCCGTAGTACCGATGAATAAATAATGCCAGACTTTTGCATATCTTGTCCGAGTTCCGCGAGTCCACAAGAATGTTCCCGAACTGTTCTTGTTTTCTGGAAATCCCCATGAGTCGTCTTCCAGAGTCACCGTCTCGCCAGAGTGACCGGCCGAGTCGCGTCTGACACATCTGGCTTAGTCGGCGCAACCGTTTGCCCTTCTCGTCAAGCCCTCCTGCATTCGATCGGTCACAGCGGCCCAGTCCTGCTGCAGTCATCAGCCAGCCTCCTGATGGAATTGTCACATCATGGCTGCAGACGCAGCGCAGACCATTCGTCGCGTCGACAGCCTCCTCCTGCAATGCAGGTTGGCCAAACTGTTAAATTGGCCCATCCTTGATGCAACGAAGTTTCATACACACAGAGCTGAACCAACGACAGCGTCAGCCGTGAACAGAGCCTGAAGCCTGCCCATGTGAGCCCAAAAGTTCTGACGGCTGCCCCGTGTGCCCCAGGAGGTGGCTGGTGCCAGTGCCCACCAGCCACCTCTTGCGAACTTGGCTTCAAGTTCTTTCTGCTCCACTGCCTGCTGACAGAGCCAGTGGAGCGATGAAGTGTCAGACTGCCAGTGGAACCGATTTTCAGGGTCTCTCACCGCGGTCCACGTCCCAGCCATCGAACATCATCACGAACCTGGCAAGCAATAATCACCAAGGTCACTTCGTCTTTTCTGCCCATCCTTCAAACATGCCTGGCAAGCCTGGCAACCTGGGTATAATACGCGCAACTTACGTTCGTCCGGACATGCTGTACCTTGGAACCTGCAGACCGATCACTTCGCGTATCGTACCACCTCATGACCGTGGATGAACACTTCGCGTCTCATGAGAACTCGCCCCAGATCAATGTTGAACCATGGCTGACCTTTTCTTAAATTCATCTCGGTCAAGTCCGGAGAATGACGAACAGTCGCCACGAGCACGCCATCTGCCAATGCACGACACCGCCATGAAACGGCCTCCATCAATCTTGACTCGCCTGCTGAGTCCCTGAGAAGCACACTGCCTCGTCCGCGGCGATCATTCCCATCATCGGCTACGAGTTGAGCGTCTCAGCTGAGGGACGCAATGCGACCCTGGCCATCTCTGTCTTTACTTCCAAGTTGACAGGTCCAGACTCGACTCCGGACGAAACGCACAGGCCAGATGCCCCGATCGCCAACCCTCGATCGAGTGATCATCCCTGTGCTCAACCACCATCGCGAGGTCTGGACACTGGATACACGTGTCAGTGTGGCCCCGCCAGCGGACTCTTCTCTCTCAGCCGCAACCACGGTGATCCCGGGTCAACTTCCTTAATACCCCCTTTATGCGTCCCAGTCGGCCATACAGACCAAGGGACCCCGTGCCCGTTTCACACCTTTCTTCTCCGTCATCTCATCTCTTTCGGCCTGGCCCCCCGTCTTCGTCCGGCCAACTTGACGTCACTCGGCACACTGCCGCCCCGTCGCCGCCCAGCCGAGATCCAAGGCTGTCCCGGGGACAACACTGACTTGCATAGATCTGCCCCAGGGTCACCGCGGCTCTTTTGAGGGCTGCTCGTCGATACCAACCACTCATGATGCCCAATTCGCGCGAGTCAACGGCCACCTCAGCGACGACAACGCTTCCTTGTCGAACCGCCAACGGTTTCTTCTTCTTCCTGCCTTGGTTATGTCGGTGGCTGACCCGGTGACCCAAAAACCAAGGATGTAAATCTCGAATCCTGGATCGAGGGGTTGGGTTGGACTGGTAGTTGGAGGGACGACGGCAGAGAGAGGTATATAGCCCGTAGACTTCCAAGCCCGTCGATCACCTCGAGAGCCTCATCCATCCATGCAATAGCAGCTTTCATCAACAAATTATCACTCAACACACCCAAGGCACTGCACTCTCTGTGTTGATCCAACACCAATCATGTCCGGTCCGGCATTTGCAGAGAACCTGGAGCCCGTCTACTTCTCCGACACGGAGAACAACCCGCGGTACCATGCCCGCCGCGGAGCCTCTCGCACGAGGGCATCGTCTCGCGGCCCCCCCGTGTCCCCTCTCCGCCGCAACTCTTCCGAAGAGGAACCCATCTCGAGAGACTCCCACCGCTCTCAGCGGCCCCTCAGGGAGCAGTTCGAGGAGGACCCAGAGCCCAGCCCAGACCGCTACTGGGAGACCCCCCGCCATCCCGACACGGGCGTCCCTCGCTCCAGCTCCCGCGCCCGCTCGCGTCCTCCCCGCACACATCTCAACCGTCCGTTCAACTACGACAACCAGGGCGAGCCCGTAAACCCGCAGCCGGCCGACGTCAACGATGACCCCTTCTTCGAGGGCCGCCCGCAGTCCCGCCGCCGCTACAATGACGAGGAGATGGGCTTCGAATGGGGCTACTCCCCACGGACGACGGGCAGCGGGAACGGCCGCATCAACCACGACACCCGCCTGCACTGGCAGGAGCTCACGCCGGAGGAGCGGCGCCAGGTGATGCGTCTCCCCTGGGTGCAGTGGATGAACAGCAACGTCAAGAACCACTTCGTCGCGGCCATTGGCGAGTTCGTCGGCACGACCATGTTCCTCTTCTTCGCCTTTGGCGGCACCACTGTCGCCAACATCCAGTCCAACGCCAACAACTCCGACCAGCCCAACGACAGCAATACCACCACCGGTGACCTCACCGGCTTCGACGTCGGCGTCCTCATGTACATCTCCCTCGCCTTCGGCTTCTCCCTCATGGTCAACGTCTGGATCTTCTTCCGCATCAGCGGCGGCCTCTTCAACCCCGCCGTCACCCTCGGCCTGCTGCTCACGGGCGGCATCAGCTTCATCCGCGCCGTCTGCCTCTTCGTCGCCCAGATGTGCGGCGGCATGATGGCCTCCGTGCTCGTCAGGTTCCTGTTCCCCGAGAACTTCAACGTCCGCACCACCCTCGGCGGCGGCGCCTCCGTCGTCCAGGGCGTCTTCATCGAGGCCATCCTGACCGCCGAGCTGGTCTTCACCATCTTCATGCTGGCGAAGGAGAAGCACCGCGCCACCTTCATCGCCCCCGTCGGCATCGGCATCGCCCTGTTCATCGCCGAGCTCGTCGGCGTCCAGTTCACCGGCGGCTCGCTCAACCCCGCCCGCTCGTTCGGCCCTTGCGTGATCACGACGACCTTCGACGCCGAGCACTGGATTTACTGTGAGTTCCCTCCCTCGCCGCCCTCCATTCTGGTTGTGTGTCATGTACTGACTATTCTCAGGGGTCGGACCGATCATAGGATCACTACTCGCCGTCGTCTTCTACAAGTTCATCAAGATGCTCGAGTACGAGATGGCCAATCCCGGCGCCGACGGCGACCCGACCAACGACCCGACCAAGAACCCGGAGAAGCACGCCGAGGTGACCATGTCGCGCACCCTGTCCAACACGCCCAAGCCATGATGCACGGTATTTGACGGCCGACATTTTTCTGATTATGACATTGGTGTTTATGAGGGGGCAATACACGCGAGCCCAGGGAAACCCGTCGACGAAGCACAGGCGATCGACGCGAAAAGCTGCATTTGATCGTATGAGTTATGTTTGGGGGATCTCGCGTTATTTTGGGGGAGGACATGCTGCTTGACATGATTTACGCGGAATGAGGCATGCTGTTATGGGCCATCGGACATCATGAAAGTAATGAGGGAAACCAGGTAGATAGATCTAGGTAGCCATGACGGGACGAGTTCATGAATGAAAGATGAGAGAACAGGCCGGCAGCGATATATACTATGTTGATCCATTCTACACCGATATATCTGCCAGCTGCTCCACGACCTTCTCGATGTATCTCACGCCCACAGCGACGCCGTCGTCGTCCTGGAACTCCTCCTCGTCCCCGAAGTCCTCGTTATCCCCATCGAGACACGTCAGACAGGTCTCGACTACCCTGCTATACCTCGTACCCATCTTTCTCCTCAGCCGGCCCCTTGTCAACCGAACCAAGCCGCGTTTCAGCTGATTCGGGTCCTTCAGAAGCTCGCCGCCCGTCTCAATGCAATCGCCGATGCCCAACTCACTGGCCAGTCCGTCGGGCACCACTGCAACATCGCCTTTGTACGACACAAAACTCTCCCACAGTCCGATCTCCAGCAGGCAGACGCCCACGCTATATATGTCATGCCTCATCTCATAGTAGGCCTCAGGTGTTCGACCTTGGCGCGAAGGATGTCGATACAGGTTCTTCTCCCAGTAATCATCGCCGAGGTGATAGGTCCTCCCGTCTGCGTTGCGAATCACGTCGAATCCTATAAGCACCGCCGTGTCCTCCGTGTTCGCCGACTCCGATCCCAGCACCAGGATCGTCTCTGGGCGCACATTCTTGTGCACGAAATCGTACAGGTGAACGGAGCTGACGGCCCTGACGAGTTGACGCGCCAGATCGAAGCGTCCCGACAGCGATTCATGCTCGCTTCCAGGGCCCTTGAGAAGTCGGTTCCGGACGCTCTCGACGTGTTTCACGGAGGGAGGGAGACGAAAGACGAAGAACAAGCCCGGTGCTGCTTCGTCCGTGTCGGACTGCCACGTCACCACGAGACCCTCGTCGTCCTTCAGCACGCCCTTGCAGTCGAGCAGCCCCAGTAGGAAAGGGTTAGAGTTCTTCAGCTTCCATGCAAAGTTCCGCGCATCTTTCAGCACCAAGCCCGCATGAACTTTCGATAATGAGGTGACCGGGTTCAAGAGGAACGTCTCGTTGTTGGACAGTCGACGGGCATTGATGGCAGGGCTCAGCGGCACAGGCGACAGGCTGTCCAGATTCAAGCCGTCTGGCCCGAGAAGCACAGATTCTTTGGAGGCAGAGCCCGTCGACTTTGTTGCGCGCCGAAGTTGCCGAGCCATGTCAACAGATGGCGCCGACATTTCCACCGAGGGCTGACTGCTGCTCGTCTCCTGCTGCCTCCCTGTCACTTCGAGCTGTCGATCGACCGGAGGACCGGCGAATCGTATCATGAAGAACCATGATATATCAGCCAGCCTGAGCCAGTCCTCCAAATCGGCAATGGCAGCCCGAAGTCCATCCCTTGCCAGGCCGTATTTCCAGCGCCTGGGATGGATGGTGGCCTTGAGCCGCGATGCGTCCGGCGGCGCAGCCGAGTCTGAGGGCTTGATCAGGCCTGCGAGTTTTGAATCCGCGACCTTGAGTTTCGCAAGAAGCACTTCGACGGTGCGATTCTGTATCTGGCGATGCCTTTCGTCCAGCTCTGCGCCGAGCGCGCCGACGACTTGCAGCTGGACCTCGATCCGGAACCAGATGGCCTCGATGCGCAGACTGCTCTCTTGCAGGCGCTTATCTGCCTCGGCCACGGCCCGGCAGGTGTCGACGAAAGATTTGCCGTATCTGAAGCATACGTCGAGCGCGCCAGTCAATCCGATGACGCCGAAGGCCAACTCGATCCCCGACATGATCAGAGTGTTGTGGATAGGGGTCGTTGGCGGCACATGTCAGCTCGAGAGGAATATTTGATGAGAGACATGCATGGGAACAGCCAGGCTGCCTTGCCCGCCGCCTCAAGCGCCCGCGCTGCTCAGCCACAGAGGCTCCTTGGCGGGCTGAAGCCCTCACCTATCAGCCAGATGCATGATGAGATCTCCCGCGTTCAGCCCCAGAGCCTGATCCTAGGAAACCATCCTCTCTACAACCTCGACGAGCTTTTCGAGTCTCATGGCTCGCACACACCCGCCCATCGACAGAGAGTGACAGACGGCATTACCTGACACGGGGTGAGAGTCGCGAAACCCACGGCCGGTCCAGCTATGTCGCCATTCAGTCAGCCATCCTTTCTGTGACCCTCTTGGCTGGGCACAACGGCGACGATGGAAGCGTCGCTCGGCCAGCGGCGCCTTCCGGACCTCGTCCAGGACTCGAAGTTAGAGACGACAGTCATCGACTCATTCATCGTACACCATCGTGACGACTCGGACTCGGAGTCCTTCTCAGCTCCGGAGCCAGAGTACTGGGAGGACCAGGGGCGGCTGGCATCCAGCTTGCACTCCCAGGTCTGGCTGCAGAAATGCGTCCAAGGGCCCGCGAAGCGCCGCGGTCAGCTGCGCGCCGTCAAGGTCATCCCACTGTCCAAGTCAAAGCCGAACATTTCTGAGCTTGAGACTCTTGCGAAGTTCTCCCAAAGGCGGGTATGTATTTAAGTCCCTCTCAACTTGCTGCCCTCTCAATATGATTCCCTCTCAGTACACCCCTGTTAGGCTGGCCGTGATGCTGACCTGGCCAGTACGCCAGATGCTTCGTCAAGATGCTAGGATGGTTTGAAACGCCGACGAGCCTCTGCATCGCTATGAAGTACTTTCCATTAGGGGATCTTCAGGAGCACATGAAGAACGCGCTTCCCGAGCCTGACACCCGAACGATAACCTTCCAGGTCCTGGGAGGCCTCAACTTCATGCACACGGCAGGATTCGCCCATCGGGATATCAAGCCAGGGGTGTGTTTCCAGATTTTCACGAGTCCCATGAAACGCAAGCTCACATCTTCACAGAACGTCCTCATCGAAAGGAAGCCCCCGGAAGGCGAGTGGTGGATCAAGCTCAGCGACTTCGGCATCAGCAAGCGCGTCGATCTCTCCAACTGCATCATGACGAGCGAAAAGGGCACCATCCCGTACATGGCCCCCGAGCTTTTTGGCCATGAACCGGGCAGCCAGGTGCCTATCGACTTCCAGGCCGCGGACATGTGGGCTCTCGGGGAGATGGTGTTCCGAATGTTGACGAAGCAACCTGTTTTCCCTTCCTACAGAGCTCTGTTAGGCTATACTGTGCGCCCCGGCTCGTTCCCAAAGGCAGTTCTGGACAAGCAAGGCGTGAGTGACCAAGCCATGGACTTCATCCGATCCCTCATGGAGCCACAGCCGGAGGGCCGGTCCACCACGAAAGCGTCACTCAGTCACCTCTGGCTGGAGCCTTGCAGCATCAAGAGGCCTGAGCTTCCTCCTCCTTCACGCTCTGGGTATGTCACGTCCCTGTGAAACCTGTTCCCTTCATGCTGACAAGCGGCCAACACAGTCGAGGCAGCCATGTGTCGTCGCTCGGTCACAGCGCCGCCAGTTCGGGCAGCAAGCCAGCAGACCCCTGGGCTACAGTGGAATCCACGTCTAATACCTCATTGAACACGACTCTGAGTGAGTCTGGACGAGGATCACTCAATAGCACAGTCGAGAGCAACTCCTCTGTCCCCGACCCTCGGTTACGTGAACGTTTGCTATTCAGATCACGTGATCGATCACGCATGGAGCAACCGAAGGCGCAGGAAGAGAGCCGGCCTTCAGCATCATTCAGCTTCCCTCCGCCGAAGAAAGACGAGCTGAGGCAAGACAAAGCGAAGCAAGACGAGCCGAACGAGAACGGCCAACAAGAGAAGAGTCAACGGGAGACTGCACAGTCGCCGCCAGCATTCCACTTCCCTTCCATGCCACCTGCCTTGGACTCTTCCCTAAACAAACGAAATCAGCGCCCCCAGAATAATGCGCCTCATCACGAGGGTGGCTTCACGGGAGCGGCCGGGAAGCACCAAGGGGAGAAGAGGTGGGTGTTTCCGCCATTCGAAGTAGTCACAAATCATCCTTTGGAAGGGAGTTTGCAGGCTCAGCAGGACTCATTAACGTCCCAAACTGAAAGCCTGCGCCTCCGGAACGACTCGCCGCAGAAGGCCGGCGGCTCCGCGGATTCTGACGGGCATAGCAGCCAAGGCGATGGGAGCGAGGGAGAGGAGGGCCTGCCCGGCCCGCCACCCGAGACGATGGACGAGAAGATGGACGACCAGCCCAGGACCATGTCGGAGATCTCTGTCGTCCCTACTAACGGGCTCCCTGAAGGCTCTGGCCCAACGAATCCCACCGACCGGCACTCCCAGGGAGGCCTGAGGCGTGTAGGAGAATCCGAGCACAGTAGATTTTTCGTTAATCTGGCCGCGCGTCAAGCCGCTATTGCTGCCACGCGGGGAGAATCGCAGAATCCCAAGAGCTCTCGAAGCGAGAAAGAAGGCACGAAAAACCAGCAACCTCAGAACAATATCCCCTCTCGAGCGGGTGGCTCCGCGGAACCGGTCGACACTGCTCTCGGAAATGTGCCCTCCCAGCCGAACGACCCTTACGTGTATGTGCACTCAGGGACGGAGACGGCGGGTGGCGCGACTCTTGCCCACAGGTTCCGCACTGTCGATGTTCGTCCCCCTTCTCCTCACAAAAACGTGCCATACCAGCCGCACAGGTCTCGCAAAAGCCTAAATGGGGATTGGGACCCTGACCCTGAGGGGGAGGACGCCGTCTCTTACTACAGTTCTAGTGACATCGACATTAGCAGCTCGGGTGGCGAGGCAGAGGGACATGGCGATCCTAGGATCTTGGAAAGTCAGGCCTCTGACAAGCCATCCCTTGACAACCGCAACAACGGGGGCTCTGGGCACGACGGCAGGGCTTCTCGCCACCGTGTCCAGGTCGGGCATGTGGTACCTGGGCCAGTCGCCAACGGAGGAGGCGTAAATGACAACCGCAAGCTCTTGCAGAGGAACAGGGGCTCCACGCACCCGTACATCGAGGATTCCCACAAAGTCGGTCCCGAGGGCAGCAGCGGTGCGGCCAAGAGGGTCATGGACTTCTTCCGGCGGCGCGCCAATGCAAGAGGTGACAAGAACCCGGAGAGAAAGCGGACCCAAGGGAAGATGATAGAGACTCTGCCCTCGGCCGAATCCCGGGACCGTGCTTCCAGGGAAACAACAATGCCCACACAGCCACCGCCGTATGTTGGAGTATCAACACAGCAACGGGAGGGGGTACCACGAAGAGCAGCATCACCGCTACGGGAGGGGGTACCACGAAGAGCAGCATCACCGCTACGGGAGGGGGTACCACGAAGAG